>CAWUFW010003525.1:1200000-1796653 GCA_963921515.1 Calotriton arnoldi
CTTCAGACATTTGAGTAGGTACAGACGGAAACTTCAGCATAGGGAATTGGCATAGTCCAGCAGACATTATGAGGGCATGGACTACTGTCTTCTGACACGACATAAGAAGCAGGAACAAACATTTCCTCAGAAATCAGAGAAGACCAAAACAGGACCTAACTACACTCTCCACTTGAGATTTTAAAGACAAATTGTTGTCAAACTTCACCCCAAGATTACGAACCACTGTGGCAGGGATAGGAGGGAAGGGGGCTGAGCTGGGCCAAAATTTGCCACCCCAAGAAGGGGGAGGGGATCCAAGAACCAAGACTTCTGTTTTACTAGTGCTGCATTGGAGATTACCCCATCGCATCCAATAGAACACCACTGATAGGTACGATTCAAATCTATTTTGGGCCAGAGATGTTCCCATCCCAGGTTAAAAGAATCTGCTGGTTGTCAATGAAGGAAATGACCTGCATTCTAAAGGATTCCACCGGGGCAGCCAAAGGAGTCATAAAAACATTTAAAAATATAGGGCTCTCCCTAGAGAATACCAAACTTCAGAGGTTTGGAATCAGAGGCAAATGGAGGCATCCGAATAGATTGACATCTGTTCGACTGTAAGGACCCCTGCCAAGCCAATGCAGTCCACATATTCCGATGTCCTGCAAGCGTTGCAATAGAATAGCATGGGAGACCGTATCAAATGATGCCAAGAGATCCAATAACAGTAGGGCAGCTTTCTTTCCCATGTCTACAGTCAAAATGGAGTCAGAGACCTCAAGCAGAGTGGACTCCTTGCTGTATACCAGGCGAAAGCCTGACTGAGATAGATGCAGCACCTGATTGGAATCAAGGTACCTGGATAGTTGGACATTGACCAGTTTTCCACAAATCTTTGAAAAAGCAGGAAATAAATAAATAGGTTGATAAAGGGCCAAGATAGATTTATCCGCTGACGTTTTTTGAACAGTGAAATCAACTTGGCCTTCTTCCAACAATTAAGGACCGTAGCCTTGTACAGTGAGTTGTTTAAGAGAGCATTCAAAGTGGGGTTGATGGCCTTGGTGTTGGCAACCATGATCTGAGGAGGACAGGGATAGTCAGGGCAACCTGATTTACATGCTCGAAGAGCTTTCTCAGAGTCCTCTAACGAAATGATGATAAACTCTGTCAAGTGTGTATGGTAGTGTAGGCAAAGCTGGTAAAGACTGCCTCCCCCCACACATAGGGCTCAGCACAGATATTTGCTGCAGATCTATTTAGAACCCCTGACTCAGTGGGGTCCAAGCTTTTATTGGCTCCAGCTGCATTTAAAGTCTCAACAATAGTCGTGATCTTGTTCTCAAAAAAATCCAAAAGTTGAGAGCATAATTTCAGAAAAGCCTCTAGGCTCTGTACGAGGGCAGAAGGGCTGACAAACTTCTTTGTGATTTTAAAGATCTCTTCGGACTTATTGCTAGAATTGGTGATTGCATTCATGAAATATTTCGCTTGAGCTGCCTTTATTCCTTGGTGATAACTTTGCAGCTCTCTTTAATAGCTATCCTTGTCTTTAGGTAAGTAGTAGTTATGAAAGATCTTTCCAACCTTTTGCAAAGTCAAACCACGGGCCGAGGGGCATTTCAGGCCACCCGACCATGACTTAATACTGGCCACCAGATCAGCCATAATACCTAGCCTGACCACTCAAGACCCAGCAGGTACGGTTGGTAACACAGACCCAGGTTTCAAGGCACGTGGTACCTACGACTCTGGATTCATGCAGGGTCAAACGGGCTTAGTAGGGAAATAAGGCTAATTATGCTGAACTCACCATCATCAACACCTCCTTCGACATCGCCACCTTCCCGGAGAGCTGGAAGCACGCCGAACTCAGTGCTCTACTCAAGAAACCATCAGCCGACCCCACCGACCTCAAGAACTACCGCCCCATCTCGCTACTCCCGTTTCCGGCAAAAGTCATCGAGAAGACCGTCAACAAGCAACTGGCCGCCTTCCTCGAGACGAACGGGTCCCTCGACCCCTCGCAGTCCGGCTTCCGGGCCAACCACAGCACCGAGACCGCCCTGATCGCAGCTACCGATGACATCCGAGCCCTACTCGACAACGGAGAAACAGCGGCCCTCATCCTCCTGGACCTCTCCGCAGCCTTCGACACTGTCTGCCACCGTACCCTAGTACAGCGCCTCAACAACGTCGGAATCCAGGAGAAGGCACTGGAGTGGATCATCTCCTTCCTCGCCGGAAGGACACAGAGAGTCCGCCTCCCCCTGTTCAGATCAGAGGCCACCGAAGTCATCTGCGGCGTTCCTCAAGGCTCCTCGCTCAGCCCAACACTCTTCAACGTATACATGAGCCCCTCGCAGCCATCGCACGCCAGCACAACCTCAACATCATCTCCTACGCCGACGACACCCAGCTGATCCTCTCCCTCACCAACGACCCCACCACCGCCAGAGCCAACCTGCACGAAGGGATGACAGACGTAGCCAAATGGATGTCGAACAGCCGCCTGAAACTGAACTCGGACAAGACGGAAGTCCTCATCCTGGGATCCTCACCCTCCGCCTGGGACGACTCCTGGTGGCCCCCGCCCTGGGCAGCGCACCCAAACCAACAGACCACGCACGCAACCTGGGCTTCATCCTGGACTCCTCCCTCTCCATGACCAGGCAAGTCAACGCTGTCTCCTCGTCGTGCTTCAACATCCTGCGCATGCTTCGTAAGATCTTCCGGTGGATCCCCACCGAGACCAGGAAGACGGTCACCCAGGCCCTCGTCACCAGCCGTCTGGACTACGGCATCTCCCTCTATGCCGGAACCACCGCCAAACTCCAGAGGAGACTCCAGCGGATCCAGAACACCTCAGCACGACTCATCCTGGACATCCCCCGCCGAAGCCACATCTCCGGACACCTGAGAGACCTGCACTGGCTCCCAGTCAACAAGAGAATCACCTTCCGGCTCCTCACCCACGCACACAAAGCCCTACACAACCATGGCCCAGGATACCTCAACAGCCGCCTCAACTTCTACGCTCCCAAACGCCAGCTTCGATCGACCAGCCACGCCCTCGCCGTCGTCCCCCGCATCCGAAGAGCCACCACAGGAGGAAGGTCCTTCTCCTACCTGGCCGCCAAGACCTGGAACTCCCTTCCGACCCACCTCCGCCTGACCCAAGACCACCTCGCCTTCAGGAAACAGCTCAAGACCTGGCTGTTCGAGCAGTAGCGGACCCCCTCCCCCCAGCGCCTTGAGACCCCCCGGGTGAGTAGTGCGCTATACAAATGCTTGATTGATTGATTGATTGATTGATTGATTGATTAATTGAGTGTTAATTTTGAGCCGGTGGTTTCTGGTGCTCAGCACGGCACTTAATTTTCAACACCAGCGCTTGTGACAGTCTTCCACAAGGTGGCACTGCCTGGCTAATTTAGAGATTACCATAACAATAGTTAGTAATTTTTAATGTAGCTTGAACTGCTGCCCAAGCCATTCCTTTAGCTTTGTGGGCCTGAAATAGTCCAAATTGTCACACTTGTAGGAGTGTGATGGTTGGTATTTGTGCTGTTAGTATCATTGGCAGCATGGCAAGAGCGAAGTGTGGTGCAAGTTGCAGTGGCCTCTAACAAGAGCCCCAGAACATTTTTTTTACAAACTTAGGGGCAGATCTACAAGAAAGTGCCGCAGCGTGGCGCTGCAAGCCCTTTGGCTGCGCCACGCTGCGGCACTTTCAGAGCACAGGAATGCGACATATTTACAAGAATATGTCGCATTCCTGTGCTCTCCCCTGCGCTGGCGCACAAACAGCTGCCAAGCGCCGGCGCAGGCACCCTTGCACCATGGTGCAAGGATGCCTGCGCCATGGGGAGATTGTTTCTGTGCAGGAAGGGGCACCTTTCTGCACAAAAACAATCAGTACAGGCTTTTCCTCTTTCAATGCGTGCTGCAAAATGCAGCACGCATTGAAAGAGGAAAAAACGAGGAGAAATGAAAACATTTCTCCTCGGTGCGCCTCGCTACGCCACCTCTAGGGTGGCGTAGCTTTCAGACGCATCTCCAGAGTTACGATTTCTCGTAATTCTGGAGATGTGTCTTGTTCCATGGAACACCCATGGAACGCCCCTTCACCGCAAAGTGCTGCGTGTGAAGGGACGGTATTTACAAGGAGAGGAAAAGTCACGCATGGTGGCTTTTCCTCTCCTTGTAAATATCGAGGTGCCCCCTGCGCCACCAGTACGTCACGAAAAGTGACGTACTGGTGGCGCAGGGGGCTTGTAAATCTGCCCCTAAGCACTTAAACTCACAGGTTTGGCCCCCGTACTAGCAAGATCATATTTCTGGTGCCCGAAGGGCTGCTCTTCTAGGTGTTACTGGACTGTTCCCATGAGGCACAGGTCTGAACTGGGGTGGCGAAGTGGGCTAAAGAACGATGATGAATTCAACCCAGATCTGTGACTGGGAGTGAGTGTCAGAAAATGTTCACCGCTCCGTCCATCATGTCATCGTTTACACCACTCGGAGTTGAGTGTTTTGTTGTGCTTGTGTGTGAACTAGTATTTTTACTTTCCTTGTAGCACTTAATGATGGGAGGTGCCTGCTCCCTTTTAAACCTTTCCTTTCCTTGTAGAACCTAAGTGCGGAGTTGCCTGGCTCCGTTTCGGCTCTTCTACCCCGTCCTTACCTGATCCAGTTCACACGAGGAGGGCGTGGTGTGTGCTTTCACTGCCCGCCCTGCTCTCGCTGCACTGGTGGAGATTGGGCCATGCCCCTGGAGGCAGCTACTTTACATGGATGTGACGCGGATGCGCTGATGGCGTGCCGCATGGCAAGCCCGTCTGTGCCCATCTGCGTCCGGCCAGGGCCAGGGGCCAGAACCCCTGCCAATTTTAATCCCCAAACTACAATTACCTACTCTTTCGAATCACTTAAAAATCTAGCTCCAACTTTAGCGGTAGGCTGCACGCGCAGTCTAATGTGAGAACACCTCCTATCTAAATGCCCACACTGCGAGTTCAATTTATAAATGACTCAACAGGATAGGCTTAAAGAGAATGAAAACTGTTTTTTATTACTGAATTGCCGCTCTCTAAGCAAACATAAATATGAAATATCCGAACTCATTAGTGAGAAACTACCCGATGCCCTCTTTCTAACAGAAATGCGGCTTAGTGATACCTCAGCACCTGATATTTTGGATGCCATCCCCGAAGGCTACGGGATTTTGAGACAAGACCGCCTCTTTAAAAGAGGTGGGGGATAGCCGTTGTTCACAAGCTGACTATTAAATGTACCATCAAGGAAGCCAACATTGACAATTGCGAAGCCATCTCATTTGTGCTAACATTAGCTGGAAATGCAGCTCTCACAGGCTTCTTAATCTCCCACCCGCTTGGCCCCATGTCTCAATTTACCTCGAGTTTGTCAGAAAAGATTGTTCAACCAACCTTACGCCATACTAACCTATTAGTCCTAGGCGACCTGAACATGCACTTCGGATGTGACCCTAACCCAGACGCCTTAGCTCTCTGCAATGAGTTGGATACAGTGAATCTATCCCAAGGAGTTTCTACTCTGACGCACCAACCGGGTAACATCTTAGACCCAATCTTCGCTAACTTTTCTAAAATTGAAGTCTTGGACCCACTAGTAGTCCCCTGGTCAGATCCCTATGCGGTGCCTTTCACTATGCCACGTCAGATGACACTCCCCCATAACACAGTGGAACATATACCCAGGAGAAGGAAATGGAATCAATTGAATTCCAAAACCTTCAATGATGCCCTCTTACGTAACCCGCCCCAATTGAGGGATAATGCTAATATATCAAATAACCAGATCGAAAAATGGATAACGACTGAACTAGATGAAGCCGTACCATGGACATCAGGAAAAAAAACCCTAGAGCTCAGAAGTCCACACCCTGGTTCACAGAAGAACTTGGTGTTGCCAAAAAAGCGTGCAAGCGCCTGGAACACATCTGGAGGAAAGACTATAGCCCTAATAGCAAAAACATCTATAGAGAGGAACTAAAAATACACCACTCGCTGATTAAAAGAACTAGATGCAATGTTTTTTACCGATAAATTCGTATTGGCGCATAACTCATCGAAGGAACTTTTTTCAGTTCTTAAATCTTTATCTTCGCTAGATCGCACTACGGCGCCTGCTCCAGCATTGGCTCAGAACTGCAATAAGATTGCACATTACTTTTCTTTTAAAGTAGCTAAAATATATGAGACCTTCTCCAAGGAAGCGCGAAGTCCCATGAGTCTTGGACGCTTTGCCGACCAATCTAGCAAGAGCGTTCAATCTCAAAAAATTCATAGTCCTGAACCTGGATGATTTATATGTAAATCAGTATTTGTAAAGCACGAACTACTCTCCCTTACGGGTCTCAAGGCACTGGGGGCCGTCGTGGAAATTAAGTGAGCTATTGCCCAGAGTCACATTGTGCTGAGCTGAGCTGCGGGCGGAGCTGGGGATCGAACCGTGAGCCCTGTGCTCCGGAGTCAGCTGCCCTGGCCGCTGCACCACACCTCTCCACTTTGAAGAACATAGCATCCGGCATTAAGTCAGGCTCCCCTTTAGACCCTGCTCCACCCAAGGTCTTGGTGCAAGGGCTTAATGTTATCTCTCCATTCATTCAACAACTACTAGCCCTCTCCTTCAGTGCTGGAAAGGTTCCTTCGAAGTGGAAACAAGCCATTGTTTTACCACTACAAAAAAATGCTTCAGCTGATTATACAGCATCAGATAATCTATGCCCCATCTCTCTTCTCCCGATCTTTGGCAAAATAACAGAGAAGGTGGTAAACAATCAAATCACTGACTACATTACCGTGAATGATCTTTTCCACCCCACCCAGTTGGGCTTTAGGGCTTCTCATTCCACGGAATCGGCTCTTCTGCTATCCACGGAAACACTAAGGATGTGTGCAGATGCTGGTCAAATGGTCGCACTGATACTGCTGGACTTAAGTGCGGCCTTTGACACTGTTTCGCACAGCCTCCTTTCCCAAAGACTCAGTCAATGTGTGATCAAAGGAATCGCGCTCCGCTGGCTATGTTCTTATCTCCACGAGAGGAGCTTTCAGGTGTCTCAGAAACCTTTCCTCTTCGAAAGTCTGCCTCCAGTGCAAGGAGTTCCACAGGGCTCTATGTTAAATCCAACTTTGTTCAATCCGTACATCGGCCCCCTTGCAGATATTGTGGAATGACACAAGGTGACAATTGTGTCATATGCAGATGACACACAACTGATAGTCACGCTATCACAAGACCTTGAAGCTTCGGCCACTCACTTTTCCCTTTGTGTAGATGAATTAGCCACTTGGATGGCAAATCATTGCCTCAAACTTAATGGCAATAAGACGGAGGTGCTAATTGTAGGGAAGTTGCCCTCTATCTGGTCATCTGCTTGGTGGCCCACATCTCTGGGTCTGATCCCCTCCCCCAAAAAGGTAAATAAAAATCTAGGGATGTGGTTCGACTCAGAACTATCCTTTGATCATCAAATCAGAATAGTTGCAGGCAAGTGCTTTGCGATCCTTAAAATGTTAAGGAAATTGATTGAACTCCTCCCTCTAACAGCCAGGAAGACCATTGTGCATGCCTTGGTCACGTCGTAGCTGGGCTACGTCAACGTCCTATATCTAGGCGCAACTAAAGGAAGTCTGGTTAGACTTCCACGCATTCAGAATGTAGCAGCCCGCCTGGTACTGGATCTCCCTAGAAGATAGTCAGCCTCTAAAGCACTTAATACCCTTCACTGGCTTCCAGTCGAGAAAAGAATCACGTTTAAAGCGATGTGTTACTTACAGAAAATCTGGTGGAATAGAGGCCCCACTTACCTACGTTCTTTAATTACGCCCCATATTCTGTCATGCACCCTTAGGTCAGGTGGAACATAGCAAGCTAAGGTTCCCAGATTCCCGAAAGCAAGAATGAGTGCTGGGTCAGCATGTTCGGTAGAACAAAACTTTAGCAAACAATTAAAAACGTGGCTATTTAGGTTCTAGTTTCTGGCTCTTTTTTGCTGTAACTCTCCTGCCTGCTCGCTCTTCTTTGGTCTGATTCTAGCACGGGGACACACCGTTGGCCTAACCAGGCGCTTTATAAATGGTATTTGATTTGATTGATTTAACTTTGCCCTTGGATTCAAGCTAGCCTGGCTGATGAGGGGTGTTACCCCGAAACCGGTCCCAGGATGCTTTTTCTGGTCCAGGGAAGACCTGGCTTAGCAGTTCGGGATGGACTGTTCCCATGAGGAACAGGGTCAAGACTGATTTGCATATGGCTGGGTCTGAACTGGGGTGGCGAAGTGATCTAAAGAATGATGATAGATTCAATCCAGATCTGTGACTGGGGGTGAGTGTCTGAAAAGTTTAGGCGCTCTGTCCATCATCTCCCTGTGTAAACTTTGTTCACCCTAATTTGGTAGAGTATGACCAGACGTGGGTCCCTTGTTCACTTTGCCACTGGATTCAAGCTAGCCTGGCTGATGAGGGGTGTTACCCCAAAACTGGTCCCAGGATGCTTGTTTCCAGTCCAGGGAAGACCTGGCTTGGCAGTTCGGGCTGGACTGTTCCCATTGGGAACAGGGTCAAGACTGATTTGAAAATGACTGGGTCTGAACTGGGGTGGCGAAGTGAGCTAAAGAAAGATGATGGATTCAACCCAGATCTGTGACTGGGGGTGAGTGTTGGAAATTTTCAACGCTAAATCCATCATCTCCTTGTGTATAATACTTTGTTTGCCCTAAGCTGGCAGGGTATGCCCAGAAGTGAGTCCCTTGATCACTTTGCCACTGGATTCAAGTTAGCCTGACTAATGAGGGGTGTTACCCCGAAACCGGTCAAAGGATGCTTGTTTCCGGTCCAGGGAAGACCTGGCTTGGCAGTTCGGGCTGGACTGTTCCCATGAGGAACAGAGTCAAGACTGATTTGCATATGGCTGGGTCTGAACTGGGGTGGTGAAGTGAGCTAAAGAATTATAATCCATTCAACCCAGATCTGTGACTGGGGGTGAGTGTCTGAAAAGTTTCAGCGCTCCGCCCATCATCTCCTTGCGTATACCATGACTAATAATGAAAGGAAGCAAAGGAAAATGTATAGATACAGTTTAGTTTGAAGTCTTATTTTCATGCCTCACCCTTTGCAGACTCTTAATGCAAAAGCAGATGGCCGCTTTTTCTCTTCAAAAGGTGGCACACGTAATGGATACGGGCTCCCAGTCTGCATGGGATCGCAAACACGTTGGAATGACCATGTGGAATATGGCAATACACAACGATATAGAGCACAAGGAGGTGCGTTTGCAACTTTCTTAGGGGTCCTGACCATTTCTGTTGCATGGAGGTGCATGGGAGTGATGCCACGCAACAGAGGAATTAGGCTGGCAGTCTCGATTCTCAGAAGGGATGGAAGAACATAGGATCACAACCGTTTTTCATTTTCTGTCAGTGGTCTGGAATACAGCTCTAGATTGGCAAACAGCAATGCTATGGGCGTATATATTTAGTAACCCTGGGCGTAATACTTCGCTACGCTCACGGAGCATGCAAAGTTTGTGCTACTACACAAATTGCACATAGCAGAGTGAAAAACTGTGCTAATTGACATAGCGTAGCAGCAGTATAATAAACACCTACAAATGCTTTGATAAAGCAATTTTCTATGCTAAAAAGCATATAACCAATTCACAAAAGTGAACTTTGACAATGAAAATATCAAGCAATGAGAGAGGTGATGATTTTGGGGTCCCCCTAACCGAGGGGAGGACCAAGCAGATGCCTTGAACACAAAAAGCATATCATGTGAACAATTCAGTGGTGGTCCCTTCCTCCTAGGACCACCCCAAGCACAGTTATGGGCAAAAATACAATCCCAACCAAAGGCCCTGCAAAGCATTATGGGACGAGATTAGCAGTGGGCAGTGAATATTATAGTGTCCAATATCAAAATAATTCTACAAAGAGCTGCAGTTCAACTAGTCATTACTAGATGTCCCTCACGAGTCAAATGCAAAAGCATTGAAATTATTAATACATCAAGCTGCAGTTCCACTAGTCGTTACTAGATGTCCCTCACGAGTCAAATGCAAAAGCATTGAAACCCTTTCATGAAGCTTTTGCATTTGACTCGTGAGGGACATCTAGTAACGACTAGTGGAACTGCAGCTCTTTGTAGAATTATTTTGATATTGGATACTATAATATTCACTGCCCACTGCTAATCTCGTCCCATAATGCTTTGCAGGGCCTTTGGTTGGGATTGTATTTTTGCCAATAACTGTGCTTGGGGTGGTCCTAAGAGGATGGGACCACCACCGAATCGTTCAAAAGATGTGCTTTTTGTTTTCAAGGCATCTGCTTGGTTCTCTCCCTAGGTTAGGGAGGATCCCAAAATCATCACCTCTCTCACTGCTTGTTAATTTATCGTTTTCACTTTTGTGAAATGACTATATGCATTTTAGCATATAAAGACAGAGATACTTATTTGATCTTATCTTAACTTGTACTGTGCAAGATGCCTTTGGCAATTATTGTACAGTGCAGTCAAGCACACAGCTATGCACTACGCAATTTGCATAGCTGCGTGTAGTTCAAAATGTACTTCGCGTAGCTGTGTGTAGTGCTACTACGCAAACTACGCCCAGGGTTAATATTTATACTATAGTGTGTGATCGACCCTTGTGCACTGCATTTCAGAGCTGGTCGGTTTACTTCATAGATTTGCAGGGTTCTCCAACGAGTATCTCATGAGCTACTGGTAATGCTCCAGGTACCCATAAGTAGCTCTCCTTTGTGCAGCCCAGCATAATACAGTAGAAGCTTTTGTTCAGTTGCATTCATATGTATACCAAAATTGAAAAGTGTGTATTTGGGACAAAAATCTATGTATTTTCAGAACTCATGAGCTGATGTTACTATGAAACTTAATACCAGCATAATTTGGAGCCAGGGGCTTTGCAGCTATGCCTGTTATGTATTACCCATCTACAGGAATTCGACATTGACAAAGCATTTTACATTATTGCTGGAAACCAAGCCTGATGTATTGATGTTGGCAGCCACTCACCTGAATCTCAGGTGGTTCCGATTGGGCAATGCTGGGTCCCTGAATTCCTCCTAGGGTCTGTCCTTGATGGTAGGATGTAGCACTACACCAGCGATAGACCCCACGAGGAAAGGGTTTGGGACAGAGAAAGACAACAAGATGCTGTGGTTCTCCTCTGTGGTGATTACAGCGGAATCTCAGAAGGGCCCATCACTATTATTTTGGAAACACCCAGTCAGAGGAGCATCAGTGAATCACAAGGACAATAATTCAGTACACAATACAGTGGTCAATTGTTATTCTTTATATTACTTTCTATGTACTGTTTGTATCATAGATAGACATCTGAGAGGTGCTGTCTTTACGATTGGAAGACTCAAGTTGCTCCCTGCTGGATGCTAGATTCTGGCTTCATCATTCGGCACTTGCCATTGTTATGATCTAATAATGCCTTCTGTGCAGCACCATTGTTGTTGCATGCTGAGTCAGTTAATCTAGTTAGCAGTCCTTGATCCTGAAATTTTCTGCTAAGCGCCTTGCGGTTGCAGCAATGTAATTGCTTATAGCAGAGCTCTGCCAGATGTGATCTTGTAGTGCACTTCCTAATTTTAAGCATGAAGTTGTTTTTCGCTTTTAAAGGCTACTGAGGTCAGAGCACCTAGAGTCATTAGGTTTAATAAATACCTGAAGTCAGCATTTTTTCAGTTGTCTTTTCTGTATCTCTTTCAGGAAATCCAGAAGTGGGGTGGGTGATAGAAGAGGCCATGGTGGAAAAACAGCTGCAGTCCGATGCCGGGTGCCGAAGAGGCAGAGGCGGCGTCTGGAAGCATGCAGGAGCCGAAGAAGGGCCGGTCCAGGGAAACAGGTAAGTGGCAAACAAAGAGACCAAGCGAGGAAATCAGGCTAGGAGCAATCTATATATAGGAGCTGGCAATGTGGGGAGAAAATGCTGGAGGGGTAATTAAGCCCAACACATGCTCACACAAGCTTGACTGATTCCTGCACAGTCGGGGTTATGGGAAGTTCAGTATAATTAACTCTGGCAGTTATTCCAAGTGAGGTTAATTGAGAACACTTGCTGTGCACTGTTGAGGTTATGGAAAGTTCAGTACAATTAACTCTGGCAGTTATTCCAAGTGTGGTTAATTGACAACACCTGCTGTGCACTGTTGGGGTTATAGAAAGTTCAGCACAAGCTTGAACCTTAGCTCTGGCAATTATTCCAGATGAGGTTAATTGGCAACACATGTTGCTGCTGCTGATAGTTTTTTGGAGTGTTCCTAAAGGTCCAAAATTAGTTCTAAATATTACCAGGTTCACCTGTTGCTGTTGTTAGGCTTTGGGGATGTTCTGGATGATTTTAAACAAGCAGTGATCACGTAGACTGTTCTGACTAACTGAATGACAAGGCCAAAGAGTCCCACTATGTTACCAAGAGAAAAACGCACAGCAAACCCAAACCAAGAAATGAAAGTGTCAATCTGGAGAAATCAGCCTGGACCGAATCATAAACTCATAGAGGGTAGTGCTGTGGCTGGGGCCTTGGAGCTGATGTGATCACTGCTAGTAATCTTGCATATGCTAGGCACTAATTTAAGCGTGTATGATGTGGTCAGTATAAAGACTAAAAGTATTAGCAGCTCAGCATAATTTTCATTGAGCATTGAGTAGCTATTAATGCAGAAACAGTTGGAGACCCCTGATTTAAGGGCATTTGATACATATAGTACATTTATTGTGGTGGTGCTGGGGAACAATCCTCTTACGGGGCGAAAATGTGGTGACTTCACCAGCGGGTGTCTGCTATTGATGTTGAAGTCATAACCAATAGTTAACTTTATACCAGATCAACATTGTGTTTGAGGTCCAGGCTTTAAAGTCCAGGATCAGCCTGCACGCACCACATTTCAAAGCTATTTTGCTGTATAGTTTTAAACACATTTGATTGTTCACTGCTAATGTGCTGGTAGGTGATTCTGTGATACATAACTCTGCAGCATTAGTGTGGGTATACTTATGCTCCAATCAGTGAGGTTTGGGGAACACCTCATATGGGGGCACAACCAAGGTCCTTGTGGATATGGGAATGGCTTCCATTCAAGCTGAAGTCATTAGTTGGCCTTATACCAGAGCAACATTGCATTGGAGGTCCTGGCTCTAAAACACTGGAGGAGTAAGAAGATATGAAAGTATGGAGGGTGCAAATATCTCAATGTTTTGTATGGAAGGGACTTAATTTACCTCTACCATCGGAGAGTTTAATAAATGTCTCAAACAGGACAGCACATCCACCCACTCAAGGGCTCCTATTGAAGTAGTCTGGTAGATGACCCTTGGAAACAGTTCCGGATTACCTCAGAGTGGCTCCTTATATTCAGGTCCCAGACTCTGAAACCTCATCCCATGGGATAGACTTTTCCTCCATACATGGTATGGTCAAGGCTAACATGAAGCTCAAACTAATTCAAGGGCTGGTAAATCCCTATCATCGCCCCTTCTGACAATCCAGGAGGGTATTGTTGATCCTAAGCACCGGTAAGCATTACCTAAGCAACTGGCACTACTGCTGGGATCCTACTACTTAATACCAAATATATGCGCAGACTGCCAATTTTATCTGAGGCAAGATAACTGATTAACACTCTCAGCAAATTGAAATGTTAAAACACTCTGTTAATGTAGCCACACCTGCAATAGGACAGCCAGTAGCTCCAAGTCGGGCTACCTCACCTAAAATACTGACAGTAATTGGTAGGCCAAACCTCACACCAAGAATGCTTGTAATAGATGGTTTGGCACAGAGGCTAGGTAGAGGAGGTCAGGTAAATCCAAAAGTAAACCTTGCTCCCGACAGGCAAAAAGGCAGGATTTTCATCTCAGTGGCAACAGGTTAACACTGTTAGTACTCTAAATAAGGGTGTGAAGGAAGTGGCCCTCGTGTCGTGGGTGGGCCATGCACAGGCTCTTGCTAAACCGCTCTGGTGCCGAGAGCTGTTGCACTGTTAATAGGTAGGTTGGACAGACCAAAAAGGGAGAGCTGGAAAGGTTTTGAAAATGTTGGCATCGTTGCGGAGGCAGCAACATTAAGTGAAATCAAGAACACCCACTGGTGGCCGGAAGGCCTAAGGAATGATAGGATTGGCAAACTGGTGGGCCTTGTGATGCTTAACGTCAGGGACACCAGGAGGGGGCAACAGAGGATGCAAAGTGGTAGTCGCAAACACACAGGTGCTCTAAAACTTGCTGGAAGACCTGGAGCAAAGGGAGCCTAGCGTCAAAGGGGGGAGCTGCCATTGGTCGTGAAACCAACTGCAGCATGGCAGAGACAACCTACTTGAACTGCATCAATAACACATACAGGCAGCCAGTATGCCATCAGAAAGGAAGGAGTTGCCATAACAGTGGTCTTTGGGATGCCCGACGGCTGGGACACTGGGGGCCAACAGAGAGAGCCGGAGGGTATAGTCACAAAGCAGACACTGCACTTGCAGCCTGGCACAGCTGGAAAGGGCCTCAAATGTCATGCATTGGTAGCAAGAGAAGTCTAGAAGTTGCTGCACGCAAACCAGAGGGGCCTTCACATCCAATGCATGGACAGGAACCTATGTCAGATGGCGCTGTCAAAGATAATTTACCACATTGCCAAACAGGCTTAAGGCTGGGGATCAATTATTCATGACTGTGTGATTAATGTATGATGTTCTTGCATGATTTATCACATATATAAATGATTGATTACTGACATGATGCTTTATGACCAGTTCATGATTTACGACTTGACGTTAATAAACTGCGACCCTTTACCTCCACCCTGGGTCTCTAACTCCTATTGAAAGAAGGACTGGCAAAGGCCCGGTAGGACCAGGTAGCCTGTCTGGGGCGGGTTAGAGGACAGCAGAGTTGCCATTAAAATCAGCAGTAGCTGTTTTATCAGTGTATTTGATCTTCCCTTTCCATGGCGATGACTATGTCCTGCCCTGGCACACGACCCAAGGATAAGATATTAATGTGGGTGACAATTGCAAGAAGGCAGAAAATATTTTTTTTAAAAGCATGACAGAGCATCATTTGCGCTGTAATAATGGGAAACCCAGTTGTGCATTTTTTGAAAAGGAAGGTGCAGAAAGAAGAAACAGCCTGACAGTAAACATTATCTGCCCCAAACACTGCAGGGGAACATTCGCAACCTTTCTGCCTGGAGCACAGCACCATGTTGGTTATATGGAATAGTAGCTGTAATGCTGGACAAGTGAGCGATACCCTGAGTCACAGGCCTACCCCTACACAAACCACTGACTGTAAACATTAACCTGCGCTGACAACCTATGGGGAACATTGGTGATCTTTCTGACAAATTAAAAAACAGCACCACTTTTGTTACACTGAATAGCTGCATTGTGGGGCAAGTGAACGACACCCTGAGTAACGAGCGCTGCCAGGGGCATACACAGCCTATCACACATCTAACTCCATATAAACAACTTACGGTGAACAGTAACCTGCATTAAACAATAAAGGGAAACAATGATGGCATTTCTACCCAGATCACAACGCCAAGTAGGTCACACAAACTAGTGATTGCAATGCGGGGCAAGTGAAGGACACCCTCAGTGACGAGAACTGCCAGGCAAAAATGCAGCTCACAAGCGATTTAACCTCATATAATCCATGTCCTTAAGGCCCTAAGTTAGACTGATTGATTGCCTGCACAGAGCAGATTCGAATATTGGAGGTAAAAACACAGGCTGGGCTTATGTCCCCGCACTAAGCAAGACCTCAAACGCTAACCCAACTGCTACTACAACTGCTCGAATTACATCTCTGTTTGTACAAGGCTGCTTCAACCATGATCACACTTATATAACCATAAGCAAAGCATTGTGATCTATTCAAGCTGCCACACATGTGCTTAATAATAGAGTGCCGACTGCTGGAGTTGGTCCACCTTCCTGCCCCATAGCTCTTACAAACCGCAACAAAGTGATGCCCAACCCAGTCAAACAACTGTTATGCATAGAAGCAGTGGCAAGAAAATCCACCAAGATATCAATGGAGCAACCTACACAGCACATTGATCCTGCATTGAAGGTCATTCTGAAAGAACTCACCACCTTAAGACTTTCTATGTCCATAATGGGGGAATACCTCAGCTGATATTCTCTCCATTCTTTCGGAAATTGCCTCCTTCAGTGCCCGCATACCGCAAATGGAGGATAGGCTACCTCAGTAGAACAGAAGATAGTGGCCTCCATAGACTGGGAACAATACCACTGGCTCGTAAAATGTAGGTAACCAAGCTTGAAGACAGAGCCAGTGGAATAATCTCAGTTTTTTCAGCACACATGAAAAGCTGGAAGGCAACCACATGATTGCTTTGTTGGCTCAATTTATCCTCAAACTCATTTCCTTGATGTTCAGTCCCTCCCGGGAATTCCAAAGTGTGCATAGTAGGTCGATGTTTAAAGAAAGGCTGCAGGTGGCTAACGTTTAAAGAAGGGCCACAACAAATAAATGCATGCTTTCTCTGCCACCGACATTTATGATAAATCATCTTTGAGGTGAAGAAACACGGCCCCTACATATTGCAAGACATATGGATCACAATAGCACTCTTCTCATAGAACACCAAACAATGCAGGATAAGATTCTTAGCTCTCTGACCGAGACTGAAAAAAAAGGACATAGGATATGGTCTTGCAGACCCTGCTATTCTGATGATCACAAACAACAAAACTTCAGAATATGATGATCCACAAACCCTACACAACCCAGACAAAACAACCGGAGGAGGATAAGGACCCCTTGCAACAGAATGAAAGGCACAGGATAGATGAAATATTTCACCATTGGTCCTCAAGCTCAAAAACACACTGCCAAGCAACACCCAACACAGGACAAATCTAGGTCGCCGCTGAAACCTCCGCAGTGAAGGGTCTAGCTCCGGCATCACAGATTAAATAATCTTGGCCCTGCTAATGGTTATTTTATGCATATCCACTACATTAGATTGTTACATGTCATAATCAGGGAGGGAGAAATGCTTGAAAACAGGACCAGTTTCCTTATGAGGTCAAAACACTCAATATAAAACAGAACTTCCGTAATCGACATTAATCACCTAGGATGCTCCCAACCTGTTACTTAGGTCAATGCACCCTGAGGATGGCATGCAGATAGAAAACAATAGCTCATCTTAATAGGGTCTCCCACTATGTGGCAGGACTACTATTTCACACACTACATGCCGTTGACATAAATAGGTATTGATCAGGATACATCTACACAACATGATACTCCGCAACACACACTATAAAGAAGCATGACGTGATAGAGAATCCCAAATAGTCTAATGATTTTATAATACCTTGACAGTGACAGCTATAGGTGGTCCAGGTAACTTTCTTAGGGAATAGGCATCCACCAGATAAAAGTTACCAGAGTCACATAGGCGACAAAAAGACACATTAAAGGGCCCATATAAACACCATCTCAACCAATTCAAGACCTTTATAAACTCTACACATTCCAGAACACAACCTCCATTTCCTCAGAATCAACAGTTAAATACTATTAACGACCTCAAATTCATATCTCTAAATGTCAATGGGTCAACACATTTCATTAAAAGAAAAAATGTTGTCTTACTTCAGAATACTACATCCTGGCATAGCATTTATACAGGAGACATATTTATCTGACACGAAAAGTTCAACATTTTACAGAGATTTGGTTGGAAGGTAATATCATGCTAATAAGAGTAATACCACAGATGCAACACAGTCTCAAACAAAGGTACATTGCAAAGGGGGAGTCACCATATTAGTGAGGTGGATCCTCCCAATGAAAACACGTAAGATCTGTGAAGTCCCAAATGGACTATATATAGTTATCATAACAACTAATTCAAACCCTTTGCTAGGATCAATATATGACCTCATGATTATAAGGAGACACTTTCCAGGACATATCCAGAAATCTGCTACAGTTTCCCAACTACCAATTATTTTCTTGGTGGCGACTGGAATATAACTGGAACATAACCCCAGATCCATAAATAGACAAATCCCAACATCCACAAACACACAACTAGATGGACAGAGGTCTGTTATGAGATCTCCTACCTGATTTCTTTCCCCACGACCCATGGAGGCTTTTCAAACCTGATGAGAGGGACTACACCTTCATTTCTCTGTCCACGGCACATGCTCTGTCGTCGACTACTTCCTGACCTTTACTCTCCTTCTCAGCAGAATCACTGACAGTACCATACAACCAAACGAGATATCAGGTCACACAACAATTAACATCAAACTGTACATGGGATTAGAGAAACCCCCTCATGAGAACAATAGAAGCTCAATATGTCCTACTCCCACCTGCCGACTGATAAAAAGAGACTCACTTCCATGTTACACAGTTCTTAGACATGAATGAACACTTACATTGCTCCACTCAAGTGATATATGCGACGGCTAACATATGTATCAGAGAGAAATAACTAAGCCTGGGTGGAGTTCGCAGAGTTCCCTGTGCAAAAAAAACTCCCCTGCGCTATGTGGAGCTCCACAATCAGCGGAGTTTATTTAGATAAATGCCATTTGTGGTGATTTTCAGTGCCAGGTGCTTGTCCGCACTGTGCAATCATCGCAAACGGCACCATGCACAGCGCAAGCGGGTGCTGCTTCCTTTCTGCAGCTCGAGTAGATTTTTACTCGAGCGGCAGCTTTGTCAACACCAACGAACGGTTTCTCAACGCAAGCAGTCGTGAGCATATGCGACCACTCGCAATGAGAAATCTGACCGCCCGCATTGAGAAATCTCGCCAGGGGGTTGATTTTCCACGCTCGCGCTCGCCAACTTGATGTTGACGATCGCGAACGAGGAAAAATGTCTCGCCGGGAGGTGGATTTTCCTCACTCGCCAACTTGACGTTGATGAACGCGAGCGAGGGAAAAAACTCTGCTATGTGGAGTAGAGGTTTTCGGAACTTACGAGCTCCACGTAACGCGGAGTGCGGAAAACGCCGCGAGCGGAGTTCACCGCCCAGACCTTGGAATAATGAGAAACTCAGCATTGCATATTAGAGAAGTACAATGAAAATTGACAGGACTGGAAGAGCGAATAGCCTTGCTTATTAGAACTTACAAAAACACATCCTTCCACAAGCCAAATATGAGCTAAACAGGCTATTTACATCCTATTCCTAACATGAAAAAATGCTGTTCAACCTAAACATTTAAACTATGAGAAAGGTGAAAAGACAGATAGACTCCTCGCCCGACAGCTCAGACAACAAGATGCCCAACATACATTTCTGTCAATTCATAACACAACTTGCAGCATGCCACTTAATCTTTGCACGTTATTTGCACTTTCAAAGAGTACTAGTTTTTTTTAATTTTAAATTACATTTATAAAGTACGTAACTGCCCCAGCAACAGGGCTTCCCAGCGCTGCCCACCAGACCAGAGTATCACACCAAAAAGAGGAGCAAATTTCTTCACAAGAAGAAGCTCTGAAGTAGAGCAAAACTTCAAGAGGAAATCAGCAATTTAGCTGCCACATTTTGGACCAACTGTAACCTCTTTAGATAGAGGATGTTGCAGTAGTCTAGGCGCGATAGAATGAGATACTGAGTATTCATCTGATGAATATGCGGTTGAAAAAGGCCAATGATAGGTTTCAGTCTTCTCGAGAAGACAAAATAAGTGCCTGCCAGAGTGGTTATTTATTTCTCGAAACTACGAGAGCCGTCCAGCTATTTGCGTATGCTTTTAACAGAAGATTTGGGTGCGGGGGTGCCATAGGCTGTCCAGCCACCAAAGATTTCCCTAAGACTGAATGTGTTTACCAAACAGTAGGATCTCTGTTTTATTGGAATTTAATTTTAGATAATTCTGTTGTCCGTCCAGATGGCCACTGACAGCATACAGCTCTGGAACTTAGTCATATCCTTAGGGGAGTCAGAGGAAAAAGAAAAGATAAATTGGGTATCATCTGCGTATGAGACAATAGACACCCCAAGGTGTTTCACTATCTCTACCAAAGGTTAAACATATAATTTCAATAGAGTGGGTTCAAAGAGTAGCCCTGAGGAACCCCATGTTCCAAGAGTCTGGGAGATGAAGAGAAAGAGGCGGAGACGACTTGGAAAGAGTGCACAGCCTCCTTCATCCACCTCTCTCTGAAGCGTCTCTGAAGCGTCTCTGATAAAATATATGTGGTATTATGTACAAACTCTATGTCGGAGGAGGACAAATTCCTGTCCCATCTTTCCTGTCACAAACTTATGTCAGAACAGATAGGCTTCCTGAATAAGACATCGTAAAGATGAAATAACATAAGTTGCCGATAAACTACCATACAACTAGGCACCAGGAAAAGGTGGGTATCCAGCCGAATACTACAGACTTAACAAACAGAGGCTAATCCCCATCCTATGTACACTATTGAGAGATACACAAAAAAACATCCAACTCGAAGTAATGAATAGTAATGAATAGGGCCAAAGTCACTTTAATTTTGAAACCTGGTTGGAAGCTGCTAGACTATACCAAAATACTGCCCGATTTCTTTGCTGAACACAGACAGAAAAATCTTGGCAAAAGTACTAGCCAATCAACTAAAACAGGTTATACAGACCTTAATCCATCAGAACCAGATGGGCTTCATACTTCACTGCTCATCCGCTTTCCACATACAGGCACTCGCACACATTCTGTGGCAGATGAAGGACTATAAAGATGACAAAGTAGCGTTTTCCCTGGACCCAAAGAAGGCATTCGGTAGGGTGGAATGGCCCTATCTGTTTCACATTCTGACACACATTGGCTTGGCAGCCATGCTTATAACCACTGTTAGATGACTCTATATTTATCCTTTAGTAGTGACAGGGTGTGAGGGACACACATCTACTGAATTTGAGATAAAATATGGAACAAGGCTGAAATCCCCACTCTCCCCACTGTTGTTCGTTTTAGTGCTTGAAACTCTGGAACAAGCTAGCAGGAAAAATATCGACAGTGAAGGAATTTAAACCACTGCACGGGAACGCAAAACCTTTCTATAAGCAGATGACCTACATGTCACTCCAACCCTCAGAAATGAATCCCTCATTTGATACAAACGGTCTCCCACTTTGCCCAGTTTTCAGGGTATAAAAGGCTCTCCCTTAGTCGTCACATGACCATAGCTACAATTATTAAACACCTTTTTAAATAGAAGAAATCCCACTTTAAGGACTTGAGAAACTGCTTAAATCAGGGCTCGCACTGTGATAGAAGACAATGTAGACCTACTCTAATCCAAAATAAAAACCAGCCTTACAGAATGGTCCTCACTCAACTTATCCATGTGAAGATGAGAGCAGATTTACAAAATGAATGTGATGCCCCCCTTAATTATGGTTTTCCTATGTTACCTCCCCACATACCAACACTCACATTACACAACCTTACCAAGTTAATGAAAGTGTTTATTTAGGCAGGGGAAGCCATGAATAAAATTAAATAAACTACATTGGCACACAATTAACTGGCATTTCAGCTAGCACAAATGAGATATATGCTGCATGGCAGCTTAAACACTCCACTATGAGTCTCCATGGTGAGATTGCTATGGAAAGTTATGGCCATCTTCACGAGATAAATGATTATTGTTAGCCTTCAACCCAATAATCAATGTGATGACATTTGCATGGAGAAAAGACCATAAAACTCTGGAAAGCACCACGCCCTTCATAAGGGGGCTCCCCTCTGAGGAAATGGCTGTATACTTATATATATTTATATCATAAGCCATGGAAAGGCCTCATGATAAAAGGTATTGAAGCACTTGACCAGCTTCTTATACATAAAAGACTGCATCATTGCCTTACAACTTTACTCACGCCCCCGCCATAGAATTACCTGACTCTACTAGATGCCAAGATCTGTGGAAATAGGGAACATTTAAGGGGACAGTGTCAGGTACATACAAGATACTCTCTGACCATACATTTTCAGTTCGCTCATCACAACACTTGAAAATATGGTGGTCTCACAGACTACAGCTAGAGTATATGGATGACGACTAAGCAGATCTCTTGACAGGACATAACAAAGCAGTACGTGACACCCACCTGAAACTGAGCTGTTATAAAATAGTACATAGATGGCGCTTATACCCGAACGTCTCAATGATACAAGATAATTACTGGGTGCTACATGCGGGAGGTGCCACACCCCAAAAGCGTCATAGTACATATATTGTGAGAATGCTACACCTAGCAAACTAATAGACAGAAATCTGGAAAGCCATGAGTAGTACCCTAGGGACCCGAGGGAAGTTGAAATGTCACGCAACCCTCTTGCACAATAGCGCAGAATACCCAGAAGTTACCCATCAAAAAACTAGGGGGTGTGCAACAGCGTTAGCAATAACAAAATATGCATACTCAGACTATGGAGATGCACACATGTCCCACATCTTCATACGTGGCCACAAAGCATTCACAAAGCAGTCAGTTATGAAGAGGTGACCAACTGGACAATGTGAGAAATTCTGGAGCAGTATTTTGACTGTGGGTGACAATCAAACTAATGCACCAGCAGCTTTACTTGCACCGGAATAGCACTGAGAGTACACTTCGCTACCCCAGTATGCTATATGCACCTTCACTGCCTCTACCAGCAATAATGACATCTATAAGCTCAATCAAAGAAATCTTGATAAGTTTTTTTTTTAACTTTTCTTTATTGGTTTTAATAACATAATACAATAAAGTTAGGATCATCAGGCAATAAGTACAGGTCGATTTGGCAATCACAGTGGCTCAGTACAGTAACAGAAGTACATCTTGATTTATAAAAACACACAAGAGAGAGGAAAGCATAAGTATGCCAATGAGACATACACCCCATTTTGTGACGACAAGGCATCCATAGCCAGGAACAAGCAATAAGCAGCGGGCATCCACACATAACCTTATTATGACATTATGGGTGGGTACTGACAGTAGCTCCCTCTGGTTCACCGGTTTCTTTACCTATCAAATACTGTTGAAATGGGGCCCAATCAGAATGCGGTTTGGATTGTGGGGGAAGAAGATCGCCATATGTGTCCAACTGGGTATTGCAGTAAATCATATCTCTTGTCCATTGATCAATGGTAGGGATCGGGCCTCTACCCCATCGCATGGCGATCCGCCTTTTCGCCATAAGTAGCGCCATTGCCACCAACCGTCTGAAGGTCCTATTGATGGGTTTGGTATAGCCTAGGAGTGCGATGAGCGGGTCTGGGGAAAGTGTAAGGCTAGTGATGTCATTGATTATCTGAAATATTTTCCCCCAGAACTCCAATATGCGAGGACAAAACCATGCTAAGTGCATAAAATCTGCAACCGGCTCCAAGCATCGAGAACAGGCAGCAGACTCACGTAAACCATATCTGTGCAGACATTCTGGGGTGTAATATGTTCTATTAATGTATTTAAAATGTATGAGGTGATGCCTACCATTCAGCAAGACCTTCTTAGTCATCTCGCAGCAATATTGCCATTGTTTGTCCTCAAGAGCCAGGCCCAGATCCCTCTGCCAGTTATGCCTCGGCTTGGAGAACTGTACCGATCTGTTTGCTTGTGCTAAGTTATATATTCTAGAAATCAACTTTGGAGGCGAAGGAGTCTTGATAACGTAAGTGAGAGCAGGGACCTCAGGTGGCTCCTGCGGAGAGCTCCCTAAGAGAGACCTCAGGGCATGCCGAAGTCTCAAATATTGGAACCGTATCAATGGGGCAGGGCATGGGTCATCCGCTAGGCGGAGGCGTGGGAACACTGTGCAGCTCTATAGTATAGGTCCAGGTCTGGGGCATTGAGACCGCCCAGAGAATACGGAAGAGTAAGAACACCGCATTGTGCCAAGGGCTGCTTGCCAGCCCAAGCCAGCCGTATCATGAGGGACCTTAATTTAGCGAACATATGTTGTGGGAGGACCATGGGGATATTCTGAAATAGGAACAGTAGTCTGGGAAGGACAACCATCTTCATCAATGAAACACGACCTAATAGTGAGAGTGGCAAGCGCGTCCATCTGATCACATCCTCTTCCAGCCTATCCATTACTTTCCCATAGTTATCAATCAACACTACTTCTGAGTCAGTGTGTATTTGGATCCCTAAATAGCGTACAGATTCTGTTGTCCACTTCAAGGGGAATTGCATCGTGGGAGGAGGAGTGGACGCAGTCAAGTGAAATATCAAAGACTTATTCATGTTAATGTTAAGCCCGGACAGCTGGCCGAAGCGGACCACTTCGTTCAAAACTGGAGTAAGGTGAGAGGAGGGGTCTCTAACGTAAAGTAGTAGATCATCGGCGTATGCAGAAACTATCAGCTGATAACCCGGGAACCGTATCCCCCTGTGACCGTGGTATTACCTAAGGGCGCACAGCAATGGTTCGGACACCAAAGCGTACAAGAGAGTGGATAAGGGGCATCCTTGACGAGTGCCCCTAGTTATAGGGATCGAAGCTGTCACTAAATTCCCCAGCCTAATTCTTGCACACGGAGCTTCATAAAGGACCTTAATCAGTTGTAAATAAACATCGCCAACTCCCAGCCGCCTGAGTACCCTTTCCATAAAAAGCCACTCAACAGAATCGAAGGCTTTTTTGGCATCTAAGAACACCGCAGCTGCGCTAATTCCGGGGTTGATATGCTGTATAGCAGCAAAAATCGTATGAAGGTTAGACGTCAGTGTGCGGCCAGGGATAAATCCGGCCTGCTCGATTCCCACCAGGCCCGGAAGCAGTGGGGAGATGCGATTAGCCAATATCTTGGCGAATATTTTCGTGTCGATATTTAACAAGGACAAGGGCCTATATGATGAGCAATCGCTGGGAGTTTTGCCCGGTTTGAGAAGGGTGACGATCAAAGCCTCGCGCATAGAAGGGGGCATAAGTTTACTCTCAGCCATCTCTTCAAACAGGGTAACCAGGTGGGGAATTAAGAGATCTTAAAACGCTTTATAAAAGGCCGCAGTCAGCCCGTCAGAACCTGGGGCAGACCCACTTTTCATAGATGACAGGGCGACCCTAATTTCTCAGGGATCCAGGGGGGCCATGAGGTGCTCCCTGTGAGCATCTGTGAGCCAAGCGAGGCGGATGTGAGATACGTAGTCTTCGATAGCTGAATCATCAGGGGGAATACGAGACCTATAAAGCTCAGCATAATATCTGCTGAATCTATTCACGATGCCTTGTGAATCATATATCATACTACCATCTTCGCCCTTAATTTCAACGATGGAGTTAGTTTCCCGTGGGGGACGCTGTAATTTAGCTAACAGGGCACGGGGGCGCTCGCCTTCCCCGTACACCCGAGCTGTGGCATATTTACCTAAGTGCTTGACCTCACTCTCCGCAGCCTCCTGGAACTCCCCCAGCAGTCCTTTAGTGTCTCAGTATGCCCTGTCCGCTGATGCTTGAGTTCCAAAGCTGCTATATCTGCCTCTAATTTTGCAAGTCTGTTCTGAATGGACCTGAGAACGCCTGCATGCTTAGCGATTGTTTCCCCACGAATGAAGACCTTAAACGTTTCCCAAACTGTTGAGAAGGTGGCCACTGAGCCAATATTCTCACTAAAGAAGGTTTCTATAGCAGTAGCCATTTCTGAGCAAAACACCTGGTCAAGGAGGAAATATGGCGAAAATCTCCATGTGAATGGGGCATGTTTAATTGTAGGGACCGATAATATTATCTGCACTGGAGAATGGTCGGAGTAAGTTCTGGGAAGTAGTTCACAGTTAGAGACCAGGGGGACCAGGCTCCTGGAAACCAACCAGTAATCGATCCTTGTATGTATGTCATGTGGGGCAGAGTAGTGAGTGAACCCAGGTATGGTGGCCGGGCGTTGCCTCCAGATATCTGCAAGCCCCAGCTGCTCCATAAGTGTCAGTATGGCGCTGGCCGCCGCCGGGGATTTCCTAGGTGGGCCACGTGATCTGTCTTTATTGAGGTCAAGTATATACAATTAAAGTCACCACCCCACAATTGCGGTAAATCATTAGTGTTGAGCAAACGTGTAGTTAGGGACTGAAAAAATTGAGGGTCGTCATAATTGGGACCATAAATGTTCACCAACCGAGCACTGAATCCTTCCGCCTGGCATCGGGCTATGAGAAATCTGCCATTGGGGTCTACCTCTTCTTCGTGCAAGGACAGACCAGATCTAGGGTTGACCCACGTGAGGACCCCCCTAGCATGGGAAGTGAAACCCGCTGCCGAAAAAAGACCCTGCAAGCGCCGTCTAGAGAGTATCTTATTGTATGGTGCCAGATGGGTTTCTTGTATCATAGCAATATCTACTTGGTGTCTTTTGAGCATGGCAACCACCTTTCTTAGCTTACGGTAATCATTCAGGCCCCGGACGTTCCATGTCCAGAATTTGAGCACTCTGGTCGTCACAGGAGGAGTACAAGTATACTGTGCATAACATGTTCAATCCCAGTGTCATACCTTGTTACAAAGAGCATAGATAAGATCAAAAAGTTGTGATTTACCTGTAATGTGCAGATGAACCTCATCCCCTCCCGCCCACCACCCACGCTATGCTGGCCCCAACTAGGCATAGTCGGACCCACAACCCCCCACCTCCCATGAATGCAAAAGGAAAATACAAAAAATACATTCCATAACAAAATCAAACCCAAATATCGATGGTGAGTTACACACTGGGGCAGATGTTGCCTATAACACATCACGTGAAAGAAACCAGAGCCTGTAAAACAATGTGCACCTCCAATTCTGATCAGTACAATCAAACATCACATTAAACATAGTATGGATGATACCCCACACCTCCCCATAGAATACCATAGTTCACCAACCTCTCCACCCCGACCCCAAGAAAGGGCACGCAGCCGTTACACACAAAATACAAACCTTGTAGAGCGGAATTACTGTTCTTCCGGACCAGGAATATCGTCCGCCAACGATTGGCGAGCACTAGGAGAGCCCCCCCGCGACTGACCCTCTCCCTCCTTTTCAAAAAATGTAGAACCTGCTTAGAATCATTAAATATGTGAAATTTCCCATCAGCGCAAACCCTGAGCTTGGCAGGATAAATCATGTTGTTTTCCAGATTCAGGTCATGCAGCTTACGCTTAACTGGGACAAATTGGCGATGCGCATCCTGAACAGCCTGGGTAAAGTCTGGGTAGAGTGATATGTCTGAGCCCTCATATCTCAAGGATTTTAGTTCCCTGGCTTTCTTCAGAGCGGCGTCCCTGTCTCTATAGTTAAGGACTCGAGCGATAATAGGGCGAGGAGTGGCGCCAGGGACTGGTCTGGGAGCGAGAGACCGATGTGCACGCTCAATGATGAACATAGTGGAAAAGGTATCTTTGCCCAAAAGTGTGACCAGTAATTGCTCTTCAAAGAGCTCCATATTAGGAATGTTGGTTGATTCTGCAATCCCAACTATGCCCAGGTTGTTCCTCCTCGAACGTGCTTCCAAGTTCTCTGCTTTAGACTGTACAGAGTGTAGTAGCTTTTCCAGCTTCGTTGTGGAACTTAGGGTGGTATTAAGTGTGTCCTCCGCATTCGACACCCTTTGCTCCACAGTATCCAATCTGACAGCCTGTTTGTCCAGCCTTTCTTACATCCTATCCATCCTGAAGGAAAGAGCATCTATCTTGCCGTCTATTTTCGTTAGGCTGAGTTGCATGGCCTGGAGAATCTGCTTTAAATCAGAGTCAGTAGCGGTATCTCCCATTTCTGATCCAGACTCAGAAGCGTTCCTCTCAGCATCCTGGTGTCTGGGGGTTTTACGTGGTTCAAATGGCAACTTGGATTGCGATTTCTCCGTGCGGCCCATGGTTGCCTTACGAGGCAAGACAGTTGATGACGGATGATATTAAGGGAACGTGACTAACAATCGAGACCCAGCAAGTGATAAATGAACCTAGGAATGCAGCCCGCTACACCTTGTGGAGTAAGGCAGTCAATGGACAACTCCGTTGGGTCGCTAAGGTCTTTGAGTCCATAACAACATGCACTCCAAATCCTGCAGAACCCTCAACAACAAGGCCGGTGGGAAGGGGGACAGGCCCACTGAGGATAACTAAACAGCTTGCACAGCAGGAGCAACAAGCCAACAGACCCCAATGTTGTATGTGCGTGGCCGGTCAATAACTCCTGTGGAGCCGCAGTGCTTGCGTGGCGGAGGGAACTGGAGAACTGTGCCACACCAGGCGCTGTGAAAAAATAGGGGGACCACCAGGCCACACCAAGAGAATTGACTCAAGCAAGGGCCATCACCAGTAGGGGATAGTAGATCACAGGCCCAACATCATCACAGCACCAAGATCCGGGGTCAGGTTCACTTCACAAGTGTATGTCCCAAACCTGCCAGGAAGCTAGCCACCACCACAAGATAGCCCCAGGATAGCACCTCCACAGCGTATTGGGGGAGTTAGGAGGTGCGTGAGGGGGCAACCGCAGCAGTACTCCCAGCAGGAGGGCAAGGGTGGAATGCCAGCGCGCTCATGGCTCTGCACGGTGCTCAGGTCAGATTTTGCAGGTGGGGCCGATCGCCGGGCCAGGAGCAGGAAGAAGCAGGATACATTTTCTATCACGGGGGCAGCCGAGATAGATGTAGGCCACCCCCGCTACTCACCAACGCTGCGGCGGATCCGGCGGGCACCAGGCAGGACAGGACGCGCGCGGCCGTCCCTATTCACCCACGTGGCCGAAACCAGGAGCCGGCAGGCCGGGGAGTCAAGGTGAGCAGCAGCGCCCTCACCGGAGAGCAGGAGGCGGTGTCAGGTGCGGAGAGGGCACAGAGGCTCCAGGGGAGTTGCAGGATCGTGGCCGGGCTCGGCGACAACAGCGCAGGCTCCCAGCAGGCCGCGCGACCCAGCAGTCAGGGAGGATACAGGCCACAGCACCCCGGTCGGGCGAGAGCGTATCGCCAGGCGGTTCAGGGGCGGATTTTCCTCCCGCTTCCTCGGGCACCCGCGGGCGCCTGGTCATCCAGCAGGTCTGTGCAGCAGCAGGGGGACAATGTGGGGCAAATTGGAGGGCAGGATTGAGACGGATGATGGGTGGCTCGCGGAGCTACTCTAAAGCGCGGCCATCTTACGGCCATGCATGCTCCGCCCCCACCCCCCCAAATCTTGATAAGTTCATTACCTGGAGCAAGACCGCCTGCCCCTTAAGACTTTAGGGGGGTCCCAGAAGGACACTTCCCAGACCCAACATAAAAACAAAAATTCTCTAGAATCTCTAGAAGTGCAGGAAGATGTCTGGCTCCTCTCTGTCTTTAATTAGTATATGATTTCCTTTTCTCACCTTTTAGTTGTCATTATTATTTTAGCTACTTTTTCTTTACCAGTAGTGCAGTGCAGGGGAGGAAGCTCTCCTCACTCGCGCGGGGCTGTTGGGCCCCAGTTAGAGTTTGCTTTTCCCGCCCATTCTGTCTGGATTAACTGGAGAACTGACATGTCCCTCCTGAGGCGGCCTACTTCACTATGGTCGATGCACTAACGCGTCGGACCCGAAGATCACCCTCGCTTTTGCTTTATTCCACTCCCGTCTGAGTTGGACCTCCCACTCGGTCTGGAATGTATGGTTTTACTTACTGTTTTTACTGTATATTTCATTTCCTTGTAGCACCTCTCGTGCGGGGAGATGCCTGGCTCCTCTCTGTTTTAGAGCATGTGATTCTTTTTCTTGTCAGCACTCAAGAAGCGCAGGGAGATGCCTGGCTCCCCTCTTTTTTTAATTAGTATAAGATTTATTTTTTCTCACTTTTTAGTTGTCATTATTATTTTAGCTCGTTTTTCTTTACCAGTAGTGCCGTGCAGGGGAGGAAGCTCTCCAGACGTGCCCGGGCTTGGTGGGCCCTGGACAGTGTTTGCTTTGCCTGCTCCCCATCTGGATTGGCTGGAGAACTGGCACGCCCCTCCTGAGGCAGCCTACTTCATTACGGTCGATGCACGAACTCGTCAGACATGACCTCCGGTAGGAGATCACCCTCGCATTAGTTTTATTCCACTCCCTTTGGAGTGGGACCTACCGCTTGGTCTGGAGTGTTTTGTTTTACTTACTGTTTTTACTGTATATTTATTTTCCTTGTAGCACCGCTGGTGCTGGGAGATGCCTGGCTCCTCTCTGTTTTAGAGTGTGTGATTCTTTTCCTTGTAAGCGCAGGGAGATGCCTAGTTCCCCACTGTTTTTAATTAGTATATGATTTCCTTTTCTCACTTTTTAGTAGTCATCATTATTTTAGCTTGTTTTTCTTTACCAGTCGCACCGTGCAAGGGAGGAAGCTCTCCTGACGTGCGCCGGGTTGCCTGGCTCCGGTTAGTGTTTGCTTTGCCGGCCCACCCTTCCGAATTGGCTGGAGAACTGACACGCCCCTCCGTAAGCGGCCTACTTCACTATGGCCTATGCGCAGCTATGCTGGTCCTGACCTCCGGTAGGAGATCACCCTAGCTTTTGCTTTTTTCCACTCTCTTCGGAGTGGAACCTACCACTCGGTCTAGAGTGTATTGTTTTACTTACTGTTTTTACCATATTTTTTTTTCCTTGCAGCACCTCTGGTGCAGTGAGATTCCTTGCTCCTTTCTGTTATAGAGCGTGTGATTCTTTTCCTTGTAAGCACTTAAGAAGGGCAGGGAGATGCCTGGCTTTTCTCTGTTTTTAATGAGTATATGATTTCCTTTTCTCACTTTTTAGATTTCATTATTATTTTAGCTTGTTTTTCTTTACCAGACGCAACGTGCAGGGGAGGAAGCTATCCGGTTAGCTAGGCCCCGGTTAGTGTTTGCTTTGCCTGCCCCCCCGTCCGGATTGGCTGGAGCCCCTCCTGAGGCGGATTACTTTACTATGGCCGATGCGCGGAAGCATAGCGCACATGCGCAGTGGGCGACCAGATGATGCACGAAAGGCACGCCAAAGGCAAGCCTGTCTACGCCCGTCCAAGGCCGTCCAGGGCCAGAACCCCTGTATGTTTTAACCCCCAAAGAGTGTGCTACTCCGCCCTCTATTTAGAAAATGTAGCTCCAGCTTTACCAAGGGACTGCTTGAATTCTATTGAGGTAGGTGGCTCTCATTCTGAATGCAATTCCTGTGGTTTCACCCAAGGCCAACTTGTGGGTGGTCCCGATGACTACAGCCTGACATCTTCAGGTCTTATACACTGCCTCACCATAAACTGCAGCTCTTTACCAAAACATAAACAGGAAATCTTTGCTATCCTTAGCAACATACAAACAACCGGATGCCCTATTCCTTACGGAAACTTGACTCACAGAAGCGTCTGCCCCCGATATTTTAGACGCTATACCAACTGGCTATGGCATCATCAGACGCAATTGCTCCTCCCTTCGAGGTGGAGGCATTTCAATAACTTTTAAACTCACTATGAAGTGCTCTTTCAACGAGGTGGAGTGTGAGGCAACTCACTTCTCGCTCCCTCTCTCCGGCAATTGCACATTAACAGGACTCCTCATCTTCGCCCCCAAGATCTGCAGCCACATTCACATTGACTCTCACAGATACCATAGCCCAACTGGCCCCACGTCACAACAAGTTGATAATCTTAGGTGACCTTAACCTCCACCTTGAGGAAAGTTCTTGCCTAAGGCAAGATCCTTAATTAGAGACCTAGAGACCTTTGATTTGTTTCAACGAGTTTCGGGACCCACACATGCCAAAGGCCATACTCTAGACTCCATTTTTTCTAAAGTTCCCTCACTTTTAGTGGAAACTCCCATCACTATTCCCTGGTCAGACCACTATATGATTCCTTTTTTTTCCCACTTTATAAATCCACCCTCTGCGGTAATAATTACCAGAAGGTCCTATCTAGGAAATGGGCTCTATCAGTCACTAGTCCTACCTTAGACGAGGACAAGGACCATGCAGAGAACAATTTAGACAAATGGCTTAATGCGGCCTTAGATAGTATAGCCCACTTGGCTCCTAGACCCAACCTAGAACCTCCCGCTCCGCACCCTGGCATAATAAGGATCTAGCGGCTGCCAAGAAATGATTCAAACACCTTGAACGGGATCGGAGAAAAGACTACAGCCCGACTAGCCATTCTTGCCATAAACATGTGCTTAAACAGTACCATGAGCTCATCAGAAGCACTTGCAGAGAGTTCTACGCACAGAAAATTGATTGTGCGGTGAAATCATCTAAAGAACACTTCTCTATAATCAATTCACTGTCCTCTCTTGAACACGTGTCTACAACAGTAACTCCGTACACATTTAACTGTAATAATATTGCCACCTTCTTTGCTACAAAAGTGGCTAAGATATATGACATGTTCCCAATCGAGGCGAAGAAGGGTTATGACACACTAGCTACGGAAGACGGAATTATCAACTCTGGTGGGCTGGTCAATTTCACCTGCTTCTCCCCTGACGAACTTCAAGCTCTTTTTTCTCAAATAAAATATGGTTCTCTTCTCGAACCAGCCCGCCTACAATACTGCGCCTATGCATGAAATCCATCCTTCCTCATCTCAAACAGCTGATCACTATGTCTCTCAACTTAGGACAAGTCCCCAAGAAATGGAAGCACGCTATGGTGCTCCCTATATGCAAGAAACTCTCACTAGATTCCCACGATCTTGGAAAATCTGAGACCTATTTCTCTTTTGCCATTCTTTGTGAAAATTCTTGAAAAACATGTCAATAATCAGCTAACACATTTCATTGAAGCCAATGATTTGCTTCACTCCTACCAATCGGGATTTAGGGTAGACCATTCCACAGAGTCAGCCCTACTTCTCACAGGGGAAACTCTGAGACAGAGTACGGATGAAGGTCAGACCTCAGCCCTGATATTGCTTGATCTGAGCATGGCTTTCAACACTGTCTCCCATGGCCTCTTGATACAGAGGCTGGGGGAGTGCAGTGTTGGAGGCATGGTGCTTAAATGGCTTCCATCCTTTCTGCTTGATCATACATTTCAAGTTGCCTAGAAGCCTTTTGTATATGAGACTCCTACTCTGCCTCAGGGAGTCCGGCAGGGCTCAATTCTAAGCCCCACTTTGTTTAACATATACATCCGCCCCTTAGCAGAGATTATAGACAGGCACAAGGTGAAATTAGTGTCATATGCCAATGACACTCAGTTAATTGTCACTCTCTCACAGTCCGAGGGTAAACCAGCAAAACAATTTAAATCCTGCCTGAAAGAGGTAGCCACATGGTTGGCTAATAGCTGTTTAAAACTTAATGTCAACAAAACAGAAATCTTGATTGTGGGCAAGGCCCCATCAATCTGAACATCAGCCTGGTGGACAGATGCCCTTGGCCAGATCCCTGAACCCAAACGCAAAGTTAAGAATCTGGGGGTATGGGGTTGACTCCAAACTTACAGTTGAAAATTAGATCTGCAGTGTAGCAGGGAAACGCTTTTGTACTCTCAAGACCCTAAGAAAAATCCTTCACTTACTCCCTTTGGAGTCACGTAAAACCATTCTTCATACTCTAGTAATGTTACAGCTACAGTACTATAATATGCTGTACTTGGGAGCCACCAAGAGTAATCTTAAATAGCTTCAAAGAGTCCAAAATGCAGCTGCACGCCTGGTACTCAACTTCCCTAGAAGGTCATCAGCATCAGCGGCACTTGCCTATCTTCACGGGCTTCCTTTGGAAAAAAGAATCAGTTTTATTACCATGTGCTTTTGTCATAGAATTCTCTCCCAGAAAGGTCCCAAATATCTTCACTCTGTGACTCAACCATATTCTCCATCTTGTGACCTAAGGTCATCCAAAGTCAAGTAGGCCCGGGTGCCCTGGGTTAATAGGGCCAGACTAGGGGCACGCTCATTTTCCTTTCTGGCCTCCAAAGCCTGGAATTCCTTACCGTCAAACCTGAGAGCAGAACCCTCTGAGAAAATATTAAGGAACAAACTTAAAACCTGGCTGTTTAGCTCTTCCTAGTCTTCTGTGAGTGAGCTCCACATCTTTATTGCCATCTCTGTATCTCTCATAGCCTACGCAGGTCCTGGTCTCAGCATGGGGACACACTGTTCAGGTGTAACCAAGCGCTTTGCAAATCACTTATTATTATTATCTACTGCAGGAAATCTTTTTTAAAAGAGGCCCATTGTCAGTAATATCCCGCTGGTGTGTGCCAGGGTCCCGGGGGTGCGTTTTTTGTAATATAAATATTATGGAGCAGGGTAATGTGTCAGGCCCCTTTTTGGAACTTCAAGATGCCCCCAAGGTCCCCCATCTTCAAGAGGGCTGGTGCATAATGCATTTATGAGGAGGGAACATGCATGGAGCCCCCTACTCAAACTATTGAAGCCCTGTGGGCACCCTATCTCCCCAGGGGCTGCTGCTTGTTTGGAGAGGCCCTGGGACCCCATCCCAAGACTTTGAAATAAAAAAGTGGGGAGACCCACCTCGCAGCCCCGGCAATAGGGTGTGCCACTCCCGCTCCCCTTGCCTATACCCAGGCAGCACACCCAGCTAGACACCATGCCCACATGGTGAGGCAGGAAAAAAGAAGCTGCTTGTTTCCACACCAGACTGTGCTGGCAGGTGGGAGCCTCAGTTAGGTATACAAAAAAGTGATGGATGGAATGCTTAATTACCTAACCAAAAAGTCCCTGTAACCTTTGGTTTTTTCAGTGAATTTCTATGGTTTTTTAATGCTATTTCCTAACTATAACTTTCCTGTAACCTTTGTTTTTTTTCAGTGAATTTTTAGGTTTTTTGTAACATGTGAGTGGTTGCGTGGGTATGTAAGTAGGTGTGTGAGTCACTGTGTGGGTCTCTGACGAGGTGAGTGAGTGGTTTTGTGCATCTGTGAGTGAGTGTATGAGGGACTGCATGAGTGTGTGAGTGGGTGTGTGAATGGGTGTTAGATTTGCTTTGTGGGTGTGTGAGTGTGTGTGTGAGTTATTTTGTGGGTTTATGAGTGTGTAAATGGTGTTAAAGTGGTGAGTGAGTGGCTGTGTGAATGGCTGTGTGGGTCTGTGAGTGGGTGTGTGAGTGACTGTATGGGTGTGAGAGTGAGTGTATGAGTAGGTGTATGGATGTGTCAGTAGTTGTGTGGGAGTGTGAATGGCTATGTGGGTCTGTGGGTGAGTGTGTGAGGTGTTTCGTGGGTCTGTGAGTGGCTGTATGGGTATGTGGGTGGGTATATTGATGTGTGAGTATGTGTGTGAGTGGTTGCATGGGTATGAGTGGTTTTGTGGGTCTGTGGGTGGATGTGTCAGTGGCTGTGTGGGTTTGTTAATGGGTGTGTAAGTGTGTGAGTGGGTGTATGAGAGGGTGTGTGAGTGGCTGAGTAGGTCTGTGAGTGGGTGTGTGAGTGGTTTTATGGGTCTGTGAGTGGCTGTATGGGTGTGTGAGTGCCTGCGTGGGTATGTGAGTAGGTGTGCAAGTGGTTTTGTGGATCTGTGAGTAGATGTATGTGTTTTTCTAATTGGGGTCTAGATCTGCAGATCCGCCGTGGATTCGCACGGGACCCTGCTGTGCACCACATTGGATCCTCGGATCCTCGCACATTAAAAATAAAATGTTTTTGTACAATTTCCTGCCCATGAGGGGGCCCTCAGAGACCCTTCCATCAGTCCCATGGGGTCAGGATACCTCTATCCTGACCCATTACATCCTATTTCAACTTTATTTTCCCCCAGGGAAGCGAGACCCTATACACAAAATGGTGGCCACAACTCTCCCCTCAGGTGACGGCCAGCCAATCATGGCACTGTTGTTGGTGCATGGATTTGCGTATCCTCTGTGGTGGATAGACATAAATCTTTTTTCTTCAATAACTCCAAACTATTAAACAGATTTACACCAAATTACAAAATGTACTCTTTCTGAACTAACTGCTAGCTTTTGCTATAAGGTTCCCACTAAAAAGGTAGTACTGTGTATTAGGGTGACAGAACTTTAGAATGTAGTGAATGAGTCCATCTACACCATCAGAGAATGTCAGCTCAATTTCTAGCTAGCACACAGTTCCTCGCCCAAATCCTTAACCCTCATGGGGTAACTGGTAATTTTAGCGTCCTCAGACATGACACTCTTATCCCCAAGGGACTAATGGAAACAGATCTAAACCCTTTCCCTGTTTACTTATGCATACCTATGGAAAATACAAAAAGATACAAATAAAGTTTCCAATACATTTATTCATAATCTTGCATAGAGAAAGTGAGCTGCAACTATTAGGCAGATAAGAAAACAATGTATCCAGCATTATGAACATGGTGAAAAGAATAAACAGTCCTAACCACGGAAGTCTGATTTCTACATATTTCTACCTATCACTGCCCCCCCTGTGAGAGCACAGTGGGTGTACCCTCTGCCCGATCTCTTAGGTTAGCCTGAGCCCCCATACCTGGATAACTGGGCCAGTAAATCGGCCTGAAGTAGGATTGGCAATCCTTCTCTGCAGGATGGAAAATCAGCATAAGCAGAGCAGCATGTCAAACACAGGATTCATTCCAGGACAGTCATGGCCAGAGTGCTCCTCTGACCCGTAAAAGGGCAGTGCAGTGTTTTTATAATGAAAACCACAGTGTGTTAGAGGTATGGATCTGATGCAAGATATATCTATATGGTAGAAGGTGCCTCTGAATGGGCAACATAAGCATGAGGATATGTTGTTCTGTTTTCCTAGCCTTGAACAGAGTGTACAGATTACATAGTGAGAAAGGCTGTCTAAAACCAAGCTGCATATATAATCATCTTCTTAGAATAATATCATGCAAGCACAAATATGTAAAATAATGTTGCTAAAGCAAAGTCAGCCTAAAATGTTTACAATGCAAAACTAAAATGGAGAACCAAAGTAGCCCCAATAAGGCATCACAACACCCTCCCCTTGGCTGTGAAAAGACAAAGCTTCTATATGTAACTATACTAAAAATGACCAACCATATAATAAAAAATGCTCATATGGACAATCTAAGCAAGCAGAAGTAATTTAAAAATATGCCAAATAAAATATACTATAAAAGAATATAAAGGACAAAAACTATTTATAAAAACAAGTGCCAAATTAAAAATCAAAGGAGGCTCCCAAGATGATTGTCATGTTTTCAATGTCAAAGAAATCCAAGATGGACTCTGCATCCACAGATGACATTTCCACAATGGCCTTGTTGATTAATTCTAAAGAATAAACATGGTCAGCACCCTAAATCGCTGCCGAACACGTGGCACCCTGCAGTACCCCTACATTAAAAGATCTGAGATCCAAGAACTCAGAAGCTGAAGCATCCGCATCCAAGGAGAAAAATGGCTCATAGAAACGATCCTGAAGCAATGGCAGTCTCATGGGACAATTCCGAAAATGGTTCCTCATCGGACACATCAGCAGATCTATGTCCATAGATTGTACCAATTGCATTGCAAGGTAAATGTCAAGTGCACACTCGAAAGGGCACCACAGTCAGCAGAACACAGGCTGCACACAGGTAAACCACACTGCTCTAAAGGACAGGAGCCAGTCATTGTTCAGTTCCTGAAGAAAAGACACTCCAAAAAACTGTATCATGCATTCCTGACACAGCTGGACGTGCAATAGATCCATCATCATTTGGCCTTGAAGTGGAACATCCATTGGAGAGCAGCAAAAATAGGACCAAAATACACAGATCAGGAATAACACAAGTGGTATGCCTCCAAAAACACTAGAAAACATAGAATGCATGAAGGACGGTATCACTCCAAAAATGGTCTGAAACGTGCTGACAAAGCCAGACCCAATCACTTTAAAAAAGTGTACCACACCCACGGTGTTGGAAGCATAAATATACGATCCACAAGTTCACCAAAAATGCAGAGGCAGGTTTTTGCACAGAAGCAATTAAACTTCAAGTAGCAAGGTCGTCCTCCGAAATTCAAAGGTATCACGGGCATATGCAAGTGCAAAGTCCTTCTGAAACAATAGGGCTTTTAGTCTGCTCAGTTTGTCAAAGTTAACCTTGAAAGTTGTAATGGAAGTCCATAAGCTCACTTCTGTAACCATGTGCGTTGGAGGAAATAGAACAGAATTACAACATGTCACTATCGGAGAGATAGAAACCACATATGGGACACCTGCTCTCATCCCATAGCAATCCTGATCTTTCAACATCAAATAACTTCCATTTGAAAGTAATATCATGACTGGAATAATCAAGGAAACTAGCACTCCCTTCAAATAACACAGCAGATTGGCTTCTGAAGCATTACAAGCCCCTTGCAGTGTTATCTCTTTGCAAATGAATGAGTGGCCAAGCGAAGATTCACATTAGTTTCCACTAAGGAATACCTCTTGTTCCCCACTTACACATTTGTAATCGAAGGGCAATGATCATAATTCATGGACGAAACTCTCCCCTAAAGACTCATATCTGCCTACGGGAAAACGTTTCAAACAAGATGTGAAAGGAAACATTAAAATTGATAATGAGATCACCCTGTGAATTAACCATACCGCTGACGTTGTCTCGGCTACTGTGGAAGGCAACTCTTCAAATTTTTCAATATTTAACATTGTATACATAGGGGCATATGTCAAAGCCCCTATCGCCACCACAACGTCACTTTTTACGACGTTGTGGTGGGCATAGGGGCTTTGCCTTATTTACAAGGCAGCGTTAAGCCACTGAATGTGGCTTATCGCTGCCTTGTAAATAAGGCCCCCTTTCACGCTATGCTTAGCGTGAAAGGGGTGGGCAGTGGGTGTTGCGGTGTTGCGGTGGGTGTTTCACCACAACATCCATTGATTTTGACACTGCCCCTATTTACAAGGGCAGCGTAAATAGGAGGCAGCACCAAAATTAAGACCAGGTAAAACCTGGTCTTCACTTGGCGAATCGAGGAGAAATGCATTATTTCTCCTCGTTTTGCTTTTTCCATGTGTGCTGCCTTGTGCAGCACACATGGAAAAAGCAAAATGGCTTTGATTGTTTATGTACAGGAAGGTCTCCCTTCCTGTACATAAACAATCTTAAAAATGCCATTTTGTGACTTCCATGTGTGCTGCATTAAGCAGCACACATAGAAGTGACAAAATAGCATTTAAAGATTGTTTATGTACAGGAAAGGGGACCTTCCTGTATGTAAGCAATCTTTCCCCTGCAGGCAGACACCCTTGCACTATGGTGCAAGGGTGCCTGCGTTGGCGATACACTGCTAAGTGTAGCGCCAGTGCAGGGGGAAACGCAAGGCTGCAGCATATCCTTGTAAATATAGTCCAGCCTTGCATTTCTGAATTGGCGGAGTAAGGGGTTATGCCATGACGGCTAACGCCTCACTTCCTTGAGCATATCCCCCATAGTGTCTTTTTTTCACCATTATTTGTTGCCTCCATGTTAAATTAAAAGGCAAGAACAACTATGTTGTGTTCAGGCATTTCCAAGGCATGCAGTGAGATTTTAAAACTTGTAGTGTCCAGGTCAACTGCATAATCGACCTAAGCTGACTCGGACTGTGGTATAATAAAGATATGTCATTTTGTATAATGTCAATTGCAGAGGTTACAATGTTATTCAAACTTCTATTGATCAATATTCAGTGTTTCAAAGAATTATTTCAATGTAATTACCGTTGTGATTTTAGGTATGGCATGTGTGGCAGTTGCACCATTAATGATGAACATACTGCATTGTATACATATTTTGAGGATTTGGGTCACGCTATCTTAGTATGGTATTCTACATACTCTATCATTCCAAAATGGTCACCAATTAATAAGAAGGCGGCAAGTAGCCAGGCAGCACTAGGGCAAGATTATTGATAAAAGCATCTAAAAACATGGACGCTACGGGAAAGAAAACAATCCTTTTTTTAATAGCATGCATTTTTCAGATGGTTTTGTCTGCAATCATTACTCCGGCTGCCAGGTAAACAAGGACTTCCAAAGGCAATAAGTTTGAGGTATGCATGACATTCTCTTGCCTGTTCTACACGCCATACAAACATAATACCTACTGTCTTTGCTTATAAAATATTATTAGTGGAGAGGAAAATGCTAAGTATTCTGTTAGCTTTTTCATGTGCATTCTCGTTTACTGTTGTAGAGGGGCAAATGTTTACCAAGAATTAGCACTTTTTATTTAATTTCTGTGTTCTCAATATAGGCTTTTAGCTTAATGCTTGATATGTTTGTTCTTCCTCTCCCATTTGTAGGTTTGGCAACTTGTGAAGATGAAGCGTAACACAGTCATTTCAAGTATTTCGATACGCAAAGATGTTGTTACAAAACTGTCTAAATTGTACATCCCTTGTTTTCTTTTGTTTTTTTTTCTACCCTTTAAACTTGAAGGTTTCTCCTACTAAATATATAGATCTTGTGTGTCCAAAATTGGCGCATTTGTGAAATAAGAAGAAGCTTAACCGTTGACTAATAACTTCATAGAAGGTTTCACTTTGTACCATCCATTCTGTTGAAGTTAATTGAGGCAGTGCAAGTCTTTGTCCCAAATTAAAATATTGTACCAGTCCTGGACTAGAGGCTGAGTAAAGTTTCCCAATGTTCAAATATCGTATAAGTGGTAGAATTTTTACGAAGCCATGAAGCCGTTGTACACGGATCAAATTTTTCTTTTCCTTTATTGATTCATTCTTTAAAAGACAGACAGCCAACGTGTTTCGTCCCTAGAAACAGGACTTCTTCAGGGCGATGTTCAATCTGTGTAACAGATTAGAAATAAGTAGATACTGTAGTGACCTTGGGCAATTTTATAGTTCGGCATAGGTGGCAATCACACCCTTGTATCATGCTTATCTGTTAGTGCAAACAAATAATCCCATCGAAAGAAAAAGACGATAAAAGGTTAAATGTCCATTCATTTTCCTGATGTATCTTAAGGATAGGCAGCAAAGACTGGAACACATGTGGTATGATAGCCACAATGGTGTGTTGTTATGGTGCAATTGTCACTCCTTAGCACATATGCAGAGCTTGGCGAGAGTACTTAGTGTGAGGTGGTGACACGCCGCATGGTAGATGGCGTTCTCCTGCCGCCCAGGTTGGACATTTAACCTTTTATCGTCTTTTTCTTTCGATGGGATTATTTGTTTGCGCTAACAGATAAGCATGATGCAAGGGTGCGATTGCCACCTATGCCGAACTATAAAATTGCCCAAGGACACTACAGTATCTACTTATTTCTAATCTGTTACACAGATTGAACATCGCCCTGAAGAAGTCCTGTTTCTAGGGACGAAACGCGTTGGCTGTCTGTCTTTTAAAGAATGAATCAATAAAGGAAAAGAAAAATTTGATCCGTGTACAACGGCTTCGTGGCTTCGTAAAAAATCTACCACTTATACGATATTTGAACATTGTCGCTAAGCGGTGCAGCTCTGATTTAGTTGTTTCATTTTGTTGCCCCTGGGAATAGGGGAGTGCTCTTGGACAGGGGGCACATTTGGAGATTTGCACGCAGGACTCTATTTTGTTTTTCAATGACTTCAATTGGTGATTGCATGTGATTGGTGCCTTATTGGTTGTTTTTGGTCCACTGTCCAATTTGTGTGTTTGTAAAGTTTCCCAATGGTAGGCCCGATTCACAAAGGTAAACTTAGACCAAAAGTCTAAGTTTACTACTTTCGGTATTCACAAAGGTAAGTTACAAGTATCTTTACGTTTGCACTTGGAACGGAATCTCTGCACTCGGGGCAAAATCTCCACCGAGTGCAGATATTCCACTCCACACCTGAAGTGTCAACTCCAGGTGTGGTGTGGAATCTCCACACTCAGAGCAGAGATTCCAACCCGAATGTGGAGATTCCGCCCTGAGGGCGGACGTAAAGATACTATTCGCAACCTACCTTTGTGAATACCGAAAGTTATAAACTTAACCGCTTAACCGCGGCGTCAATTCCGCCTCGGTGCTGCGGTTTTATTGAGTGGGCGGGGCCGCGTCGGCCAACGGACGTGTGCAGCACTACGGAGGTAGTGCTCGCGACGGCCGTTGGCCGACAGAAGCAGCGAAGGGGTTAGACTTTTGGCACTATGTTTACCTTTGTAAATCAGGCCCGGTGAGTGTAGAAACATTTTACAAACCATGTTAAAAGGGCATCTTGCTTCACCATATACTTATACCTTGGTTTTTCTTGACATCCAACAGAGTACTTCAAGTTGACGGAGTTGATTTTCATGTGACAATTTCTTAGACAGAATGTAGTAGTCACATAGGAACCAAAAACATAGAGTGGCTCAGGAGTGCCTGCAAACATTCGAACACTAGAACTTGCAACAGACGCACAAAGTAAGTTCTTTCCTTACCTGGGGGTCTTTGAGTCGGCTCAGGTCTGGGTAAAGATAGAACTGGATCCCTTGCAGAGCCCCAGGCAGGGTGACACCTCTAATTATAAGAACTAGCAGCATGAGGTACGGAAATGTAGCCGTGACATACACAACCTGGCAGATAAAGACAGTAAACCATGTATGAAGACACAGACAAACACACAATGCAATAAAAAAGACTAAAATACCTTCATTTAAAAAATATCAGGGCTGCAAAGAACAGGGTTGTTGAGCACTTCTAGAACAGTTTATTAGAGTGGTGGAGCATCGGCCACTGTGATACAGGGAAGAAGGGAAGGAGGCTTCTCAAGTCAAGGCATCTTCTTATCCATAAAGCAACTGAATGAATACAGAGACAGGAAGCGTAGGATGGTAGAAGAAAGAGACATGTGTTGGAATGTAGGAATCCTTGCTATTTGGCAAGCCCAGCAGCAGGCTCTTAAGAAAGACTTTGGACCCCTGCAGTTTTTTGTTTTACAAAGTATTCACTGTTTAGCACGGGGCATCAAATTAGCTCTCTAATAGTAACATTTAGTTATCCTAAACAGTACAGAATCATCTTGAAATCTTACATTCCAGACCCATCTGTAATATCTTGTGAATGTGAAATTTGAGGTCAGATGCTGTGGGAATATCTAAGGAGGCAAGCAGCAGGAGCAACAAATATTCATGCAGTGAGAACAACGCATCGAGTGTAGAATGAAGACCACTATCTCCAACAGAAATTTCTTGGTTCTGCCCCATTTTTGCGCTGCTCTACCACCCCCGTCACCTACTTGCATGTTGGCACCTACTCCAACTCCAAGTCTTTCCTTTTTTGCATTAAAGTTGTTCGTATTGCTGTTTTATTATCTGTATTTATTTAGCTAGAAAATATTTACCTTTAGATATGTGTCAGTATTTCTTCTTTCTTTCCATCATCTGTTCATTGATTATACTTTCCTCATTTCGTTTGGGAACTGTATACCATTTGTCCTTTGAATTTTGATATAGCTCAAATTTTACTTTTGCTTGAATTATTTATTCACTTTTATATTTGATTGTGTGACTTAAATTTGTATATCTGATGTTTTCCATATCATCTTCTGATCATCATCTGAAAACTGTACCAACTACTACAGGCATTTGAGAAGCTAATCAGATGCTAGCTTAACATTCTGGCACACCAAACCATGTTATATCACCTGAGATTATTTCCATGAAATAAACACAGTAACAATGTAATGTAAAGGTCACTTCACAAAAACAAATTTGTTAAGGAATTATTCTATTGTCAATAGAATGCTGCATGTGGAAACAAAGAGCAGCAGAATGAAACTACACTTTAGAGAAATTAGAAGGAAAGCATGCCCCTCCCTGAAGCCATTGCACTTAATATAAACATACACAAACAAAATTATAGCATTGCTATTCAGAATCGACACTTTTAAAGTTACTACTGCCCTAAAGGTCACAAAAGAACTGCAAATGTACTCCAGCCCAGCCAAACATTTTCGCTCAGCCTTAACTATGTGTAACAAAATGTTGGCTGCCACGTTGGCTGCAAGTTGTGAGTTCTGTGCCTTTTCTACTTAATGGTTCTTCCTATCAATATTTTCTTTGGTGTGTCCATCTAAATTAGACTACATGGGCAAGTAGTAGTTCAGACACTAAATCCACTATCATGAGTTGTGAAAGCCTGTATTTAAAAATATATTGATCCTATTGTAGCTATAGAATTGTAGCTATAGAAAAAGCATTCTCTGGATACAGAGTGCCGCAAATGCTTTAGCTGTGATAGTCGTATCAAGCCCTTTTTGTGACATAAAATGTGTAGTTTTGCATGTGTACTTGTCAACATCATCAGTGAGGTATTGCAAATTCCTACCTCTCATGAGAGCACAGAGGGAAATAGGCTTAAAAATTGATTGGAGTTGCTATCTAGCATGTGTCAAGGTTGCTTCACAATTGACTGGAGCAAGTGTTTAATACATTGAACAAGGACGTTATTGATTCAGTGCTCAATCTATGTTTGTAAAAATATGTCTATCATTTTTTCCTAACTTTCACTAACCCATTTTGACATCCATCTGTGGATTTGATTCATCCCACCATCTGATCTCTTTCCTCCTACACGGTGACCTTGATTACCATATGAAAGACCATACAGACCCCAACACCAACAACCTTCTGCATGCCCTGAACACACTCACACTCACCCAAACAGTGAAAGACCCCATCCACACAGTTGGACTACTCCTGTACCCTATCTTCACCAACTGTGCTGACATCTGAGTGGACAAGCCCACCCCCTCACATGGACCGACTACTTTCTCATCCAATTTGACCTAATAGTCTCCCACTAACGTGAAACCGCACCCTCCAATCCAACCAATACAACTGCAAGAGGATCTCCCCCAAAAAATGGACCACAGAGCTCAAAACCCACCACCAGTAGGACCACAATGGCCTCTCATGTTCCAAAACCAGATTTAGAGCCTGGATCACCTACGTTGCAGATGCCCTAGCCCTACTCAAGACCATTAACAACTTAAGGACCAGACCACAAGTGAGTTGGTGAACAGAAGAACTGAGACTCGTCAAATGCCACTCTAAGCAACTTGAACTCTGATGTGGAGACACGCACACAATGAAAATAACAAATGCACCTACAAATCAGTCCTCCGATTCTACCATCAGCAACTCAGATTCACCAAATGATCATCATTGAATGAAAAAAATCAAAAACATCTCCAACAATGTCAAAGAAATCTTTGCCATAGTGAAGGATTTCACCTCCCCCACTGCCAGCTCCACGATTGTTACCGCAGGACCTCTGCATCCAACTATCCAACTACTTCAGCAATATTTCCAACTTTCCCCCCCAACCAGAACCATCCACCATGTCCACCCTTAAACCAGATGAGATGAGCAACCCAGAAACCACAAGGACCTGCTGGTCTTCCATCATTGTAGCAGAAACCACATTGACCATGCAGTCCATTCTCTCCAGACCCCCAGTGGAGCACTGCCCACACTTTATCTTCACTGAAGGGTTGACCCCCATCTGTGCCACACTCACCCCTATACTCAACAACTCTTTCACCACATCCACCTTCCTGGATATCTGCAAACATGCCACCATGCTTCCCATTCTGAAGAAACCCTCAGCAGACCCAAAGACTCTGGCAAACTACCAACCGATCTCCTTTCTTTCCTACCCTGCCCAAGTTCTGGAACAACTTATCAACAAATGACTGGCTGACCACCTCAACAAAAACCACCTCCTCGACCCATCTCAATCAAGATTCAGGCCCAATCACAGCACCTGGATTGTTGGACCCAACAATATCCGCCTGATCACGGATAGAGGAGACACCACAGCACTCCTCCTGCTTGACCTCTCAGCTGAGTTTCACACCATCTTCAATCCCATCCACATCCAACGCCTCCACAATGCTGGCATCCAAGGATCTGCTCTACAATGCATCAGCTCCTTCCTCACTGAACACACCTGGTTGCTCATCCTCAAAACGTAAACCTCTATTGCCACCAGAGGATCCCCCCAAAGATCCTCACTCAGCACCATGCTGTTCAACACCTATAAGGTACTGCTCACCAACATCATCTGAAACCACAGAATCAACATCATCTCATACGTTGATGGCACACACCTCATACTCTCCCTCTCTGATGACACCTCCAACACCCAGACTAAATTCATATCAACCAACTTTATGATGCTCAACTCAGACAAGGAGGAGGTGCTACTCTTCAGAAAGGACACCCCCTATGGAATTCAGCTTGCTGACCAGTCAAACTTCAATCAGCACCCATCCCAGCCAATCAAGCTAGGAACCTAGGCATAGTGTTGAACGACACAATGTTAATGACAGTCAAATCAACATGGTTACCTCCTTCTGCTTCCATACTCTCAAGAACCTCAGGAAAATCTTCAAATGACTCCTTCTCAACACCCGCTCAGGCTCTTATAACCAGTAAACTGGACTACGGCAACAAACTCTATGACGGCATCACTGCTCAACTTACCAAGAGACTGCAGGTCATCCAAAATGTTTCAGACAGACTCATGCTCAGACTCCCAGCCAGTACACACATCTCCTCACATCACTAAAGCCCCCCACTAGATCCCCTTCAACAAACGTGCACTTTTCAAGCTCTTGACACACATATACAAAGCCCAACACTATCCTAGCCCCATATACCATAACAGCAATATCATCTTCCGCACCCCAACCAGAAACCTATACTCAGCAAGCCACCTGCTCGTCCAAGTCCCTTGCTTTGAAAGAGCCTGAGCCATCGGGTGTTCTTTCTAAAGCTTGGAGCAACCCCTAAACCCCCACCTCAAGGAGCTCAGTCCTTGAATTTTTGCAAGAAAGTGAAAACCTGGCTATTTCATTAGACCCCTGTCAGAACCAGCACAGCCCCTTCTTCCAGTGCCTGGATACCAACCCAGGTGAGATGCTTATTATACAAATACGCATTAACATAGCATAATATATACTCCGATGTGATCCATCCATCTACCCTTTGACTCATTTTCAAATTCACCCACTTAAAAAGCTGAATAGCCAGACCCTCAAAATTGCCAATGAATGTAAAAATATACTCAACTATTGGCTTTACCAGGGCGTTTTAACAATGGCAGTGTAGCTTTTTTGCCAATGTCCATCTTTTTCTTTATCAGGGTGAGACGGGGTGCTGGTGCATGTGTGGTTCAGGTGGCAGCATGGAGGCTTTTTTTATGACTCTATCCGGGTGAGTATAGTAGGACATTGAACAGGATTCATGGGGCTAGCATGGTCCCGGCAGTGCACATAGCACTGTCAGACAGATGTTTTGATTAACAAGTAAGAAGCTACCAGGGATTTATTTGGCACAAAAATATTGTGAAGGTAAGTATAAGTAGGTAAGAACATGGTTATTAAATATTACTCCATATATATGTACACCTTGATGTGCTAACCTTCATGACTCTTTTGTAGTCTGTGTTTAGACCTCAATATTTTTCTATATCAAGATTTTCCCCTCAATATTCTGACATACAACCATGATTATACTGATTTTCCTCTCTGGGAATCTGAGTGATGCCCTCACTAAGGATTTCCCCCACATTGGGCCATATTATCAAGAACGGGCGATAACATTATCGGCGCTTTAGCGGCAGGAAACTGCCGCTAAAGCGGCGATAAGGGGCTTGATAATATGCCCTATAGAATTCCAATAGAAGTCCAGGTTTGATGTCCTTCACACCAGAACCTGGGCTTCTATTTAAATTCTATAGGGCATATTATCAAGCCCCTTATCACCGCTTTAGCGGCAGTTTCCTGCCGCTAAAGCGGCGATAATGTTATCGCCCTTCTTGATAATATGGCCCATAGTGTCTATGATTTCTATATCAATCTAGAACCCAATGCTGCAGTTGGTTTTATTCCTTTTCTCCTCAATAAAAGTTATTTAGTAATATGTTCTAACGTAATAATGAAGTGTTAACATTGAAAAAGGATTCAATGTCCCTTCAAAATCTCCTACAAAAGCTTCTTTGTTCCTGCAAAGATTAATCACAGCATCAATGCTGCGTTGACAATAGTGGATTAAGTCAAGTAACAACCATCAACAGATATCCACTTCCTCTTATTTTAGATATGCTTAAAGTCTTACTACTAACCTAGGTTTTTATTAAACTGGATTTGAGAGGAGCTTATCCCTTGTGAGGGTGAGGGCTGGATGTCAATGGAAGATTCCTTTCAGGACACGTTTGGGCCACTACGAGTGATGTCATTCAGCCTGTGTAATGCACCAAAGGTTGACAGAGTCAGACTTTTCGGAACTCCTTGGCCACTGAGTCATCATCTAGCTTGATGGGATTTTGATTTATTTGTAAGAATCTAATGGAGAATGAGTTCCATGCCAGAGAAATGTGTTCTTGCCTTACAAGCAAATATCTTATTGGCAACCCTGAAAAGTGTGTTTTTGAGCAACAAGAAATCTTCTATTTAGGCTTCGTGATTTCTGCCAAAGGAATTAGTATAGATCCACAAAAGGTTCAAGCTGTTATTGATTAGCTGGTTCCTTCTTCTAAATGAAATATACAGTGAGCTCTAGATTTCACTGATTTGTGCAGGAAGCATTTTGCTTACTTTTAACCACCCCCTTTTTAGTATCATAGTAAGAGGCGAAAGTTTAATGAACAACATTAGCTTATAAGGACTTTTTGTCCTTAAAGCAAAAACGTATCTCAGTCCTGAGTTTGATTGAACCTATCAATTCCAAAACTTTAAATGTTGTGAGTGATCCCTTTTAGTTTGCTTGTAGACGATATTCAACACGATGCACAAGGAGAAGAACATTCTGATGCATTTCACTCCTGAAAGCTTGGGTCATTTGAAAAAAAGAATTTAGTCCTGAAAAATGAACTCCTATATATGAGGGGTACCTTTCTGGAATGCATATGTCTAGTTTTATGATCTAAGCACTAAATATTAGTGAGAACCGATCATAAACCTACAAGTTCTCAAGTAAAGAAAATGTGGTAATTGCAGCAAGCTTGCTGGGCACATTGTTTTTTGCAATACAATTTTGTTATCACTTACATGTTCCTCCTAAAGTACTGATAAAGATATTATTGCAAACTGTTCATGCTTCCTAATATGCAGGTCATAAATTACCAAAGATCCTATTAGGCAAGAATTCTGGTAGCCGAGTTTATTTCTTCACACAAAAGGCTATTTGTATTTTTGTAAGATCTGTGCTTGGTCAAAGAGATCTTGATTAAACCTAGCAGAATTAATACATACTCCTGGAGTACCCTTAAGGTCTTGGGAATATGTATCAACTGATTTCATTATTGATCTTTCTCCATTCTAATACTGTATATATATTATAGTTACTATAGTTTTTTTCTGAAATTGCTCATTTAGCTCCTTTATTAAGGGTTCCATAAGCATCTCAAATCGCTTCAAAATTTTAAAGGATTTTTCTCGCCTACATGGGTTTCTTTCCAAAATACTTTAATCCATAGGATCTCAATACGTATCATGATTTTGGTGCCAATCATCTGGAACACTAAAAATTCAAGGAGATCTCATTTCCAGATTCCTTCGTGAAATTAATGGACCGGCACAGAGACTAAATCAAACCTTGGATGAATATCTTCATTGTTTCAACACTGCAGCTCAAGATAACTGGAAGTCTCTGTTGCAAACCACAGATTTTGCTTATAACAATGCTATGAATTTGTCTACTCATTCTCACTCCATTAATTTTTCAAATTATGGTATCCATCTTAGTGCCTACCCTGAAGTCTACACAAAGAACTCCAAAGTACCTTAAAGATATTCAAAAGACTACTGAAATTATCAAGGAAAATATTTAAGAAGCAAGACAGCCAAGTTACCAATGCTAATTCAAAAAGAAGAACCTGACCAAAATATCAAGCAGGAGATAAAGGTTGACTATGATCAAGTCCTCCAAACGGAGTCCCACATATTTTGGTCCTTTTCAGAATTCTTTAGATTAGTAATACTTTAGCAATCTGCTTAGCTCTGCCTAACAATTGGCAGATCCATTCAGTTTTCTGTGTACAACTTAGTAAACTATAAATAAATAATACTTGCTAGACCTCACAGTCTAATGGGGGAAGGGGAGTCTTCCTCCAACTTTTTGCCTGCTTCCCTTTATTTTCTGATCTTGTTTTTGCTGGCTTTAGGACTCTGTGCACTCTACCACTGATGTGCTTTCTCCCCTAAACATGGTAATATTGGCTGCACCCCAATTGGCATTTATGTCCCTAGTAAAGTGCACTATATGTGCCCGGGGCCTGTAAATTAAATGCTACTAGTGGTCCTACAGCAATCGGTGTGCCAACCACTTATGTAGCCCTCTTACTATGGCTCTGGCCTGCCACTGCAGAGCCTGTATGTGTAGTTTGACACTGCCACTTCGACCTGGGAAGATAAACCTCTTTTTTACCTGAAAAAACTGGTAGAATGCACACCATATTTTAATCATAATTTACAAAATGCCCAGAATCAACTTTTTGCATGCAACCTCGGCTTATGCTCTGCCTGGTAGCAGGTTAGAAATTCCAAAACAAACTGGTGCACCGTCGTGCACTACTCAAGATGCACAGCCATGCAAAATAAGATTCCAATTTTGTCTAGGTAATCCATTGTAATCAATGTTTATTCCACATTCTTCAATATTTTCAAAATTCATATGGAGGCAACATGATTCCAATCTTCAAATGCAAATGAAATGCCCATCCAGGCTTTATTCCACAGCATATTGAAATTCATTTTTCATTCTGAGTAACCAACTGGTGTACCCAATGCATTTCGGGCAGAACGCCCTTCTTCAGGGGTAACTACCTATCAGTAACCAACAGTAATCTAATGTCCATAACCATACTTAAAAAGTTAAACAGCTGAGTATTATACAGTGCATCAAAATAATGTGCAACACCACCACTAGCACATGTTGTAAACAATTTCACTTGTGGTTAGTTAAACACCAAAAGATTATTAGCGCAATAACACAACATCAATATTGATCAAGATTTCACCATTATTCCGTGACAGAAAAAATGCCCCATGCTAACCAGTGTCATTTGAAAAACAAAATATAAAACGAAAATGTAAAATAAAAGTGACCAAGCATAACCAACCAATAAACTCACGGTGTAGACAGAAGTGTAATCTATGTCTGCTATGATGTAAATGCCAATGTCTCATGACCAGTGGTGCAACCGCTCAATATGTTCACAAAAGAGCAACCAGAGTTTCTGCAGACAGGCTAATCGTCGACACACGCTTTGTGAATGCTGCAGGTGAAATCAATGTAAACATGCTGTGAGTTTAACCAAAACACGTGGCTAAAATCCAGTTCAGAAAGTATACATGAAAGAAAGACATGTATGCTTTTGGAAGGCAACCGCCGAAACACACCGACTGTCTCGGTTGTGATGCACTGTCGATGAATACTTAAAATAAAGAGATTTGTCTGATGCCTGTGGTGCCGTGCCAATTCCTACCATAGAGGGAGGATTCGAGGTAGCTGAATCGTTGGTGAATATATATATGTATATATATATATCCCAGTTTCTTGGCACAGCCGGGCCCGGAGTTTGGGATCCCTGGGGCCTAACTGGCCTGGGAGGGGACCCATGTGTCCCCTCCCACTATGGCTAAGGCAGGGCCCCAGGGGGGTTGTGGTCCCAGGGGCCAAACATTCCTCGAGGTGAGAGGATGCGCGGCCACTCTCCTCTTCTTCTATTTGGCTGAGCCCTGGAGATGGGTCACCCAGGGTGAAAGTGGCCCATGAAGGAAGGGCTGTGTGCCCCTTCCCACTATTAGTAAGGCTGGGCCCTGGTGGTTGTGGTCCGCAGGACTGAACACGGCCCAGGCGGAGGTCATGCGCCCCCCCTCCTCTCCTATTCTATTCAACCGGGATCCAAGGGATGGGGCCCCTGGGGCCAAAACCCGTCAGGAGAGGGGGGGCCGCATGTGCACCCCTCCCCAATATATTTGATATTAATCGCCTCCCCGGGGCCCAGGCCCACCTGGGGGGATTAGTAAAAACAAGCACAGGAAACCACTCTTGTTTTTAAAAAATGTTTCCTGCGGATCCGCAGATCCTCCGCAGATTCACCCCAAAAAACGTTTGCGCCCCCAGTGGGTGGGCATTTACACCAAATTAGAAAAAGGGTTGTTTCTGGACCACGATCTAGCATTCTGCCAAATTTGGTGTAAGTTCGTTCAGCGGTTCGGGCTGCAGTCGTGTCTAAAATCCCTGTGTGAAATTGCGTGGGGATAAACAGGTCCTGGGACCCCCTCCTTTTTCTCAGCCCTTTCTTGATGAATCACCCCAAAACATTCCAAACTGCAGCTGAAGTAAATGCGAAATTAGTTTTGAAAAGCTCATTAAGATTCGTTAAACGGCAACCAAAGTTAACAGCTAAAAAAACGTTTTTCCTATGTTAAGTAGGTCTTAACCATAACTACCTAGTGATGACCGCCACTTGGCAATGCATATCTATATATATATATATATATATATATATATATATATATATATATATATATATATATATATATATATATATATATATATATGTATATATATATAAACCAAAACGATCCTGGCCCACCGCTCTCCCAGTGGGACCTTCCAGGTACAGACCCCCAGACGTAGAATGTTGCTATATTGAAGTGCTTTATTTAAAATTCATGGCTCACAGTCTGCTTCAGGCCAATGCATGACATAACGCGTTTCGACCGTAAAAACTCGGTCTTGATCACATGATGCCCCGCCCCATGTTTATCCTTTAAATAGTGAACAACACCCTCTAGTGCCTAAAACCATAGTGCAGTGCTCATAGATATAAATGACAGACTGTTCGTACATGCTCTTGAAAACATATGATTGTGGTTACTTTAGTACATATAAATATCGCTTGTATGTATAACTGAATTATACTGGTATATATAATTGAATTCAGAAAAATTAATTTTGTAAATCTGATCATTTGGTCAATTGTACCCATTGCTCTAACCACCTCTAATGGTGTCTATAAGTTGCTTTAATTATGACATGTAAAGGATCACTGGATCAATCTTATTCTAAAGTGCTAATGCTGGGAATATTAATTATACAAGAAACAGTATTACTAATATATACACATCACATAAAATAACATCTTATCAATAAAATTCATTTTTTGTTACAAAGTGCAAGTGCTTTATATATTACCAACGATGGAACCACTGTTGGTAACTTGTATTCAATACAAATAACAGTCTGTAAAAATCAATATATATCTTATTGTTTCTTTTTTTAATATATTAAAGTGCTAGTGCTTGAACATTGCCAAAAACCCTTAAGTGCTATAAGTTAAAGTGCTACACAGTTGTCCATGTTATATATATATATTCCGATTCCTTCCCGTTACACAATACGAAACGTGGGCACTCCAAACAATGTGTCAATTGATATTTTTTATTAGCAGCAGTCCAACACTGACGCTTTTCAGCTGTCCTTCAGCCTTTCTCAAAGTGCAAGGCCCACCGCCCAGTGAAAGTTTTAAAAATCATTAAACATAGACATGGAGAACATACTCCCATCAAGCTTATTTTCTTTTACTCAAACTCTAGTTTCTTTATTTCTTTATTTCCCTATTTTTCATTTTTTCATAGAGGAATACTTATTTTAAGAAATAGCATACAACAATTTCATAATATAGTACAAATTAATAAATTATATACTTATACCATTTTCTCCAATTTGTTCTTGCTTTTTTGGGATTGAAATAATTTGTACCATTTTCTTCACCATTTGTGGTACCAAATTTAAAAACATTAGTACATATTTGGAGCCAATGGGGCCAATTTATCAATATCTAGCCTGTGCCCTAATTTTTCACATCTCTAATAGCAGCAATGTCAATAGGCAGGCCCTAGATACATTCACTTGTCAAAATAGTCAAACCACCATTATCCAAAAACGGTACAAATCCAATCGAAAGTATCTTTCACATGAAACGTCATTCCCACCTATCTTAAGATCTCCTTATATGTGCAAAATAGCAATAATATGACAATTATTGAATGGTAATAAATAGTGATAAATATTCGTTTCATCCACAATTTGCATAAAAAATGTATATAGAATCATAATACAAGTATAAATAGACAATCTAATCTCCAATAATCCCATATAAATATAATTGTAAACAACTATTTTCAAATGTGCAAATTCGCAAATGTAAACATCTTTGTTTAAGCCATATCACAGGATCAAAATACATGAATAATTAAATAACTTAATAAATATCAATATCATTGATCCATCACTACATTGCCTCCAAAGCAATAATAAAAATTAATTCAAATAGACCAAAACCTCTAATTCATATGTTCCATAACTATTGGATAAACGTTCAATGGATGTAAAATTCCTATCAGTTAGAATGCATTTAAAACAAGAACACATAGTAAGAGGGCAACAGAAGATTAAGAAAAATTACCCCACATGTACTTCCACCTCCTCATCCCTATTCAATCCTCCAGGAAGTTTAGTATGTAAATCCAGAATATATCTGTATTCCAAACGTCACCATTTCATCACTCTATTTCCTCCTCTAGGATTGGAGGGATCCTCTGTCTACTGCAAAATAATGTAATCTTCCTGGATCAATGTTATATTTCTCATAAAAATGTCTTGCCAGCGGATAACTCAAATCATGATTTCTAATAGCTTGTTGATGTTCTAGTATGCATTTTTTAAGGGGAAAGATGGTACTACCCACATAAATAAGTGAACAAGGACAAACTAAAACATATACACAGTGATCAGTATTGGAATTATAAAAACCACTAATCCTCCTCTATTGTCCATCAGAGGAAGTATATTCCAATGTATTTGTGACCATCCTACATGCCTTGCAATGACTGCATTTGAAAAAACCCTTTATCTTCAATATTCATGTCTTTTGTTCGTGATCCCTAAAAAAATAGCTGTGAGTTAATTCATCCCTTAGTGTCCTCCCTTTTCTGTAGGTTATGGGTGGTACACTAGGTAACTCTTTTTCTATAACCACATCGCCTTTGGCTATCGACCAATGTCTTCTGATCCCCTGGCTCACTTTCTGTGACATGGAATAAAAGCATGTGATTAATCGAGTTAAGGGTTCTTGTTTCTGGTCTGTCGTTAGGATACAGTAACTGATTTCTAGTTAAACTTTTGGATTTCTTCATTGCCACGTTTACTGTTTTCATACTGTATCCTGTTTTTAAGAATCTCCCTTTCATCTGTGCCAATTGTTTATTGTATTCATCTTCTTGGCTACAGATTCTTTATTAATCTGAGAGATTCCCCATACGGAATACTTTCTTTTAAAACTTTTGGGTGTTGACTTGTAAAGTGCAAGGTGTTATTTCCTGCTGTGTCTTTGCGGTGCATTGATGTTTGGTTTTATCATCTGTCTTTAAAGTAATATCCAAAAATGCTATTTCACTGGAACGTATGGAAGCAGAGAATTTCAAGTAATAAGGATTGTTATTTAGTTTCTCTATATACTCCCACGCTTTCTCCCTCGTTCCATTCCATAATAAAAACAGGTCGATGTATCAAGTCCAAATTAAGACATTTTGTACCTATTCAAAATTATCATCCGCCCAGGCCACCTGCTTCTTCTACCAGCCCATCACCAAATAGGCAAAGCTTGGGGCTAAGCAGGTGCTCATCACGGTACCCACCTTCTGTCGGTATAAAAGTCCATCATGAATGAATATGTTCTCTTCAAGACAAACCTGAATCATGGTAATAAGCATTTTGTTATGTTCTAAAGAATACGCTGGTCTCATTTTCAAAAAATGTTCATAAGCTTGTATGCCAAACACATGATCAATGCATGTATATAGTGCAGTCACGTCCAATGTAATCATCAAATAGGTGTATGTCCAAACTAAATTATGTATCTTAGTTAAGAAATTCCCACTGTCTTTACAATATGCTAGTAAAGTTTTACAAAAGGAAATAAGAAGGTGTCTATGTATATGGCAGTGTTTTCTAAAAAAACTTTCATTAGAAGAAACAATGCGTCTTCCCGGAGCATTAATAGGACTCTTATGGACTTTGGGTAAGGTATAAAATGAGGGTATTCTAGGATGTTCAGATCTTAAAAAATGATATTCATCTTGATATAAAATTTCTTCTTCCATCGATTTTTTCAAGCAAGTCTGATAAAAACTCACAGATGTTTTATACTCCTCCATAGAAATCACTTCATAACAATTTCTATCTACCAATTGTCGCATCACTTTTTGTTCATAAGTATTTGTGTCTAATATAACCACATTACCACCCTTACTGCTGTTCTTAATCACAATAGAGGTATCTTCTTTAAGTGACTGTAATGCCTTTCTTTGTTCCTCGGTACAAGTATCCATATTTGTATTGTAATTTTTTCTCAAACTTAATAAATCTTTAGACTCCATATCGTGAAACACATCCAAATTATCAAGAGGAGTTGTCGGTATAACACGTGATTTCAATTAGAAACCACTACCACTAGCCGTTCTCTGGTTCCATCAGTTGCTCTATCTCAACATTCAATTCAACTCCTTCACTTTCACAATGCAAAGTTTCCAAGGCAATCAATGTCTCTATCTCCCCAATTTGTAAATCACAAATGGTCACTTGTTTGGAAATAAGGCTCAGTTTAGTCTTATATAATTTATGCAATTTGCTCAATTTTAATTTTCTCACAAATAGATAAAGATCAATTCTCAATTGCGCATATTTAAATACTGAGCTTGGACAGAAGGAAAGTCCTAGTTCCAAAAGCAAGGTCCCATCTTTGGTTAGACTTCTTTGGGATAAATTGAGGACTGTCAATCTTTCTTCTATATACATATTACCTACTGGTGGTCACCAGTAGGTAGTTATAGTTAGGACCTAGTTTCCATAGGAAAAGCATTTTTTGACTTGCTATAATTTTGGAGTTGTTTGACCAATCTTCACTAATTTTTCCCCAAAAAGTGTCAAGGTAGGTTCTGGTTGTCTTTAAAAGTTTGGGAGTGATCTGTGCAGTAGGGACAGAGAATTTAGGGCACGAAATAAGGGTGCTTTGTAATGTTAATTCCCATAGGAACCTTTAGCCACACCTACACCCTGATCCGCTGAACGGACTTACAATTTTGGCAGGGAGGTAGATGTTGGTTTAAGGAAGTGCATTTAGTGGATTTGGTATAAACCTGTTCAGTAGTTGTTGGGAAAATTATAGTGATATCTCTGGTCATGAAGTCTTTGTGAACAAAGACTAGCTTGTGCAGGGAAATGCACTGCTCTGATTGGTTGCCAATACTTCAACCATGAAGTGTTGGCAGACATCTTGAGTCTCAGCTTCACCGAGTCACAAAATAAAAATGAAAATAAAGAAAATGGGGCAGGGTAGGAAGACCCTGACCCCCAAGCCATTGTCTTGGGGTCCCCCTGGAACCCTGCCACGGCATAAAACCATTTAAAATAACCCTCGGTGGGCCAGGTCCCGGGGGCATATGATTAATATAGGAGGGGGGGTACACGGGCCCCCCTCCAAGGCTTAACAAAGCTCCGGGGACCACCACCTCCACGGGGCACTTTACACTAATTTTTTTTGTGTCGGAATTGTTTTATTGAGTATCAAAAAGAAGCACAGCAGTGCGGTCGGTGCACAATATTGTACAGTCATAGAGGTTACAACATGATAGATACATCTATACTGCGATGGGTGTGAGGGGAGGAGTTCAGGTGGGGGAAGAGGGTAGGAGGACGGAGGGAGGAGGGGAAAGAGGGGGCATAACAATATGGAAGAAGGAGTACATCGGATATACCATCAACATTAACAGTGCATGAACTCAGACATCTTAATATGTGGTACTCTGACTCAATATGGTGTACATCATAGATGGTGTTTCAGCCAATCCCTCTTTTATTAGCTATGCGATGACTGTAGTTGTCGAGTTCCCTGATCTGGGGAAGGGGTCACGAGGTGGCAAAGGCCACCTCTCTGAGGTGAAAATGAGAGAGGGAGAGGGAAGGGTAAGGGAGGGAAAAGGGAAAAGAGGGGGAGGGAGGGTGAGGACATCCCCTTGACATATCCGGACTGGAGGCATACCATATACCTCAGACATCAGTGACAGATTTTAAGGAGAGGATGGTGGGTGCGATGTGGTGAGGGGGCGATTCTGAGGGTCGTTGCCATCGGGAGTATTGGGAGCCACAAAAGGTGCGGACCGGGGCTGCATCCCTAAGGAGGGAGTTGGTGCACCAAGTTTTGATTATGTAGTGGTGGCTGTCCATATTGATTGGGGGGCAGCTGCCAGCCTACATGTCTGAGAATAGGAAGTGGGAAAGAATGGGGAGGGGGGAACAGGGGTTGATGGGGGAAGGGTGGGGGAAGGGGAGGGAGGAAGGAGTGGAGGGAGGAAAGGTGTGGAACAGGGGTATATATAGGGGAAGGTGGGGGGAAATATGGGAGAGTAATGGAGAGGGATGTGGGAGAATAGGCAGGGGTATCCATGGGATGTTAGGAGGATGAGGAAAAAGGGGGGGCAGGAGTGGCTATGTCAACCGGCAGTTGTCGCAATCAGTCTGATGGTCAGGTGGGAGCAAGGTAGGACCTTAGTGTATGGTCTCCCGAAGAAAGGGGGCCCATGTCTGCATAAACACCTCCTCCTGGTCTTGCATGCCAGATATAACTTGTTCGTAAGACACTGTTTTGACCATCGTCACCGTCCAGTCCTCTTGTGAGGGAGGAGTAGGTGAGCTCCATTGCCAAAGGATGCAGAGCTTAGCTGTGGAAAGTGCTGTGTGTAGTAGGCGATGTTGTGGGTGAGTAATGTCCAGGGATTCTCTGATATCATGCAGAAGGATGACGGAAGGGGTGAGGGGGAGGCGGAGAGGCATTGACTCTCCCAGAGTGTTTCCGACATAAGACCAGAAGGGCTGGATAGAAGGGCATTCACATAAAATGTGGGGGAGGTCACAGCTCATTTCTGGGCATCTCCAACACCTATAATACAGCAGTAGGCCAGCCCTCTGCAGTTTCAAATCGGTCCAATACCAATCGTGTAGGGTCTTAAACAGACAAAACTTCAATCGGGCCTCACGAGTTCCCTTGTCTAGGGCCTCTACAATTTCTAACGAATATATGATGTTACTTAGCATACCGTTACTCCGCAGGTATTTACTTCGAAGTTTTTACTTCGCAAATACCATTTCTACGCATGATTTTAGTGCGCATGCTTTTACTTCGCAAATATATACAAATACATTAAAAATACTTTTACTTCGCAGTTAATTATTACGCATACCGCTACAACGCGTTATTGGTACTTTAAAACAAAAAATGAATCGTAATAGTAACCTATCCCCTGGCACGCACCCTGAACCCTAAAAATACCCCCTACACCCCAAAACCCTATCTCAACCTGACCCCTAAAAATATCCCAGCACCCCAAAACCTAAGCGCACCCTGAACCCCAAAAATACCCCAGCACCCCAAAACCTTAAACGCACCCTAAACCCTCAAAATACCGCATGCACCCCAAAACCCTAACCCACCCTGACCCCTAAAACTACCCCAGTACCCCAAAACCTAAATGCACCCTGAACCCTAAACTTGCCCCCTACACCCCAAAACCCTAACCAACCCTGACCCCTAAAATTACCCTAGCACCCCAAAACCTAAATGCACCCTGAACCCCAAAAATACCCCAGGACCCCAAAACCTTAAACGCACCCTGAACCCTAAAAATACCCCCTACACCCCAAAACCCTATCTCAACCTGACCCCTAAAAATATCCCAGCACCCCAAAACCTAAGCGCACCCTGAACCCCAAAAATACCCCAGCACCCCAAAACCTTAAACGCACCCTAAACCCTCAAAATACCGCATGCACCCCAAAACCCTAACCCACCCTGACCCCTAAAACTACCCCAGTACCCCAAAACCTAAATGCACCCTGAACCCTAAACTTGCCCCCTACACCCCAAAACCCTAACCAACCCTGACCCCTAAAATTACCCTAGCACCCCAAAACCTAAATGCACCCTGAACCCCAAAAATACCCCAGCACCCCAAAACCCTATCCCACCCTGACCCCTAAAAATATCCTAGCACCCCAAAACCTAAACACACCCTGAACCCCAAAAATACCCCAGCACCCCAAAACCTTAAATGCACCCTGAACCCTAAAAATACCCCCTACACCCCAAAACCCTAACCCACCCTGACCCTTAAAAATACCCCTGTACCCCAAAACCTTAAACGCACCCTGAACCCTCAAAATACCCCATGCACCCCAAAACCCTAACCCACCCTGACCCCTAAAAATACCCCAGTACCCCAAAACCTAAATGCACCCTGAACCCTAAAATTACCCCCTACACCCCAAAACCCTAACCAACCCTGACCCCTAAAATTACCCCAGCACCCCAAAACCTAAACGCACCCTGAACCCCAAAAATACCCCAGCACCCCACAACCTTAAATGCACCCTGAACCCTAAAAATACCCCCTACACCCCAAAACCCTAACCCACCCTGAACCCTAAAAATACCCCTGTACCCCAAAACCTAAACGCACCCTGAACCCCAAAAATACCCCAACACCCCAAAACCTTAAACACACCCTGAACCCATTAACAGAATTAATACTACAATGCACAGTAACTCCATTTTGCGTAGTAAGTGCATGCTAAGTAATGGAACATGCGTAGTAAATGCATGCTAAGTAAATGCATGCTAAGTAATGGCATCTGCGAACTAAAATATGCGTAGTAATGGTAATACGAAGTAATGACCGCGTAGTAAAGGTAGAATACCATTTCTAACCAGTCCTTGTCTTTGATGGTAAAATTGCAAGCGTGCCAGTCACTTTGCGGTGAGGTTGTGCAAGAGAAGTTGAGAATATATAATTCGTTACGGTGCTATGGAGTCCCAACATCACTCCCTTGTGACGGCCCCATACTGATAGATAGTCCACTATTGGCGAAGGTTGCAGTGCCCAGGGGAGCGGACCAAAACAGCACCTCAGGCAGTGTTGTGGCTGCAGGTGCTGCCAGGCCTGCTACGTGGGTAGTCCAAATTCCTCCCTTAACTGAGCGAAGGACTTTAAATCGCCATTCAGTAGAACCTGATACAGGGTCCATATACCTACTATCTGAGTCAGAAGAGTCCTTGGCTGTTTATTCGGATGCTATCATTGCCCCATATTGGTCCTTTGGCGTGTAAATGGTGGTTTACACCCAAAAGGCGGTGTGTAGGGTACCATGCCTTATGCATAGCGTGTATCACGGGATGTGGGGGGATAGTTGGTGGGTGTAGTCCCCATAAAGGGAGCCAAGGCCGTCTCCGCAAATGAAGAGTGATCATTCCGTTGCGACCCACTGCGGGGGGTCTGGTGTTTCCGGAAGTAGCTGCGAGAGGTGTAGGGCCAAGGAGTAATGTTCCACTGATGGTAATCCCAAGCTACCATAGGAACAGCGGGCTATGGGTTTGAATGCGGCTAGACGGGGTGGGTGGAACCCCAAATGAAGGCCCGTATTCAAGTATCTATGAGGCATGGAGTATCTAGAGGCAGCACGATGGGCATCGTTCCCAGCGTATATGTAAAGCACGACAATGTGACCATTCTTACCGCTTGTACTCTGCCCCACAAATGGAGAATCCCAGGAGGGACCATTTGTCGAAATCTGTTTTCATCTGTGTGTCATCGCAGCCAAAGCCTGGAACGAGCTCCCAGTCTGCATCAGACGCTCCCCCACTCTGCACACCTTCAGGAAGAGCCTCAAGACCTGGCTCTTCAGCTGATCCGGAGCTGCACCCCCCACACCCCCCCAGCGCCTTGAGACCCTCACGGGTGAGTAGCACGCTTTAAACCCCTGATTGATTGATTGATTGATTAATTGAATGTATAAAAAGGGTCCGATGTTAATTCAGAGACTACTTTCACCCTACAACACTACAAGAACGTTGCACTCCACCAGCCAGCAGCTGTTGCAGTACCCAGGATAAAGATCTAGGAGTGAAGGAAGTTCCTTCACTTTCCTGGCCCTCAATCTCTGGAATTCCCTCCCACAGCATATTAGAAACAAGCATTGGAAATGCAATCGGTCTCGCATTTGTTATAGAAATTGGAAAAACTTTTCTGACCCTTAAAATTGAATTATTACATTGGAAAAGGCATTTTTATGACCACAAAAGCTAAATCAGTGTGTTTGCTACTATAAAAATATATATTGGGTCCTTAATTCCAGCTCCAAATTAACAAGGGAAGCAATGAGGTGTTGGTTGACATATAAGGTGTGTAGTACAAACTTTGCATTAAACTGCTGCTGAAACACAATCAAAAATGTGCGCAGACCAAAATATACAGCAGACAGAATTGCTTTCCAATTTCAATGCAGTGCAACAGTGTGAGCTCCCTCTAATAAATGCCTTGTGAGTGATGAGAAGTCAGTCATGTGCGCTTCCTCCAGCACTGCATTGTACATTTGTCCAGAAAGCAACAGAAGAGAAGCTTTGCAATCTAAAATGTCCAAACACCCTCACTCACAGACTCTCAGCCTCCTTCAACAGTTGTCATTAGCCTGGAAAGGCTCTGAAAAACCTGAGCTGAATTTCCAGAACTGAATCAGGGTGGGAGACACAAATCTTGCATCCCACCGGCACACTTTCACCAATTTCAGTTTGCAGTGCTCATCTACTAATCTATGATGTGTACAACGCCACACATTCTCATGTTGATACATTTTCCAAAAACGCCCAGACTTGCTTGTAGAAAATAGGCATCCCGGGCTCAAGCACTCAAGACAATGGCAGCAGATTTTACGAGATACACACACAAAGGTCCAGGTGTTTTTACAGAGATTTGACATTTGCTATACACACAAATATATGTCCATACGTGCTTGGACATGTATGGTTATGTATGCCAATCTCCTTCTGCACGCACTGACACACATACAACCCAAATGCATGTATTAACTTATACATGCATACACAAAAAAGCCACTTATAACTCGTACAATATTTCCCATCTTCCTAGACTCAGCCAGGCCTGACTTCTTTGTAGATATTGCTAGCTGTGTGCCACTGAAAAAGACTGTAGCACATGGACCACTAGAGTGGATTCTAAGGAACTGAATTAAAAAATGGAAGCTTGAGGGAGGTTGGAAGAAACACACGACTCGTGTCTGCACACCACCCAAAGGCAGGCAGGCACTCCCATACCATACAGACCAGGGCGGCAAAAGAAAAACATCACTCCAGAGATTTTCCTGTCAGACAATAGCTCTATTTGCTTCATGCATAAGCATTTTGCATTGTGCTGCAGAACGTACCCACAGAATGAGAATATGAGTGTCAGAGGGTATGATAAATCTACTGTTCATGACCTGTGACTCCTAATCCATAGAGTCTTTCCTATTCCCAGCACCCTCATACTCACCCCTCTGTAATAGGTTAGAATCATTACACACACCGGCCTTATCATCCACAAAAGGCTGAATGCAAGTGGTGGCCCACTGGAGTATGAATGTTATCTGTAACTGACACTAAGGTCTTTGTGGTAGGACCATTAACACACTCCGTTATATACATCAGAGATGGAAAGTACTAGGCTGCATTGCGCACACACACACGAGATGTGGTTGCACGAACCTAAATCACGGCCAAAGCTCAATGCTTACCCCAAAAAAATCCCACAGAAGGTTCCATATGAACCATAGGATCTCTTAGTTTCATGAAGCACAGAAAGCAGCCTGCAGGATTCTGTACCTGGCAGCAGACAACCTCCAGTTGTCTCAGTCCAACACCCACTGCAAGCGTGGACATCCTAGCTCCTAGAGGCGATCCACATTAAAGTGTATGCCACACGAAAGTGCACCCTGCCACTTTGTACATCTGCGTCCCTGCATACAGTACCACTAGCTGCTAAATAACTCCAAATATAATAAAAAATAATAACCCCTAAAGTTCTCTTGGCCTAGGGACACTGCATCCCATACTGCGCTGGGAAGTAAGGCATTCAGGAATGTCCAGACAATCACCCAGTATCTGCTACAGATGGGATACCTACATCTAGCTATCTATGGAGCACAGCACCTCCCTGTTTCATCCTGGTACTAGCTGCTAGACCTGGATCAAAGAAGTGGTGAGGCCATAGCCGTAGCATTTGGACCAAAGAGAAGCTCTCATGTGCAAAAGAACAACAGAAACACAGTGCGATCGGGCTCTACACTCCATCGGACCGAAGAGTGTATCAGTGGTCGGAGTGGGGGTAAAAATGTAGGGAAACTGTGGGAGAAGAATCAGAGGGTGGGAATAACCCGAGGATGGGGTCAGTGGGTGGAGTCGAAAGTGTGGCTAGAAAGAGTAAAACCTCTCATTTATTAGTATTTGTTTGCCATTTCACTGACCCCTTACAGCTTATTATGTTATTTTATTCAACCAATGGATACACATGTTTATTTAAGGTTCAATTTGAGGTATTGACAAACTGCATGCACAATGCGGGTTACATTTCCAATCACAGAATGTCCCAAACACGTTTAAAGTGGAATCACAAGCCATTTGTCATCAGCACTTCTTTTCCCTTTTTCCACAAGAGCAGTTCCAACATGAATGGCAAAATATCCTAGTTTGCAAATGTTTTCCACATAATTTTGGCTCTGCCATATTTGCCAGATAATACATCATCTGTTGCATAATCTGACAGTTTTAACTAAAAAATTGTTTGTAGCTCAAACGGATCAAAAGTTACTACAAAATGTGACTTGTGTTGCTGCGAAGTGGAGTGCCCTTTGCAAATGTTGACTGGTCACCTTTCTCACTGCTGCATTTATATGTTACACTGGTACTGAGGCAAAATATTTGCAGAGTCTGTTAGTATGTGTAAAAATGTCAAAATAATAAAGTATTAGGAAATGTATCGCATTACGCTGGATCATGGACCTTGAGTCGTCCGCCCCACCAGATACTAAAGATCTAGAGGAGGCCCATAATAATTGGCTAACCTGGATAAACGGATCCATAGATCGGAACTGCAGGAAGCCGGGCCCATTAAAGCCAAAAAAACTCCAACAGATCGTCCTGGTTCTGCCCAGTGCTGGTCGCTCAAAAGAAAAGCTGCAAAAAGCTAGAACGAAACTGGAAGAAAACCTATGACCCGGAGCTGAAAATAGCCTATAAATTAGCCATCCAGCAATACCATAAGAACATCAGGAAAGCTCAAGCAGCCTTCTTCGATGAAAAAATAGCAAAGTCCGCTAATTCCTCAAAGGAGCTGTTTAAAATAGTCAAGTCCCTCACTACAATTGACTCAGGCACGAACGTCTCAAATGTGAAATGTAAGCAGGAACAACATGGTTACCTTAATGTTTGTGCACTCATTATTCAGAAATCAATGAGTCTTTTTGCCTGAAAAGCTAAGGACATGATTACAGGGTCCGGAAGGGACCCATTTCAATGTCCATTGCTTAAATCCTTACAAAATGCAAGCAGTATGGTTTAAAAGGACCACATCCTTGAATACCATTAAACGTTTTCCACTCAACGCATAAACCTGGTATTGCAGTTCCTCCAGGAATGGTGCACTTCCCTACCTGGGGATACAATGCTGTTCAAAGAAAGACGAGAAAATGAAAGTAGAGCTTCACTGGCAAACTCTGGAAACTGATGCTAATGTGTTTGGTTGTGAATAAAATCAATCTGGCCACTTTGCAACCACTCTGACTTGCTTTATTTAGTTATTTATAATTTTTTGTATTTTTTAACCTGTTTTTTTTCTTGCCGTCCTGAGGCTGCACTTTGGAACAGAAAAATGTCAGAAAAAGACTAAAAGTATTACTTCTTTTTTGCATCGCGCACGAAACGGAATTTGTGGTCCTACAGTGCTGGTACTGCAGGTGCCATGTAGACAGTTACCAGCAGAAAGGGGGGAGTATTGGACCCATTCGGAGCCTCAGGGTGAACCTACCAGACATCATAGTGCTGACCCCAGAGCCAGTGATCTGGTCGGATCATTTTCTGATCCCTTTCCAGCTACACTTGAAGAGTGGACCAAGAGCCACTTCCATACCGAAATACTTCAAAAGGAATTGGAGTAGGGTCTCCCCGGAGTCCCTCGCCCTACATCTGCAGAACTCCACGCCCATTATTTCAAATAACCTGGAGGCCAGTATCACAAACCTAAATATTTGGGTTAGCGATGCACTCGATTCAATTGCGCCCATGAGACCTGTAAACTCTACGAGAACGTCCCCTTCCGCTCCCTGGTTTTCAGAGGAGATCAGAGCCAAAAAATCTGAATGGAAAAAACTGGAACGCATATGGAGATCATCCTATGCACTAGAGAGCAAAATGAACTACCAAGCAGCGCTAAAAGAATACCGTAAACTCCTCATTGATAAAAAAAGAGACTTCCTAGCCGAGCGCATTGTCAATGCCAAGAACTCGTCCAGAGAAGTTTTTAAGATAGTGAAGTCCTTTACGAATCCCGCAGCACTCTCAAACTCGATACCTCCATCACAAAAGCTATGTAATAGGATCTCAGATTTTTTTGAGGAGAAAATTGCCCTGATTTATGCGTCCTTCCCAGCAGCCCCCCCAGAGGCGACCAATGCTAATAACCCAGGACATAACCCCATGTCAGTATTCTCTGAATTTGCTGCGATCCCCATGGAAACATCGCTGACCGAGCTTCAGAAATGTAAATCCGGGTCCCCTGGTGACCCATGGCCAGCAAAACAATATAGGGCCCTGGCTGAATACCTCAATCCCTCTCTAAATGCCATCTGGAATTCTTCACTCAGTCAGGGGGTCTTTCCTTCAACCTGGAAGCACGCATTTCTTCCCCCTATACTGAAGAAAGCTAACGCAGACCCTGAAGCCACCAGAAATTACAGGCCTATTTCCCTGCTCCCCGCTCCCACTAAAGTTTTAGAAAAATTTGCCCACCAACAGCTGGCAGCTTTCATTGAGTCCAATAGCCTATTGCACGAATCCCAGTCTGGTTTCCGCCCGGGATTCAGTACAGAATCCGTCTTGATCGAGATGGCCAATTCCATACGCTGGGCAGTGGATGGAGGTTCCACGGCCATGTTGGTGCTTTTGGACCTGTCAGCAGCGTTTGACACGGTGTCCCATTCCATCCTATTAGATCGCCTTAATGGTATAGGCGTCCAGGGGAGGCGCTGAATTGGATTGCATCATATCTCCAAGACCGAGAACAACAGGTCTCGATCCACCCTTTCACTTCCCCCGCTAAACCACTAAAATGGGGGGTACCGCAGGGATCGGCCCTGAGCCCGCTTCTCTTTAATGTCTACCTAACACCCCTGGCGGAGCTCATCGCCAAAATGGGGATAAAGGTGACATCCTACGTGGATGACACCCAGCTGCTGTTCACCTTCAGCGAGGTGTCAGCTCACACCTTTGACCCACTAAAAGAGTGTCTCAAAAACATCTCAGCTTGGATGAACCGCAACTTCTTAACCGCTTGACCGCGGCGCGGATTCCGCCGCGGTGCTGGGCGTTCCCTTGAGTGGGCGTGTCTGGGACGGCCCCCGGCCGTCCTCCGCACATGCCCACTGTGACGTCGGACAGCCGGGGGCCGTCCGACGCATGGAAAGGGTTAAAGCTAAATGCTGACAAGACGGAGGTCTTGTTTTTCAACCAAGCAATCCCCCCTTCGACGAATTTGCGGTGGCCAGCTGAACTGGGAGATGCTCCCACCCCAAAGGACTCTGTCAAGAACTTAGGAGTCAGATGGGACAAAGACCTGTCCCTCACCACCCACGTTCAACAGGTATCGGCGACCTGCTTTGGCAAAATCAAAACCATCAAAAAACTTATTGACTTCTTGCCAGAGTCAGCTCGCAAAACCGTGGTCCATGCATTAGTCACCTCTCACTTTGACTACGCTAATGGTCTGTACATGGGCATGCCGATGCAACTGATCCATCGACTACAGATTGTTCAGAACGAGGCAGCCAGACTGGTCTGTAAGGTCCCGTTCCGCCAACGTATCTCACCCCACCTCAGGCAACTCCACTGGCTGCCAATAGCCAAACGGATCGAATTTAAGGCCCTTACGTTTGCCTTCCGTGCTTACCAAGGAAAAGGGCCCAACTACCTGAGGAAGAGACTTTGCCCATATCAACAGGACAGACCCCTAAGGTCTAACCAAAAGCGCTACCTTTCCACCCCACGTTTTGCGAAGGCAAGAATGGGAGGCAGGACATTTGAATGGGGGACTACCAAGTTCTGGAACAACCTTCCCCTCCACCTACGCATGATGCAGTCCAACCAGGAATTCAGAAAAGCCTTGAAGACCTGGCTCTTTAGTCATAATGACTAGACATGCGCACGCCTCTACCTCTGGGTACTGTCTATATGAGCGCCGGGACACCCCATTTGGGGTAGCTGCGCGCTTTATAAATATCCTTATTATTATTATTATTATTACCTATGGTGATGCTATAACAGCAACTCAAAGACAATACTCACAGTGAACAAGAAACACCACCTAGGTAGTCAGCTGTGCCCACGGATCCTGCAAGACAGCAGAAATAGAAAGACAGCAAACTAGAACTGGAACCAAGGAAATGGGAAGAAAGGCAGAGAATGGAAAAGGATATACAGAAGGGGAGGCTACAAGGGTATACTAGAATAGTGCAGGTTCAGGAATCAAGAAAACGAAGTAGTATAGAAGGCAGTGCTGGAGCAGGAACAAGAATTGAGCAAAAGCTCAGGAGTCAAAGTAGCACTGGAGGTAGTGCTAGTTCAGGAGAAGGGAAACTGCTGCAGGTCAGGAACAAGGAATTCTAAGGCTCGGGAGTCAAGGTAGCACTGCAGGCAGTGCTAGTTCAGGAGCAAGGGAAACTGCTGCAGTTCAGGAACAAGGAATGCTAAGGCTCAGGAGTCAAGGTAGCACTGCAGGCAGTACTGGTTCAAGGAAACAGGAAATAGCTACAGCTCAGGAAACAAGGAGTCAAGAGAGCACTGCAAGCAGTGCAAATCAGGAACAAGAAATAGCTGAAGCCCAGGAACAGAAACAAAGAATAACTATAGCTCAGGAACTCAGGAAACAAGGTTGCACTGCAGGCAGTGCTAATTAAGGCACAAGGAATATCTATAGCTCAGGAACTCAGGAAACACTGGAAACAAGGATCGGCCTCACCGGTATACAGCTACAATGACCAACCTTGGGCTGAAGGGAGCTGGGGCTTAAAAGAGCTCACAGTAATCACATGCATCAGGTGTGAGCAGGCTAGCAGCAGCCAGCCACAGGTGAACTGAATTCCTCCACCCATCCTGGGCCTGCAGGGGTGGAGACAAAGCAGTGAGCAGAGGATTATAGGTAATGGAGTTTTCAGCATGAGCAGACTGGCTTCCACAAAACCCGGCATGCATTGGGAATGGATGTCAATTCCTAAATGATGTCCAAATGCCTGGAAGTCAGGATATGCATACAGGGGAGTGTCTGGAAGCATATTAGAATACTGGAAAGCCCCACATTTCGGCCCCCTGGTGGTGGGAACGAGAGCACTGGGATTGAATCGTGACACTGTTGGTGATAAAAATATTGGGCCTTCCTGAGGGCTCTTAAGAGGCCAAAACAGCTGGATTCTAGTTTTTTGGCTTGGGCATCCATGGTGAGTTTACTGTCCAGTGTATTACCCAGGCTTTTCACATCTGGCTTGGGGTACGGACGATCCCCCAGGGTGGTGGGTCAGTTTAGCTGGTTCCAAAGTGGCAAGCTGCTACCGAAACCCAGGACCTCAGTTTTGTAGCCATTTAACTTCAGACATCTGTCAGTCGTCCAGTCAGTGACTTGCTTTAAGCACAAGTTAAGTTGCTGTGAGATAAGTCCTGTATTAGGCGTGAGGGAGACAATGATCTGTGTGTCATCTGCATAAGACACTACAGAAAAAACTAGAGAGCAAATGATGTCTGATAGTGGACGAACATAAAGATTAAAAAGCCTCAGGCTTAAGGAAGAGCCTTGGGTAACACCACACTTTAGGTGATGGGTGGTGGAAAGGTATGGCCCTCGCTAATTTGAAAGCTTCTGTTGTTTAGAAAAGATGAGAGCCATTGTAACACCCGTCCTGTGGTCCCTTCTACGTCCAACCTGCACAGCAAGGTTGGCTCAGAAACCATGCCAAATGCTGTACTTAAATCAAGCAGAATGACAGCAGCAGACCCATCTTTGTCAATAATTTTTTTTAGCTCCTCTGTGGCAACTAGGAGTGCTGTTTCTGTATACACCCTGATCGGAAACCCATTTGAGTATGGTGTAGGATGTTAAGAGATTCCAGAAATACAGGCATTTATCACTTTTTCCAGAATTTTGCTAACACCAGGGAGGAGGGAAATGGGCCTATAGCTTTCAACTAACTCTGGGTCCAGAGAAGGTTTCTTTAATAGTGGTCTGATGATAGCGTGCTTCCAAATGTCAGGCACACTGCAGCTTTCCAAGACTTATTTTATATGTCAGTAAGTACTAAGAGAATGGTACCCCCCCCCCCCGCCCCCTTTCAGCAGGATGTCTAGGGGTGCGGGATCCAATGAGGAGCTACATTTTACAGTTTTTGCTATGCTCAGAATTTCCTCCTTGCTGACCAGTGGGAAGAATGAAAGTTCTCACTGTGATCTATCCGCTAAGATCTTCTTGTTGATCATGTTCTTATAGTTCCATGCCCCACTAAGTGTGTCATAAATAAGCCTTGCTTTCCCAAGAAAGCAGTTAGCTAATAACTCACAGCAGGCCTCAGAGGGAGCAGGCCTGCACCTGTGATGCCAGGTTCAAGAAGGAGTTAGCAATTTTGTAGAGCTCCGTCAGGGCTTTAGAGGAATTTTCAGTCCTTGCTGTGAAATCATCCATCCGTGCTATCCTGATAGCATGCTGATACTTTTTTAATGCTTTTTTTATGTGATTTTGCATGTTTCATCAGAACTAACCCTCCATTTCATTTCACTTCTTTCACATTCTTTCTTTAGCTCTTTTAATTCTGTAGAAAACCATGGGGCTTTTGATTTAGGCCAAGCATTCTTGCTCGGTCTTAATGGAACTAACTTGTCTAGGGAAACATTTACCGAGTCCTTCATGCAGTATATGATGCGGAAACATCTCTGGGTAGATCAGGAACTGCCTTGTGTGAGGCCATTTCCCATCATGCTGTGTCTAACTTAGACCATTGCTGAGTAATCCTTGGCTGTGTTGCTATGGGGGCTTTATTGGAGGGAAAAGCGAATGATAAAGTGATTTAACCAGCAGACAGGAAGGGGGACTTTCACTGTCATGCATGAAATATTCGTGAAAATTGGATCAAGTAGATGTCCTTTATTGTGAGTGGGTGACATAACCGATTGATGGAGCTGTATAGGTGAGAGATCATGTATAAAATGCACTATGCGTTCGCAGACTTTGTCTTCAAGGTGCAAATTTAAGTCACCCAACAGTGTAAAATTGCAGTCGCGGCCGGGATGACTCGCGGGTGGGGGGGGGGCGAGGGTTCGTGCGGGGAGTGGGGTCACACAGGGGGGTTAATTTAATAATTTAAAAAAATTAAACTTACCTTCTGGCCGGCCAGGTCACGGGTCGTCTCTGCTCTTCTCCTGCTCTCCGGCAGGAACAGGAAACAGGCAGCCAGGTTTCCACCTCTAAGCCAATCACAATGCTGCAAGCAGCGTTGTGATTGGTCGGGACTAATGGCCCGGGCTAATGGCCCGGCCATGTTCTCCATGTAGGCTGCATTGGGCAGAGTGCGCATGACTTGTTTGGCCGGCCCCAGAGGGCTGACCAAACCAGTCATGCGCACTCAGGAGTGGGCACACCACTCCTCCCCTCCTGCTCAGGCCTGCTTGCAGAGCAGCATCCCACCCACCCGCCCGCCCGCCCGCATCCAAACCCTTCTGCTTTCTCGCAGTGTGAGAAGCAGAAACATAAAATGGTAGTTACTACTATTTTACGTTTCTGCTTCTCGCACTACGAGAAAGAAGTGGGGCGAAGCTCCTCCGCCCTAGTGGAGAAGCTGCCCCTGTAAAATTGGCTTTCTGTAAGCTTTTTATGGCAAGAACGTAGGGCAGAGCATGAAAGAATTCAGAGGCTGGCCCAGGGGGTGATAGAAAAGCAAACCAGAGAATGTATAGGTGTGGGAGAGTTTAATCATAAAGGAGAGACTGCCACACCCAGGGACCGTGATAGGGATACATTTTCCTTTAAGGTGGTTTTTAAATATCACCGCAACCCCACCCAAACGCATACTCAACACAAACCCCGAGTTTAGAATGGTTAAAGTCTGTGCCTTAACAGACTATGAACATACGTAACTTTAGTGCACAGTACACACCATTTTGCTTGTCAGTGAACAATCAATAAAATCGACAAACAAGGGACACACACAAAATGCACATCCTGAGGTTATTTCACATAAAACAAGCCAATGATGAGCATAAAACGTCCGAAAAATGAATATTTTTTAAACCAATTTGGTAAACCAGAATGACCTGCATAGTGATCAGGTTGAAGCTGTACTACAGAGAAGCATTTCGAAAATACCCCCCTCACTCACTGTCACTACTGGTGGGACACAAGAGAAAATGCCTCTAATTACCATATTTACTACTGGAGAAAAGCGTAGTTCAACACATGTCCAGACCATAAACGCCATCACATTCAAGTCACAGGTGTTCTTGGCATGACACGGTTGTACGCTGAGTTTCACCATGTGTGCAGTTGCAATCGTGGAGACAGCAGCTGATCTGGCACCAGTCTATTTCTCCACAGTTTGGAGGACCAGCCAGACCACCTCCACACATTAGTGCACAAATGTTGATGCACACTGCATAAAATACTCTCCCACTGTTGTAACTGCATGTGTCACGGCATAGTTACAGACAGCTATTTGCATCTGATACATAAACCTACTTATCTATCATACTAGCTTAGCAATCTTATAAAACGGCGTCTCCTAGAACAGCTGCTTCTTCATAAGGTACTGTTTTAATGGGTGAAGCTGGAGTACTTCTCTCTCCTAAGGCCAACAATTCAGCCCACTTTGATTATGGAAGAGTCATTCTAATAGTAAACAGTTCCAAAACAATTTCAGGGGGTTCATTTTCATAGCAATGGGTATCGTCAACTGAACCATGTAGAAGTTATGCGTGTGAAACATGGTACATTTTTTATTGCCCTTCTAGTAACATGATATGTTGCTGTTCTAGTGTCTGTGATTTGTTGGTTTCTACTAGCATCCTAAACACAATGACTCAGAATAAATGGATGCTGCGGTCTTACCTTTCCAGTAGATTTGACTCCTTTCCAAATGCAGAAGTAACAGATGATCCAGGCCAGGAGTAGGCACAAGGCCAGCTTCCACTGTATGCTGCCCATATTCTCTATACCATCAGACATATGTAGCACATGCCTTCTATTGGGGACAAGAAGGGGTCATGAAAATCATACTTTGAATATATCATAGCTTCATTCTGCTTTATCCACCTTATAATCTCCCATTGAAAAGAATGTCAATTTACTTTCCATCTCGGTGAATTTTAAGCTTTTTCTGAAGATCTTAAACATGCATTCAACTCTCGTTTTCCCATCAACTTACCTAAAGCTAATTACACAAGAATCACTGAAAACAAAATAACACAGCTAACCCTCTTGTGGAGTCTTCTTACTAACATAGAGTACAGCAGAAACACCCGAATACTAGCTTTCTGCAAAGGACTGTGGAACATTTAAGAACACCAGCCATTATATATATTATGGACTCAAAGAATAGTAATTTTTATTTGACCAAACAACCCCATTATGATCTGTATGGTCAAACGTTCATGCACTGTGTAGAAAGCTGCATCACCCATTGTCAACTTTAGCTGGATGACCCAGTGTTTTTTCATCGCAGAATCAACATCTGAGAGCTCAATGTGGATTCGTCTAATTTTTGTTCTGCTTCAACAGCAAAGTACACAAATCTATTGGGTATAAGGGGAATGGTGGGCTTGTACAGACAAAACGTACCCTAACTCATAGCCTCATTCACCAGTGTGTGGTGAGACAGGTTGGTGGCAGCTACATTCTTAATTCAGAGGCTTAGGTCTTTTTACCTGTCCATCCAGGAAAAGGACCTACTGACACCTCATATACATTTTACTCAGTTCCCCATTAAGTGAGTCTGGCACACAGGTTGATTTTGCCATGATGGGCTTGATAACCTATGTTTTCCTTAAAAATATAGATATGCATTTGCGACAATGGGGCAAAGAACATCCATGATCTACCAGGCCTGGGAATCTGCGATGTAGTAGATAGTCTTGTGTTGTCACACAACTTACATCTGTCCTTAGCTGGCATTCATTGTCACTGTCACTAGTGTAATGTATGCACATAGAAATGCTGATGAAGGGTAGGGGGATCTACCTGAAACATGTTGGGCCATTTATTGAAAATTGACACATGATTGAACTTAAATAAATAATTAAATTCATACAAGAATTAATTTCCCTGGTACATTTCCAAACGAGTCCCCTAGTGGGGTCTAAATTTAGCTCGGTTAATATGGATGTAGTATCACTGACCCTGCTCTCAGGAGCCGTAATACTGAAGGCAGAGAACTGGGAATTATGCCTGCCAATTGTCCCCTTTTTCTGTAATTTGCCATGGTATTATCACTCTCAACATGGCATTGACTCTTCTGAATAGCGATGAGTATGGCAATGTCATTGCACATGCACATGTGATGTTTCAGACATCTCCAGGTCTCTGATCTCCTATAAATAAAATGTTTATATTCAAGATTCTCCACTGGCATCTGGCATTCTCTGTGCTCGGCCATAATGACATTAGCTATTATTAAGCTATTATCAACACAATGGGCCTAGTGTGGGTTTCATTTCGTGGGTAAAACTTTGAAGAGCTGCTGATTCTTGGAAATAGTTCTTATGTAATAGTGTTTAATCGTAATAAGACCCCTTGACTTTCATTCAGTAGGGTTTAGCTCTAGCAGAAATAGTTGCTTGTGGAAGCATTTTTTATAATCGTATCCATGAGACCCGACGGACTTCAAAAACTACCGGCCCATCTCGCTCCTCCCGTTTGCAGTGAAAGTCTCCGAGAAGACCGTCAACGCAGAGCTGACAAGGTTCATCGACGAAGACAACGCCATCCACGACCCCTCCCAATCCGGATTCCGAAGCAACCACAGCACCGAGACCGCCCTACTCGCCGCCACCGACGACATCCGCACCCTCCTCGACCAAGGCCACACCGCAGCCCTGATTCTTCTCGACCTATCGGCAGCCTTCAACACCGTCTTCCACCGCACACTAACAGCAAGACTACACGACGCCGGCATACAAGGCACCGCCCTCGACTGGATCAGATCCTTCCTCACCGGCAGGAGCCAAAGGATCAGATTGCCACCCTTCGTCTCCGAACCCACGGAAATCAACTGCAGAGTCCCACAGGGATCATCACTCAGCCCAACCCTCTTCAACATCTACATGGCTCCCCTCGCCGCCATCGTCCGACAGCACGGCCTCAGCCCAATCTCCTCGCCGACGACACCCAGCTCATCCTCTCCCTCACCAAGGACCCCACCACCACCAGACTCCACTTCCAGGAAGGAATGCAGGACGTCGCAGCCTGGATGAGCAACAGCTGCCTTAAACTCAACTCGGAGAAGACAGAAGTTCTCATCCTCGGAACCACCCCTTCAGCATGGAAAAACACCTGGTGGCCCACCGCCCTCTGCACCCCCACGACCCCCACAGACCCCGCCAAGAACCTCAGCATCGTACTCGATACCTCCCTCTCCATGAATCGACAGGTCAACACTGTCACCTCCAGCTGTTTCAACACCCTCCGCATCCTCCGTAAGACTTTCAAATGGATTCCCCCCGAGGCAAGGAAGACAGTCACCCACTCACTCATTACCAGTAGACTGGACTACGGAAACGCCCTCTACGCCGGCATCAACAAATCTCTATTACGCAAACTCCAGACAATTCAGAACACCGCCGCCAGACTCGTCCTCGGGGTCCCTTGACACGAACACATCAGCCAACACCTACGCAAGCTCCACTGGCTTCCCGTCGAGAAATGAGTCACCTTGAAGATACTCACCCACTCCTACAAATGCCACCTCAATGACAGAATCACCCTCCACGTACCCAAATGAGACCTCCGCTCCTCCAACCTCCTCCTCGCCAAAACCCCGCGCCTCCGCAGAGCCAGAACAGGGGGAAGATCCTTCTCCTACATCGCGGCCAAGACCTGGAACGAGCTCCCCACCGACATCAGATGTGCCACCTCCCTGAACACCTTCAGGAAGGCTCTGAAGACCTGGCTCTTTGACAGAAACGGACCTGCTGACCCCCCCCCCCAGCGCCTTGAGACCCGCACGGGTGAGTAGTGCGCTTATAATCCCCTGATTGATTGATTGAGATCAATGCAAGTAGAGATTCAAGATTCATTCTGTTATAACTCAAAGGCTGCACTTGCTCAAACACATTTTGTTATCACATGGGCCATGAGTGAAATACTCCGTGGTTCAGTTGGTGTTTGCCTCTACTTTTTCTGTCCCTGTGGCTGCTGCTGGCTTGAATTACAACTGCTGTGATGCCCGTTGAGTACATGTTGTGCCTGTGAAATGCCATAGGGGATTTCCGGCATTTGAATGCTGCGGCCCTATGCAAATGAAGCAATGTCCTTGCCCTTGAACCTGCACAAGATTACTGGCTGGAGTACAGGGGGAAAGAGGCTCTCAAGAGGTGCATTAACTGTGTAAGTGGCACGCATCCATGAAAGAGTGTTTGATGGCCTTCCAGCAACCCCTTACGTGTAGAAGTGCCCATTCCTGCTCTCCACAGTCCAAGGGTGGACCTTCTACAGTGAAAGTGTGTTGGGTTCTTTCATTCCTTTTGGAATGTAAGGGTTTCCATGGGGAATGGAGTGCAGGGATTGAAGGAGGGCGTTGGAGGCAGGAGCGTTAGCCAGGGATGTGCGTTGTCCTGCTGTCAGCTATATCTTAAATAAAGGAAAGAAGTTACCCTCTGACTTGCGTCCCTTTACTGGTGACAGAACTTAACAGCAGGACGGTGAACGGTTTACTCACGTGTCAAGCCTTCGCGGACTCCCGGTGCGATCCGTGCTGCACGGCTCCTGTGACTGAGGTTCCGATGTGGCTTTATCCCAGCACACTTGCGGTGTTGTAGGATCTAGTATAGCGCTATAAAAGGTACTGAAAATAAATTGCTTTAATCTACAATTCCGGTCATTGACATTAGCTTGCGCTCCTGGTTGTGAGCGAAAGCTGCTGGCTGTTGCTAACCTTCCTCGCGGTCCTGTCCTGGTTGGCTGCAAGCGTCACGGGATTCAACTGCATCTAGGCTGCACTCTCCTTCCTACTCCTGTGAGCGTGGCAGCCATTTTGGGAGTATTTCGGTGTGTAGTCAGTGACACGCCTACTGAACATGTTGCTAATTGCATGTCATTGAACCAGTGATACACACACAATTTTTGGAACCAGTGATTTCCCCACAATTTCTGCCTGCAAGTACGGTGATAGGCACACCAGATTTTGCACAGTAATTGAGCATCACTTCAACAAACAGTCCTTTGTTGCCTGTTACACAAGGTGACAGGCACACCTTTTTCCACAATTCTTGCAGTATATTCCTATATCTTCAGGTCCATCTTTAGTATATTGTTCATTGTGCCATTATAGCATTTATTTGCTCAAGGTTTTGCAATTAATACTATTACTATGCAGCATCATTGGTTCCTCCCCCAGGCTTTTCTCCTAGTCAAACAACTTCCGAGTTGGGTTGGGAACAATGGAAGAAGCTTTTGAAGCCTATTCGGATGCCTTGGAGGGTGATTCTTTCACGCATAAAAAGAAATTTGCTATTCTTCATCACTTTGGTTCTGAAGGTCAGAGAATACTAAATCATATTCCCAGAGAAGTTGTCTTGTCTACTGATGGTGAAGGAGAGGGCGATGGAGTAATTGATGAGAATGCAACAGCTATTAAATCCTTGGATGTAAGGTTCAAAGCAAGGAAAAATGTTATTATGGAGAGACACAAGTTTTACAGAAAGGCACAAATTTCAGGTAAATCGGCTGCCAGCTATGTTGATGCTTTAAGAATTTTAGCAGTTGCGTGTGAATATAGAGATTTTGAAGAAGAAACAATAGGAGACCAACTAATTGAGAAAATTAATAATAAAAAAATCCAGGAAGTATTGTTATCCAAACCAATTCTCATGGTAGATGAAGCCATCGAAATTGCGTTGAGAATAGAAAGCACAACTGTGTTCATGGACTAAATGATGATGTCAGATGTGAAGTCCCAACCTCAGGACATCCTAGCTGTGAAGCCGAAACACAAGAAAGGAAAAGTCAAGGAGGACAAGGGAAGAATACCTGATTGGATCAATCAATCAATCATGTCACTTATAAAGCGCACTACATACCCGCGAGGGTCTCAAGGCGCTGGGGGAAGAGGGGGGTGGTGCTGCTACTGATCGAAGAGCCAGGTCTTGAGGAGTCTTCTGAAGGCCAGTAGGTCTTGGGTCTGTCGGAGGTTGGTGGGGAGGGTGTTCCAGGTCTTGGCGGCGAGGTGGGAGAAGGATCTGCCGCCGGCGGTCGTTTTCCGGATGCGGGGGACTGTGGCGAGGGCGAGGCTGGTCGAGCGGAGCTGGCGGGTGGGGGTGTAGAAGCTGAGTCGTCTGTTGAGGTAGGCTGGTACGGAGTTGTGGAGTGCTTTGTGTGCGTGGGTGAGGAGCTTGAAGGTTATCCTCTTGTTGACAGGGAGCGAGTGCAGGTCTCTCAGGTGGGGTGTGATGTGGCTGCGTCGGGGGATGTCGAGGATAAGACGTGCAGAGGCGTTCTGGATGCGTTGCAGCCGTCTCAGGAGCTTAGCCGTCGTTCCTGCGTAGAGGGCGTTTCCGTAGTCCAGCCTGCTGGTGACGAGGGCCTGGGTGACTGTTTTTCTTGTTTCGGTGGGGATCCACTTGAAGATCCTGCGGAGCATTCGGAGGATGTTGAAGCAGGATGAGGAAACGGCGTTGACCTGCTTAGTCATGGAGAGGGTGGGGTCGAGGATGACCCCTAGGTTGCGTACGTGGTCGGTGGGTGGCGGGGCTGTTCCCAGTGATGTTGGCCACCAGGAGTCGTCCCAGGCTGAAGGGTTGGAACCAAGGATGAGGACCTCCGTCTTGTCCGAGTTCAGCTTCAGGCGGCTGGTCCTCATCCATTCGGCGACGGCCTTCATTCCTTCGTGGAGGTGGGCTTTGGCGGTGTGAGGGTCTTTGGTGAGGGAGAGGATCAGCTGGGTGTCGTCGGCGTAGGAGATGATGTTGAGGTTGTGCTGTCGGGCGACGTGGGCGAGGGGTGCCATGTAGATGTTGAACAGCGTTGGGCTGAGGGAGGAGCCTTGGGGTACGCCGCAGATGATCTTGGTGGCCTTGGATCGGAAGGGGGCGAGGCGGACGCTTTGTGTTCTGCCGGAAAGGAAGGATGTGGTCCAGTCCAGGGCCTTCTCTTGGATCCCGGCGTCGTGAAGGCGTGTTCGTAGTGTGTGGTGGCAGACCGTGTCGAAGGCGGCTGATAGGTCCAGGAGGATGAGGGCTGCTGTTTCTCCGTTGTCTAGCAGGGTCCTGATGTCATCGGTGGCGGCGATGAGGGCGGTTTCGGTGCTGTGGTTGCTGCGGAAGCCGGACTGGGAAGGGTCCAGGATGTTGTTCTCCTCGAGGTAGCGGGTCAGTTGTTTGTTGACGATTTTCTCGGTGACCTTCGCGGGGAACGGGAGCAGAGAGATGGGTCGGAAGTTCTTGAGGTCCTTGGGGTCTGCCTTGGGTTTCTTGAGTAAGGCGGTGATCTCGGCGTGCTTCCAGCTTTCCGGGAAGGTTGCTGTCTCGAAGGAGATGTTGATTATTTTCCGGAGATGGGGCGCGATGGCTGTACTGGCTTTGTTGAAGATGTGGTGAGGGCACGAGTCTAGCGGTGAACCGGAGTGGATGGTGTTCATGATCTCGCTGGTGTCCTCGTCGTTGATGTTGGTCCAGGAGAGCAGGCGGTTGGTGGTTGTGGGGGCAGTGGTCTCGGTGGTTGCCGGGGCGGTCGTGGTGTTGAAGCTGTCGTGGATGTCGGCGATTTTGCGGTGGAAGGAGGTGGCCAGTGAGTCGCACAGGTCTTGCGACGGCTGGATGTCGTTGGTGTTGGAGCTGGGGTTGGAGAGTTCCTTCACGATGTTGAAGAGCTCTTTGCTGTTGTGTGCATTGTTGTCTAGGTGGTCTTTGAGTGAGGCCCTTTTGGCGGATCTGATGAGGTGATGGTGATTGCGGGTGGCGCTCTTGTGGGCGGCGTAGCTGTCCGCTGTCCGTTCGTGGAGCCAGATCTTCTCCAGTTTTCGGCATGTTCGTTTGGAGGCCTGGAGGTCTTCGGTGAACCAGGTGGCTTTCTTGCTGGTGTGGCTTTTGGGCGGATTCTTGAGCGGGGCGAGGGTGTTGGCGCAGTCGTCGATCCACTGTCTGAGGTTGCGGGCGGCGGTGTCGGGGTCGGAGGGTTCGGCGGGTGGGCTCAGGGCGAGGGTTGTTGGACAAACAAAAAACAATATTTCACACAGTTAGAGTGTTTCAGATGTGGTAGCAAAGCTCACCTTGGGAACGCCAGTGGATGTCCTGGCAGGGACCGTACATGTGCTAAGTGTATGCGCAAGAGGCATTTTGCTAGAGTTTGCAGGTCAAGCAGAGTGCAACAAAGCAAAATCCATGGTGTAGGTTCTAGCAAGGTTGGCGAAGATGAGAGCTCCACAAGTGATGAATGTGAAGTGTTGATGATTAAGGATGCAAATTGTGAAACTGTATATGGGGTTTCTGAGAACACCCTTGTAAGGCCTCTCTGTACCTTAAACATCAATGGATTTGATGTAAAAGTCATGGCGGAATCAGGATCACCATTCATTATGTTAAGTGAGAAAGTGTGGAAAAATGATTTCAAGAGTTGTTATTTAAGAGAATCTAAAATTCATCCTATCGGTTATTGAGGGAAGTTCATTGATGTAGTGGGGAATTTAAGCGGAACTTAGATTCCAGACTAGCACCATGAATGGAGTGGTATATGTAGCAAACGATTATGCTTTTTTACGGGGCTGGTGCAATCAGAAGAATCTAGGCATATTGTTGGAACCCAATAATCCAGCTCAAGTTGTTTTGAGGAATGAATATTTACCTATTCTTCCAGTTAGGGAGAAGAACACATGGAAGGAGCAGTACCCTGAGGTGTTTCAAGAGAAGTTAGGAATACTGAAAGATTTCATGCATAAAATAAAAGTAAAGGAGGGTGCGTGCTCAGTGGTTCATAAGGTTCGGAGGGTACCCTTAGCCTTGCATGCTGAGTTAAAGAAGGAATTGCACAAGTTATGCGAGATAGGCGTCATTGAATCTATAGAATGTTCACACTGGGTGGCCTACATTGTTTTAATATGCAAGGCTAGTGGTTCTGTTCGTATGTGTATTTACTTACGCGATTTAAGTAATCAAATATGGATCGATTGGCACTCCCTTCCCAATATCACAGAGATGGTATCCACTTTGAAGAGGGACAACATAGTTAGTCTACTTGATATGAATTAAGCATATCATCAGATTAATTTGCATCCTAACTCTAGGCACCTAACTTCTTTCACAACCCCGGAAGTTTTGTTCCATTTCAAACGTATGCCATTTGGATTGGCATCAGCTCAGCTGTTTTTCAGAGGGTTGCAGAAAGTTTATTTAAGGGTATAGAAGGAGTCATTGCATTCCAGGACGATGTTTTAGTATTTGGCAAGGACCAGGCTCAACACGCTAGGAGAATGCGGCAAGTTTTGTCCATTTTAACAGGGAAGGGGGTGACATTGAGTGTGGACAAATGCAAATTTAATTCTCTCATCATTGATTACTTAGGTTACAAATTTTCTGCTAACGGTGTAGAGCCCAAGTCCAAATTAGTGGATGCAATTGGTAATTTTAAACCTCTTGAGAACAAATATCAATTACGATCCTTTTTGGGTTTGATTGAATTCTACACCAAATTAATTCTCAAATGTGCAGAAAAAACATTCAACATAAGGAATTTACTTATAAAGAGTGTTCGATTTGAGTGGTGTGAGGGATGCAACAAAGAATTTGAGTGTATTAAAAAGGTGGTTATGCATGCAATACCTGTGAAATCATTTGATTCGCAGGACAAGAGCATCATTATGACCAATGCCAGTCAGATGGGCCTTGGTGCTGTACTAATTCAATGCAGGGATGGCAAGGATGAAGTTGTAGCTTTTGCTTCTAGAAGCTTAAAGGGAGCTGAGTCGTTTTATCCAGTAATCGAGAGAGAGGAATTAGCATGTTGGTGGGGTATTGCACATTTTAAAACGTATTTATGAGGCACACATTTCACCATGCGAGTTGACCATAAACCTCTGGTTCAACTTTTCACCACAAAAGGCATGGAATGTGCCACACCAAGAATTGCTAAGTGGCAATACAGACTTCAGCCATATGAGTATCATGTGGAGTACGTAACTGGAGCTTAAAATGTGTTGGCAGATTGCATGTCTCGCCTTCATAGTTGTGATCAGCTGGGCAATGATGAAAACATGGATGAAGTTGCAGTGGAAGCAGATTTGGTATGTGTGATAGAACAACATTGTCATGGGGCCATATCTGACCAGTGAAGGAAGCAAGGGATGGCAAGGGATGGCATTCTTCAAGGTTGGTCACAATGGAAATCTGATGGGGTGAAAAATGATGTGTATAAGCACGTTTTTGAAGAATTGTCTATAGTTAATGGTCTTTTATTTCGGTCAAGTGTGCTAGTGGTGCCAGAGGGAATGAGAAGTAAGGTTATGGCATTAGCTCATGAGGAGCATACAGGTATGCGAGCAATTAAGAGAAGGATACGGGAGACTTTTTGGTGGCCTGGGTTGGATAGGTTTGTTATGTAGGGGATTTAATTAATTGTGCCATCAGTGATTAATCCCAGGTTACTGTTCCTAGTCCTGTGGAAGCAATAGAGGTACCATATAAGGCCTGGAGCAGATTGGCCATTGATATTATTGATCCCATTGTTTTAACGGATGGAGTGATGCAGTATGAAATTATAGTGGTGGATTTTTTCAGCCGTTGGCCAGAGGTCAAATTTGTGAAATCTCCTACTACTTCTAAGATCGTTGAGTTTCTGGATTCCCTTTTTGATAAGGGAAGTATACCTGAGGATATTCTGTTGGACAGTGGTTGTAAGTTTACATTTTTACAATTCTCTAAGTTTTTAAGTTTTTGAGAATCAAGCATACTAGAACTTATTTATAACATCCCAGGAGTAATGGTCTAGTTGAAAGGCTCAATAGAGTTCTCAAGGACAATATCCAGTTATCTAGAGCGGATAGATTGAATTGTAAGATGGAATTAAGGAAGCTATTGCAGGCTTTTCGCACCACTCCCAACTCAGAGACAGGAGTGTCACCTTTCGTATTGTTGAGAGGCAGAGTTCCAGGATCCAAAATGGTGAGACAATGGATGGGAGAGTTTTCCATTTCCAAAGATATGTTGGATGATGTTGGTAGAAAGAGAGAGCAAGCCCAGGACTATTATTTAAGCCCGGGCAGAGTTCGCGTAGCCACGCTAAGTGAACCTACGCAAATCGGCAAAAAACCTCCGCAACGTTACGCGGAGTTCCGCGAGCATGCAGAGTTGCTCGTTCCGCATGCTCGTGCCTGCTCGCGAGACGTTTCTGACATTCGGCAATGCGGATTGTGTGTTCAGGGAAAAAAGCGCGAACTTCACCACGCGGTCGCCAATGGGCGCGGCCATCTTGTTTTTCTACTCTTTGCATGGTTCTGGGGCCTGTTTTTCATCCCTCTCCAATCTTTTCAATCCTTTGTTTCGTACACTGTTTTTCTGATCTTTTTTATTTATTATCTATCCCTCTCTCTCCCTAAGTGTATATTTTGCGTTTTATTTCTACTTTTACTGCGTTTTTGTACTGTTTTTCTATTACTTGCTTTTTTTTTTTTTTACTTTCCTACTTCTTCTCCTGACTTTATTTTTTACTTCTACATTTTCTTTTCCGACCCCGAATCCCAGAACCATGGCTAAGGCTAGTGAGAAGGGGTAGGCCAAGGCTAGTGCGACCAAGAGCCGCCTTCCTTGCGGAAGACGGCGCCTGGAAGGGGTGCAGCCCCGGGCCCTGTTCTCAGAGATGGAGGTGGCCGCCCTTGTTTTTTTTGTACAGCGCCACCTCCCCTTAACCTTCGCAGCAGGCGGCAGGCCTGGCTTCGGCTACGCTACCCAGGAGCGTCACCGCCAGTGGGCGAGGGTGCGCCGAACAGTGTTTCACTGCTCTGAGGTCCAGCGCACCCACAACCAGCTGACTCACCGGTGGTCTGGCATCTTGGACCGGGAGCAGGACCTGCTAGGTGTTGAGGTCATGGGGCATGGGGAGTAGCTAATTATAGTACTATTGTGTGTTATGTTCTGTGTTATTGCAAAAAAAAAAAAATCCCAAATGCTGCTGCTTACATGCACGTAAGTTACGTTTAAAAATCTTATATTATGTGATTGTTTTTCTTCTAGACACTAGACAGGTGCTCAGCGCTACTAATCTTACTTGTTTGTAACTTTGCGCTTGCTTGGGCTGATTATGTAAGAGAGCTTAGAGAACTTAAGTTAGGTAATGCTAGAGAGACTTCTTTCCTTTGTCCTGTCACTAAGATAGTGGTGGTAGGTAGGTAGATTAGTTACTTAGTATTAGTTGGTAATTTTTTAGCGGTCCGTGGCATGACGCATCCTCCGTCACGTGCTGCTGACTCCAGTCCTTAGTAGAACCTTTTGTAGTTTGTTAGTGAGTGAGTAATATAGCAACTCATCAGCACATCAGCAGTAACCAACCAACAATTTGGTGTATGCAATATGCATGCGTCCATCTATGCATTTTTGAGGACTAAAATAAATGGAAAGGCAGACTTAGTGAACAATTGGCCCGTCAAAGGGGGTTGATTCATTGATGATTTCGAATGAGATTGAAACTTAGAAAAAGCAAATACATTTTTGGCAATTCATTTCCAATGTCTCTGGAAAAGGCAGGCTAGGCTAAGTGGTACTTACAGGTTTAGGATTCTGGAATCGGAATGGAACACTGGATTAATAAATAATAACTAGACGGTCCTTGATACCACTACTAGTCGATCAGATTAGATAGGTCAATTTATTTGCAATCATTGTTTCCTGTCCAAAAATGTTTTTAGAGTGTTTTTTAAAATATTTTATTTATTTCACACCAATCAATTTTTGTCTCTTTATTATACCTTACATGATCAGCATCCAGGGGCAAGAAGACGACGGGGTCGGCTGAGGCTGGAGCTGGAGATGCTTCCCGGGGCCAGGATCGCTCCTGTACCGAGGGCTCTGCTGCTGGCCCCAGTAAGTCCTCCTGTTGTTAATATTAATAATTATATTTCCCTAACTTTTACTGCACCTTATTTTTCCGAACTATTATTTTCGTTTCCTAATTTTTTTTTTACCAAATCTCCTTCGATCTCTGTTTCTAAATTCTTGTTATCCCTGCATTACCTACCTACTTAGTTATATTTTTTTCTAGTGTCTGTTTCTTTTTACATCAATCCAACTGCCTCTGACTCTGTACTACTATTAGTCTGTCTGTAGCTTGCCCAGTTGGCCACTCTTTATTTTTAAAAAGTTTAAAAACTCGGATTTACCAATAGCTTTGGCCACTGAGTCCAGTTCTTTGGGTTGTCCTCTTCTTCATCTTGAGAGACTTTTCGACAATTGCCACCAACAAAATGCCCAACCAGATATTTTATATTTTTCTATTTTTGATAGGAAAGGACATACTACTGTCTACTCTACTCTAGTACCCGATTTGTACTAGTGATGTATGTGGTGTATGTATGTATTGTATTTTCAATCTTGCTAGTGAAAAAAAAAAATAGGGGAAGGCGTGTATGGCATCTAAAAAATGTGTAATGTTTTTTCTAGGCGTGCCGACCACCAGTGCCGGGGCAAGCGGCGGGGCAGGCGACGCCAGCCAGGAGGGAGCAGATGCGGCAGCTGCTGCACGGGTGGGTGAGCCAACAGCAGTGGCAGGCGGTGGTAAGTTGTACTTATATTCCTTACTTATTGACAATAGTTACACAGTCGCTGCAAGGGTGTACATTGTACTGTTGAGAGAGACTAAGTTGTTGTGAACAACGGTTGAAGAAGACACCCTTTACTTAGCATTAGCAATAGCATTAGCGGCGGGAGTTGAGTAACTAATGGCCTCTTTTATCTGACTTCAACTCAGCTGGGAAAGTTTTATGAAGAAGACTAAGAGTCAGGTGACCTTGATGGATGGGTTGAACGAAAGGGAAAGAAGGAGGAAGGACGGGTAACATGTAATATATGACTGGCAGAGAAGGATGCGTGGGATGCATAGTTGGCTGATAGGAATCGTATGCATAGGTGGTTGAAGGATGGGTGGAAGGTGAAAGAAAGGATGCCTGCCTGGGTGGGTGAAACTGTATGGGTGATAGGAAGAATCCTCCCGGGGGTTTCATGGGTCAAACTCAAAGGGAAGCAAGGAAGGACGCACGGGTGGTGGTTAAAACAAAATTACAAATGTATGTTGTTGGTGAAAGGTTTGTTGAGTGATTATTTAAGAAGTATGATAGCCATGTTTACTTTAAATGGATGGATGCCTGGATGGTACAATCATCATCATAGCACAGGTGGAGACTGTCACTGGATGAAGACAATGTAAAAGAAAAATAAACCGTGCCAGAGTAGCAAAGCCAAAGAGAATAGAATAAGATTAGAATTAAAAAAATATAATGCTAGAAGAGCAATGCAATGATAAATGGAAAAATCGCTGGGAAGAGAAACAAGGACTGTTTTTTTCCAAGGTTTTTGATTCAAGGTTGTATTTCAGAATGCTCCCTTGACTCACAGTAGTTTGCAAACGCAGGATATATATCGTGTATGTATGTACCCATACCCACCCATTATCAAGCGCCTCCCTCGAACTCCGAGGCCCACTCCCTACCTATGTCATTTTCGACTGTGTCAGCCTGCCATGGGTGGCCTATCGGCTGCATGGTTACACAATTCACGTCGTCCCATATATAATCAATGATCATTTGGATCAGATATCATCTGCCTTGCTGTGGTAGTCAGGGTGAAAGTGAAATTGAGCAGTTGCCATTGATGTAACAGAGTAGGGCCATAATAGAAAAATAAGATAATTGTGTAATTGTAGACTACAGCTGACACACCTGCAGACAGTAGTAAATAAAAATAACGTGAGTCTGCGACACGAGTATGTCTGTCTAGGGCGCAAGCTGACTAAGCTGGCATGCCTACAAGGTTAATTTAGCTAAACAAGAGAGAGAGAAGAGAAATACTTGTCTATTCCATAGTGCCTAGGAGTAGTAATGCCTGAAACTCCCACAAAGGTTAGAGGCCGAGGAAGTAGGAGGATACCACAAATGTTATGTACTGTGCTTGCTAGTGCTACTGTGCCACTATGTGTATAATTCATTTTGTGTTACTGTTTTGCTAAGAGTATTGGTTACAATTGTCTTTTTTCTTTCTTGATATAGCTACTCCCTCCCAGCCAAACAGTAAGGAGTTAGCAGCCATGGCCCGGCGCCGGAAGCTGGAGGCCATCCGCACAGAATATCGGCGGCTGGTGGCTCTGGCGGAGGAGGAGGTGGCAGCAGCTGCAGCCTTCTCCTATGGCCCAGACCCCAGTGGTATGGTGCCGCGGTCTGGCAGCCGCCCACCACACTTCATTGAACACTTCTGCCCCCGTGGATGCAACTGTAGAGCATTCAAGTGCTGCATGCTTCTCGGGATGGCAGCCTAGAGGAGCGGATAAAGGAGGTCCTGGAGATTAACCGGCAACTGCGAGCCCGCTGCTAGAACTCCATCGCCTTGCCCCTTTTTAAAAAAAAATGTGGTGGGCGGTAATTGGGCGTTGGGGAAAAGTTGGGGTTTATATTTATGGACAATGGACTTTTGGAGTGGACATTGGATTGGAATCTTATCTTTGGACATTGGTTGGGGAGAAGGGTGGGTCAGGTGCTGTGGGTTTTTCCATTAGTTTATTTTGTTAGGGGAATAAATTATTTATACTTACTTTACATACGATGTAAATGTTTTGTGGGGGGTTACTCTTTTACTTCACACGGTTTTCTTTGCTGCTGCAGGGCCGCAGCCAGTTTTTGATTGAAATAATAATCTGCCGATAGTGTAACACACCAACAGATAGATGAGGTACCCTCACTTGTGACTTGTCCTACTAGTACTGTCAGTCTCTGCTCCTAGTCTATGCAGTCTGCAACTGGACTCGGAAGGGTGTGGGTGTGTGAATTAATGAATTCATTTCCATATTATTAATTATGCCTCCCCCAAACATCTTCTCTTACCTGTCATTGATGTTTACTTATACTTAGGATGGTGATGATGGTTTGGTTTCCCAGGATGCCATGGTGGTGGTGGTGGTAGTTGTAGACACTGACAGTAGCATTTGCAAAAAAAGAAAATGAGACAGTCAATTGACTGAGGGAGACTCGGGAACAAGCAGTAGAAGTACAGTACACAAGAAGACTGGCAAACAAGAAACCATGATGATGATGATAAGCAATGCTAAAGTAAAATAAAACATAATGGTGGTGGGGATAGCCTAGTTCAAGTTACAAACTGAAGTTGACTCGACCTATGAAGTGGCAAGCATTACCTTTAGTGCTGGAAGGATGATGAATCAATGCCGGCAATTAATTATGATGGATTATGTTCCTCTGGAAAAAAATGTACTTGCGAATACTGAGCATGGGTGGGCAAGCAGAAGAAGATGCTCGCCCTGCCTTGAGTTAGTGTTGCTTTCACCACATCTGCCCCAGCAAGTGTGTGATCAATTATTGGTGTAAATTTAATTTAGTCACACCTCAATATAAATCACACAGCCCGGGGGAAGATGGTTAGGGTTTGATGAATGGTTGGGAAGGGGGGTTTGAGGGAAAGGTTTGACAAAGACAAACACTACACATGGACAACACATTCATCTTGGTAGACGACCATAATAAATTTGTTAAGGGAGAAAAAGGAAATGCATGCATGATGATGACTTGATGAGTAGTACTAGACTAGTAGTACAGGGCTGCAGTATATTATTAATTATCATTATTAAGCAATTGCCTTGCCCCAGACAGACCCATGTTACATACATTTTATGTTCTGCTGTTGTACCAGGCTTCCTTTTAAAGCTAGCAAAGAAAATTAAAAAATATCTGTAGGAGTCAAATATAAGCAAACATAATAAACAACAACACACACACTCGTAATGATTGAAGAGAAAATTAATCAAATGAATTGATGATACTATAACTATGTTATGGTCAAATTGGGAGTTGCATCTCGGCATTCCTCTTGGTCCTTCCTTCCATGGACGCTCTGTCCGTCAATCTTGGGTGCCTGCTTGGCGGATGCGGATTGGTAAGGCAAGTGTGAGTTGTTTTTCCCAGTATAGCACAGAGTAAAGGCCGGCCTGTAAGTGTAGATGGAAAAACAAAAGGGATATTGAAAAATCAAGGAGAAAAGTAAAGTTAAACTGCATAAATTAAGGAGGAGTGCAACAAGAAAACTTTCAGAGGTGGCATGGCTAAATGATGTCTACTCTGTTTCCAGCATTAACCTACAACAACACAACAGGAGCAGGCCCGCGGCGCTCACCCAACCTCCACTTAGCTTAGATTTTTTTTTGAGCCAGACAGCACTGAGCACACATACACAGCAATATAGCATTTTCCAAATTAAGTAATTAAATCAATGCACCGCTGTCAGTCATACCACTACACTCGCCTCCACCACTACACAGACATGTGGGTCTGGTGTTGTTGTTGACCTTTTAGGCCACTTCATGAAACGCCCCATGTTATTCGTTCCATCAATCATGTCCGATCCTACTGACTGACTGCGAGTATGGTGTTGTCATCATGGTGTCCAACTCTGTAGTGTACCAAGAAGGGAAACATTAACTTGAGTCACTTTTTTGTGTGTAGATTAAATGCTATTAGACATCATGCACAACAACAACACAAACACCAAGCACTCAGTCAGCGTCCAATGCATGCCATCATTTACCTGTTCTTACAGGGCAGTCCCTCTAGGCTCTGAAAGGAGGATAGCTATAGTCAGGTTCTTTGGAAGGACTCGATAAGGCAGGCACACATTTCACATTTCTTGTACTAATCTCCATCCAATGTCTGGCTTGAGGGAAATGGATTTAGGGCGAGTCAGGACTGAGGACTGAAGCAGGACTCGGAGGAGTGGACTTACTTCTTCACTGACTGCACACAGTTGCAACTCCAATCCAGCAATAAAAGAGTAAGACGGTGGTGAGGGATTTGTTGTGATTCGAACCAGAAAGACAGTGACACAAATAATAAAAGTAAATAATATTCCTTAGCTGTATCTTTTTGGGGGGCTTTTTTTGGGGCGTCAAAGCAAGAAATAAAGTAACAAGTCGAAAGCCTAGTTGTTGTCAGGGAAGTAGAGCTCATCCTCAAACTCTGGTGGTTCACCCAGAAGTAGGTCATCTAACACACTACTTCCATGACCTAAGTCACCGTTATCATCATCTTCCTGCTGTACTAATTCAGGTATGGTGTAATCCGGTGGTATAAAGTGCTGATTCAGTTTGATCATGGTTAACCTCTCCACGTTTTGGGGTGAGAGACTGGTCCTTCTCACTGTCAGAACATCACCAGCAGCACTGAAAACACACTCAGAAGAGACACTTGTGACAGGGCAAGCCAGATAGTTTATCGCCAGCCTGCTGAGCACTGGCCATTGGTGCCTTTTCCCATACCAATACAGCAATGGGTTTTGATCAATGTAGACCTCTGTTGGGTCATCCAGATAGGCCTGGACCATCCGCTCAATGCTCAGGGGTGCTCTGCTTTGCTCGGTCTCTTTTGCCTTAGCCTCAGCACTGGACCTAACAAGCCCTTGCTGTAGAAACCATTCCTGTGCCGATTTTGGTGGGGCTAATGCTCCTGTTATTGTTGTTGTTGATGTTGTTCTTGGTGTTGTTGGTGATTTTGGCTGCTGTGAGCCAACCGCACTTCCCTCAGGCTCTGAAGTTGAACTTGATGCTGGCTGTCCTGCAGTACTTGTTGTGGCCTGGAGTAGCAGGCCTCTAATTCCCGGCCGTTCTTTTTCTAAGCGACTGGCTTCCACACCTATCCAAGTTTTGTAGTTGGCAACATCCCCTTCTGAAATAGGAATCAATGTGTTCAGTACTGCTTTGCACCGTGGATCCAGAATTGTGGCACAAATGTAATGGTTGCATGACACAATGCCGCTTTGCACTCTTGTATTTTCAGATAAGCGAAGGGTTAAGCTCTCCACCAACTCATATGCTTCTTTTTGTTCCTCCACAACTGCGTACATTGCAGACACCCCCTTCAGCTGTTCCTGTACCATGTGCAACAATGGGATAGCTTGGACCGTAGTACAGTCCTCCTTGCTGACTTCACGTGTGAAGAGCTCGAAAGGAAGTAGCTTCTCTGTCAGGCATTTAACTAGGCCCCATTGGTCCATCCCAATGATCATGCCTTTCACAGTAGCATCCCCTCTTTGCATGACATATTCATTGATTGGTCTGTACTGCTCAAACAGACGTTCAAGCATGTAATAAGTTGAGTTCCAAAGTGTTGGCACGTCCTGGATGAGTGCTTTAACTGGCATTCTATGCTCACGTTGAATGATCCTCAGCTGCTTCCGGGCTTTAAAAGAATGGCTGAAATGTGTGCAGATTCTTCTGCAGGTGGTCAGTAAGTTGCTGACTCTGTCTTCTTTTTTCAGAAAGTCTTGAACAATGATGTTAATGCAGTGCGCCAAATGCAGGACCCTGAAATAGCAACCATCGGCCAAGGCCTTAACTGTATTACTGCCATTGTTCGTGGCAACAAAGCCAATGCTAAGCCCTCTTGGTCACAGCCATTCAAAGACCTTGCTGTTAAAGTCTTCCAAAATGTTTGCAGCAGTATGAGATTTCTCCATGGCGAACATGACTACAGTTGCATGCTTCAGAGTGGCATTAAAAATCTCAGCAGTGTCAACAACACCTGCTGCAGATATCTTTTCTCTAACCCCCACAAAAGAGATCCAGTGTGCAGTGATGCACATGTAATCAGTGGCTTGGCAACTGGTCCACATGTCTGTTGTCAGGTGGATAGTGTGAGCAGCATTCTGCTGCAAAGCTTGTACAAGCAATTCCAGCACATCGGGATGTAGTGCTGGAACACCAGCACTACATCCAGCTAACTCTGGCAAAATAGGACCGCTGGCAACCTTCTATTTTGGGCAGATGGCTGTCACAAATTCAAGAAAACCCACCCCTTCCACAAAAGAAAAAGGGAGGAGGTCCAGCGCTGACATTTTAGCCAGCTTCACGTTGTACAAATGTGCCGTTGGTTGCGTTCGTACTGCCCCTCCGACCTAAACATGCGGAGAATGGTAACCTGGATGTTTTTCTTTTCTGGTGCCACTGATGCAGGTAACTTCTTGACGCCAGATGTTGTTAGGCTCAACGCACATTTTTTCATTGCGGTACTCTCTTGCCTTGGTCCCCTTGGTGTCTCAGCCTGACTCTTGTGCCACTGCGATGTTGCTGATGAGGATGTGGGCGGTACCACTGCACTGCTGGGGACAGGGCTACTTTGTGTACCAGAGAAAATGTCTCCCTCTTGTTCACCTTTCACCACAATTGGATCTTCTACTTCTTCATCCCCACCAACAACAATGGGTGCAGTTTTTTTGCCGCTAAGGTGTGTCTCCCACTGGATTAAGTGGTGTTTTTTCAGATGGGTTGTTTGGCCTCCGGTACCATAGTTTGTACCAAGCTTACCCCGACTAACACCTTGTCCACAAATGGAGCATATAGCAATGTTCACCTCCTTCCTGCTAACCGAAAAAAGTTCCAAACTGGGGAGGTCAACTTTCTGGTGCTGCGGGTGCCACTATCAATGCCGGATGAACTCGTAGGTGGGCATGAAGTTTTACTCTGCAGTACCTACTTCTACTGAGGTGGTTATGGTGGATGTAGGTCACTACTGGTCAAATATGGAAGCTGGAGGTGGTGTTGGTGGTATCATCTGTGTTGGTGGTATCCGTGCAACATCCTTCACAGCAATTTGGGATGGGGTAATGTCGGTCTCCACTGGGGCGGGACTAATGTCCATGATGATTGGCTCGTGATCAACCTCCTCTTCTACATCTACCTCCATAACTCTAAGGCTTTCTGGAACCTTCCTTTTCCCTAGCCTTGTCTCGTGGCGTGTCTCACTCTCAGACCGAAGCTGGTGGCTTCCAAGTGGCATCTAGATCATCAGAAGGGGGGCTTGCAGAAGAAGTCGATGGACTAATCCTCCTTTTTCTTGCTTGGGATCTGGAAGACAACAGATCTTCTGAAAGAGTGGCTTGCTCTTCTTCCTCTGCAGGAAGCTCGATTTCCTGAACTGCCCCTTTTTCGGGAGGAACAACTACTATTGGGGGCGGTGGTTACGGCTGTTGTTGCGGCTGTTGTTGCCCACTTATCTGAGCCTTCTGCGTTGATTGGATACTACTTTGCGATAAGTCAATTTCAACATCACTGCTCGTCGGCGTTGGACTTGTGATTAGACTGGCTGCTTCTGCGACAGACATAGGCTTGGGCCTAGGTTGGTGGGGTGGGTCTGTTAATGCGGGGGTGCTGCTCACAACTTGCTCCTCGCCGCTGCTGCAGGCACAATTTTTGTTTTCCCAAAAAAGGTCTTGGGTGACAAACCAGTCTTATTGGTAAGTGGCAATGCCTTCTTCTCACTGTCACTGGCAACTTTCTTGGTACTGGACCTGATACCTTTCTTTGGGGCCATCTTCAAGATCTCAGCAGCACGCAGTGGCACAAGTTGAAGATATGTCTGTGGTCACACGTCACGTGACGTCGTAATCAGCAGGACTTCTGTCTGGCAGTACAATGGGTGATGTTGTCTCCTCCTCTTTTGTGCGCCTAAAAGCAAAGAAGCAAGAAGAACATCAGTGAAACGTGGCATTCATTGTAGTGGTTCAATTACTACTAGCACAAACAAACAAATATAATATATAACTTAGTGTGCGTGGTCACACTTGGTAGTGTTATTATTAAATTTTATTACCTCAGTTATTAAAAAAACATAACAACAGTGTAGCCATTTGTGCAACTTTGACAACAAGGGCTTTCATGGTGTACTGTGTATTCTCAGGAAGGATAGGAAAGAAGAAGAACAACAACAAAAATACAAATGTAATGGAACCGGTTTGGCATTGTGCATCACGTGGGATGCACCATTCAGGGAGCTGCAGCTGACAATGGATGGAAGCAATAAGCCAAGAGGAACAAAGGAAAGACATGCAGGCCTATGGCAAAAGCATAAAGCACACTAACTACCACCACAAAATGGCCAGCAGCCACATGTTCACTCACAACAAGCAGGAGGCCTGGAAAATAAAGAACTCAAGCAGGCCTATATGGACACAGACTTTACAAAATGGCCCCTGGCCACACGGGGAGGCTCAGCCAAGGAAAATGCTGGGCCACTATTACAAACACACTCACACACTGGCCAGACAAAGGAGGCATGCTAAACACAGCTTTAATGCAACAATGTCAAAAACTAAAAACCACTGGGCTAAAAAAGGTTTGCAAGTTACACAACAACCACACACATCCAACAAAGGCATTTATTTAACACACACGAAAAAAAGTGAAATACCCCCAAATAAAAACACATTTTGCAATTCAATCCAATGCCATCCATTGCCTAAATGATGTTTAAATTCAACAGACACCACAGAAACAGTTGCTTAATGCACCGATGAGTAGCTCTGGGCCTATTGGTTGGAAAACCCATTGGCAGACAAGGCCACATAGTGAATCAATTCAAATCAATATTATTGCAAATGTACTAGAAAATGTAGTGAACTGTGCTGCATTTTTTGCTGTGTAAAACAAGAAAAAATTGCATACAAAACAGCAACAAGGCATGGCCACCACAAATAAGGCTTGCAGGCCTAATGCAGAAGCACACTGGCTGCCTTCACAAGATGGTTGCCAGCCACATGGCCTGGCCACCACAACAACAAGAAAGGGAAGACAGACAATGCCGGCCTATGGCAAAAGCACACTGGCTGCCTTCACAAAATTGCCGCCAGCCACATGACCAGGCCACAACAACAAGAAAGGGAAGACAGACAATGCAGGCCTATGGCTAAAGCACACTGGCTGCCTTCACAAAGTGGCCACCAGCCACATGGCCAGGCAACAACAACAAGAAAGGGAAGACAGACAAAGCAGGCCTATGGCAAAAGCACACTGGCTGCCTTCACAAAATGGCCGCCAGCCACATGGCTGGCCACAACAACAAGAAAGGGAAGACAGACAATGCGCCTATGGCTAAAGCACACTGGCTTCCTTTACAAAATGGCCGCCAGCCACATGGCCAGGCCACAACAACAAGAAAGGGAAGACAGACAATGCAGGCCTATGGCTAAAGCACACTGGCTGCCTTCACAAAGTGGCCACCAGCCACATGGCCAGGCCACAACAACAAGAAAGGGAAGACAGACAATGCTGGCCTATGGCAAAAGCACACTGGCTGCCTTCACAAAATGGCCGCCAGCCACATGGCTGGCCACAACAACAAGAAAGGGAAGACAGACAATGCGCCTATGGCTAAAGCACACTGGCTGCCTTCACAAAATGGCCATCAGCCACATGGCCAAGCCACAACAACAAGAAAGGGAAGACAGACAATGCAGGCCTATGGCAAAGGCACACTGGCTTCCTTCACAAAATGGCCGCCAGCCACATGGCCAGGCCACAACAACAAGAAAGGGAAGACAGACAATGCAGGCCTATGGCAAAAGCACACTGGCTGCCTTCACAAAATGGCCACCAGCCACATGGCCAGGCCACAACAACAGGAAGCAAGAAGCCAAGAGGAACAAAGGAAAGACATGCAGGCCTATGGCAAAAGCACACTAACTACCACCACAAAATGGCCACCAGCCACATGGTCACTCACAACAAGCAGGAGGCCTGGAAAACAATGAACTCAAGCAGGCCTATATGGACACAGACTTTACAAGATGGTCCCTGGCCACTCGGGGAGGCTCAGCCAAGCCAAATGCTGGCTCACTATTACAAACACACTCACACACTGGCCAGACAAAGGAGGCATGCTAAACAACACAGCTTTAATACAACAATGCCAAAAACGAAAATCCACAGGGCTAAAAAAGGTTTGCAAGTTACACAACAACCACACACATCCAACAAAGGCATTTATTTAACACACACGAAAAAAAGTGAAATAAAAAAAAAAAACATTTTGCGATTCAATCCAATGCCATCCATGTCTAACCCTGGGTGTAGTTTGCGTAGTAGCACTACACGTAGCTACGCGAAGTACATTTTGAACCACACGTAGCTATGCAAATTGCGTAGCTGTGTGCTTGACTGCACTGTACAATAATTGCCAAAGGCATCTTGCACAGTGCAAGTTAAGATAAAATAAATATCTCTGTCTTTATATGCTAAAAATGCATATAGTCATTTCACAAAGTGAAAACAATAAATTAACAAGCAGTGAGAGAGTGATGATTTTGGGATCCTCCCTAACCTAGGGAGAGAACCAAGCAGATGCCTTGAAAACAAAAAGCACATCTTTTGAACGATTCAGTGGTGGTCCCATCCTCTTAGGACCACCCCAAGCACAGTTATTGGCAAAAATACAATCCCAACCAAAGGCCCTGTAAAGCATTATGGGACGAGATTAGCAGTGGGCAGTGAATATTATAGTATCCAATATCAAAATAATTCTACAAAGAGCTGCAGTTCCACTAGTCGTTACTAGATGTCCCTCTAGAGTCAAATGCAAAAGCTTCATGAAAGGGTTTCAATGCTTTTGCATTTGACTCGTGAGGGACATCTAGTAACGACTAGTGGAACTGCAGCTTGATGTATTAATAATTTCAATGCTTTTGCATTTGACTCGTGAGGGACATCTAGTAACGACTAGTTGAACTGCAGCTCTTTGTAGAATTATTTTGATATTGGACACTATAATATTCACTGCCCACTGCTAATCTCGTCCCATAATGCTTTGCAGGGCCTTTGGTTGGGATTGTATTTTTGCCCATAACTGTGCTTGGGGTGGTCCTAGGAGGAAGGGACCACCACTGAATCGTTCACATGATATGCTTTTTGTGTTCAAGGCATCTGCTTGGTCTTCCCCCTAGGTTAGGGGGGACCCCAAAATCATCACCTCTCTCATTGCTTGATATTTTATTGTCAAAGTTCACTTTTGTGAACTGGTTATATGCTTTTTAGCATAGAAAATTGCTTTATTAAAGCATTTGTAGGTGTTTATTGTACTGCTGCTACGCTACGTCAATTAGCACAGTTTTTCACTCTGCTACGTGCAATTTGCGTAGTGCGTAGTAGCACAAACTTTGCATGCTCCGTGAGCGTAGTGAAGTATTATGCCCTGGGTTATCCATGCCCTAAATGATGTTTAAATTCAACAGACACCACAGAAACAGTTGTTTCATGCACCCATGAGTAGCTCTGGGCCTTATAGCTGAAAGGTCTATTGGCAGACTACTGGGCTAGTGAATTAAATAAATATTGCAAATTAATTTCAAATTGTTGGAAAAATGTAGTGAACTGTGCAACATGTTTCCTTTATAAAAGATGAAAAATTACTTACAAAGAAACAACTAGGCCCCTACTGAAACTACAGGCCACCCACCACTATAAATTCAAAAAAACTGATGAAAAGTACAAAATGTAGGTACAATGCCTCAATTAAACAAACAACACCAATTTTCCAACTTACTTGTGAAATCTCAAATTCGAAAGTCCTCAAATCCAATGATATATGATGCAGCAGCCACAAAGAGTGATCCTTCCAGCTCCAAATCCAAATGAAAAGTGAACAGGAAATGGACAAAGCACTGGGAGGAGCCTGCTGGACAGGAACATGAATTTAGAGACTCTGGGGCACTTCCTTCCTCTTCGAAAAAAAAGTAAAAAAAGAAAAAGGACTTCTTGCATAAAAAAGTACAGCCAAATGTCAATCTGAGGAGTTTTTTTGATCCAAATCATCATTTCGGGAAGGTTTTGATGCTGCGCGAGAGAGATTCTTCTCCAGATTGCAAATTCTGCATGCGTGTTCGGAATCGCGATCTTAACAAAACGTCCGCGGGAAGTCCGATGGCGTGCCCGAATCACGTGTTCGCGATTGCACACTATCGCGGGACTGTGCGACTGACTACCAAATTTCGTGGCGCTCGCGAATGGATGGAAAATCTCGTTGGCGATCGCAGGCACCCGGTAAGTCACTCCCGCACACGCAAAAATGCATTTTGGGCATGCGAACACACAACAAACTCCGGTGCGGAGCGCAGAGTTTTTGGCAACTCTGCGTTCTACGTGGAACGCGTAGTCTCCAAAAATCCGCAAACTCCGCGAGCGGAGTGGAGTTTGGCGCCCAGGGTTACTAATATTTTGGAACCAAGAACGGATGTCAAAGGTGACTGTGGGGGATTTTGTAAGAATTAAAATTCCTAGAGTCATACCCAGAGATGTGTCTAAATTCTCTGCAATGAAGAAAGTGGTGGTAGTAAGGAAGAGTGTTGTGAAATTGGAAGATGGCAAGTGGTGGAATAAAGACAAGCTTGCCATAGCTCATGATGTTGGAAGGGAAAGGTTTGGAGTTGTAGTGGGAGGTCTGCTCGGAGTAGTTATGAGAGGTGTGATGGGGCTGTAGAAGGGGCATTGCCAAGGAGGGTGTCCACCAGGAGAAGGAATCCTCCAAACAAATTGCAGGATTTTTTCTGGGATGATTCTATAATGTGTTTTCACCCTGACTGTGTGTATGGTAGAAATATGTGTGTTATTATTATGTTGTTACCTTATTCCTGTATTTAAATTTGTTTATGATAAGGGGAAGGATGTGTTGGGTTCTTGCATTCCTTTTGGAATGTAAGGGTTTGGATGGGATGGAATGGAATGCGGGGATTGAAGGAGGGCAGTTGAACGCAGAAGAGTTAGTCGGGGTGTGTGTTGTCCTGCTATCAGCTGTATCATAAATAAATTAAAGAAGTTACCCACTGACTTACGTACCTTTAAAGTGTCAAGGATGAGCTGACCTTGTGTTACTCAAAAACTCCTTGTTATGCAGTATTCTGTATCCTATTTTCCAGCAGTCGTAGAGAAAATACGCAAGAATTATTCGAACATCTGCTGCTTGAATTATGTTTATGGTATGTAATTGAGCCCGTTGTTTTCCTAGTGTTTCAAGTTAGTAACCTTAAGAGCTTGTTTTATATTTGACAATATGTATTATGTATATAAATGTATTTTATATGTGTATACATAAGAATCTATGATTGATTAATCGATGAATTCAAATTGATTTTAATTAACTTGCTTTAGACTTGGACAGAAAGATAGAGTGAAAAGACCCCACTTATTCTTTCAGTGCTTTACTCTCCAGAGTCCAGGTGCAAACTGTTCAGGTTTGCTCCTGAATTTCTTTTATTATAGGGCATACATTGCCTTGTCTGCAGAGGCACATCAAATGAATGAGTGCAGCTGTGCAGGACTTGACAATGGGCCCGATTGTTAATATGCAAATGGTTCTAAGCTGACAGGAAGGTCATTAATTTTACCGCTTTCAGGGATAGTGGTTGCAAAACGCAAAGACCAGAAGACCACATCAGGACTGTCAGTTTCAGACTCCGCCTGCTACAGTTATGTTATGTTATATTATGTGCATTTATAACGCGCGCGGCTACTCAGGAGTGTCCCGGCGCGGTACCTTGCGAGCAGATGGGAATCAGTCAACGGAGTTCTATACAAAGAGCAATGTTTTCAGCTGTTTCCTGAACAGCTTGACATCTTGGATGCAGCGCAGTTCCAAGGGCAGTGCGTTCCAAGCCACAGCAGCCCTATAAGCCAAAGAGCTACCGCCCAATCTTACCCGGCGGAAACGTGGAATCACTGCGAAGAACTGTGCCATAGAACGTAAATTTATTGGGGGCACGTAGAATTTAAAATGCTTCCTAAGGTAGCCAGGGCCAGACTGATACAGGGCTGCGAGCGCTGTTGTAAGGGCTTTAAATCTCACTCTTTCCGCAACTGGCAGCCAGTGGATATCACGCAGATGTTGTCGTATGCTTGACCTTCGAGGGATATTCAATAAAACCCTGGCTGCGGCATTCTGGATAGACTGGAGTTTTTTTAACTGGTACCCAGGAACGCCCACATAAAGAGCATTCGCATAATCAATGCATGACAATATTAGGGCGCGAATGACCATCTCTTTAGCTGGCTGTGGTAAAAGTGGCAGAAATTTCCTAAGAGATCTTAGGACACCAAAACATTGTCCGGCTAATTTTTTTGTCTGAGTGGTAAACCTGAGATCCTCATTGAACCAGACCCCCAGATTTTTTACAGGTCGGCCCTCTAAAATAGGAATAGGATATTCGGCCGGCCAAAGGGATTCCTTGAATTGCGAAGGAAAGGAGCCGTACAAGAGGATTTCGGACTTATCCTCGTTGCACTTAAGCTCCGCCGCACGAAGCCATTTAAAAACAGCCGACAGGCAGGCTCTGGCCTGAGCCGGAGAAGAGTCATCTTTACTCCAGGTAAAGAGGAGCTGGGTGTCATCAGTGTAAGTGATGACCTTGGCCCCCAGCTCCTCAGCCAGATAGATCAGTAGATGAAGTAAACTACACTGCCTTCAATTAACAAGATGAAACTGGTTTAATCATGGTTACCATGTTCCTGCTATTGATGGTGACTACCAGTAGATGGGGCTCCTATTGTCTCTCTATTATAAAATAAAATATAACACCACAAACGCTAAAGGATTGGCCCATGTGGAAGGCACAGGTCAATCAGGAGGAACAAGGTGCTAATAAGTAAATGGCTGGAAGCTTGATTATTCCCACTGATAGCTGGCTCTGTGCATTCAATGATTTTAGACTCTACTGTTGAAATCCCCTCAGGCATCTAGAAATAGTCCCACAATGATAACAAAATAGGGGAGCTTCATTTTGCTGTCTGGAACTTCTTGACGGGCACTGGTGATTGTATTAACTACAATCTTCACTCAGTGTCTGCTCATCCCTTCTTAAAGTAAATTCCAGCGGTCAGACCACAGCCTTCTGGTCATTTAATTCCACAGTGAGAAGCTTGCACACATGTTCACTCGGAAAGATGCAAAATAATGAAATATTTGAAATTACTCCATGACAGTGAAACGAAATGTTGCCCAATAATGTGTTATTTGGAAGAAGTATGCAAATTACTGGGCATTCATAGATTTATCACAGCAGTGCAAATATTATATTCCTGTTTTTATCATCAGCTCTCACAATATCAACGTCCTCTCATACGCCAATGGCACACAAGTCATTCTCTCCTAGAGAATTTGTGCCTAGAGATCTCCTGCAGTGCCAGAGTGACGTCTGGAATTTACCGTGATTGCACCGAAGAGGGCCTGCACCCAGCGCAACGTCAGGAGCTCACCCGAGTCACAGAGAAGAAGACTCAAAGACCCATATGCAGTGCGACATCGGGAGCACACCATGGTCGCACAGAGGAAGACTTGCATGCAATGTGACATCAGGAGCCTACCCCAGTCACGTGCAGTCACTGTGGGCCCCATTTCTGATTTGTGGCACTGCACCAACCTACCTGCGGTAAGCTAAGTAATGCCTCACCGGTTTCTTTATTTTCAAGCCTCATGCTCTGAGTGCCTGAACTCGATGAAACTAGAATACAGGTACTCTTGGCAGCCATCTTTCGAGCAGATGGCTCATCCAATGAACCTTGTTGCACTTGTGACGGCCATTCTGAAGTCAGACGCCATTGATATTTCGCATTTGGAGCTTCCAGCCTCATCACAAAGTTGGAAAATCACAAAAATTAAACCAAAGAAACAATTCTCACACCTTTATTTGGATACGTATGGCAAATAAAATAAAATACCACTAGCACAGGGCTTTCATTGTAGGTTCTGCGCACCGAAGCCAGCCCTTACATCGTCCCTCCAATACAAAGACTGTGTACAGATTGGTGGCTCCCCCTTATCCCTGCTTTGTGGGCATTCTCAAGACTACTGTACTGTCACCTCCAGATAAACCCTCTTCCAGTTTGGGGAATGTCTATGCACCCAGAATCAACTAGCCAGTAGGTATTTATAGTTAAGACCAAAGTTTCCATAAGAAGAGCATTTTTTGTTTTGCCAATAACTTTGGCGCCGCTTGACAAATCTTCAAGAAATTTACTTATGCTTTAGTTGGTTCAGCTGCTGTGGTAAACGTTTCAGGGTGATCCTTGAAGCAGGGGCCGAGAAAAAGGGGGGAGGTTCCAAAACACTTTTCCCCCATGTTATGTCTATGGGGATTTTTTATTTTTTTAACACGACTACAGGCCGAACCACTGGATGGAATTACACCACATTTGGCAGAAAGCTAGCTCTTGGTCCAGAAAGCATGCTTTATGTGAGTTGGTGTAAATCTGTTCTGTAGTTTCAGAGACATTAAAGGGCAAAAAATATAGAAATCAGGGGGCGCATATCCTCCATGGATCCGATAGTCCCAGTGCTGTAATCTGATTTGCTGTCAACATTCCAACCAGGAAGTGTTGGCAGCCATCTTGAGACAAGACTTGAGCCGAGTCCCACCAAAAACATTTAAAATAAGGAAATGGGAGCAGGGTAGGAATACCTTGACCCCCTAGATATGATGGTGGGGTCCCACAGTGACCCCGCTGGGGATTAAAAACATTTTTTTTCAAGTTCATTGTGAATTCGCGAGTGAATCTGTAGATATGCCTCAAAATTGAAAAAAAAACAAGTGTGGTCTACTGTGCTTGTTTTAAAATGAACCCAGGGTGGGCCAAGTCCCAGGGGCATTATTAAAAATAGGAGGTGGGCACACAGGGCCCCTCTCCTAAAGCTTTTTGAGCCCCGGGGACCACCACCTCCCCGGGACTTTATTTTTATAGAAGGAGGAGGGTCACACGGACCCTCTCCCATGAAGGGGGACTTTATTCCTTAACCAGTAGTCCCCAGGAGGTGTGTTTGCAGAGTGGTTGAGAAAGGGGGCAGAGTATCTGACGAGGTCTCAGCAATCCCACAGTGGGGGACTTACTGGTGGCAACAATAGGGGGTTTTGGCCCTCAAGGACCCTCAGCAGCCAAGGGGACTTCACTCCTCAATCAGTAGTGCCACAGGTGTGTTTGCAGAGTGGTTGAGAAAGGGGGTGGGCCTCCGATCAGTTCTCAGCAAATCCGCTGTGGGGGAGTTACTAGTGACAACAATAGGAGTTCTTGGCCCCTAACTACTATTAGCATCCAAGGAGGATTAATTAGGGTGGTGGAGCAATACTCTGCCCCCCTCAGTAACTCTGCAGAATTTGTCAGAGTTTTTCAGTAACTCCGCGGAATTCCTTGGAGTGAAACTCCACGAGCCCCGTCCAGGCCTAGCAGAAAGAGGAAAAATAAAGGTCAGCAACGAGTAGAAAGAGGCAAAATAAAGGTCATGATTGAGCGGAAGGCAAAAAACGAGCAGAAAATGAGTAGAACCCACTCAGGCACTCGTGCACCCACTCACATAACAACTCAGACACTAATACACTCACTCAGACACTCACTTTTAAAGGTTACAGGTTACAGTTAGGAAATAATATTTAAAAAACCATAGAAATTCACTAACAAAAACTAAAAAGTTACGGGGACATTATAGTTAAGAAATAGAATTTTAAAAAAACCTTAGAAATTCACTGAAAAAAACAAAGGCTACAGGGACGTTATAGTTAGGAAATATTATTTAAAAAACCTAAGAAATTCACTGAAAAAAGCAAAGGTTACAGGGACGTTACAGTTAGGCTCAGATTTCACTCATACAAAACCATAGAAATTCAGCAGTTATAGTTACATGAGCTAACTATAACTTACGCCCCCGCAATGCACTGCTTATGATCTCACATACTGCATCACTCATGACATGTTCTGTGATATCACTGATGACATCAATGATGACATTTCAAATGACATCTGTTAGAAATGGGATCTCTGGTTGGCTAAGGCTTGCGCCAAAGCCAGGCAGAGACCACCACTCTAGTCAGGGCAAGGGAGTTACATGCCAAAGATAACCCCTGCTCACCCCCTTGGTAGCATGGCACGAGCAGTCAGGCTTATCCCGGAGGCAATGTGTAAAGCGTTTGCGCAACACACCCACAGCAACAACATACTAGGCACACCACAAAATGGAACTCCACACAAGGTTATATATAAAAATAGCCTTTGTATTATCATAAAACACATTAGAATAGTACTCACATAATATACATCGTGCCACCTGGCACGGGGTCATATTTACAAGGGATTATTTACACCTGACAGGGCCAACTGGACCACTGTCAGAACCAGCACAAAGCGAACTTAGTATATGTATCACTTATAATAAATGTAGAACACATCATAAACGTACAACCAGTAATCACTGGTAACCACTGTACTTAGCATCAGCCTGTAACATAAACCACATTATGCACAGCATCACATTAGGCGCGAATTACATTCTGCGCCAACCTCACCAGCATAAATACATTATGCCATCCTCTCATAAGTCTAAACACATTAGACCCTAACCTCCTAAGTATAACTCACATTAGGGGCGTAAAGCACAGTAGAGAATAACTCACAACCTAAACGCATTAGGTAATAATAAAATCACAAGCATAAAAACATTATGCAAAACCTCATAATCATAACAGTACATTTAGAGGTATGAAACAGGGTGCGTAAACCATAGTAAATGCATCACATTTCCTAGCACCACATATCACGTTAGCACATACCTCACAGTAGAAACCTTAGCAGAGGCATAAATCACCTTAGCCTATAAATCCTAGGAAAGAGGCTCACTAACACCCAAATCACATTAGGGCCTGGCGCCCTATAAACCTCACAGTCCCCCCTGGCCATCTGGCCATCTCAGAAAAGGGGCTCAAATGCCCTGTGTCCCAAAAGTCAGGGCGCGCTGCCTAAGCAGCGAAAGTCAAGGGTGCGCCACTGCGCAAACCTAAACGGTGCAGCTGGCACTAAGTGCTGCGCAGCTGTGAAAGTACTGGGGCAGAGGAGTGCATCTCACTCCTAACTTAAAACATGCCCCCAAAGAACTGTGGCCTAAACGCTGCAGCTGCCCGCTACTTGCTGGGCAGCTGTGAATCAAGTGACGGCCCTGGCACCCCTGTGCCCTCTCGAGTCCCTCTCAGGGATGCTTATGCAAAGGTGCGCCAAACGTTTCAGCTGCCCGCACTGGTGCGGCGCAGCTGAGAACAGAGTAAAGGGGCCCTGGCACCTCTGTGCCTTCGGGGCCTCACTGGGGCTCTCTTAAACAATATTGCCCCCATCGGTGCAGCTGCCCACTGTCAGGTGGGGCAACTGGGAAAATCGCCAAACTGAGAGGGGCACGGGCCCCTCTGGGCCCTCAACAACAATATGCCCCCTCGTTGAAGTTGCCCGCTATGGCGGCGCAACTGAAAAGAAACAAAAGAGGCACTGGCACCTGCTAAACTGACTGCGCCGAGCAATGCCCCCAAGCCCCACTCCGGGACTTTGTAAACCAAAATTGCACTACCGGTGCAGCTGGGGGAGAGAACACGCACTGGCACCAACCGTGCCTTGGGAGCACAAGAGAAACGCTCCAAACTCAGCCCCCACTCACCGGACTGCACGGGGACTCCTCCGGTCTCCCGCAGGACCTCTCCAGATTGGCTCTGGTCTCCTCTGGACTTGCGGCGGGGGCAGGCACCGACAATGTGCCTCGCGCCCCCTCCGCCTGGTTCTCCCCAAAAGCGGCTGAGCGCGGGGCTTCCCTTGGGTCACGGGAGCCCCGCTTGGCATCGGCCGACTCCTCACTCGCGGGGCTTCCCTTCCTTCTCTTCCCACTTCACCCGGGCCCCCTCATGGGACCCGGGACTTCATTACGGAGCCTGCGAGGCTCCGGCCGGATCTTTGGCGGCGGGGCGGGACTTCCTCTCCTCGCTCCGCCCATGTCCCAGGCAGACGTGCCTGGCTTCCTGGTCGGCTCGGGCCGCCGCGGTGATTCTTTCCCAAAAGTAGAACGCGGGGTGGGCACCCGCATTTAAAAATAAATATAACGCGGCCATGTGGGGTGGGCACCCACGATTTAGATATAAAAATAAGCGGGGTGGGCACCCGCGATTTTAGGCCAAAATAAAGCGGAGTGGGCACCCGCTCGGGATAAAAGCAAAATGCAGCATTAAAGCGGGGTGGGCACCCGCGATTTTAGGAAAACGCGGGGTGGGCACCCGCAATTAAGGTATAACGGGGGAATCCCTCCGATGGGGATTCCCTCACCAAGGGCTGCAGCTCAGCGCTGCGCAGCCCCCAGGCTCTCCCTCTCCTTTGTTGAAAGTTAGGATAAAGCGCTCACAGGGCGCAGAAGACAGCAAAAAGGTCCTGGATTGCAAAAGAAGAAGAAAAAGGGTCCCATCAAATCCTTTAGGCATCAAGGGGCAATGCAGGGCCCAGGGAGGCAAGCCCTCATGGCAGCCCCCCCTACGCCCCAGCAGCAGCACGCCCCGGCAGCGTCAGGAACAGCACCCAAGCACAGAGAACTGAACAACTTTCATGGGGTCACAGCCCCTATATTTATATTAACATTTTCCTTTGTGCAAAGGTGCAGGGCTGGGGGAAAACAAGACGCAACTGGTTTGGGGGAGCTTTGGAGCACTTTGTTTTGCTCAGCTCCTCTCTCCTTTCACAGGACAGGCTAGGGACATCAGACGCACCACAGGGGGCGGAGCCAGCATTGTGGAGGGAAGGCACAGCCCTATTCAGGTCCCAGGTGCAACTCCTCCCTCCCATCTAGATGCAGATCTCTCTATTCACCACTGCGCTGACTCACCCTGCCCCTCCTGGAGCCACACACACCTCCCAGCCCCTGTCACTCACAAGCCAGACATGCAATCCACGTCAGGCAGGCAGGCACAGAGCACACATACATGCCAACTTCTAGAAGTGGCACTTCCACACCAGCCATAATAAATCTGCGTACACCATTGCGCAGCATTTATTCTCATGAGTTCGCACATACTAAACTCGCCCCTGCACTCCTCTCACACCAGGAATTACCATGGACACACATATCCCCCATGCATTCCTATGGGAGGGCAGGACAATCTCACCACACGCACTCAGCGCGCACGCACTTTACACTGGACCACAGTGCTAAAGTGCCCAGAGACTGAAAACTACTAACACACAAGGCAAAAAGTTTAGGGGTGAACCGGCCAAAAAGGGCCAAGTCCAACACAACCCCCTTCCAGCCAAAACGAAGGGCAGACCAATCACCACCGTGATGGGCTTCCCTGCTTGGGGCGATAGAACACGGATGCGGGCCCGCACTGCAGGGACACCCTCCGGTTCTACGCCACTTGGAACCCATGGAATCCATCTAAGAGAAAAAAACTCAGGACCAACTAGGCTACCCCACCGGTACTCCTTAGTTGTCCACGGCCAGGACCAGGCCCTAGGCCACCCAGATGCCACTGGTCCTTGCCAATCCAGAGTGGGGGCAGTAACCCCTGGCATACAATAGCCATTCTCCACTCTCCCTCAGTGTAGTTCCAAACTACCACTGATCCTTCAACCTAGGGTCCGCACCCTCAGGCTGACCAGAGGTCATGGGCGAAGCATCTCCTCACCCTACCTCTACTTCTGACGTTTCGCGCTCTCCCAGGAGAAGCACCTACCAGAACACAACTCTCCCACCAGTTCAGGACCTCTCTCCATCACTGGTCTACCACCTGGGAAATAAATTCACCGGCTGCACCGGGGTCAGAGGCAAGCACACCCTCCCTCTGCACCCCCTTCCAGAGTCCGATACCCTCCCAACTGGAGTGGTACCCCCTAGAAGGCAAAACCGGCCAGGACACTGATTACAGCCGCCCTGCTGTCCAGATCAGGAAACACCTGCTACTGGCTCCCAAACCCAGGGACGTACCCTTTGGTCAGATACCCGGCGAACCAGGACTTCACGAGGGTGACACATAACTAATGGGTCATGTGACAGTCTGCCCGGCGCAAACCCAGGGCAGAAGTGGCATCACCATGGTCACTTATTGGCGACTCAGCCCTGCTGGCTGGCCCCTGACCCACTGGCTCTTCCACTGGGTACTTTTTCCCCCTCTCACCCCTCACTCTGGACTTCTGCACCCTCCCAAGTGGAGTGGCACCGCCAGACACCAGAACTACTGGAGCTCTGCTTACAGAGGCTCCACGTTCTCTAGACACTGGGAGATCCTCCTCAAATGGCCTACAAGTACAGCCTAGGCCCCCAACCTGGTGTTCCCTGAAAAAACCATCCAGGCCCTGGGACTGGGTTTCGGGCACACTCACTCCTTCTCCTCTGAGACAGGACGTGAGCCCCTACACCCCTCCCACTACACTGGGACCTAGCTGGGCTACACTGAACCTCTTCCAGCACACAGGACCGGAAGATACCCGAGCCACTCTTATTGGACTCACTCCCCCTTGCAAGCTCCTTATTTCAGAGAACTCACACCCAAGTATTCAGCAAGCTCCTTATTTCAGAGAACTCACACCCGAGTATTCAGCAAGCTCCTTATTTCAGAGAACTCACACCCAAGTATTCAGCAAGCTCCTTATTTCAGAGAACTCACACCCAAGTATTCAGCAAGCTCCTTATTTCAGAGAACTCACACCCACTCGTCCAGTGCAACACACTATTTATCCACACACACCCCCCAGACCGGTGAGACAGTATCTACTGCCCCTGAATCTCAACCTGCACCCCTCTTACTGAGCACCAGGTACCATACTCTGGGAACGGGACGGGGAATTCATGCACTGGACACACTTCTGCTGCCACCACTGGATCCCACCCTTACTGGGGAATCCAGAAAACTCACACTGCACTTAGGGGATAATCTACCCTCCCGAGCTAGTGACTCCATACCAATTAAGTCCCCACTGTAGGCCAACCCAAGAACTAGCAGACAGCACAGGGGCAGTCCCTCCCTCAGCTGCAGGCCAACCCAAGAACCAGCACAATGGCTCAAGGGCAGTCCCTCCTCCAGCTTTAGGCCAACCCAATAGCAGTCTGCACAAGGGCAGTCACTCCTCCAGATTCTCTGGTTTCTGTCCTTGGCAGGACACTCAACTCATAGTGCAACATAAAACACATTTCAAAAAGAAATGACACTTAAAACAAACTTAGACACAATAATCCCTTTCCATGTGACTATCTAAAATGCAGAGCTTTGTAATGCAGCCAGTTGTCGCTGTGGTATTGTGCAAACGCAAGTCCTATCCCCACCGCTGACAACCAATGTTAGAAATGGGATCTCTGGTTGGCTAAGGCTTGCGCCAAAGCCAGGCAGAGACCACCACTCTAGTCAGGGCAAGGGAGTTACACGCCAAAGATAACCCCTGCTCACCCCCTTGGTAGCATGGCACGAGCAGTCAGGCTTATCCCGGAGGCAATGTGTAAAGCGTTTGCGCAACACACCCACAGCAACAACATACTAGGCACACCACAAAATGGAACTCCACACAAGGTTATATATAAAAATAGCCTTTGTATTATCATAAAACACATTAGAATAGTACTCACATAATATACATCGTGCCACCTGGCACGGGGTCATATTTACAAGGGATTATTTACACCTGACAGGGCCAACTGGACCACTGTCAGAACCAGCACAAAGCGAACTTAGTATATGTATCACTTATAATAAATGTAGAACACATCATAAACGTACAACCAGTAATCACTGGTAACCACTGTACTTAGCATCAGCCTGTAACATAAACCACATTATGCACAGCATCACATTAGGCGCGAATTACATTCTGCGCCAACCTCACCAGCATAAATACATTATGCCATCCTCTCATAAGTCTAAACACATTAGACCCTAACCTCCTAAGTATAACTCACATTAGGGGCGTAAAGCACAGTAGAGAATAACTCACAACCTAAACGCATTAGGTAATAATAAAATCACAAGCATAAAAACATTATGCAAAACCTCATAATCATAACAGTACATTTAGAGGTATGAAACAGGGTGCGTAAACCATAGTAAATGCATCACATTTCCTAGCACCACATATCACGTTAGCACATACCTCACAGTAGAAACCTTAGCAGAGGCATAAATCACCTTAGCCTATAAATCCTAGGAAAGAGGCTCACTAACACCCAAATCACATTAGGGCCTGGCGCCCTATAAACCTCACAGTCCCCCTGGCCATCTGGCCATCTCAGAAAAGGGGCTCAAATGCCCTGTGTCCCAAAAGTCAGGGCGCGCTGCCTAAGCAGCGAAAGTCAAGGGTGCGCCACTGCGCAAACCTAAGCGGTGCAGCTGGCACTAAGTGCTGCGCAGCTGTGAAAGTACTGGGGCAGAGGAGTGCATCTCACTCCTAACTTAAAACATGCCCCCAAAGAACTGTGGCCTAAACACTGCAGCTGCCCACTACTTGCTGGGCAGCTGTGAATCAAGTGACGGCCCTGGCACCCCTGTGCCCTCTCGTGTCCCTCTCAGGGATGCTTATGCAAAGGTGCGCCAAACGTTTCAGCTGCCCGCACTGGTGCGGCGCAGCTGAGAACAGAGTAAAGGGGCCCTGGCACCTCTGTGCCTTCGGGGCCTCACTGGGGCTCTCTTAAACAATATTGCCCCCATCGGTGCAGCTGCCCACTGTCAGGTGGGGCAACTGGGAAAATCGCCAAACTGAGAGGGGCACGGGCCCCTCTGGGCCCTCAACAACAATATGCCCCTCGTTGAAGTTGCCCGCTATGGCGGCGCAACTGAAAAGAAACAAAAGAGGCACTGGCACCTGCTAAACTGACTGCGCCGAGCAATGCCCCCAAGCCCCACTCCGGGACTTTGTAAACCAAAATTGCACTACCGGTGCAGCTGGGGAGAGAACACGCACTGGCACCAACCGTGCCTTGGGAGCACAAGAGAAACGCTCCAAACTCAGCCCCCACTCACCGGACTGCACGGGGACTCCTCCGGTCTCCCGCAGGACCTCTCCAGATTGGCTCTGGTCTCCTCTGGACTTGCGGCGGGGGCAGGCACCGACAATGTGCCTCGCGCCCCTCCGCCTGGTTCTCCCCAAAGCGGCTGAGCGCGGGGCTTCCCTTGGGTCACGGGAGTCCCGCTTGGCATCGGCCGACTCCTCACTCGCGGGGCTTCCCTTCCTTCTCTTCCCACTTCACCCGGGCCCCCTCATGGGACCCGGGACTTCATTACGGAGCCTGCGAGGCTCCGGCCGGATCTTTGGCGGCGGGGCGGGACTTCCTCTCCTCGCTCCGCCCATGTCCCAGGCAGACGTGCCTGGCTTCCTGGTCGGCTCGGGCCGCCGCGGTGATTCTTTCCCAAAAGTAGAACGCGGGGTGGGCACCCGCATTTAAAAATAAATATAACGCGGCCATGTGGGGTGGGCACCCACGATTTAGATATAAAAATAAGCGGGATGGGCACCCGCGATTTTAGGCCAAAATAAAGCGGAGTGGGCACCCGCTCGGGATAAAAGCAAAATGCAGCATTAAAGCGGGGTGGGCACCCGCGATTTTAGGAAAACGCGGGGTGGGCACCCGCAATTAAGGTATAACGGGGGAATCCCTCCGATGGGGATTCCCTCACCAAGGGCTGCAGCTCAGCGCTGCGCAGCCCCAGGCTCTCCCTCTCCTTTGTTGAAAGTTAGGATAAAGCGCTCACAGGGCGCAGAAGACAGCAAAAGTTCCTGGATTGCAAAAGAAGAAGAAAAAGGGTCCCATCAAATCCTTTAGGCATCAAGGGGCAATGCAGGGCCCAGGGAGGCAAGCCCTCATGGCAGCCCCCTACGCCCCAGCAGCAGCACGCCCGGCAGCGTCAGGAACAGCACCCAAGCACAGAGAACTGAACAACTTTCATGGGGTCACAGCCCCTATATTTATATTAACATTTTCCTTTGTGCAAAGGTGCAGGGCTGGGGGAAAACAAGACGCAACTGGTTTGGGGGAGCTTTGGAGCACTTTGTTTTGCTCAGCTCCTCTCTCCTTTCACAGGACAGGCTAGGGACATCAGACGCACCACAGGGGGCGGAGCCAGCATTGTGGAGGGAAGGCACAGCCCTATTCAGGTCCCAGGTGCAACTCCTCCCTCCCATCTAGATGCAGATCTCTCTATTCACCACTGCGCTGACTCACCCTGCCCCTCCTGGAGCCACACACACCTCCCAGCCCCTGTCACTCACAAGCCAGACATGCAATCCACGTCAGGCAGGCAGGCACAGAGCACACATACATGCCAACTTCTAGAAGTGGCACTTCCACACCAGCCATAATAAATCTGCGCACACCATTGCGCAGCATTTATTCTCATGAGTTCGCACATACTAAACTCGCCCCTGCACTCCTCTCACACCAGGAATTACCATGGACACACATATCCCCCATGCATTCCTATGGGAGGGCAGGACAATCTCACCACACGCACTCAGCGCGCACGCACTTTACACTGGACCACAGTGCTAAAGTGCCCAGAGACTGAAAACTACTAACACACAAGGCAAAAAGTTTAGGGGTGAACCGGCCAAAAAGGGCCAAGTCCAACACAACCCCCTTCCAGCCAAAACGCAGGGCAGACCAATCACCACCGTGATGGGCTTCCCTGCTTGGGGCGATAGAACACGGACGCGGGCCCGCACTGCAGGGACACCCTCCGGTTCTACGCCACTTGGAACCCATGGAATCCATCTAAGAGAAAAAAAACTCAGGACCAACTAGGCTACCCCACCGGTACTCCTTAGTTGTCCACGGCCAGGACCAGGCCCTAGGCCACCCAGATGCCACTGGTCCTTGCCAATCCAGAGTGGGGGCAGTAACCCCTGGCATACAATAGCCATTCTCCACTCTCCCTCAGTGTAGTTCCAAACTACCACTGATCCTTCAACCTAGGGTCCGCACCCTCAGGCTGACCAGAGGTCACGGGCGAAGCATCTCCTCACCCTACCTCTACTTCTGACGTTTCGCGCTCTCCCAGGAGAAGCACCTACCAGAACACAACTCTCCCACCAGTTCAGGACCTCTCTCCATCACTGGTCTACCACCTGGGAAATAAATTCACCGGCTGCACCGGGGTCAGAGGCGAGGACACCCTCCCTCTGCACCCCCTTCCAGAGTCCGATACCCTCCCAACTGGAGTGGTACCCCCTAGAAGGCAAAACCGGCCAGGAACTGATTACAGCCGCCCTGCTGTCCAGATCAGGAAACACCTGCTACTGGCTCCCCAACCCAGGGACGTACCCTTTGGTCAGATACCCGGCGAACCAGGACTTCACGAGGGTGACACATAACTAATGGGTCGTGTGACAGTCTGCCCGGCGCAAACCCAGGGCAGAAGTGGCATCACCATGGTCACTTATTGGCGACTCAGCCCTGCTGGCTGGCCCCTGACCCACTGGCTCTTCCACTGGGTACTTTTCCCCTCTCACCCCTCACTCTGGACTTCTGCACCCTCCCAAGTGGAGTGGCACCGCCAGACACCAGAACTACTGGAGCTCTGCTTACAGAGGCTCCACGTTCTCTAGACACTGGGAGATCCTCCTCAAATGGCCTACAAGTACAGCCTAGGCCCCCAACCTGGTGTTCCCTGAAAAAACCATCCAGGCCGTGGGACTGGGTTTCGGGCACACTCACTCCTTCTCCTCTGAGACAGGACGTGAGCCCCTACACCCCTCCCGCTACACTGGGACCTAGCTGGGCTACACTGAACCTCTTCCAGCACACAGGACCGGAAGATACCCGAGCCACTCTTATTGGACTCACTCCCCCTTGCAAGCTCCTTATTTCAGAGAACTCACACCCAAGTATTCAGCAAGCTCCTTATTTCAGAGAACTCACACCCGAGTATTCAGCAAGCTCCTTATTTCAGAGAACTCACACCCAAGTATTCAGCAAGCTCCTTATTTCAGAGAACTCACACCCAAGTATTCAGCAAGCTCCTTATTTCAGAGAACTCACACCCACTCGTCCAGTGCAACACACTATTTATCCACACACACCCCCCCCAGACCGGTGAGACAGTATCTACTGCCCCTGAATCTCAACCTGCACCCCTCTTACTGAGCACCAGGTACCATACTCTGGGAACGGGACGGGGAATTCATGCACTGGACACACTTCTGCTGCCACCACTGGATCCCACCCTTACTGGGGAATCCAGAAAACTCACACTGCACTTAGGGGATAATCTACCCTCCCGAGCTAGTGACTCCATACCAATTAAGTCCCCACTGTAGGCCAACCCAAGAACTAGCAGACAGCACAGGGGCAGTCCCTCCCTCAGCTGCAGGCCAACCCAAGAACCAGCACAATGGCTCAAGGGCAGTCCCTCCTCCAGCTTTAGGCCAACCCAATAGCAGTCTGCACAAGGGCAGTCACTCCTCCAGATTCTCTGGTTTCTGTCCTTGGCAGGACACTCAACTCATAGTGCAACATAAAACACATTTCAAAAAGAAATGACACTTAAAACAAACTTAGACACAATAATCCCTTTCCATGTGACTATCTAAAATGCAGAGCTTTGTAATGCAGCCAGTTGTCGCTGTGGTATTGTGCAAACGCAAGTCCTATCCCCACCGCTGACAACCAATGTTAGAAATGGGATCTCTGGTTGGCTAAGGCTTGCGCCAAAGCCAGGCAGAGACCACCACTCTAGTCAGGGCAAGGGAGTTACACGCCAAAGATAACCCCTGCTCACCCCCTTGGTAGCATGGCACGAGCAGTCAGGCTTATCCCGGAGGCAATGTGTAAAGCGTTTGCGCAACACACCCACAGCAACAACATACTAGGCACACCACAAAATGGAACTCCACACAAGGTTATATATAAAAATAGCCTTTGTATTATCATAAAACACATTAGAATAGTACTCACATAATATACATCGTGCCACCTGGCACGGGGTCATATTTACAAGGGATTATTTACACCTGACAGGGCCAACTGCACCACTGTCAGAACCAGCACAAAGCGAACTTAGTATATGTATCACTTATAATAAATGTAGAACACATCATAAACGTACAACCAGTAATCACTGGTAACCACTGTACTTAGCATCAGCCTGTAACATAAACCACATTATGCACAGCATCACATTAGGCGCGAATTACATTCTGCGCCAACCTCACCAGCATAAATACATTATGCCATCCTCTCATAAGTCTAAACACATTAGACCCTAACCTCCTAAGTATAACTCACATTAGGGGCGTAAAGCACAGTAGAGAATAACTCACAACCTAAACGCATTAGGTAATAATAAAATCACAAGCATAAAAACATTATGCAAAACCTCATAATCATAACAGTACATTTAGAGGTATGAAACAGGGTGCGTAAACCATAGTAAATGCATCACATTTCCTAGCACCACATATCACGTTAGCACATACCTCACAGTAGAAACCTTAGCAGAGGCATAAATCACCTTAGCCTATAAATCCTAGGAAAGAGGCTCACTAACACCCAAATCACATTAGGGCCTGGCGCCCTATAAACCTCACAGTCCCCCTGGCCATCTCAGAAAAGGGGCTCAAATGCCCTGTGTCCCAAAAGTCAGGCGCGCTGCCTAAGCAGCGAAAGTCAAGGGTGCGCCACTGCGCAAACCTAAACGGTGCAGCTGGCACTAAGTGCTGCGCAGCTGTGAAAGTACTGGGGCAGAGGAGTGCATCTCACTCCTAACTTAAAACATGCCCCCAAAGAACTGTGGCCTAAACGCTGCAGCTGCCCGCTACTTGCTGGGCAGCTGTGAATCAAGTGACGGCCCTGGCACCCCTGTGCCCTCTCGTGTCCCTCTCAGGGATGCTTATGCAAAGGTGCGCCAAACGTTTCAGCTGCCCGCGCTGGTGCGGCGCAGCTGAGAACAGAGTAAAGGGGCCCTGGCACCTCTGTGCCTTCGGGGCCTCACTGGGGCTCTCTTAAACAATATTGCCCCCATCGGTGCAGCTGCCCACTGTCAGGTGGGGCAGCTGGGAAAATTGCCAAACTGAGAGGGGCACGGGCCCCTCTGGGCCCTCAACAACAATATGCCCCCTCGTTGCAGTTGCCCGTTATGGCGGCGCAACTGAAAAGAAACAAAAGAGGCACTGGCACCTGCTAAACTGACTGCGCCGAGCAATGCCCCCAAGCCCCACTCCGGGACTTTGTAAACCAAAATTGCACTACCGGTGCAGCTGGGGGAGAGAACACGCACTGGCACCAACCGTGCCTTGGGAGCACAAGAGAAACACTCCAAACTCAGCCCCCACTCACCGGACTGCACGGGGACTCCTCCGGTCTCCCGCAGGACCTCTCCAGATTGGCTCTGGTCTCCTCTGGACTTGCGGCGGGGGCAGGCACCGACAATGTGCCTCGCGCCCCCTCCGCCTGGTTCTCCCCAAAAGCGGCTGAACGCGGGGCTTCCCTTGGGTCACGGGAGCCCCGCTTGGCATCGGCCGACTCCTCACTCGCGGGGCTTCCCTTCCTTCTCTTCCCACTTCACCCGGGCCCCCTCATGGGACCCGGGACTTCATTACGGAGCCTGCCAGGCTCTGGCCGGATCTTTGGCAGCGGGGCGGGACTTCCTCTCCTCGCTCCGCCCATATCCCAGGCAGACGTGCCTGGCTTCCTGGTCGGCTCGGGCCGCCGCGGTAATTCTTTCCCAAAAGTAGAACGCGGGGTGGGCACCCACGTTTAAAAATAAATATAACGCGGCCATGTGGGGTGGGCACCCACGATTTAGATATAAAAATAAGCGGGGTGGGCACCCGCGATTTTAGGCCAAAATAAAGCGGAGTGGGCACCCGCTCGGGATAAAAGCAAAATGCGGCATTAAAGCGGGGTGGGCACCCGCGATTTTAGGAAAACGCGGGGTGGGCACCCGCAATTAAGGTATAACGGGGGAATCCCTCCGATGGGGATTCCCTCACCAATGGCTGCAGCTCAGCGCTGCGCAGCCCCCAGGCTCTCCCTCTCCTTTGTTGAAAGTTAGGATAAAGCGCTCACAGGGCGCAGAAGACAGCAAAAAGGTCCTGGATTGCAAAAGAAGAAGAAAAAGGGTCCCATCAAATCCTTTAGGCATCAAGGGGCAATGCAGGGCCCAGGGAGGCAAGCCCTCATGGCAGCCCCCCCTACGCCCCAGCAGCAGCACGCCCCGGCAGCGTCAGGAACAGCACCCAAGCACAGAGAACTGAACAACTTTCATGGGGTCACAGCCCCTATTTTTATATTAACATTTTCCTTTGTGCAAAGGTGCAGGGCTGGGGGAAAACCAGACGCAACTGGTTTGGGGGAGCTTTGGAGCACTTTGTTTTGCTCAGCTCCTCTCTCCTTTCACAGGACAGGCTAGGGACATCAGATGCACCACAGGGGGTGGAGCCAGCATTGTGGAGGGAAGGCACAGCCCTATTCAGGTCCCAGGTGCAACTCCTCCCTCCCATATAGATGCAGATCTCTCTATTCACCACTGCGCTGACTCACCCTGCCCCTCCTGGAGCCACACACACCTCCCAGCCCCTGTCACTCACAAACCAGACATGCAATCCACGTCAGGCAGGCAGGCACAGAGCACACATACATGTCAACTTCTAGAAGTGGCACTTCCACACCAGCCATAATAAATCTGCGCACACCATTGCGCAGCATTTATTCTCACGAGTTCGCACATACTAAACTCGCCCCTGCACTCCTCTCACACCAGGAATTACCATGGACACACATATCCCCCATGCATTCCTATGGGAGGGCAGGACAATCTCACCACACGCACTCAGCGTGCACGCACTTTACACTGGACCACAGTGCTAAAGTGCCCAGAGACTGAAAACTACTAACACACAAGGCAAAAAGTTTAGGGGTGAACCGGCCAAAAAGGGCCAAGTCCAACACAATCACTGATGACATCATCCGCAGAACCACTCACACGCTCACTCACACCCCCATGCAGTATCTCACACATCCACTCACACACCCACACAACCACTCACATACCGATTAACAAACCCATACAAATACTCATGCACCCACACACTCATGCATAGAGACACACGCACACCCACTCACTCACTCGTACAGGTACTCACACGAGTTACTCACCCATACAGATACTCACACACCCACTCACCTACTCATACTGATACTAACATTTAGACTCAGTCACCTAAACAGTCACTGAGGCAATCACATAGTCTCCCACGCTCACTTACTCACCCATACAGGCACTAACACAAACACTCACTGACCCATACAGCCACTCACATACCCACCGACTCACCCATACAGCCACTCACACACCCATTCATACACCCATACAGCCACTCATGCACTCTCTCATTCACCATTTACAGCCATTCATACACCTGTTCACTCACCCATACAGCCACTCACTTACTCATACAGCCACTGGCACAGCCACTCACTCACCCATACAAAAACTCACACAACCACTCATTCATCTATACAGTCTCTGACATACCCACTCACTCATCCATACACCACTTACATACCCACTCACTCTCCCATACAGACACTCACACAGACACTTACGCACCTGTACAGCTACTCACACATCCAATTATTCACCCATCCAGCCACACACACGCACATTCACACACGGAGGTACACAGTTACACAGTCACTAACATAATCTAATTGATCTTTTGTGATACCATAGAATATACGTTTAACACTCAAAAACGTTTAGAAAACACTCACAATTCCTAGAATATGTCATTAGTGATGTCATCAATGATGTCACTGATCATGTCATGTGTGATGTAATGTGTGAGGTCATTAGCAGTGCATTGTGGGGGTGTAAGTTATAGTTAACTCAGGTAACTATCATTCGCAAAGCAGAACAGCATGCCGCTCTTAATATTGCACCTCTCTCTTGTCCCAATTTATCAAAAATAAAAGCATTTTTTGACTGCAGGCACAAACCAAGCACATGCCACTCCCAAGGTATAACCAAATGGTCAAACACAATCCACATACACAAATGGTAATGCACCTCAAAATCACAGTCCATTATATATAAATCCAATTCAAATTGTTCGTATTCCAATGTGTCTTTATTTTCAATTTTCATTGATGAAATCGAAATGACAGCCAATGAGTTTCATTCACTATACGCGGACGTCATCAGGGCATTTTGAAGTTGTGCATCGTTCTGGTATATTCTTCACCCAAAATCAATTCAATTTCTTAATTACAATCGATCATCATGTCTCCTGGTGTTTTTAATCATCCAGCCAGGTTAGCTTAATAGGTCTCCATCTCAGACACCTTAATATTGTGTCCTGCACCTCTAGAATTCCATGGTGTTGTTCCACACATCTCACCCATAATAGCTTAAGGCCCTTTAGCCATTACGGGCGAGACATGCAGATAACTATATAACTGCTGAATTTCTATGTTTTTTTTTCTTTCTGTGCAATATATATATCAATCAATCAGGGGCTTGTATAGAGAAGCTACTCACCCGTGAGGGTCTCAAGGCGCTTTATGTGTGTATATATATATATATATATATATATATATATATATCTATATATATATATATATATATATATTCACTGAAAAAAACCATAGGTTTCAGACACGTTATAGTTAGAAATTAGCATTTAAAAAACCTTAGAAATTCACTGAAAAAACCACAGGTTTCAGGGACGTTATAGTTAGTTGGACATTTCACTCGTACAAAACCAGAGAAATTCGGCCGTTATAGTTAGTTCAGCTAACTATAACTCGCGCCCCCGCAATGCACTGCTGATGACGTCACATATTACATCATTCATGACATGGTCAGTGACATCACTGATGACATCTCAAATTACATCACTGATGACATCACTGATGACATCATCCAGTGACTGTGTGTTTCTATAAAGTTTAAATATGTTTTATATATACGCCAAGGTGTATTGAAGAATGATTGGGTGTATAAGTGTCTGGATGGAGGATTTAGTAGGTGCGTGACTGACTGTATAAGTGAGTGATTAAATGTGTCTTACTGAATGCATGGGTTAGTGACTAAACTGTGTGAATGTCTGTATCAGTGTGTCTGTTGTTGTGTAAGCTGCTGCATGGGTTGGTCAGTAGCTACATGAGTGTCTATATGGGTTATTGATTGGTTGTCTGCGTATCTGTATGGGTGCCTGAGTGGGTGTGTGGGGGTGTGTGACTCTGTACATAGATGTGTGAGTGAGAGATTCACTGGGTGTACGGGTTCAAGAGTGCATCTGTGAAGGGCTGTATGGGTGGGTGAGTGTGTGTATGGGTGTGTTGGTGAGTGAACGGATGTCTCAGTGGTACATGTGTGAGTAACTACATATGTGAAAGGCAGTATATGTGATTGTTGGAGTATATAAATGACTATATGTGAGAGTGAGTGATTGTGAGAGTGGCTGTATGGATGAGTGTGTGCCTGTGTCAGAGATTGTAGAAGAGAGTAAGTATGTGTTAGTATCTGTATGAATAAGTGAAGTGGTGTGTGTATAACTGTATAGGTGAGTAAATGGGATGTGATTGATTCTTTGCATGTGAGTAACTCTATGGGTGAGTGGTGGTGTGTGCGTGTCTGTATAGGTGTATGAGTGCATATGATAGTGCTGTATTGATGAGTGACTGCATGTATGAGTAACTGTATGGATGAATGAGTGGACATGTGTGTAGACCTAGGAATGAATCAGTGAGTGGGTATGTAGTAACTGGTATTGGTGTCTCTATGGTTTCGAAAATGGTAGTCCGCATTTTACAGTGGGTGTATCAAAGGTTATATTAGGGTGTGAGGAGGTGCATCAGATTTTCACATGGATGATGTCATCAGTGATGTCATCAGTGATGTCATTTGAGATGTCATCAGTGATGTCATCAGTGATGTCGCTGACCATGTCATGAATGATGTAATATGTGACGTCATCAGCAGTGCATTGCGGGGGCACGAGTTATAGTTAGCTGAACTAACTATAACGGCCGAATTTCTCTGGTTTTGTACTAGTGAAATGTCCAACTAACTATAACGTCCCTGAAACCTGTGGTTTTTTCAGTAAATTTCTAAGGTTTTTTTAAATGCTAATTTCTAACTATAACGTGCCTGAAACCTATGGTTATTCAGTGAATTTCAAAGGTTTTTTAAATGCTAATTTCTAAGTATAATATGCCTCAATCCTATGGTTTTTTTATTGACTACATATATATATATTAAACAAAAGTTGTGAATAATTTATAGTTTGGAAAACTATATTCATTTTTTCTTTTTACCTTTTAAACATTTTCTACTAACCAATAAGGAACATGCTTTTAAAGAAAGTAACATGCACCCTATTTTTGAGTGTACAATCTTCTTAAACTGCCAATCAATTCTCTACTTTTTTTAAAAACTGCATCTTGTCCACCATTTTACATACCTCTCATTCTATAAACTGACTACCTCAGCTACAGACATGTCTTTTCATTACTTCCAGACATCCCTTCAAGATGCTTACAGTGTGGATTGTAGGGCACAGCAATGTTTTCTGGTGCAAAAGGTATGCTGAAAACAGAGGTATTGACAAAGACCTAGCTTTGCAAAATGTAGACATTAAATGGATTGGACAGAGAGGATTAAAGTGGCACCAATTGATGCCTTTGGTTAAAACCTTTTCGCATCTCCAACCCCCTGACCTCATGATTGTGCATTGTGGTGGCAATGACCTAGGCACATTGACTGGGGTAGGTCTGGTAATGCTAATGAAGGACACCTTTGCAGAATTGATGTTGCTTTTCCCCCAAACTGCCTTTGTCTACTCTAACATATGCCAAAGACAGAAATGGAAGTGGTCCAATCAATTTTAGATACAAAGGTGAAGATGTAGAATAAAAGTGTGGTTTTAAAAATGCTCATAAATGGTGTTGTTAATTAGCCTTCTTTTTTAAGTCTGTTGAGAGGTATAGTTTAATTATGTCTCATATTTGTAGATAGAATGATGAAGATGTAGCTCAAAAGTAAACCACTACATATTACCCTTGCAGGCATGTTGTACTTATCTACTTAAGTAGATAATACGTACTGACTCATCTATGTCTTCAGATTGTATTTATAGAGTTATCTGTATGCTTAGTGAACTATTGAGAGACTGCCTGACCGATTACAGGACTGCAAAGGTAGTGACTGGGTGATTTTAAAACTACATGACTAATGATTGACTGATTCTATATTCTCCAATCACCCAGTTAGTATGCTAGCACTCATGAAATCACTCCGCCACTACCCAAGCACTTATGAAATCACCCAGGTACTACCCATGCACTCTCCTAATCACCCAAGCACTACCCATGTACTCATGGAATAACCCAAGCATTACCCATGCACAGATGCAATCACACATGCAGTACTCATGGAATTCTCCAATCACCAAGTTAATATGCAAGCACTCATGAAATCACTCAGCAACTACACAAGCAGTTATGAAATCACCCAGGAACTACCCATGCATTCTCCCAATCACTCAAGCACTACCTTTGCAGTCATTAAAACACCCATGCCCTTCTGTTGCATTTGTGTACTTACCTAGACAGTACTCAATGATTCATTGATCCCTTCAGGTGCTATTTATACACTTAACCATGCAGTCAATGTGTATGTATGCACTCAGGGAATTAGCTAGCCACTATCTATCTTGTCCTGCAAAACTTCCAGTGACTACCCTTGCTCTCAATCACCCAAGCACTACCTACGGAGTTTTGTAATCACTCAGGCAGTACATGTCTCAGTTTCTAGGTTTTCCTATATTTCAGAAATTTTGTTTATATATTTCTTTTACATATCATGATGATTTAGGAAAGTAGACCCATATGTATGTGTACCCATGCACTTACAAAATCTCCCTGTCACTACCCATGCACTGCTCCAATCACCCAGCCAGTACCATGTAGTTATCCAATCACTCCGCCAATACCCAAGCACTTATAAATTCACCATGCACTATCCTTGCAGTACTCTAATCATCCAGTCAGTACCCATGTACTCATGCAATGACACAGGCACTAACACATGCACTGCTACAATCCCCTGTGCACTACCCATGCAGTCCTCTAATCACCTTGGCACTACTCATTCACTCCTTCAATTACCCAGGTAGTACCCATGCAGTCCAGCAAACACCCTGTCACTACCCATGCACTGCTCCAATCACCCAGCCAGTACCATGTACTTATCCAATCACTCCGCCAATACCCAAGCACTTATAAATTCACCATGCACTCTCCTTGCAGTACTCTAATCATCCAGTCAGTACCCATGTACTCATGCAATGACCCAGGCAGTAACCATCCACTGCTACAATCACCTGTGCACTACCCATGCAATCCTCTAACCACCTAGACACTACTCATTCACTCCTCCAATTACTCAGGTAGTACCCATGCAGTCCAGCAAACATCCTGTCACTACACATGCACTCCTCCAATCGCCCAGCCAGTACCATGTACTTATCCAATCACTCAGCCAATACCCAAGCAGTTGTAAATTCACCATGCACTCTCCTTGCAGTACTCTAATCATCCAGTCAGTACCCATGTACTCATGCAATGACCTAGGCACTAACCATCCACTGCTACAATCACCTGTGCACTACCCATGCAGTCCTCTAACCACCTAGACACTACTCATGCACTCCTCTAATTACCCAGCTATTATCCATGAGCTCATTCAATCACGTTGCCACTACCCAAACATTCATAAAATAACCATGCACTAGACTAGCATTTCGCCAATCACCCATACAGTGTCCATACTCTCATGCAATCACTCAGGTAATTTTTCTTTTTTTAACCAGTAGATGTGGTTCCGTAAGAACCGTTTATACATTTTTTTGGGAACAATTTTATAATTTTTTGTATTTTTTAACCTTTTTTACTTTTTTTGTGTGTTTTTCATTTTTAAAAGAACAGACAAAAATGAAGATCAACAAACGATCTCTCTAACAATAACAAAAGCACATTATAAAAAAAATTAGCATTTATGTGCTTTTAGAGCAGCAGTGATGACATCCAAACATTGCTCTCCAATACAAAGTTTGGTGTCGCACTTTGTGCAACTTATTGTAGCGTTTAAAAATTCGGGAAGAATGTGGGGCCTTGGAGCAGGTGGAAGTTGCTGTGCTGAGGTGGAAGGAGCATTAGGGTCTTGTTCTGCAGCAGCATGCAATTCTCTCCTCCTTTCCTCTCTTGCCAGGTGAACTGGGTGCAGAGTCTCCAGATGTTTTTTCATGCTGCTGGTACCGCATGAATATTTCTTGTCCGACCCTCGAGACAATACTCTCTGGCAAATTGTGCAAGTGACTTTTCGGGCGTTAACTTTCTTCTCGCCCTCTGGAACAGAGAAGAAGGCCCAGACAATACTCTCCTTCCTCTTTCTGCTGCACTCCACAATCTCTTCTTCCTCCTCAATGGCCAAAGGATCAACAGGAACAAGGCTGGAAGCCATTATGGTTCAAAAAAAATAAACACACAAAAAATGTATAAAAGCAAAGAGAGGCTGCAAACAGGCCTTCTCTCAATGAAAGACAAATAGTAAGGGGAATATCAGAAGGATGGATCCTCCCTCTTCCAGAATAAAAATGATTTTAACCAATCAGATTCTTTTTTTTTCTGCTGATGTGAAGTCGCGTAGAGTGCGCGCACCCGTCACGCACCCATCGCGCAACCGTAAAATATTGTATACATGATTATACACTATAAATAAACATTTCTATAATATTTTAATAAGTATATTAGCCAAACTGTTTACTCTAATATCATATTCTAAGTTTCAATAGTAATTTTTTTAAGTTTCCAAATACACCGAGGTCGCGAACCCAGCGCGATCACGGCGCGACCCCGGAAATACGTGCGGGGAGGGGTCGCGCTCGCTACGCGAATTCGTCGCGCAGAAGGCAAATTTCGTATCGTTCGAAGTATACTGAAAAAATTAGTTTATAAATACTTTTGTAAATAAAATTAGACAAACACTTAAAGCAAAACTTTTATTGATAATTACTTTAAAGATATTTCATACTATTCAAATTACGCCGAAGCCGCGACCCCCGCGCGACTTCTAAAATGGGTGCTACCAGAATGCGCGCAGCCATCATGTAGGGTGCGCGTAGGGTGCGCGACTTCTGTATAATAATTTTTAAAAAGAAAGAATGAATATAGTTTTCCTAACTATAAATTATTCTCAACTTTTGTTTAATAAATAAATATATATATATATATATATGTAGTCAATTAAAAAACCATAGAATTGAGGTACAATATACTTAGAAATTCTCATTTAAAAAAACTTTGAAATTCACAGAAAAAACCATAGGTTTCAGGGACGTTATACTTAGAAATTAGCATTTAAAAAACCTTTGAAATTCACTGAAAAAACCACAGGTTTCAGGGACGTTATAGTTGGAAATTATCATTTAAAAAACCTTTGAAATTCACTTAAAAACCATAGGTTTCAGGGACGTTATAGTTAGAATTTAGCATTTAAAAAACCTTAGAAATTCACTGAAAAAACCACAGGTTTCAGGGACGTTATAGTTAGTTGGACATTTCACTCGTTCAAAACCAGAGAAATTCGGCCGTTATAGTTAGTAGAGCTAACTATAACTTGCGCCCCCGCAATGCACTACTGATGACGTCACATATTACATCACTCATGACATGGTCAGTGACATCACTGATGACATCACTGATGACATCTCAAATGACATCACTGATGACATCATCCATGTGATAATCTGATGCACCTCTTCACACCCTATTATAACCTTTGATACACCCACTCTAAAATACAGACTACTATTTTCGAAACCATAGACACACCAATACCAGTTACTACATACGCACTCACTGATTCCTAGGTCTACACACACACATCCACTCATTCACCCATACAGTAACTCATACATGCAGTCACTCATCAATACAGCACTATTATATGCACTCATACACCTATACATACACTCACACACCGCCACTCATCCATAAACATACTCACACACCTACTCAGTCATGCAAAGAATCAATCACACCCATTTACCCACCTATACAGTTATACACAGACCACCTCACTTATTTATTCAAATACTAACACATACTTACTCTCTTATACAATCACTGATACAAGCAGACACTCATCCATACAGCCACTCTCACAATCACTCACTCTCACGTATAGTCATTTATATACTCCAACACTCACATATACTGCCTTTCACATATGTAGTTACTCACACATGTACCACTGAGACATCCATTCACTCACCAACACAGCCATACACTCACCCACCCATAAAGCCCTTCACAGATGCACTCTTGAACCCATACACCCAGTGAATCACCTACTCTCACATCTATGCACAGAGTCACCCAACCCCCACCCACCCACACAGACACTCAGGCACCCATACAGATTCTCAGACAACCAATCAATAACCCATAAAGACAGTCATGTAGCTACTCACCAACCCATGCAGTCGCTTATACACCAACTGACAGACTGATACAGACATTTACACAGTTTAGTCACTAACACATACATTCAGTCAGACACATTTAATCACTCACTTATACAGTCAGTCACGCACCTACTAAATCATCCATTCAGACACTTATACACCCACTCATTCCTCAATACACCTTGGGATATATGTATATATAAAACATATTTAAACTTTACAGAAACACACAGTCACTGGATGATGTCATCAGTGATGTCATCAGTGATGTCATTTGAGATGTCATCAGTGATGTCATCAGTGATGTCACTGACCATGTCATGAGTGATGTAATATGTGACGTCATCAGCAGTGCATTACGGGGCGCAAGTTATAGTTAGCTCTACTAACTATAATGGCCGAATTTCTCTGGTTTTGTACGAGTGAAATGTCCAACTAACTATAACGTCCCTGAAACCTGTGGTTTTTCAGTGAATATATATATATATATATATATATATATATATATGTATATATATATATATATATATATACACATCTATATATATTTTCACTGAAACAAACAAAGGTTAAAGTAATGTTATAGTTAGGTGAATATGTCAGTGACAACATTAAAGTTTTGAACTAAAACAAACTGAAATTCACCAGTTATAGTTAGCAGAGCTAACTATAACTTTGCCCGCCATGCACTGCTAAAGACCTCACATATTACATCACTCATGCTATGTTCAATGACATAATTTATGACCTCACTGATGACATCTCAAATGACATCATTGATGACATCACTGATGACATCATCCAAGCTTCTTTTGTATGCATTGCTCCATAAAAGGGTATACCATTAGAGCTCTGAAAGTACAAAATAGCTCAGAAGAATATGAGGCCTCATTAATGCCATCACAGAAACAACTCGCTTAGGTGTAGAAAGCATAGGCTTATGTGTCATTTTGACACTACACCATACTCTTCTTGGGAAAAGTAGTTCACATTAACAATCAACCACAGATATATGGGAAACACTCATTGTATACGGTATTCAATCTGTATCAACTGTTCAGAGAAAGCCAAGGGAATGCACTACTACACACAGCTTTTATCTATATCAAACCCCTGGCAGACAATGAGCCTACATTGAGAAACACAAGACCATGATCAGAGAAGTGGGTACTGTAAACTTTGTTCACTCTATGGAGAGAGTTTACCCTTTACCAGACTGTTTGCAGACAGTGAAACTCTCATGAGAAATACACTACAGAGCAGAGTATTAAAAGGTATCTACAAAGAACAGTGTACACTCTATGCAATACTTGGCAAAAAAGACAGTATTCGCTTAAAATAAGCAACGCCTGAAGGTGCTTACAATTATACTACCTGCAGCCTTCATACTGTGGTGAAAAGTTTACAGAGAGCCCATCTTCTGAAGCAAAACAAGCACAAGTACATAGCTTAATATCTGGTCTTCTATGTTAAGTTGAAACTGTCATACTGAGACGATTCTAATAACTCAAGGTTGCTTACAACATGTATGTAGCACGTAGAATCTTTGCCCTGCTGTAACTTCTTCTGCAGTACCAAAAAAATGTGTGTGGAACATAATGAACACAAATCGTCAACTGTCACCTGCACACAGAGTTACTCTTCAATGCAAAGATTTATAATGTGTTCAATAACTTTACAAACCTATGATGCATTAGAAGCACATGCGTTTTGTTAACAGTTACACCCGTTAGCTGGACACAGGCTATACTAAATAGATAGAAACCCAATATGTTACTTACCCACCACTATGTAAACTATAAAGCAAACTAACACACTCATTGGATGATGTCATGAGTGATGTCATTTGAGATTTCATCAGTGATGTCATAAATGATGTCATAGAACATGTCATGAGTGATTCATTATGTGAGGTCATAAGCAGTGCATGGAGGGTTTGCAAGTTTTAGTTAGCTCGTTAATATTTTCACTGGCATATTCACCTACCTATAACGTTACTTTAACCTTTGTTTTTTTCAGAGAATTCCTACGTTTCTTTGTTGTAGTTTTTTTCAAACAGATCTTTTTATAACACCTAACTATAACATTACTTTAACCTTTGTTTTTTTCCAGTGAATTTCTAGTTCTTTTCTAAAGTAATATTTAATTATCATATGTAAATGCAACCCCCTGCCATGCATGACCTTTGGGTGTGTGTGGCACGGGGTTAGCTGCAGGACCTGCAGCCAACCCCCCACATACAGCCAACCCCACGCTGCTCACAGCCTTCGGTGGTGTGCAGTGGTGGGTTGGTCACAAGACCTGGCCTTCCGGCCAGGCCCTGTTGCCAACACCCATAAAGGCAGCCAACCCCACATTTCGGTTGTGCATGGCAGGGGGCTGGCCACAGGCCCTGGCCTGTGGCAACCCCTCACATGTAGCCAACCACAAGCTGTGCATGGCCTGCGACCGGGTACTGTGGCCAACCCCCACAAAGGCAGCCAACCCCACACTGCACCCAGCTTTTGCTGTGCATGGGGGGGTTGCCCATAGGGCCGCATGGCCCTCCTCCTCAAGCCTTTTTTTTCATTCATTTTTTCTATTCATTAACAAAACAATCAGGTCTTACCACCCAAGTTTGTATATCTAGTCCACACCACCTGTACATTGCACAATATCATCAGATCCCGTGTTCACAACACACATGTATTATCAGCACTCTTTAACATCAGTCCACTGACATAGGTTCTATGGTTTCAGAGTATTCCAGAAGGTGAGCTGTTAATAGAGCCCATATATCCTTTGGCCGTGATGTGGCTGGCAGTTCTTCCACACATGTCGCCAGAGTGTCTCTACAATAAATCATGTCTAACAGCCATTGTCTTTACAAGGGCTTTGAACGTGCACCCCAATGAACTGCGACTCTCCTCTTTGCTAACAGTAGTGCCACTGCCACAAATGTCTTCTGTTATGGCTGTAGGGTTGTGGTGAGGCCCAGCAAATTCTTTCGCACAGAGCATTCCACTGAGTCCATCGTCATTGATCGTAGAGCAGACGTTACCTCCCTCAGAATTCCTGAACTGGACCACAACTCCACGCTAGATGCAGAAAGTCTACATCGTCTACAACGTGCATCCTCTCTTCACCCATACCTATGTATCCTAGCAGGTACATAATACATTTTCTGTATGTATTTAAAATGTATATTATGCAGGTTACATTCGGAGGTCAGCATTCCTGTCAGTGTGCAGCTTTGTTCCCATTCTTCCCATTCTCTCTATTACCTGGTTCCAGCACTCAAGCTCCTTACTCGGGCACCTAGAGTCCTCGGCTTGTATCCCGTTATATAGAGCTATAACTATATGCTTTCTTGAGGGGCTAGTGATCACTGTCTGCAGTCAGCGAGGGAGGTTCTTCTGGGAACAATGAATACAATGCTTTAATCACCACATGGAGGCCGCAGTATGTAAGTTTAAATAATGGTGTTTTGTTGCTCATAAAGGTCATGTCCGCCTCATCTAAGAAGTGGCCCTCTGGGTATAGGTCACCCAGCGTGACGACACCCACGCATTTAAGGAGTGCAATTATCCCTACCTCTCGGGCTATGGAGATGTCAGGGTGATGGTCCAGTGGCAGTGCAGGCACATACAACGGGAGTTTACGCGCTCTAACACCCACAGCCTGCCACGCCGCTACTGTGCAGTTTATCGTGTTTATCTCTGTGCATGATATTTCCTTTCATCTATGTAGCAGTATATTTCTCAGTGGGATGGGGTGGGCATCCTCTGCTTCTATAGCCAATTGTGAAGTGTAGGGTGAAGGGTGGAACCAGCAGTGCGCATATTGTGCTTGAGCACATAGGTAATATAGATATAGATCGGTTGCGTTAAATCCTCCACGTGAATATGGTAACGTCATGGTATCCCAACCTATCCTGGGTTGTTTACCCACCCACGCTAGCTTTATCATGTGGGTATGCAACGTTTTGACTAGGCAGAGTGATGGGGATGTTACTAAAAATGTACGGAAATTGAGGTAAGACTACCATTTTCATGATAGCTATTCTATCAGATAGAGAGAATGGCAACTTAAATCACCTCTCTATCTGATCTTCTAGTTATGTTATTGCCGTGCCATAATTTTTCCGTACCACCACTTCAGGTTCCCTGTGTATCCATATCCCTAGGTATTTCACCGGCTCAGTGCTCCATTCTAGCGGGTATTCAAGTTGTGAGGTTTAGTTAGGGTGGTCAACGGGAATATCATGGACTTTCCCCAGTTGATACTTAGACCAGAGTGTCTCTCATATCTAATGTACTCACTTAAAATAGCAGATAGTTGTACTGTGGGGTGTCTCAAGTATATCACCATATCATCTGTGTACACTGAAATGCCTTTGGGGCGATGTCAGAATTTTAACGCTGCATCTGCATGTCACTGCCTAATCACGCATGTGAGTGGTTCCATGGATATAGCAAATAGGTTTGAGGAGAGGGGGCAACCCTGCCTTGTATCACTGTGTATAGTCAACTGCGCCAAGGTGTGGCCATTTATGCGGACTCTCACCACTGGACCCATGTATAGTAGTCTCACCTACTGGATGAAGAAGTCCGGCATTCCTATGCATCCCAGTATGGTAAATAAATACCCCAGTCTATAGAGACGAAGGCTTTGGTGACATCTAGAAATACTGCCGCTGCCTCCAACTCAGGGCCCAACTTATATTGTGCCTAGGTTGTGCATGGTGGAGCGCATTGGAATAAAGCCCGACTGGTCTGGTAATATTACATCTTAGATCAGAGCAGAGGCCAGAGCCTGATAGCTATGATCTTCACTAGTATCTTACTAGCCATTTTGGGCTGTTTATCTGGTTTCAATAGCGCTACTATCATAGCCTCCCGCAATGTTGGTAGGAGGAACTGTTTAATGTAGGCCTCCTCATAAATGGCTAAGAGATATGGTGTTATCCTGATCTTGACTGGTAGGTCGCTCCCCCACCACACAGCTCCGTCTGTGTGCCCTGCTGCTGCCCCTGATTGTGCTCGTTTTTTTCCTTCTGTGCCCCCTTGCTGCCCTGATTGTGCTAGTTTTTTTTCCTTTCTGTGCCCCCTTGCTGCCCTGATTGTGCTCGTTTTTTCCTTTCTGTGCCCCCTTGCTGCCCTGATTGTGCTCGTTTTTTCCTTTCTGTGCCCCCTTGCTGCCCTGATTGTGCTAGTTTTTTTCCTTTCTGTGCCCCCTTGCTGCCCTGATTGTGCTCGTTTTTTCCTTTCTGTGCCCCCTTGCTGCCCTGATTGTGCTCGTTTTTTTCCTTTCTGTGCCCCCTTGCTGCCCTGATTGTGCTCGTTTTTTTTTCCTTCCTGTGCCCCCTTGCTGCCCTGATTGTGCTCGTTTTTTCCTTTCTGTGCCCCCTTGCTGCCCTGATTGTGCTCGTTTTTTCCTTTCTGTGCCCCCTTGCTGCCCTGATTGTGCTCGTTTTTTCCTTTCTGTGCTCCCTTGCTGCCCTGATTGTGCTAGTTTTTTTCCTTTCTGTGCCCCCTTGCTGCCCTGATTGTGCTCGTTTTTTCCTTTCTGTGCCCCCTTGCTGCCCTGATTGTGCTCGTTTTTTTCCTTTCTGTGCCCCCTTGCTGCCCTGATTGTGCTCGGTTTTTTTTCCTTTCTGTGCCCCCTTGCTGCCCTGATTGTGCTCGTTTTTTCCTTTCTGTGCCCCCTTGCTGCCCTGATTGTGCTCGTTTTTTCCTTTCTGTGCCCCCTTGCCGCCCTGATTGTGCTCGTTTTTTCCTTTCTGTGCCCCCTTGCTGCCCTGATTGTGCTAGTTTTTTTCCTTTCTGTGCCCCCTTGCTGCCCTGATTGTGCTCGTTTTTTCCTTTCCGTGCCTGTTTCCCGCCGCTGCGCCCCTGCGGCCCCGCCCCCTCACTGTCCATTCGCTGCCCCATTCCCTGCTCCTCCCTCCCACCTCCCCATTTATGGCGGCCGCTGGGCGGCCGCGCAGCGGACGTGCGCAGCGGGCGCGCCGCTGGCGCGCCGAAGGCGCGCCTAAGGTAAGCCTGTCTGCGCCCGTCCGCGCCGGGACCGCGCCCAGCGCCAGAACCCCTGGCCCGGGCATCCCCCGCGCCCGCCACATCAACAGACGCCGATACGACGCCAGCACCCTCCACGCACTCAACCCCGGAAAAGATCACGCCTGCTACCTGGCCACCCCGAAGCGCACCCAAGGGCCCTTCACCTGCCGGAACTGCAGCTTCGCCAGCACCCGCCCTGCCAAACCACCGCCCAGGAAAGAACCCAACTACCTCAGATGCATCCTCCTCAACACCCGCTCCGCCCGCAAACACGCCATCGAACTCTGGGACCTTCTCGACTCAACCTCCCCAGACGTCGCATTCCTGACGGAGACCTGGCTGAATCCCGCTTCAGCCCCCGACATCGCCATTGCCATCCCGGACGGCTACAAGATCACCCGCAGGGACCGCACCAACGGAGTCGGAGGAGGCATCGCCATCGTCCACAGGAACACCCTCAGAGTCTCAACCAACACCGACGACACCCTCAGCACCGCCGAACACATGCACTTCCAGATCCACACCGATCCCAACACCACCCTCAGAGGAACCCTCATCTACAGACCCCCGGACCCCGACCACAGTTCAGCGATTCTATCGCTGATTTCGTCAGCACACACGCCATCGCCTCCACGGACTACATCCTCCTCGGGGACCTGAACTTCCACCTCGAGAACAACAAGGACACCAACTCCACCACCCTGATCGACAACCTCGCCACCCTCGGACTCAGACAGCTCGTGACTACACCCACCCACGCCGCCGGCCACACGCTAGACTCCATCTTTTCCGCAAGCCCACACGTCTCCTTCAACCACACCTCCGAACCCCACTGGACTGACCACCACTGCATCCACTTCACCTACAGGAAGCCCACCACGCACCACCGCACCGAACAAATGCCTCGCCGCTGCTGGAGCAGAGTCACCGAAGACCAGCTAACCACAACCCTCGCCCTGAGCCCACCCGCCGAACCCTCCGACCCCGACACCGCCGCCCGCAACCTCAGACAGTGGATCGACGACTGCGCCAACACCCTCGCCCCGCTCAAGAATCCGCCCAACAGCCACACCAGCAAGAAAGCCACCTGGTTCACCGAAGACCTCCAGGCCTCCAAACGAACATGCCGAAAACTGGAGAAGATCTGGCTCCACGAACGGACAGCGGACAGCTACGCCGCCCACAAGAGCGCCACCCGCAGTCACCATCACCTCATCATTGTGGAGAAGTGTGGCTCAATGGTTAGAGCGGCAGACCCTGATGCAGAGATCTGGCCTGGGACCAGGGTTCAATTCCCGCCTCGGCGGGTCTTGGGCTCAACTTCCTCGGACCTGATAATTCTCGCCTCGGTGCCTATTCTAATCATGGGTCCCACTCTGCAACTCTGGGCAATAGCTTGCTTAATCTCCACAATGGCCACACCAGCGCTGGGATGCCTGGCTTCACCTTGGGGGTGCCCAGGAGTGGACATTTCACAGGGAAAAGCCAGGAAGGGTTCCACAGCGGTATGCGTTCAGCGCCAGGAAGCCTCAGGGTAGCAGTGCGCTTTACAAGTACAAATTCATTTCATTTCATTTCATCAGATCCGCCAAAAGGGCCTCACTCAAAGACCGCCTAGACAACAACGCACACAACAGCAAAGAGCTCTTCAACATCGTGAAGGAACTCTCCAACCCCAGCTCCAACACCAACGACATCCCACCGTCGCGAGACCTGTGCGACTCACTGGCCACCTTCTTCCACCGCAAAATCGCCGACATCCACGACAGCTTCAACACCACGACCGCCCCGGCAACCACCGAGACCACTGCCCCCACAACCACCAACCGCCTGCTCTCCTGGACCAACATCAACGACGAGGACACCAGCGAGATCATGAACACCATCCACTCCGGCTCACCGCTAGACCCGTGCCCTCACCATGTCTTCAACAAAGCCAGTACAGCCATCGCGCCCCATCTCCGGAAAATAATCAACATCTCCTTCGAGACAGCAACCTTCCCGGAAAGCTGGAAGCACGCCGAGATCACCGCCTTACTCAAGAAACCCAAGGCAGACCCCAAGGACCTCAAGAACTTCCGACCCATCTCTCTGCTCCCGTTCCCTGCGAAGGTCACCGAGAAAATCGTCAACAAACAACTGACCCGCTACCTCGAGGAGAACAACATCCTGGACCCTTCCCAGTCCGGCTTCCACAGCAACCACAGCACCGAAACCGCCCTCATCGACGCCACCGATGACATCAGGAACCTGCTAGACAACGGAGAAACAGCAGCCCTCATCCTCCTGGACCTATCAGCCGCCTTCGACACGGTCTGCCACCACACACTACGAACACGCCTTCACGACGCCGGGATCCAAGAGAAGGCCCTGGACTGGACCACATCCTTCCTCTCCGGCAGAACACAAAGCGTCCGCCTCGCCCCTTCCGATCCAAAGCCACCAAGATCATCTGCGGCGTACCCCAATGCTCCTCCCTCAGCCCAACGCTGTTCAACATCTACATGGCACCCCTCGCCCACGTCGCCCGACAGCACAACCTCAACATCATCTCCTACGCCGACGACACCCAGCTGATCCTCTCCCTCACCAAAGACCCTCACACCGCCAAAGCCCACCTCCACGAAGGAATGAAGGCTGTCGCCGAATGGATGAGTACCAGCCGCCTGAAGCTGAACTCGGACAAGACGGAGGTCCTCATCCTTGGTTCCAACCCTTCAGCATGGGACGACTCCTGGTGGCCGACATCACTGGGAACAGCCCCGACACCCACCGACCACGCACGCAACCTAGGGGTCATCCTCGACCCCACCCTCTCCATGACTAAGCAGGTCAACGCCGTTTCCTCATCCTGCTTCAACACCCTCCGAATGCTCCGCAGGATCTTCAAGTGGATCCCCACCAAAACAAGAAAAACAGTCACCCAGGCCCTCGTCACCAGCAGGCTGGACTACGGAAACGCCCTCTAAGCAGGAACGACGGCTAAGCTCCTGAGACGGTTGCAACGCATCCAGAACGCCTCTGCACGTCTTATCCTCGACATCCCCCGATGCAGCCACATCACACCCCACCTGAGAGACCTGCACTGGCTCCCTGTCAACAAGAGGATAACCTTCAAGCTCCTCACCCACGCACACAAAGCACTCCACAACTCCGGACCAGCCTACCTCAACAGACGACTCAGCTTCTACACCCCCACCCGCCAGCTCCGCTCCACCAGCCTCGCCCTCGCCACAGTCCCCCGCATCCGGAAAACGACCGCCGGCGGCAGATCCTTCTCCCACCTCGCCGCCAAGACCTGGAACACCCTCCCCACCAACCTTCGGCAGACCCAAGACCTACTGGCCTTCAGAAGACTCCTCAAGACCTGGCTCTTCGATCAGTAGCAGCACCACCCCCCTCTTCCCCCAGCGCCTTGAGACCCTCGCGGGTATGTAGTGCGCTTTATAAGTGATATGATTGATTGATTGATTATCAATTCCGCAAACTCCTTGTAGAATTCACTGGTTAGCCCATCTGCCCCCGGTGACCTCCCATTGGGTAATGATCGTATTGCTTCCGATGTCAGGGGCTCGTAAGAGGTATTCCTTTTGCCCCTGTGTGAGCCAAGCAAGGGCGATGTCATCTAGATATTTCTACTGCTGCGGCTGTCCCACGAGATGCACATAGGGAGCCATAAAAGTCCAAAAAGGTATCCAATATCACTTGTACATCATAGTGATCAATTCCTCTACTGTCTGTGTCTTTCACTACATTATATGGTCCCCTATCCGGGCGTAGTCTGCTAGCTAATGTCCACCCTGGCCTACCACCCTCTCCATATGCCTTTGCCACCTGGCGCCGTGCCACGTAGCGGAGCTCTCTCTCTGCCATATTGTTGTATTGTGTAAGATGCTCTCTAATAGCAGCCATGGTTTTTGCCTGATGTGTCTGCTCATACTTTATTGCTAGTTGTCCCAGCACCTTTTTGCAGTGTCTGTAATTGTGTGTGTTTGTCTTTTAAGATGCCCGCGTCTGTTCTGATACATATTCCCTTTATCGTCACTTTAAAGGATTCCCAGAGAACATTTGCTCCTGTCACTGAGCCTCTGTTTACTTCAAAATATTCCCTTATAGCGTTCCTTATATGTTGGGTCTAGTAGGGCAGTGTCTTTAAATTTCCAGAGAAATTTAGCGGGCTTGTGTGTAGGGACCATCATTGTCAGCTTAACTGGCTTATGACCTGATAGGGTTCTGGCAAGATGCTGGACCTCCACCATCCAGTTGCTGATCCCGCCGGTCCCCAACCAGTAATCCAGCCGGGACCAAGTGGCATGCACTGACAACATGAAAGTGCCCTCCCTTGCTTCTGGGTTGTGCAGTAACCATAGGTTTACCATTTGAAACTCTTCCATACCCTCTAATAGCACCCTGGCTGATTGTCTTCTATGCCTGGACACTCTGAATGATCTGTCATACACTGCGTCCAGTGGCACATTCAGGTCCCCACCCCAAATCATCTTTGATTGTGGAAGAGAGGGCAGCCTACTCCACAAACCTGCATAAAATTGGGGATTGTTCGTGTTAGGACCATATGTATTCACTAATGTGATCTTAGAGCCACATAGTACCCCCGTAAAATAGCATATCTACCCATGTCATCTGTAAGCATGTGGGTCACTTCGAAAAACTCCTTTCTTAATGAAGATCAAGACCCCTCTAGAGTACGAGGAACATGATGACACCAGCTGCTCTGTAGCCTAGCTCGCTCCCACTGTGTGCTCTGTTTGTGTGGTCATATGTGTTTCTTGTAAAGGTGCTATTTTTATATTATGCCTATCAAGATAAGCCAGTACTTGTCGTGGTTTGTGGGGGTCATTTATGCACCGCACATTCCAGGTGATCATTGAGATGGGTTCTTGCCTCTGGGAATTATTCATTCATGTTCCAATGGGTCATACATGTTTATTTTGCTGCTGTGTCTGTGATTTGGAAAGTACCTAGCATTGTACTGTTCCAGGTTGTGGCAATGATTTTACCAAACAAACCTAGCTCCCCCCACCCACTTCAGCATCCCAATCATGTGAAAGAATTTCCTGTGCAACTTATCCACATCTGAGTATGGCTACAGCAACAGTTAAGTACTGCAACTCAGTGTATTTATCATCTGTAAACTAATGTGGGGGATACCCGCAGGGGGGCAGCTACAGCACCAACATCTACCCAATGACCGGGGGTGGCTGTGAGGTGTGTCATATCTGGCACATTACACGTTTTTAGGCTTTGCAACTAGAGACCTCCACATTCCCTATGGTTAATGAATGCTATGTCCAGCAACCTTACTTGTTTCACTTGGCATTTGAGGTAGTGCGAATAGATACAACATTTGCCCTGGATGTATTGGCCCTACAGGCCTCTCTCCACAGCCAGGTGTGTCCACTGTGCTTGTTATATTCACCTTGACTCTCACAAGTCCTGTCAGCCCAGCGCGAGCGTCGGTCAGAGGTGGTGAGAGCACCCACCCTCCTCCAACGGGCACTAATCAACTGACTCATTTTCAGGCTGGCCTCTTTAGCCTGTTGGAGGAAAGCTTGATGATATAGTCCGTCACTGCCTGGGGTGTGTGAAAAATCTTCACTTTGCTTTGGTGTTCAATGTTAAGCCTTGCCGGGTAGAGCATTTCATATGTAATCTCTTCCTTTTGTAGCCGTTTCTTCACAGGTAGATATTGCTTCAGCGCTGCCTTTACTATTGCCATAAAGTCCGGGAAGAAGGCCACCGTACTAACCTGATAATTAATGTCCCTTTTTTCTCTTGCCAAGCGCAGGATCGCATCCCTGTCTCTATAATTTAAGAGCTTTGCAATTATTGGCCATGGCGTTGCCCCGGTGGAGGCCATGGTGTTACGGATCGATGAGCACGTTCTACCACCAACATCTTCGACAAGACCTCAGATCCAAAAATATCTGTCAGCATGCTTTCAATATATAGCTCTAGTTTCCCGGTGTTTGTTGTTTCAGGGATTCCCATTATTCGTAGGTTATTTTGCCTAGAGTGAGCTTTCAAGTCCTCGTTCTTGGCCTGGATCAGGGTGAAACTATTTCCTTGTTAAGGTATTTCTCATTCAGGGCCTGCATTGTATCTTCTGAAGCTGAAATCCGTTGCTATGCCTCCATTAACCTGGCTGCATGTTGATCCAATTTCGCTGTGAGGGTGTTCATTCTTAAGTTGAGGTGATCAATGTTGCCATCTAAGGTCAGCAAACTCAGCTGCATCGCAAGTAGGGTGCATTCTAGAGAACTACTTCCCTGAATTTGGTTCTCCATGTCTGGTTTGCCTTGTATTTCACCTGCTCTCCGTGTGCCGCTCTTGGATTCTAATGTTAGTTTGGGCTGGGACTTGTCTGTTTTTCCCATGGGAGCAATCTACTATATCTGCTATATCACCGTTTGCGCAATCAAAGCCTACCGTTCCTTTACCCCGGGTGTCACCAAACTTAAAGCTGGCACATCTTGCCATTCTCAGCCAGTCCTCACACGAGTTCTTCATTCGCACTTAGGCCCTGCTCGTGTTTCTGATGTCCCGCTTTATATTTCAGTACAGTTGTCTCTTTTTATGGGTTTTTCCCTCCTGCCTTCCTTTTTTGTTTGTTTTTCCTGCGTATATTTTTCTCCTGCTGTGCCACAGGTGTGCAATTGTCCATTTACTGCATGCAGCTGGTGTGCTTACGCCTCTCCCTTGAGCGCTTCCACTTTATATATTGAGGTCCAGCATGGCCTTGTCTTCGCTGGTCAGGATAAGCCCTGGCTCATTGATCGCACTCCACACTCCTCCTGCTCTCAGTGTCTACAAGTTTTACTGCGGCCTCGCACTGTGAATATATCCAAGCGCTGGACGACTCTCCAACGTTCTCTCCCTCACTGGTGTGGCCTGCATGGCCGGAGGAGCCCAAAGTGGTCCAGCCGATCAGCAAGTGGTCAGCTGTTGCTTTTAGCACCACCACTCCCAGCCCTGTGCTAGGAGCACTCCGGGGCCGTTCTACATGCAGAGATCTCACAGTGCATCCTCTGCAGCCCACGTTAGCCCACTAGCTATCTCCCGCCAAGCACCACAGCCACGTCACCGCTGGGACCCGCGGTCCCAGCACAGCTACTCTGCAGACCTTCTGCTACAGCGCCCCCAGCATCTCTTTCACAGCAGCGTGCGTCACTGACCTGCTCACGATTGTTCGCCCTGGGTCTGCACAGGCTCCCTCTTCTACCTTCACTCGGGGTGCCTTTCCGTATCGCCCAGTGTCCAAAAGAGTGCAGCCAAGTCTGTTTCAAGGGTCTGTCCCCGTGGTCAGCACTCCAGCCGTTAAAGTGAGGTCATTAGAGTGAGTTCGCACGCTCTCTCTTCCTGCAGGGGCTCATTTAGACACCAAAGTCACCACCTTATTGTCTCTCACGGTCTGCGGTCTCAGCGCCCGGTGCCAGGGGCATTTTGGTATTCTATCCTCTGCTTCCAGAAACTCACATCATTGCTTTTAGCACCATTCACCAGCCGTTGTCTTCACTTTTCTTGATTCCAAAGCACCAGATGACAGGATTCTGTATGGATTTTGAGCTCACGGCCGGCTGAGCTGCACTACAGTGCAGCCACCTTGCCATGAGCTCTTTGGCACCCGCTCCTCCTCAAGCCTAGTTAGGCCCGGGGGACTCCATTCCCAGGCCCATACATATTTTCTAAAATGGGAGGGGGCTGCGTGGTCCCCTCCCTGAGCCTGGTAAGGCCCTGAGGACCCCATTACCCAGGGCTGTTTGTTGTTAATTAAAGGGGAAGAGGGCCACGAGGGCCTTGTTTGGCCCTGGGGACCCCATCACCTAGGGCCATTTCTAAAAATAAGGGAGAGGGGCTGCATAACCCCCTCCCTTAGCCGTTATCGACTCTGGGAACCTCTGGGGCCACTTATTTAAATAAAGGGGAGGGGGCTGCACAGATTCCCTTCCCCCACCTTGTTAGGCCACACGGCCCCCCTCCCCTAGCCGATTTAGGCACTGGGAACCCCATCCCCCAGGGACCTAATTTGTGCAAGGTGGGTGCCCTGGTGCCAATCCAGTGAACCCACCATACTCTCACTGGTGGCTGAAGGGGAGCCCAAATGGCCCACTTAGCCCCAGCAGCTCCCCACAGTGTAGCAGGAGCTGGCATTGTTTCCACCCACAGGGAGAAGCTACTGTGCTGCTCGATGTGGGCAGGAGTGATATTTTTATCTGTTTTCCTGCCCGCATAAGTGCGGGCAGGGAAACAGATCAAAAGCCTGCTCCCAGTGGGTGGGAGAAATTTCACAGCTCCCGCCCACTGGGAGTGGACTTGTTGTTTGCTCCCGCTTGGCGGCAAATTTAAAAATGCTTCTGCCAAGTGAGAACAAACACAGGTTTCCTTGCCCACGTCGCTGTGGGCAGGGAAACCAATATGTTTAGTCCCCTCGCCTGGATTTTATAATTATAATATAAGGGGGTCTCTGGCCCCATGGGGGCCCAGAGGGACCCCCCTCAGGCAAAAAAAAATGGTGGACGCTATTTTATAATTTATATAAGGGGAGGGCGCTTCAGCAGGGACCTCTCACCAGCCCATTTATGGCCCTGGGCACCCAATCCCCGGGAACATGTATATGAAAGGGGAGACGGGCATGCAGACCCCTCTCCAAGATGTTTATGGTCCCAGGGAGCACATCCCCTGTCGCCCAAACTAGTTAATAAGGGGAGGGTGTTGAATGGCCCTCCTCCCTAAGCCATTTTTAGCCCCGGTGACCCCATCACCATGGCCCAATTAAGGTTTTTGGGGAGGGGGCATGCAGAACCCCTCCCCAATCAGAATTCAGCCCCAAAGACCCCATCTACCAGGGCCCAAAGTATTTTTTAAGAAGGCAGGGGCTGTGCTGCCCAGATTCTTTAATTGTCCCAGGGACATTATCCCCAGGGGCCAACTCACTTGCATTGTCCTAGAGAGCCCACACCCGGGACACAGTAGTTTTCCTGTCTACACTGGCACACACAATGTCTGATGCCAGCCGGCTGGGAGCAGACTTGAGATCAGTTTCCCTACCCCCAGTGATGCAGGCATGGAAACAGATCAACAGATTGCTACCACCTGGAATAAATAGCTGCTCCCTCCAGGTGGGAGCAATGCTGAGTCCCACAGCTTGCAGGAATCTGGCTTGGGCCACGGGGCCATGGGTGGGCCCTGGTAAGGTCTCAACATGTGCTTTGCAGGTGCCCTGGGTGGGCACTGGGACACCTACCTATTTAATGTGGAGAGCCTGGGGGATAGGGTCTCCGGGGACCTAATAGGCTTGAAGAGGGGGGCCACGCAGCCCCCCATTTAAAATAAATACAGCCTCGAAGGATGGCGTCCCCCGGTTCAATGAAATCACAGGGCCGTGCGTCCCCCTCCTTTTATTAATTACTCAGCCCCAGGGGATGGGATCCCCAGGGCCCAATAAGGCTCGGGGTAGGAAGGTGCACACCCCATCCACTTTTTTATTACATTTTGTCCCGGGGGATGGAGTACCCTGCAGGGCCCCAAAAGGCTTGAGAAAGGGGAGGCCCATGCTCTCTACCCTATTTAATTGGCTTTGGCTGCTGGGATGGGGTCCCCGGATAAGGTTTTGTGGAGAGGGGCCATACAGCCTCACTGCCCTTTTAAACAAAAAACGGCCCCTTGGGAAAGGAGTCCCTGGGGCCTCTGAAGGCTCAGGAAGGGGGTCTGTGCAATGTCCCTCCCATTTGTTTTATGTATTTGGCTCCAGGGTCAGGGAGGGAGCTACACACCCCTATCATTACTATATAAATAAAAGGACAGGCTCCTTCCCTTCTGAAATGTAAGCCCCCTGGGCTTGGACATAGCCCGAGGGGTCAACACCAGCTTTATTTTTGGGAAAGGGGGTATGCAGTCCCCCTTCCTGAGTGATTTTAAAGCTCCGGTGAACCAATCCAATTTCATTTTAATGGGAAGGGGGCCCCCTCCCCAAGCCATTTTGGGTTACCGCCTTCAACATTTAAAAATGATGTGGGTGGCACTAGGGCATGCACGGTAAAAAGAGAAATGGCCGGATCCCATCACAGGGCTACACCCTCATTATTTTAAAGAGTTGTTTGTGTCCCAGGTGCCACCAGGGTACCCACTGTAAAAGAAAAAATGGCCGGCTCCTGTAGGCAGCCAGGATGGGTGCTGGCTGGAGACCAGCTAGGAGCTGTGGGGGCCTTGTTGCTCCTAAAGTGCCCACCAACATTTAGCAAATGTATTGTTGCCCCTGGTGGTACCGGGGCACCCACAGTAAATATAGAAATAGCCGGCTTCCACTAGCACCAGAGATGGGTGCTGGCTAGGGAACCAACAGGGCATGCGTGGGGTCACGGGACTCCCATCAGGGCTCCCCCGCAACCCAAAGTATATATAATGAGTGGATGTCCAAGGTGGGACCGGGACACCCAAAAAAAAGGGAATGATAAATGAGCGACAAGACCGCATCATTTCTTATTCATTGACTGCTCCATGCAAGGAAAGCCCCGTTATGCCGTGTGAGGGATTTAAAAAATATATATTTTCTGATCCTGGTGGTGCCCCTAGATGGAGCAATGGAACCACCAAGCACTGTTTAATTTTGTGAAGGGCTGCATGGAGCGCAGTAACATAAAAACATAAAACACAAAAAATATATTTTTTTAAATCACAGTAAATCTCCTGGGTTATTGAATCTGTGACTCCACGGGAGCTTACCATTATTTTTAAAGCAGTCCGATCTGGAGCTGTATGCTCTTCAGCTGGAGTGCAGGGGCCCCTTGTAAATGGTTCTATGACAAAATTTTGTAGCCTGAAAAAGGTTTTAAAAAGACTCAAAAAGATGCTTATGGTCCTTTTAAAAGCATGCCTTATTTAAAATAATTTGTGACAATAAGTATTATTAAACATTGCAATGTGTGTATTTGTAAAATATAAATGTTATTATAATTATTGGTGACTTTCTGACAAAGTCAATAAGTCTGCTTTATACATCTTGATGTGCTCACCTACTGATAAAGCCAATAGACTTAAAGTAAATATGACTCATGTTGTAGCCACGCACTGCTAATTACCTCACATATCTAATCACTCATGACGTCTTCTATGACATGACTGATATCATTACTGCAATATCTGCAATGACATCATTGAAAGCAACACTGTGCATGGCGAGGGTGTGAGGTATAGTTACTTTAGGGCACGTGTTATAGTTACTTGACATAAGTATAACTAGTATATAATTTCAGTGGTTTTGTTCATTTAAAACACTATGGGGCCGATTCCGATCTCGGTCGGAGGCGCACCCAATACCATTCGGTCGGGAAAAAAGCCATGCGAAAGCCTGTTTCCCGACCGAACCGTACGCTGGTCCGGCCGAGCGAGTACGATGCGGACTCGCCGACCGACTTGTCCGGGCGACCCGACCGCTCCGACCGACTCGCACCCGGATCGTACCGCTCCGACCGACTCGCTCGGACCCGATTCGCACCGCGCAATGGAGACGTTTTCCGGCCGGGTAAGTACGATGCGCACCTCGACCGCTCCGACCGACTCGCGCCGTCCGACTCGAACTCGCTGTCGGAGCCGTACTTTGGGGTCCGTGTCGGACCCCTGTACGCGTACCCGTGCGAGGCGCACACAGGGGGACCCATGGGTCCCCCTACCTGTGCGTGTACGCCGCGAGGCGCTTCGCGGCGTACTCGCTGTAGGAGGCGCCCTTGTCCGCCTCGCACCCATTGAGGCAATGGGAGCCCGCGTACGCGTTGTGCGACCGGCTCCCATTGAGTTCAATGGGAGTCCGACCGACTCGTGTCCGATAACATACGGACGCATCGTACTCGTTCGGTCGGACTGCACGGGTCCGATTCGGTCGGAAATCTCTCCGGGTCCGGCTCGGTCGGAGAGATTTCCGGCCCGAATCGGAATCGACCCCTATGTTTTAATCAACATTTTCACCTAACTATAATGTCCCTTTGTCCTTTAGTTTTTTCAGCGAATTTATATTTTAAATCCCAACTAATTTCATGTATTTTACACTATATCTAGTGGGGTGTTATTTTACTTTCCTGCCTCCATTATTTTCTGGAGTGTGTTGTGGTAACTGTGAGTGGCTGGTGACTGACTTATGCCAAGGTAGGAGCTAGAGTACCTTTTTACACCTTTAGGGCTATAAAAACGTTATAAGTGTTTTTATGTGAATAGCAATGATCTCACACTTTTGTGGGTGTGTTTTGTATTAATATGTCCTTTCCAAAGCCCATCCTTAAATCTCCCAAAGTTTTCCCACCACTCCCCCTGGTCCCTACTGCAGTGTTTTGAGAATTTGAAATTATGGAAATTATGGAACGCTTTTGGCTCACGATAGACTCCGTAGACCTGTGATGTAAGTGTTAGAGCAGAACGCAATGAAGACTAGTTTAGAATGTTGAGTTTGTTGAGTTTGTAGTTACACGCAGATGAATAAAGACGTGTAATCCTAAGCTCCGTGTGTGGCGTAGTCATTAACGGGTACCCAGGCAGGGAAAGACGCTACAATTGGCAATGAGTTAGGGGATAAGTAACCAGAAGATCGACAGTGCTCTCCCAGAGAGTTTGCCATGGTCCAAGCAAACTGCGCGACACGTGTTGCAGTCGAAGTACGGAACCGACACTTAAGGCATGTGGAGTCAAAGCGCAGTTCCAGCCATTGTAAAGAAGTTGAAAACAACGAAAGCATTGAAAAGAAATCTACACATCGGTGACCAAGAAACTGCTGGTCAAATCGTACATAAAGGTGTCGTCCTGCTACACAAGATACAGACATAAGTAATCCAGAGTGTTGATACTGATGGCACTGACAACCAGGTTTTCAAAGAGAAGCTATTGATAATCACAATTTGCAAGATAACGTTTAATTTAGAATGTGGTGAAGACAAAGAGCATGCAAAGAGACACCAAAGAATAAAACAGTTATTTACTCACCAGAACCTGAGTAAAGTGAGCCTGTATGACCTCAGCGCCTGGCGCCACAGACCAAGCCAATCACAGGGGTTCTGCTTACCAAGCTGGTGACAATCCAAGTGACCGAATATATCTTTGGAACTGTGGAAGGCTGAGTGAATGAAGACAATGATTGAGTCTGTCTTTCCAAAAGTCATCAAGGATGGCTCAGAGGTCAGAACAGCACAAGGCCGTAGAGATGGCTCACATGAACAGGTTCATAATAAACAGCTGAGGAAGCCCGAAAGAGCTCCACCCACAATGTTAGCAACTTCTAGAAATGGTTACAACGCTGCCCCTATTCTGAAACCACCACTACCATTTGATACCGCCAAAAAGGTGAATATTGGTGATAGATAGACTGCTTGGATAAAGGCATTTGATGATTTTGTTGATGCACTGGAAGAGGCTGATAACAAAAAGATGACCAAGTATCTAAACATTGTTGCTGGTGATGGTGTAAAAGAAGTCATAAAGAAAATACTGCAAGCTGAAGAAGAAGTCACATATCATCAGATTAAGGAGGCATTGAATCTCAGGTTTAATCCAATGACCATGATGATTATGAACGATACATCTTCAAGCAAGAACATCAGAAATTTGGTGAAACCATTGATGAATTTGTGGAGAGACTCGATACACGCAACAGAAATTGTAGGTTCAATCAATTTAATGATGAAGAAGCTATACATCTGAGAATTATTGATGGATGCTTGTCAGATTCATGCAGGAGATGAATGCGGAGAGAAACTCTAAGTATGGAGCAAGTGTTAATGGCTGTCAGAGCTGAAGAGCATGCTGATAGACAAGCTGCTGACATGGAGGCCGGAGGTGCCCAGAATGAATCCGTCATGAGTGTGAAAAGTAAGCCAAAACAAAGGACTGAAGGACACAAAATGATGTCTACGCATAAAAAGAAGTTGTGTTTTAGATGTGGATTTTCGTTTACACATGAAGGTAAATGTCCCGCTGTTGGACAGATATGTAAAGGCTGTGGAAAGGAGAACCCCTTTGGGATGGTATGCAAAGCAAAGGAAAAAGTAAGTGTGTCACTGTACGAATACAAATTGGCCATCAGAATGTTCCAGAATCAATGTTTGATGCACACCGACAAGGCCAAGCGGCGACATCAGTCAAGACAAATCGACACTGACCAAAGTCGATCGTCATCTAAATCATTGTGAAACAGTTCTTCTGTATCAGTATCAAGTGAAAGTGAAGAAAAATGATTGTCCCATGTTGATGTTTACCTCAGACAAGAGTGTGCATGTTGGTTTAGCCTCACATGAAGAAAAATGTCAGTCAAAGAAAGGTCGACATGCCAAAGCACCAAAGTCATTCAAACATTGTCCTAGGATTACAATGAAATTAAATGGTTGTTTGATACCCTTCATTAACAACAGTGGTGCATCAAAAAACATTATGCCTGAGGAGAAATACAATGAATTATCTCATTCGCCTCAACTTACACCATCAAAAACCAAAGTGTATACATGGACGCCCCTAAAAAGTCAAGATTCATTCGTAGCAGCAATGAAACACAAGAAAACTAAGGTAAAAGCACCCATCCATGTGCTTCAAGGCACAGCGTCTAGGGCCTGTCTACTCAATTTCAGCACAGCCTCGGATATGGGACTGATTTCTGTGAATTACAACATGAATGCTCACCATGAAATAGTAAGTCAGTTCACTTAATTATTTCATGATTTGGGAAAGCTTAAGACTATAAAAGTAAAGTTGCATATTAATGAGGACATCCGTCCTGTTGCTCAGAGACGTACACGAGTTGCTTTTCATTTGCAAGAAGTTGTTGAATCCTTACTTAGCGTGAAATTATTGATAGTTCTACTTGTCCTACACCATTGGTTTCTCCTATAGTAGTAGTGCCTATAAAAGGCAGTAAAGGAGCTGTACACATATCTGTTGATTTGCGTCGGGCAAACAAGGCAATTTAACGAGAACGGCATCCAGGTCCACACATTTCTGAAATAATAACATAACTAAATGGTGCAAAGGTCTTCTCTCACCTTGATTTAAATTAAGTCTGGACGGTGAGCTCTGCTCCGCTCATGGATTTTGCGGATTTTTCCTCACTTCGCGTTACATAGAGCTTGCGGAGTTCCGAAAAAAGTTTTTTTCCTCGCTCGCGTTTGTCAACGTCAAGTTGGCGAGAGAGGGAAATCCACCTCCCTGTGAGATTTTTCCTCATTCGCGATCGTCAACATCAAGTTGGCGAGCGCGGGTGTGGAAAATCAACCTCCTGGCGAGATTTCTCAACGTGGACGGTCATATTTCTCTTTGCGAGTGGTCGCGCATGCTCGCGACCGCTTGAGTTGAGAAACCGCCCGCTCGAGTTGAGAAAGCTGCCGCTCGAGTAAAAATCTACTCGAGCGGCAGAAAAGAAGCAGCGCCTGCTTATGCTGTGCATGATGCCGTTCGCGATGATTGCACAGTGCGTACAAGCACCTGGCACTGACAATCACCGCGAACTGCATTTATCTAAAGAAACTCTGCCACTCACGGAGCTCCGCGTGATGCGGCGGAGTTTTTTGTGCACTTCGGGAGTTCCGCGTAGCGGAACTCCGCGAACTCCGCCCGGGGTTAATTAAAATAAAGGTTATCATCAGTTGGAACTCAAAGAAGATTGCAGGTACATTGCAACCTTTTCTAAACATGTTGGTCTGTTTCCATACAAAAGACTACGTTTTGGTGTGCAATCTGCTGTAGAATTGTTTAAAGATGTCATTTGACATATATCGGAGGTCCGCAAAAAGAACACGATAAACCTAGTCGTTTTCTTGCCGAAGCAGGTTTGACTTTGAATGCAGACAAGTGTGAGTTCCATAAAGCAAAGAGAAAATTCTTTGACTATATTTTTTCCGGTGAGGGTATGACACTAGATCCTGCTAAAGTACAAGTTCTGTCTAATGCTGATCCCCCACAAAATGTGTCTTTGGTGCATTCATTTCTTGGCATGGCAATTACTGTTCCAGATACATACAAGACTTTGCCACTGTAAGTGCTCTGTTGAGAGACTTGACAAAAATGAATGTTTAATTTCATTGGTCACATGAATGTGGGAAAAGTTTTAAGAAAATCAAACAAAACATTGAGAATGCTACTGGAGTCAAGCTATTCTGGCTGATGAGTGGTGAAACCCCAAAACCGGTCCTAGGACGCTTGTTCCCAGTCCAGGGAGGACCTGGCCTGGCAGTTCGGGCTGGACTGTTCCCATTGGGAGCAGGGTCAAGACTGATTTGCATATGGCTGGGTTCAAATTGGAATAGCATGGGGAGCAAAAAAACTATGGATTTAGGCCCAGATCTCTGTACTGGGGTGAATGTATGACATTGTTCTGCATTCTGTCCATCAATGCTAATGAACTGGCATACTTCAATCTGAAGCTTCTTACAGAGGTTGTTGTTAGCCCAGGTGGTTTAACTGCTATCCATGCACAGCACAGAGAACACCAGACTGCTCAAAGGCATATTGTGGCATATGCAAGTAGATGTTTGTCCTAACAGAACATGCTCACTCACAACCAGAAAAAGAAAGTTTAGAAGTGGTATGGGCTTGTGAACATTTCCATGTATTCCTAAATGGAAAACCTTTAATACTGGTAATTGATCATGAAACTTTACTGACTATATATGACAATACAAAGGCTGAAATGCCTCCTCGCATTGAACGATGGGGACTGCAGGTACAAGATTATAACTATACCATTGTGCATAATCCAAGGAAGGATCAGAACCCTGCTGGCTACTTTTCCAGAGTGCCTATAGAAGGTCATGGAACTTCATCCAAGACGGCTGAGGCCTATATTAACTTCACTGTAAAATCAAACACACTAGCTGCCAATTGTTTAGCCCAGATTATCACTGCAACGAGCCATGATGGTGACATCATAAAGTTGTAGAATATCATTACTATGTGGGTAGAGAATTCAAATTCGGGACAGTCTGTGATGGAAAATAATTAAAGTGCCACATGAAGTACATCATGGAATCAGTGCCACAAATCGAGCTCCCCGAAACCCGGTCTGGTTTCCTTATCTTGATGACCGGGTGAAAGGGAATTAAAGGCCTGTCATCTATGCAACTGTATTTCTACAAAAGAAATTCAACACACAGTGTACATGTCAGAACTCCCAAGGCATACATGGGAGAGAATAGCCTTTGACTTTTTCGGTCCACTCAACAATGGACATTACCTGCTGGCGATTATGTATGAATACTCACGATTTCTATTAATTGAACACCTTTCATCCTCTACACAAGAGCGAGTCATTGAAAGACTGGATGCGTTCTTTACGACATGGGGTGTTGCAGCAATAGTGAAGTCTGACAATGGCCCGCCTTTCAACAGTTGAGAGTTTAAAGATTTCGTGGAGAATTTGAAAATAAAGCATCAGAAGCGCACACCTCTGTGGCCACAGGCCAACAGACTTGTTGAGCTTTTTATGAGTATGCTAAAGAAAGCAGTGCAGCGTGCTATCCTCAGAAACTCAATTTGAAAACTGTTGAATTCTACCTTGAGAGCTTATTCTTCAACACCCCACTCGACCACAGATGAAAGTCCTGCAACATTGATGTTAGGGAGAGCAATGAACACCATGTTACGGCAATGGACCAATCATAGAAAGAAAGATGAGTCAGCGACTTATGAGAAGGACTTGTTTAACAAGCAAAGGAGGAAAGCATATGCTGACAAGAGACGACATGTGTAAAACATTATCTTTAAGAAAGGAGATCCCATGCTGCACAACAAATGCGGTGAAGAAAATCTGATGCTCCATTTGATGCAGAACCTTTTCAAGGGATGTCTACTAAAGGACATATGGTGACTGCCCAGTGCCCTTGGAAGTCTACTACCAGAGGCCCTTCTCATTTCAGGCACCTAACCAATCATTCATCACCTCTAACTGTTGAAAGAGACTGGGTCTGAAACATCAGTGACTGCTGTTGCCTCTATACCGTTTATGCAGATCATCGACAGTGGTGGTGACAGTTTCCAGTTTCCAAGAACAAGATCAGGTTGAAGAATTAAATCACCAAAAAGATTGATTTAGGAGATTTAATTGTACATGTTTATATATGTCTATTTTGTGAAAAGATTTAGTTGTTTAGTTAACAGAGGGGGAGATGTTGTGTCCTGTGAATTAGAAATGATGGAACCCTTTTGGCTCCTGATAGACTCCATAGAACTATGACGTAAGTGTTAGAGCCGAATGCAATGTAGACTGGTTTCGAATGTTGAGTTTGCAGTTACATGCAGACAAATAAAGAAGTTTAATACTAAGCTCCATGTTTGGCATAGTCATTAGCGGGTATCCAGGCTCGGGAAGACGCTACGCCTACCACATTTACTACTGAAGGTACTGGGAACTCCCAACAGACATATAGGATAGGGGGATGGAGGTTGAAGCCCATAGGTTTGCGCATAGCATTTAGTAGTATGTGAGTGGTACCACTGTAGCACTACACACTTACTACAAAATGTAGTTTGCAAATTGTTCCCAATATGGTTTATAAAGTACTCTACTGCACAAATTGTGCACTGTAGCAGTAACAGCAGCAGTCTAACAAAAGGTCCAGTTTTGCATTCTATTTGATTTGGAGTCTTTTTAACAAATGTTTTGGCATGACAACATATAGATATTTCTTGTTCTTCAGAATAGATGCAATATTGAACTGGGCCACAGTTTTCATGCCATTACTTGTGAGGAGTGAGATGAATTTACTAAGCATACAAAGCAGAAAGTAGTAAGAGGATATTACTTTATTGATTCATGTACTGAAGGAGAAATTCATCAAACCAGAAACCTAAGTTTCATAGATAAGGTTCATCATGGATGCTGGCATAGGAAGATGACCCAAGACTCAGGCCATCAAATGCTTGACCTGCTGAAAGTGGTGAAGCCAAAATCCACCCATGGACTCTACTAATGCTTTGATGCCATGGAAGCGTTGAACCTACAACCCAATAGAAGAGTAAAAAATGTTTGGCGTCTTCGCACAGGATGGCAATTGGGCATTTGTCTACTTTTTAGCATCTAAATGAAGGAAATAAATGAGTCTATAATTACTTATGATCTTAGTACCCTCTGTAGTTTTTTCAGAGGTAGTTTAATTATAGCCTTCTTTAACAAAGAAGGCTCTTTAATATATAGTTAAGAATCAAACAAAGAGCAGCCACTATAGTACCGGCAACTAGCTTTAAGTACTTTGCTGGACATGGGTTTAATGGCATAAGGTACTTGAAAAACGTTTACCTCAGTATGTGGTTTACAGGAACACAGCAGCTAATCCGCCATAGAATGCAACTTAGTTCTAATTTTCCTTCCCCTCTTTATGATTAATGGAGACAGATCGGCCACTTCAGTATTAATCAATATAAATATAAGCCCATACAGTTTCAGCTGAGTTACCCTATCACATTTGCTCAAATTGTCAATGGAAGAGCAAATGTATTTACATGATTAAAATGCTTAATCATACCATTGCCACTTGGATTGTAAAGGGAAGTAGTTTTGTGTTTAATCCCCCACTCTTTCAAAATAGCATTAAGGGCCTGATTTAGATCTCAGTGGATGGGTTACTCCGTCACAACGGTGATGGACATCCCGTCCGCCAAAATATAAATCTCATTATATCCTATGGGATTTATATTTTGGCAGAAGGGATATCTCTCACTGTTGTATCGGAGTAACCTGTACGCTGAGATCTAAATCAGAACCTTAGTTTAATTTGACACAAACGGCACCCCATTGTCATTCAGAAGAGATGCATGTTTCCCTTCTCAAGTAAAAACACAATCCAAAATCTAGCACAGAATTTGTATCAGCTTTCTCCACAACTTCAACAATGGCCCAACATAAGAACATGTAAATAAGAGCAAATAATGAATTTTTGTGAATTACTAGCTAGGCCCATATTTTCAATTGACAATGATTCCCATATATACTTAGGAGCAAAAACTTCACTCATTGGTGGTCTCAAAGTATTCAAAGACTTGTTAGCTAAAAAAAAAGAACAATGGATTTCTCTCACACATTCCTCAATTTCCAGATCATTCTCTGGTGACCACAATTTCTTTCACTGCATGTTTGGCTCTTATAATGCCAAAGTGACCCTCATGATGCAAAAGTATGACCTTTTTGCCTAATGTTCCTGGAAGAACCATTCTATCACCCCAAATAATCACACCATTTTCCATAGTCAATTGTAATCTCACTTCTTAAAAAGATGTAATTGATATATTTAATAAACTCTTCCTTGACCAGCTTTACTCACACAGTCAGTGACCTTTAGTAACACTTCAGCCTCATATTTATTACCATCTGCACCAATTTATGTTAAAACTGCCTCCAACCCTTTGTTGCTGGCGGCAGTGGTAATATGACGGTCAGCATATGGGTTTAATCAGGGCCGGCTTTAACACTGGTGGCGCCCTCTGCGACAATGATTTTTGGCGCCCCCCAATGTCCACCTCCGCAATGGATTCCTGCACTACATCCCTTTAACTGTCTCCATAACCACTCTCCCTCAGATTCATTTAATTAGTTTTATAGTCACTCATAAAAGTGAAGGGTGTCAGAGCACTTTACATTGCACACACATTACACAGAGACAATATAAGTGTAAATCAATGTATAGGAAACGTTTCATAAGACGGAGGACTACAAGAGGTAGGATTTATATGTTGTCCATACTGGTAGGGAGTATAGTTTAGGGGGGCTTGGTCTGGAGAAACTCAAACTCAGAATTTGAAACTTAACACCATGGTTGGGGGGGTTCTCTTTAATAATCAGAAATGATTTCTATCCAAATGAACCCTTTGTGAAACATTAGGATAATGAAAGTCTGGGGAAAAAATCAATACGGTCTAATCTATACTTGAAGTCTGCATTTCAGTTCTTTGATGACAGTTAGTAGCTCACTATTTTACATTTAGGAGTTTAACTTGTAAACTGCAAGTAACAAAAGGAAGTCTCTGACGAAAGCAGTAACCCACTGACCTATTTATGATATATTCACTTTGTGATTTGCATGGTACACATTCTTTGCAGCAGGCATATTAACCCTCTGCACTACCTTATGAGGAATTCAAACTTCCAGCAGTCAAAACTTCCACTAGACAAAACTACAGTCTCTCTCCGGGAAGAACATTAATCACCGGAGTTAACTTTACATTTTTATTATTGGCTGAAAATTGCTGGAGGCCAGGAACACGGCAGCATGTGCTTTAAAAAACAATATAAAGTAGCTAACAGGCGCCCCCACGCAAAGGATGCACCCGGTGCGGTGGCACCGGTCGCACCGCCCTAGAGCCGGCCCTGGGTTTAATCCTTTTAGGGTTAAAACATTAGTAATGGCATTCTTGATAATTTGAAAATTCAATGTACACTGAAATGACCAATTAAAGTTGTTTGTGACATTAAGTAACTGTCTGATATGGAAAGGTTTATCTGCAAAATGCAGAATATATTTAGAACAGAATACAGCTATCCCTAGGAACGACCTAATATTATCCAAACTGTTCTATAAAAATGTGAGGCAATATCCAATGCGTTCTACAGCACTTGCACCTCCATCATTTGGCTATATATTAGATGTACTGCAAAGTGTCAGACTTGCATTAAGAAGTCAATACAGCTCCTTCTCAATAGGTGCTCTTGACAGTTGCATATAACTTCCATGACCACTCCTATTAGACATCCTTAGGACCACCCGTAGTGCAAAGTAAGATGAAAACAATATCAATGTAATTTATGCATGAGAGGGTATTCAATACAGTTATATTTCACATGGGTTTATATCTGTTGCAGGCTTTTCTACTTCAGGCTTGAATTATGCATGCAGAACAAACATATAGCTTTTCTCAAGAGTAAGCCAGTCTTACACTCAGCTAACATTTGTAAATTGAGCCCTAAAATTGTATACTTTTCCAGTGCGATTTCTACAAAAAATGTATTTTGAAGTTGATTGGTGTATAAATTTGTGTTATTAATTGAGAGGGTTGGAAGCCACAATCAAATAATAAATACAATCATTGTCAGGGTGAACAACAAAGGTCACTAAATAAATCTGAGCTTAATCCTCACAAGTCTAGGAGAGTTCTAATGAGAAGTTCCGAAGGTGCTACTTTTATCCACAGTACCAGGTTGAGGGTTGGGGATGCCCCTTTATCTAACCCTCCCCCATTACTGGGGTTGGTTTAATTTCAAACTGTCTGTAGTAGCAAAGGGCAGATAGTGAGCTGCATTTGTCAGTGGCAGTGTAGGCAGCCCTTAGAAGTCAGGAAGGGGATGTCAGCCCTGAGGCTGAGTACAACTTCACAGGACATCCTGCTCGGGAGAGCATCACCCTGCCCCACACTCAAGACCCTATTGCCTCCATGCCTGGAAGGAATACACAAAACAGCAGAGGAGAGCCATTCACTTTCTAAAGTTGGCATTTTCATAATTGAAACTTAAAATCTGACTTTACCATTAAAGAGTTTTTTAAATTATAATTCATTTGAGTGTAAACAGCTTATCTCTAGAGTGTCCAAACCTGAAGATGCCACTTATTAAGTGTAATAAGGTAAGTCCTGTCCTTCCGAAAGGCACTACCCTTTCATATGGTACAATGGAGACCCTGCAACAGAAAGCATGGGCATAGGCATCTCTCGGAGATTTCTTCCATTCACAGAAGAAACCCTCCCCTGCGGCCTTCTGAATTCTCTGGCCCTGGGCTAACCCACATGTTTACACAGCCTGACTCCACTTGGTGAACCGTGGTAGGTAGATGTAAAATAGGCAAGAGAAAGAGATACCCATCTTATGGCTGAACTGCACAATGTAGATCCAGGCTCAATCCTGTTTTACCAAATAGTGTGATTCCATCAGTGCTAGAAATTAAGACGATTGCGCTGGATCCCAGTTCCAGCAGCTATTTCTGGGCTGGATCTGGCCAACAAAGGGAAACATGCTAAATTTGTCCTGTTGTCATTTTTCTAACACCTTGGGACATTCAGCATTTCCTAAATATTGTCAGGCGGGGAGGGGACTTTCTGATTTTAGATGCAGCTGGCCCCAAAACAAAGGCCTGATTCAAAGGACTACCAGCCCTCCTTTTGTTCATGTATCATCCTGGCTTGGCCCCATCCGGAGCCTAACACCTAGTATCTTCTAAAATGGAAGTAAACAAATGGTGTACAACTTGTTGCCACTTCACAAGTACTTATGAGAAACTATTGGAGGCAGGTTTTTAACTTTGTTCAACTAACTATTTAATGTGCTTGCACTGAAAGAAGGCAGGATTTCTCTGTCTGAAAGAGTAATTACACAAATATTTATTGAAATGGCACTTACTATTTTTGTTATTCAATTATTTTATGGTGTTACTCATTACGAAGCAGGGGCGCAGAGAGCTTCACATCACTCTAAGAGGCACGACAAATCATACAAGTGTGTAAATAGTGTACAACAAATGTTACATAAGGGAATGAGTGTTGTAAGGTGCAGGAATCACATATCATTAATTCTTGTAACCATTACATGTTAAGAGAGAATGGTCTCTAGAAACAAAAAGTCATGATATAAAAAGTAACACTGTGATTGTGGTAGTCTGTACTAACAATACTTTATTACTACCTAAGGGAAGATTGCTTTGCAATCTTAGAATAACAGATTAAGAAAAACAATAAGGATCAAAACCCATGATTTACAGTTTGCATGCAGCTCCTTGATGCCTGTAAATAGATCCCTGTGTTATATAAGAAGGCTTGCAATTTATGAACTGGATGTAACAAAATGACCTCAGCATCAATAGCAGTAGACCACTTACCTCTCTAAATAAAATACCATTCGGTGATCTGCATGTTACATGATGCGCAGGAAGATTAACCCTCAATGCTACTTTATGAGTCAAAAATGTGACTGCACAAAACACAGAACTCTCCCAAAACTGTGCTCATCACTAGATATATCTTAGTGCTATTACACTTCCTTCTAAATTGCTAGGTAGACAATGATCTCTGCAGCTGGTATCTTAACCCTGTAAGCTATTTTAAAATGCAGCCTCTTTGTGACCAATGAAGTAAGCTAGAACAGTGTTACCGTCAAATGTGTCTTTGTTGCCAATTTCTTAGCAGGATATATTTGTTTAAATAAATGTATAAGTCGACTGTCAGACTTTGTTCTTCAAGTTCTGTCCCTGGTGACTCTACCCCCTTTCCTCCGCCACATCCGGACCCCTAATTTATGGGTTCCTATAGTAACTTTTTTCCAATTCCAGCACTGGATTCTATGCAAATATTTCATTGCACAGAACATCCTTTTTCTGCATTATCCCATATGAAAGCACATGAGTTCTGTATGTAAGCTGCGCAAAATCCTCTTGTGTGTTTATTTAATAGACAATAATGTTGCTCCAGGTATAAAAATGAATCTAGGCTAAATACTGGGTGCACAAGTCAGCTGACTTGCCTCTTGATTTGTTGTCAGAGTGAGAGGCCTAAATGTGTGCAGTTTTTAAAAACGATCACTTTCAATAAATGTCGTTCAGTAATGTAACCTGATGCAGTAAGGTGAAACATTAAAAAATGCAGGGGGATATTAACAAGGCGGCGATATGAAATTATCGCCGCTTTTGCGTCCGTTTTCGGGCGAAAAGCGGCGATAATTTCATTGCTCTTATCAGCAAAGACACGCTATCGCGTGTTTTGCTGACTTAGCGCTCCGTTTCCCAGCACGCCTAACTTTGCATCGCTAATGAGATGCAAAGTAGGCGTGGCTGTGAAACCAAACAGGTATAATATCGCGAAGGCAGCTTCGCGATATTATCAAGGAGGGTTAGCGATTTTTTAAATCGCGTTAAGTATGCCTTAACGCAGGAATTTAACGTCTGTTAAATTACTGACTAAGGCATACTTAACATGGGGGGTGGATTCTGTGGCTAAGACCACAGGCCCTATCATCTAGGATATCGCCGTTTTCCACCATGGGAAACGGCGATATCCACGCTATCTCTGGAATTTTATCGCCTCAGCGATGCGCGTTGTTGATAATGCGCTAACCGGGCGATAAATTACAGAGATAGCCGGCGATAAATATGCATGCGCTAAGCGCGCTTTGCGATATTTATCGCCGGGCCTTGTTAATATGCCCCCATATTTCTTGAATTTTGAAAAGGTTTATCGCATTCCTACATGGTGTTTATTGCATGATTTACGTTCATCTCTGACATTTTTTAGGCAACCGAGTGAGACCATAAAGTTGTTTCGGCTCCACTTCTTAATTTATTGGCTGTTGCACCACTAATTGTGAAACAAATGGCAGAGCGGTCATCCAGTTCTCTAAAAAGACCTCCCCATCTACGCCACCCCGCATGTTCCTCAATTGCACTACTTGCTCCCATTACAGTGCAGGTCATGTCTGGTCCCCTTCCCAACAGGGTTCCTTTATCTTCCTTGGTGTACATCCAGCAACTGGCATACTGCTTTTCACACATCCGCCTGTCTAAAAGACGTGCATTTAAAGTTTCAGATACTGATTGCTCTTTAATCTTTCTAGATTGGCTTGGGCACTCTATGAAAGACTCTGGGCACTTTGAGAAAACAGGGTGGGTGCACACACGCACCCTAGAGGGAACATAGGTTACACTAAATAAATATAATTAACATAACATAACATTGGTCATATGAGCAACGTATTTGAGTTTCTCATTGATTCCCATTCACAAAGTGGTAAAATTGCTAAGTACCCGCTGAACCTCTTACTAGAATTGCACCTTTGGCTGTGACTGGTACCTTTCGTGTTACAGTGGAGGTTTTTAAATCTTCTCATTTAGATATTGGAACTGCTCTTCACCCGTGAATACTGAAATGTAGCTCATCGCCTTTGTAATCAGTTCTCAATTGAGCTGTTCAGAGCTTTTATTTTAAGTCCCTGTCTCCATTATTTTCTAAAGGAGGGTGATGCAATGCCAGTTATTGACCATTCATGGTGCTGGACTTACTCCAGGTCTGAGCTGAAGTACATTTATAGTTGTTTTGGGAGTTTTTAGGCTGTAGTATCTATATAGATGCAGTTTGTGACTATCAATGTGCTTTCTTTTTTGTAGGTGGGAGCACCTCCTCCCTAGCGTCAACTTAGCTCCTCCTTACTCCTCCTTAGACCCATCCATTGTAAATATTCCCAAGTTTACTGCCAACCCACATGTTCCTCCCACATTACCTTCTAAAACTTATACCTAGGTGTGCGGAGATCTCGGCACATAAAAGGTGGGTGAGGGGAAGGCGTAGACATAGGCATGCACTTTAGTATAAATCATTTTGTAGTACTATGTAGTACGACTAATACACTAGAAAATGCAGTTTGTGAAAAGGCCGCTTAATCTTTGGAGAGTTAGAATTTCAAATACAGGCCTCTTCGGTTTATGCTTACAGGATTTGGGATACTATTCCTCTGAATTTGCACCCTACTCTTCATTCATTCTCTTTTAATAATGAGCTAAATACTCCAGGCCAGATTTACTAACCTTTCATGTAACGCAGTGCAGCAAGGCAACTTTTTGCGCTGAGTTGCATGAAAGGGAGAAAGCAGAAATTAGCCATATCTAAAAAGATATGGCACACTTCTGCTCTCTCATAGTGCTGGTGCACTTCAGGCAGCCTAGTGCCAATGCAGGCACCCTTGTACACAGTCTAAGGGTGTGTGCGTTACAAGAAGAATTGTTTTTGTGCAGCAAGGAAAACCTTCCTGCACAAAAACAATCCCTCAAGGCATTTTCCTCTTTCTATGTGTGCTGCATTTTGCAAATAATGATGGGGAAAAATTATTTTTCTCCCGGTTAAGCCATCCTCTGGGAGGCATAGAGATTTCATGCAACGCTAGGTTTACAAACCTTTATAAATCTGGGTTTGCTTGAAATCCATGAGTGGATGCAGTGGAATGCCCATGCTCCACCCATGGAACACCTCCCAGAAAGTAATGTAACACAATGCTGCACAAGTCGCTGCATTACATTTCATTTCAAGGTGGAGCAAATCGCCCCTTGTGTGGCTTTGTGAATATCCACTAGCATTTTTCATTGCGCACAACCAGGACACAAATTTTAGTAAATCTGGCCCTCTGTTATTTGATTACTATTTTATAGGTTGATAATTTGTATTCTTGTAACTTGTTCAGCTGGCAATTACACATGTATACGGATACTAAGTTGAATTTTCATAATTTAAATTTTAGCCTTATGCAAAAATATTTTTTTACTTTGTTTCATTTTAAGAAAATTTGGTGTGTCTCTCCACTGCTTTTTAAGCAAGGTTTACTCTTTTAAAAATATTTTAAATTAAATAAAAACTATAAAACCACCACTAGTTGCAGTTTTTAATTTGTGCCTGAGATTGCTAGTGGACTCCATGGGAATTTAATTTAGGGACTAAGACCCTTTTCACAACATATTGAAAGAAAGCATTGGCAAAGTCAATAGGTTTTGACAGTGTAACAGATTGACTTCCTCAATGCTTTGTTGGGTTAGGTATCCACAGGGAATATGCACTCATCTGTGGCCGCTACTTTGGAAAATAATTTATCAAAATATTACAAATCTGTTCAGAGATGGCTGCTGTGAATGCACATTTATCCATGGCAGCCATATTTAATTCATACATAGTGTTTTGACAAATGTCATGATGGGCACTGTGGATGTTTATGCATGTGCAGTAACTATCTTTGAATGCACTTGTGTTAGAAACAATTGTCAGAGGTATGCACCCTGTCCAAGTAGTAGTAATCAGGGTAAGTCATAAACATACCCTAAATTAACCTGTGCTCACCCTCTGGTAGCTTGACACAGAGCAATCAGGCTTAACTTAAGTGACAATGTGTGAAGTATTTGTGCAACACATATTACAGTAAAACAGTAAAAACACCACACAAAAATAATCCACACAAGGTTAGAAAAATAAAGCTTAATTTAATTAACAAAACAAGACCAAAATCACAAACATCCAATAAGCAAACCCGGAGTTATGAATTTTTAAACAAAATCTTGAATTATAGTGCTTATAGTCATAAAGAACCAATCGAGGCTGTCTGGACGTGCTGAACCTGGCCAAATCTAAAAAGTCAAGCTGAACATGATGGAGCATGGGTCGGATGCAGAAGCCATGCAGGCCCCTAGTGAAAACAAAACCTCTCCTGAGGATACGTTGCCGGCAAGAGCAAGATGCGTCAGTTAGCCAGGCGCGGGCGGGGCGCACCCTGTGTCCCTGCCGCTGGGGTTGGCCAGGCTAGTGACTTCCTGAGGTAGGCGGTTCGAGTCCCCTTAGACCAAAGATGGTGTCATAAGATGCGTTGGTTCCGAGTCAGCATTGGGGACCCGTGTCTTCGTTGAATCCCTTTGTGGTGAAGGTGATGCATCATAGTTGAGCCTCACAGTTGGGTCCTGTGTCGTCGTCGAACCATTTACGATGAAGGCTATGTGTCGTCATTGAGCCTTGTGGTCAGGTTTCGCAACAACGTCGAGCCGCGCAGGGATGTCCTCGAAGCAGTGCTACGTCGACATCAAAGGATAATGCTTCAGTTCTGACTGGTGCAAAGCAGGCAATGTGTGGGTTTTTGAAGACAAACAGCTGCAGAACCCCCCTTAAAGGCACCGGGCTGGATTGGCACCTCTTGTCAGGGCAGGAGTCACAGTTGACAGAGTCCAGCAGAAAGAAGTCTTTGATGTCCCATGACTTCAGAACAGGAGGCAAGCAAGCAAACCCTTGGATTCACTTGGTTCTGGGAATATATTGATTCAGGTCCAGTCCTTCTCACCACCAGGCAAGGACAGCAGGCAGCAGGGCAGGCATAGCAGAGCAGGAGTTCAGCAAATCTAGCAGAGTGGCAGTCCTTTCAGCAGCACAGCATTCCTTCCTGGCAGAGTGTTCTCCGGTCCAGAGTGTACTCAGTTGGTGGTGGCAAGGGTCCAGCACTTATAATCAGTTGTGCCCTTGAAGTGGGGGAGACTTCAAAGAGAGGCCTTTGAAGTCCAAAAGGTCCCTGCCCTTCCTGCTATGGCTCCAGATGCACTACAGGGAGGTATGTCATTCTTGGTGTCGGGACAGTCACCGCCCTATGCAGGTGCAAGTGCCAGCTCCTCCCTCCCATCTACCTCAGGAAGGCCATTCAGCCTAGTGATGGGCCATCAGGATGTGAATGTCACACTGGAGCTCCCTTTGCTGTGACTGTCCAGAGGGAATCCACAAAGCCCAGCTGTCACCTACTCCAGACGTGTATTCAGAGGCAGACAGAGCAGAGGTACAGAATGGTTAAAGTAAGAAAATGCCTACTCTCTAAAAGTGTTTGTCTTTTACTTTCTAAAAGTGGCATTTTCAGACTTACAATTTAAGATCCAATTTCACCATAAGCTTTGATTTTAAATTGTGAGCTCAGACACACCAAACTCAAAATTTCAATCTTGTCCCAATTGGGAATTACAATTATAAGGTGCAATAAGACAATCCCAATGTTAGCCTATGGGCAAGATAAGCCTTGCAGTAGTGAAAAACAAATGTAAGAGTTTTTCACTACCTGGACATGTAAAACTTAAAAGCACATGTCAAATTTTTTAAATACACTGGTCCCTGCCCTTGGGGCTTTTCAGGGCCTACTTTAGGTGTGACGTATATGTATTAAAAGCAAGGTTTGGGTCTGGCAAGAGGGTTAACTTGCCGGGTCGATCTGGCATCTTAAAACATCACACGCAGGCTCTGCAATGGCAGGCCTGAGACATGTTTTAAAGAGCTACTGCAGTGGGTGGCACAATCAGTGCTGCAGGCCCACTAGAAGCATTTAATTTACAGCCCCAGGGCACATGTAGTGCACTTTCCTAGGGACTAATAAGTCAATTAAATATGCCAATTTTTGATAAGCCAATGTTACCTTGTTTTAGGGAAAGAGAGCCTGAACTTTAGCACTGGTCAGCAGTGGTAAAGTGTCCAGAATATTAATGTCAGCAAAAATGAAGTCAGCAAATAGGGGAGAAGGAAGGCAAAACGTTTGGGGTGTCCCTGTAGAAAGGGCCATGTCCAGCAATTTGTAATATCTTAACAAACCCATTTAAAGAAGTCTGAGAAGAATCTGCACACATCTGCGCTGGTCATCTTTGACAGTGTTTGTCAAAATAACACATACTCATTTGTAGCTGCTTGCTGTGCATGCATGCACATGCACTCTTGTGGAACCTGAAAAGGTACAAAACACTTTCATTTGGATGCTGATAGCACCGCGGCCACCAAAGAAAAGAAAATATGAAGTGAAAGAGGACCTATGGAAGAGTGTGCTAAATAGGGAGGGGCAGAGGAGCAACAGAGGAGCATGGTTGAGGGTAAACAACCATATGCAGAGAGTCAGTGAAAGCAATGTGGGAGGGTAAGCAACATGGAGAACACGGGGGTCGGGGAAAGTAAAGGGGTCAGCTGTGGAGGGATATAAGTTAACCAATCAGAATACTGTGAAATTGAAATGCTCCAGAGCAGAACAAATGCATGAATAGTAAGGAAAGCTATCAACTCAAGAGACAACTGAGATAGAGAACAAAGCTGCCCAATGACGAGCAAGGAGATGGCCCAGGGCCCACTATATGTATATTAGTAACAGTAAGTCCGGCCAAGAGACAGCTGCGGATTTCTGTAGCCAAAACCTAAAACATTGAGGCATGATCACTAAATGAACAAGATAATTTAAAGAGGTAGTGCTGCTGCTGAAACTTTAAGTGGTCTTGATTGATCTTTGTCAACCTTCTTTACTTATTTCACTCAATGCTTTTAAGAAATACAAAGCAATAGCTGAAATGAATCCTCACACTCAAAAAAGAAATCAGTCAAGCCATGCTTTTTAAATGGGAAAGAATTCATTTTAGCCATGTTCCATTTTTTATGGATAGTATTAGCTTCCCTGAATCACTTGTTACAACTACGGCAACAGTGCACACTTTCCTTACTCAAAGAAACGTTTACATCGCTTGCAACTGCAATTTAAGATTTCCTAACACTGAGAAAGATAGGCACTGGCACCAAGAGTTGTAAGTGGTACTTTGGACCCTATTGTGCCTTACAATCCAACAAGGGCACAATTTTCATATTTGGCATTTTTTCAGTATAATCTCAGTGAGAAACACTGTGAATCCCTCTTTAAAATGGCAGGAACGCATGCTTGCAAGTCAGGGATTACAGTAAGCTTTGGAAGGTACCGGTGGTAGAAATGGGCAGTCCCTCTGGTGAAGTGGATGATGCCAGTGGTGAAGGTGGGCAGCGGGCACTAAAGAAAAAATGTGGACACCTGCATTTATAATTTTTGTTTATAAATTAAGCACTGATTCGCTGTATGTTATCTTCTGGGTTGCTGTAATTTGGCACACAATAAAATGAATAACACCAAATACCTATGCAGCAATGAGATTTGACCAAATGTTTGATAATTAAATGTATCTGTTGGGTTTCGCCCTCGTTGAAGGGTTACGCCCAAGCTTCTTGCCTTCACCCCTCCTGTTTCCTGGATGTTGTATTTGTTGGCATTAGGACTTTGTGCACTTTACCACTGCAAGTGATTGTGACGTTTAGAAAGTTGATATTTTCTTCTCCTAACCATCTGCTGCCTGCAGCCTGTGTTCTGGGTCGTGTGACTGTGAATAGCTTAGCAGATGGCCTCTGTGTATTCCTTTTAGCCTGAGAGGCAAAGGGGGACTAGGGTTTGGCTGGATGGGACATCCTATCAGAATGGTGTTGGCAGAGTAGTTCCCTGCTCACTTACAGTTTCAAAGTGCTGCCTCCTGCATACAAAGGGACCTGACACCAGTCTTTTGACACCTCAGACTACTTGGAGCCTTGGCAGAGAAAGGGATAAACTTTCCAGAACCAGATGTGAGTGTAACAATGATGCCACCCCCCCACCCAATTCAAAGGCTAGCACTACGTATAAATATTGGGCCTCCTGAATCACCTCTTCAGTATACTCCTGGAGCTGAGGACTACATAAGAAGGACTGCGTTGTACCCCATAAGAATGCCCTTCTGCTTGAGGTCTGTCTTGTTCTTCAGAGGACTGCCCTGCTGCTTCAGGCCTACCTTGTTTTCCAGAGGACTGCCCTTCATCCCAGGCTAACCTGAAGGACTCCAATGGTCAGTTGGCTGATCTCCTTTTAGGAGCTACGGGGATACAACAAGCTCCAGAGGTCTACCTACAACTGCCCAACTGACCTGCTGCAACTGGGCCTGCAACTGGACCTGCCTGAGCCCTGTTGACCTCTGCTAGAGTGAGTCCCTGATCCTTAAGAGGTGCCTCCCATGGTCAGGACTCTTGGCTGGCTTCAGAGTGCACTCTTCGGCAAAAAAACTTGAAATCCTGAAGTTTAGGGCTCTTTGCAACTGCAAACGGGCCCATTCGTGCCAAAGCTTTGGCACACGCAACGGTCTCCAACGCAAAGCTCCAGTGAACCCATCTCTTCGTATTACAGCGACCGTCAGCGATGACCGGCAGAACGACATCTGCACTTCGTGCTACAGCAACAGCAGCCCGTGGTGACAGCCAACGCGAAGCTCCAGCAAAACCAGACTGGATCTTCGCACTACAACCACGCCCATCCACCGACCATTTATGATGCCTTCCCTGCTCCTCGTGAGCTCCTCCACTGCAAACTGGACTCTTTGAGTTGGACTTTGAGAAGGTAACTTTGTTAGTGGGACTAACCTGGTCCCTGTATCTGGCCTCACATCATCATGATCAGCCTGAACTTGGGAATTTTCCCTGGTTTATCACAACCAGATGACCAAGCACTAAGTAGTGCTTTTTGCTTTTAGGCACTACACTTACCTAATAGTTTGAAATTGTATAATTCTGGCTCTACTGATTAGAATTTTGTCATTCTGATGTCATTTATTCTGCATAAATACTTAACACATTGTCTCTAAATTAAGCCTGACTGCTTTTGTGTCAAGCTATCAGGGAATTAAGCACAGGATAAATAAGTGACATTTGCATTTCAGCCTGACAAGGATGGTGGTTGTTGCTTGAGTAGGATTTTCACCCCCTCAATCAAAAACTCGATTTCTTATAGTATCTAATAGCCACAGTAGGTCAAACACCGAGTAATTGCAAACATACCCATAAATCACAGGCATATGAAAGCTCACTTACTCCCAAAATTCAATGACTGGCGATGTGCTGTTTGCCGTTATATTGAAGGAAGAACTGTTTCTCTGGAACTCCACACAGTTATCTGCAGGTCAGATATGAAATACCATTAGTGATAACCACATGAGTACATTTTCAACTCCAAAGGACGTCTTCAGTAAAAGATGGACCAGCTACATAATTTAACTTTATCTGAACCAACACCAAGCGTGTTTCATAGACCATATTCTGTTGGCTTGTTGAGGGGACCAACTTTGCATACACAGCTAATGTTTGCTTTAGTTTTCAGTGGGAGGCACAACCTTTACTTATTGTTGTGGGGCTTCAGGAGCAATTGACAAAAAATTGTAGAGACTGTGATCAGAATCATCTTACCGCATCTATTGGGTTCTTACTTGATTTTCCGGTCTGGTGTACAGATATCTTAAGGTGCTATGCTAGTCTCGACTAAAGTTCATACATATAAAATACACACATATGTACAGTTAGCGCACTTCATCAGTTTGTCTTTTCCGTTGGCATTCTGCCCACCACAACATACAGCATCTGGCAATGGAGCTGCACCCTCCAGCTGTGAGCATCCACGTAAAAAGAAGAGTCCTTTGCATTCTTTTTAAAAAATTATTTAAGTCATCTATGCATGTTTAAACTACTGTAATTCAGAGACAATTGCACCTTTTCTTTGCGCCAAAAAGAATCGTATTTTTTCTGAGGTATGCATTAACACTTAAAAGGGTTTCCGGAACTGCTTGGAAGTCCATGTAATTATATGAAATGGCTTTTTTTGATTTAAACATTTTATTTCCACCAGATGGGCACCACGATTAGCCAGTGCCCTGCTGTCTCTTATTATGTATGTGGCATGTGTTTGCAATGAAAACAATTTTAGCCATTGCACCAGTTTGCCATGGACAGACCTATTGCCTTGGCCAATGCCTCTTATGCTATGGGATCCTTTTTTCTGCAGTCTTTCCTTAACTCTCAAGGAGGTATTTTCAACAGACAGGAACTCTCTTTTTTGATCACTCTATAGCATCTCGCAAGGTTATTGACTGAACTGCTTCTATTCTATTTTCAATCAGAGATAACATTCTTATTGTAGAATTACATATCCGTAGAATAAACATATGGATGAATTAATGGATGGATGGGTGGGAGGACGGATGGAAGGATGGATGGATGGATGGATGAATGGATGATCAATATAGCATATTACATGAAACCAACCATATTGACGAACTCAATTGAAAAAGGCACTTACGCAGAGCAGGAGAAGGCACTCACAATGGCTGGTGTTTTCGCTACTGCCATGAGTGCCAGTTTGGACATTGCCAGACTACAGCATCAGCCATAGACCAGATCTGTAAAATTGAAAGTTAGCTAAAGTTACAATATGACTGGTCCATCTAAACTCTGAGCCTTTATCTGAATCATCTGAATACCAAGAAGAACTAACTGGGAATCAATGGTGAGTTTTGTAAGGTGTCATAAATATGCTGTCCTAGTGTAGGGTATTAAAAATATACACTCAGGGAATTTGTATCTGGGAGCTGGTTGTCAGCCTAAACACATTGGCCAAAGTCATGGTTATTCTTTAGACCAAGTATGATTTCAGGGCAAATTCTTTATTTTTTGTGTTTATTTAATTTCTTGTAATTACTTGTGGTTTTGTATAGCGCAAACCGGACCAACCAATGTGGCTTAGATCTTTGCATGTATTAAAATAATGTATAATACAGAATTGGAATTCCAAGACAGTGGTACTTTTAAGGTATAACCATTCCACTAAAAAACATTCTGACAGCAAAAGCTCTTTCAAAGCCTCAAGATATATCTGTCCAGTATCTAAGCAGGATGATTTCCTATAGGTCAGCAAGGAACAACAGCATGGACCAGAAGAGAACAGATAAGATTATTCATGTGTTGATTTGAACTGGTATCTGAATGTGTGAATTCTGCGATTGCTTTCACTCAGTGAAACATTCTATTGTCATGCGGTCACATTTAGGCCTGAGTAGGTGCACCACCATTTTATATGCTCATGTTTTAAAGTTGCCATCTTTTCTTAAACGCTGACATTTGACACACATTTGCTTGCGTGCCTGTGCAGGATAATATTCTCTGAAATGGCTTTGCTTACATTTATAAGTGCCTTAAACATTCTGTACAAGGGCTAAGTTCACTACACAAAATGCTGTTGTTTGGTATTGTCAGCTCTGCGACTGAGTTTTCATGAAAGAATCAACAATAGCTTGACTGGGGATTTGGCATGATTAAATGAGTGCAGTTTATTATATAATCAACATCACTCCTTTGTTAAGACAGAGGAGCTTTTCGCCTACACTGCTGAGGTAGCCCTATGTCGGAATTCCAGCTCAGCTGATTTCTGTTTACCTCCTGCAAGGGATGATGCCCAACTTTCCACCAAGACGGGCTCCCTGATGACACTTACCCTTAGGTAATAGGGGAGTTAAATCAATCTACAGGGGTTCTGGCGTAGGATAGGTAGCGCTAGGTAAGATCACAAAATATAACAGTATTTATATGCGAGCATATATCTATGTAACAACAGAATCGTTGATTTGTTTATTTTCTGTACCATTCTCGTAATGCTGATTACAGAGTTCTGTTTCCTTCTAGTAATATTTGCAACAAACATATTTTACACAAGAATCCTAATGCTTCAATAAATATTGAAACATCACTTTATATATTTCTTGTGGATCTCTTTGGGTATGCATGAGTTACCAAATGAAAGGGTTCTAGATCTGTTTCCACGATTTCCTTGGGGAGTCAGGGTTGTCATGTTCTGAGGTTGCACATTCTATCTTTTACCTGGTTAGGTTAGGGGTACAGATGGTGCACTGTGAGCTAGCAGAACTAAGGCCAACATATCCTGATGGTGTGAGTAGAATCAGTCTTGCACACTTTTGATGCTTATGTTTTCCAACCAACGCACAGTTTCACTGAGAAAGTATGAACTGTGACATTTTCATGCCTACACTCTATCTGCGTCTCCTAACAACTACACAGCTTACGAAGCACTTGAAATATCATTAATATTTCAAGAATACCAAAATTAGTTTGAAGGCACCCTACCCATTAAAAGAAATTCTGTTAGACTAGGTTCCCTCAGCAGTGTGGAGCAACATGGTCAGTCTTAGCCGGTTACACACCCGATCCAGATATAGCAAATCTGATAGCAGCAGAGCTACATATCCTGTATACAGAACTGGTCAGAATATATAGATGTTTGACACAATACATGATGCGAACAATGACAATAAATCTGGCAAGGGCTGTTGAAGCTGCACAACCACAATTGGCTATGCCTGGCATTGGTCCAGTAAACATCAATGCAGTCATGGGTAAGGTTCCCAACAGACGGGAGGAGATTCAGTTCTGGATTGCACACAAAAATAAAATCAATTTGAAGCAGTGTTTTCCCATATGAGACCCCAACAAAAATATAGAATCCTCACAATATGCCTGCCAATGGGGATGGCTCCCCCAGTGGAAGACTATACCTTTGCCGCAGTATATACCAGAACACATGGTACACCCTCATTATCTGTTTGCCAGAGGTGCTTAAAGATCCAAAATGAGGATGGGGGAGTCCCTACCCTGGATTTGGGGATGAAACTGATGGGCAATGTTGCTGCAGTATCCACAATAATGCTAAGTAATATAAAAAGGAAAGCAGCAGCATTGGCTATATACCAGCGACTCACGCAGGTTGCTCTGGGCGACCAGGAGCCCAAATTACCTAAAATTGCTGAATAAAACAATTCATCACTAGGTAGGAATAATTAAGAGCCAGACATAGTAAACCAAAGATTAAGGGTAATCCTGAAAAGAATTACTTGTAGCAGACACCGAATCTTCTAAGAAGAAGTGGGGTAATAAGAAAAATAAAGAAAAGACTAAAACACAGAGTGGATTTCCTCCACAGGAGTCCTCGGACAAGCGCTACAATCTGGTCAACCGTGATACAATTAAAATGATACTGATGACATTTCAAATTACATAATTGGATGACATCTCTAGTGAACTGACAATTCACTAACTTTTAAAGCAACTTAGATGGTGCAGGCAAAAGACAAATGGGCCGGTGGTTGTCTGGAATGTCTGTGTCTGCACTTGGCTTTTGTTTAAATAATTTTAGCCTGCTTGCTGCTGGATTGAACAGTAGTTCTATCCAGGGACTTATTAGGAGGGCGTTCATAATTGGATTACTAACTTCTACTCCCAAAGCTAAGAGGGAAGAGGGATAGGGATCCAAAAAATCTTGTACAATCTTAAATATTGCTTTTGATTTGTTACTTACCATTCTGATCCCATCTTCATAGCACTCTCTCTTGGAATGGTTTATCAGCATTACAGAACTTTAGAGAGCCGTTTTATACAATGCTTTAGACTCCGCACTGTATTTATTTTGCCATTCTCTTTTAGCCCTCTTACCTAGTTTTTTCTCCAGCCTGCACTCATCGCAGGACCTGGGGCTTGAAATCCTACTTCTTCTAGGTGCATGACGTGGGGCAGGAGCTAAGTTCTCCACTGTAGTGCACAACCAGTTGTCAACCTTCAGTGTGTCAGAATCAATGGAGCCTGAAAAGATCAGTTTTTTGTTTTCCAGAACAAGCAGCAAGCTGCTCTGAGAGATCTTAAAGAAAGATCTAGTCAAGCGTGAGGCAGCATGGGTCCCTGGACTGCCCTGAGCCGAGATAAGCCAATTGAAATGGATCCAATAGTGATCAGTCGAAGTCAGAGGAGTAGGGTCACTAAACTGAGATTAGAACAAAACAAATCGATAGTATAGGCCACCGAATAAGTGGCTTTGGAGACCCATTGAGAGAGTCCCAACAGGGACATAATGTTAATTAAGATGCGTGTCTCTTTATCGGACGAACAGTTCCAATATGTTGCAGTGGGAAAATCACAAAATAACCTGAGAGATAGCTTCACTGAGAGGAATTAAAAACATCCTAGCTGGCCTAGGCGGTCTATAAATCAGCAAGCCCACAACCGACTTTTGGGCATTTAGGGAAAGACAGAATCCAAGCACCTCTTCTTCCAAAACGTCCGAAACTGGGAAGGAGGAGCAAGTATATATATCTTTATAAATAATAGCAATGCCATACCTTCTACCCAAGACTCTGTCTAGATTTAACGTCTTTTTTCCAAGCCCACGGTGTAATAGAAACTTGCACCTCACCAATGAATAATCCTGTATTTCCAGTAATGAAACCAGACCATTCATATCATTTAGTCTTAGATTAGAGACACTTGAACACTACTAAATGCACATTTGCAGTATAAAACACACATAGCACTGTACTAATGAACATTATAGCGCATAAAAAATACAAAAACACATTGGACATATTTAATGAATTTATCTGCCAAAATATGCATCTGAAAGAAGGTACTTGACCGTATTCAGCACTCTAGGTTCTCAAAAACAGTTCTGTTGATTGTCACAATGGAATAAAAATAGCCCAGGGCTGTTTTCAGTAACCCTGGGTGTAGTTCGCATAGTAGCGCTACGCGTAGCTACGCGAAGTGCACTTCGCACTACGCGAGCTACGCGTAGCACTACGCGAACTGCGTAGTGCGGTAGGAAATGCTGTTCGCAATGATTGCACAGTGCCGGATGCTTGTCCGCACTGTGCAATCATTGCAAACGGCATCTTGCACAGTGCAAGCAGTCGTTTTCTGCCGCTCGAGTAGATTTGTACTCGAGCGGCAGTTTTCTCAACGCGGACTGGTAGTTTCTCATCGCGAGCGGTCGCGATCATACGCGACCACTCGAAATGAGAAACCTGACCTCCCCGCGTTGAGAATCTCGCCGGGAGGTTTATTTTCCAAGCTCGCGATCGGCAACTTGATGTTGCTGATCGCGAACGAGGAAAAAGTCTCGCCGGGCTGTCATTTTGCTCGCTTGCGGTCGCCAACTTGACATTGAGGACCGCGAGCAAGCAAAAAATGCCCGCTACGCGTTTTTGCACTGTGCTACATGCAATTCACGTAGCGCGTAGTTGCGCAAACTACGCAAACTACGTGAGCGTAGCGCAGTTTTCCGCCCAGGCCTAGTTTTCAGCCCGTGTAACAGAACTATTACAAGACTTCTATTATCAGGCATTGTCCTATGTCGATGGCATCACATAGATTTTGGATTTGCTTACATGGGCTACAAATTTCATTAAAAAAAATAAAACATTTGCCCATCTCAGTGTCCTCTTCTTGGGATACGAGCTTTCAAGTGAAGGCAGAAGCCTTGTGACACAGTTTTCATAGGGAATGTGCACTGTTACAACCACCAAACACAGTGAAGAAACTCCAACCAATATTGGGTTTTCTGAATTTTGGCAGAACTTACATACCAGATTAAGCACAATGGGTAAAACCATTTGTTGACTTGATTCATGCAGACCTTTCATTTTCAACTTCAAGTTCACTTTGGACAGATGAACACACACAAATGTTATGTTCGGTGCAAGCTGACAGGTTAGCTTCAAAACATTCACACACATGTGCCAACACCACAAACCAGGTGATTAGTATAATTGTGGATGCATCAGGGTACACCTTTGTCACATTCAACGAAGGAGACACTGTACCCATTGCATATAAATCACATTTGTATACAACAGCAGAAATGTGCTTTGCGAGGACAGAAAAAATCCTGATGTAAATACAGAATACTGTAGTGAAAGAAAGATCATTGTCCTTAGAGGCTGTTACAAAGGCCAGCTTTCCAAATGTGAAAGTTTTACATCTGAGATGGATACAAAGGGGTAACTCACTCACAACAACAGATGTACATTATGTATTTGACTCTGCATTACAAACATAAGCATATCTCCAATATAAACATGAATATCTTCTGCCCAATAAAGTGATGCCCCTAGATCAGTATGATTACATAAGGTGCACTGATGGTTCTGCTCAGCCTACAGTAGGAACAAAACACCAATACTCTGCCGCTTGCACAGCAGTAAGGGTAGAATGCAGGACGGAGAATGTCAATCTCATACAATATATATGCAGTCACTTGGTGATAGCACTGCACAGCTGGCTTAACTGAACGCCCTAATTCTGGCGCTTGAAAATGCAGAGCCTGGATTCCCCACATACATTGTGTGTGATTTTTATTATTGTGTAGAGTATTACAATGACTACTTAAACTGCTGAAGCCAGAATGGATTCAGAGATTCCAAAGGGTACACAATAAAGAACGAGATGCTTTGGGGACAAGTGGCAAACTAAAAGCATGTTTGCTAGGGACTCATGTGATTCACACACTGAGCCATCAATGTTTAGGGATACACGTTGCAGGGAATTCAATGGCAGACGAAGCCGCAAAAGCAGCAGTGCAAGCTGCTGCAGTCACTGCAATTATTCATTCTAGCATGAGGATAGATGGAGACATTATGACAACTGTCAATGCTGCGTGCGATGGCACCCTCTTGTCGAAAGCTCCAACTAAATACTCCTACCAGTTAAGTGTGAAGAACATTCCATTTGCTCATATTCCCGGAGTGGGGGATAGAGTAATACCTAATTCAGATCACAGGTTAGGATTAATCCTAGCCGCACATGAGGGTCTGGCATCTGCTCACGCAGGGGTGGTGGCTACAATTTCACTATTGCAGCAACTCTATTGGTGGCTAGGTTTATACAAACAGACCAAGGACTTTGCCTTAACCCCTTCGGTGCATCGGACGGCCGGGGGCCGTCTGACGCACCAGTGCTCATGTATGCAGGACGGCCCCCGGCCGTCCTCCCACATGAAATTTGAAATCTCTCTGGTGTGAACACCAAAGGGATTTCTTTTCCCCCCCCCCAACATCCTCGGGAGCTGGGGAAGAGCTTCCCCAGCTCCGGAGGCTGTCTGTGTGGTTTCACTGAAAGGATGATCAGCGCGCACGTCGCGCTGACATCATTTCAGTGAAACCGAAACTGAAATGAGCCAAGAGGCTCATTTCAGTTTCTCTTTCTATGTGCTTAGGGGGCTATCTAAGCCCCCTGAGCACATAGAAAGTGAGGAGAGGTATCGTTGGAAAGGGGAGTATCCCTAGTGGATCCCTGCTTAGGGATCACCTCAGGAGGGCGATCCCCAAGCAGGGATCCACCCACTAGGCAGCAGGTAGTGGGGAGCGGCCCCTTGGTCAAGGGCCTTTGCTCCCCCATATTAATTAGGGTGAATTCAGTCTTTCTGCCCTCCGGGGGGGCAGAAAGCCCACTTGGCACCAGGGATTTCTTTTCCAATGTGAATTAGGGGTGGGGGCTGCCCAATATGGGCATGTCAATGCCCCCACCCCCCTGCTGCAAAATTTCAGTCTTGCTGCCCCCCTGGGGGGCAGTAGCCCCCAATCTGCCCCCCGAAAAGCCCACTATATGCCAGGGTTTTTTCCCCCTTTGAATTTAGGGATGGGGCTGCCCAAGATGGGCAAACCAATGCCCCCGCCCCTCCCCCCACACAATTCCAGTCTTTCTGCCCCCCAGGGGGCAGAAAGCCCACTAGATACCAGGGATTTTTTTTCACTGTAATTAGGTGTAGGGGCTGCCCAAGATAGGCATGCCAATGCCCCCACACCCCCCCCCACAAAATTACAGTCGTTCTGCCCCCCTGAGGGGGGCAGATGGGGCAGTAGCCCCCAATCTGCCTCCATGGGGGGCTGGAAAGCCCACTAGACACCAGGGATTTATTTTTCATTGAATTTAGGGGTGGGAGCTGCCCAAAATGGGCATGTCGATGCCCCCCAAAATCCCACAGTCTTTCTGCCCCCCCAGAGGCAGATGAGGCAATAGCCCGGGAGGCAGAAAGCCCTCTAGGCCCCTCTAGGCCCCAGGGATTGTTTTTTTTTATATGTAGAGGTGGGGGCTGCCCAAAATGGGCATGCCAATGCCTCCTCCCCCCAAAAATGTGCCACAGCCTTTCTGCCTCCCTGGGAGGCAGATGGGGGCTATAGTCTCTAATCTGCAGAAAGCCCACTTGGAGCAAGGAATTTTGGGGCAGATTTACAATCCCCTTGCGACATCTTTACGCCGCAGTTGCGTCACTATTGTGACGCAGCGGCGTCATAAACAATGCGCCACGTTGCGACATATTTACAACGTAACGCATCTAGGGAGATGCGTCACGTTGTAAAGCCCTGCGCTACATTATACCTGCGTCAGGTATAATGTATGCAGGGTGGGCGTTCCCACGCAGGAAAGCCTCTTAAAAGTGACGCAGTGAAATCTACAAGATTTCACTGAGTCACTTTTACTACGCCACTGCGTCAAAACCTTGCGCCTGCTTGAAGCAGGCGTAAGGAGTGACGCAGCATGTTAGGAATAGGCATTCCTAACCATTGCTTGAGTTGCGTCGTACTTGCAACACGACTCCAGCAATGCGCTGCCCTTACGCCGAAAAGATGCGTCACCCATCTGTCTATCCTTGCGCCACGGTGCGCCGCATTGTAAATGCGGCGCATCCATGGTGGCGCAAGTTTTTTTTTAATGTTTTGCAATTTAACTGGTGCATCCCTGCTAATATGCAGGGATGCGCCAGTTCTTGGAAATCTGCCCCTTTGTTGTTTTATTTATACGTAGGGGCGCTTGGCTGGCGGTGTGTGTGGATGGCACTTGGCTGGCAGTTTGCGTGGAATGCGCTTGGCTGGTGGTGTGTGTGGATGGTTGTGTGCGTGTAGTGACTCTTGGCTGGTGTTGTGGCTTGCATGGATCCCCTAGCGTTTTCTTACCCAGAATCCCCCACAAACCTCAAATTTACTTACAAAGTCAAATTTTCCTCACATTTCTGTGTGGGTAAGTTGAAGGATCACCGTACAGGCACAAATTTCCTACTACCCAGCATTCCCATTGGTCTCCTGAGAAAAATGATGCCTCACTTGTGTGGATGCCCAAAGTAGCGTCAGCCAAAAAATGTATAAACCAACTGCCCTTTTAGACCCGCTTTGGGCCCCCCTCAATTTCTACACGTTTTTAGCCCTTACTGTCGTAGGCATTTGGCCCATCCACACAAGTAAGGTATCATTTTTATTGGGAGACTGAGGGGAATGCTGGGTAGTAGGAACTTTGTGCAGTGCGGTGATCCCACAACTTTCCCACAACAAAAATATGTGGAAAATGTGTTTTTTTTTCAGCTACATTTGAGGTTTGCAGGGGATTCTGCGTAGGAAAACTTTGGGGGACCCTCGCAAGCCATACCTCGCTTGACTGCCCCGGGTGTCTAGTTTTTAGAAATGTGTGGGTTTGGCAGGTTTCCCTAGATGACCGCCGAGCCCGGGGCCAAAAACCCAGGAGACCCCCCTTGCAAAACCAAGTCATTTTGTGATAGGTAATTTTGATGTCTCCTCAATACATTTTGGGCCCTTGCCTGTTGCGGGTACTTGGGCCACCCACACAAGTGAGGTACCATTTTTATCGAGAGACCTGGGGAAACGCTGTGTGGTAGGAAATTTGTGTCAGCCCGGTGATCCCACAGCTTTCCCACACAGAAATTTGGGGAAAAAAATGATTTTTTCAGCTAAATTTGAGGTTTGCAGGTAATTCTGGGTAGGAAAACGTTGGGGGGTCCATGCAAGCCATACCTCGCTGGACTCCCCCGGATGTCTAGTTTTCAGAAATGTGTGGGTTTGGTAGGTTTCCCTAGATGGCCGCCGAGCCCGGGGCCAAAAACCCAGGTGACACCCCTTGCAAAACCAGGTCGTTTTATGATAGGTAATTTTGATGTCTCCTCAATACGTTTTGGGCCCTTGCCTGTCGCGGGTACTTGAGCCACCCACACGAGTGAGGTATCATTCTTATCAGTAGACCTGGGGAAACGCTGGGTGGTAGGAACTTTGTTTCAGCCTGGTCATGCCACAACTTTCCCATACAGAAATTTGAGAAAAAAGTGATTTTTTTAAGCTAAATATGAGGTTTGCATGGGATTCTGGTTAGGAAAACTTTGGGGGATCCACGCAAGCCATACCTCCCTGGACTCCTCTGGGTGTCTAGTTTTCAGAAATGTGTGGGTTTGGTAGGTTTCCCTAGATGGCCGCCGAGCCTGGGGCCAAAAACCCAGGTGACCACCCTTGCAAAACCAGGTCGTTTTGTGATAGGCAATTTTGATGTCTCCTCAATACGTTTTGGGCCCTTGCCTGTCGCGGGTACTTGGGCCACCTACACGAGTGAGGTACCATTTTTATTAGGAGACCTTGGGGAACGCTGGGTGGTAGGAAATTTGTGTCAGACCGGTGATCCCACAACTTTCCCACACAGAAATTTGAGAAAAAAGTTATTTTTTCTGCTAAATTTGAGGTTTGCAGGGGATTCTGGGTAGGAAAACTTTGAGGGACCCATGCAAGCCATATCTCCTTGGACTCCCCCGGGTGTCTAGTTTTCAGAAATGTGTGGGTTTGCTAGGTTTCCCTAGATGGCCGGCGAGCCCGTGGCCGAGAACCCAGGTAACCCCCCTTGCAAAACCAGATCGTTTTGTGAATGGTCATTTTCGTGTCTCCTCAATACATTTTGGGCCCTTGCCTGTTGTGGGTACTTGACCCACCCACGCGAATTTTGTGGATCCACGCAGATTCCAGAACTTTCCATCACAGAAATGTGAAGAAAATGTGTTTTTTTAAAAAAGGTTTGAGGTTTGCAGGGAGTTCTGGGTAACAGACCCTGGTGAGAACCACACAAGTAACCCCCTCCTGGATTCCCCTGGATGTTTAGTTTTCAAAAATGTATAGGTTTACTAGGTTTCCTTAGGTGCCGGTAGAGCTAGGGTGCAAAATCTACAGCTAGGCACTTTGCCAAAAATGGGTCAGTTTTCACAGTAAAAATGTGGTGTGTCCATGTTGCGTTTTGGGCCGTTTCCTGTCGCGGGCACTAGGCCTACCAAAACAAGTGACGTACCATTTTTATCGGAAGATTTTGGGGGGCGCAGGGGAGTGGAATTTTGCAGATCCACACAGATTCTAGAACTTTTCATCACAGGAATGTGAGGAAAATTTGTTTTCTTTTACAAAGTTTAAGGTTTGCAGGGGATTCTGGGTAACAGGACCTGGTGAGAGCAACACCAGTCACCCCTCCTGGATTTCCCTGGGTGTCTAGTTTTCAAAAATGTATAGGTTTTCTAGGTTTACCTAGGTGTCGGCAGAGCTAGGGTTCAAAATCTACAGCTAGGCACTTTGCCAAAAAAGGGTCTGTTTTCACTGTAAAAATGTGGTGTGTCCACGTTGCGTTTTGGGCCGTTTCCTGTCACGGGCACTAGGCCTACCCACACAAGTGAGGTACCATTGTTATAGGGAGACTTAGGGTCACTCAGAATTGTAGAGCAACTGTTATTACCTATTGACTTTCTATGTATTTCTGCCTTCCTAATGTAAGACAATGTGTAAAAAAGAAGTCACTTTGAAAAATGTCCTACAATTCACAGGCTAGTATGGGTAACCACAATTTCGGAGATGTGCAAATAGCTACTGTTTCTAAACTCTATATTTTGTTCCCATTTCGTAAATACATAGGCATCTTTGATACCTATTTTTCACTCTTTATATTTTACCAAATTAATTGCTCAATACCAGGTATACAATGAAAAACCACTGCAAGACGCTGCCAAGTTATTGGCTCTGTCTTCCTCGGGTTCTTGGTGAACCTACAAGTCCTATACATTCCCGCAACCAGAAGGGTCCACCGGATGTAACGGTATATTGCTTTTAAACATCTGTCATACTTAGAAGAAGTTACAGGTGAAAAAATTGGCACAAATGGCTGTTTTTATTTCAACTCATTTTCAATTTTTCTTATTTTCAACTGTTAGTTTCTATAAAAAAAACCTTGAAGGATCTACACAAATGACCCCTTGCTGAATTCAGAATTTTATCTACTTTTCAGAAATGTATAGATTTCCGGGATCCATTATTGCTTTCACACTCATTTCTACCACTAACTGGAAGGAGGTTGAAAGCACAAAAAATAGCACAAATAGGCTATGTCCCAGAAAAATGCCAAAACTCTGTAGAAAAAAGTTTGGTTTTCTGACAAAAGTCTTCTTGTGCCTGAAAGCTGGGAAGATGATGATTTCAGCACCACAAACACCACAAACCCTTTGTTGATACCATTTGCATGGGAAAAACCAAACACTTTCTTCAGCAGCAATTTCCCCCCCCAAAAAAATGTGCTGTATTTTGGCTTATTTCTGGGTCCCCTCCAGGGGAATCCACAAACCATGGGTACCTTTAAACTCCCTATGATGTTAGAAGAAAATGGTGCAAATTTGGCATGGATACATTATGATACATTATGAGGACAAAAAGTTACAGGGGCCTAAGCGCGAACTACACCAAATAGCCAAAAAAAGGCTTTGCACAAGGGGGGGGGGGGAAAGGCCTAGCAGCGAAAGGGTTAAATGTGACATCTCCTAGCAGATGAAAGTTTCCACCATAGCCCGCCAACCGCCAATACCTCTATTGATCTCTGACAAGCCTCTGGCTTGTATCTATTTGGATCAGTGCGGACCCCTACACTCAGACGGGTTTTACAAGTACATCATGGTAGCAGTGGATTCGTGTTGTCGATTCCTATGGGTATGGCCACAGCGATCCGCTGATGCTCAAACTGTTATAAAGGACTTGCAAGTCTTTATCGGGACATATGCAGTAGTCACATTCTATCCGGACCAGGGTCAGGCGTCCAATTCCAGGCCTTACAGAGATACCATAGAAAAATTGGGTGTGACAGTGCAGTACTCCTCCCCCTATCATCCTGAGGGAAACACGGTAGTGGAGAGGTAGAACCAGGACTTAAAGCAGTCTTTAACAGCTAGAGTACTAGTTTCAGGGCACATTTGTGTTCGCCACCTGTATGGGGTCCAGAGAGCCCTAAATATTCTGCCTAGAAACTCCCTGGGTGGTTGGACTCCTTATGAGATCCTGTTTGGGGTTAAGATGTGGGTTCTAAACCATGACAGTCTCAGTATAGTGGCAGCGGAAACATCTTTTAATATCGGTGAATTTTTGGATATTTTACAGGACCTGAACAAGTTCAGAGAACCACAGAGAAAAGTCTAAGAGAAACGTTCCATCACTGGTGAAGTGAAGGAAGCACCAGCAACTCCTGGTTGGATTCCAAAAGTCGGTGATCCGGTCCGTGAGAAAATTGTGAACAAGAAGGAATTTGGACCATTCTACAGAGCACCTGTACCTGTCCAGGCTGTTAAAGGTACCAGAACTGTACTTTTACTGCCCCTTGCTAGTAGCAAACCCACAAGATTTGTGTCTATTGATCTCATCACACCACATCATGTAGCCGGTTCTACGTAATAGGCCAAAAGGGCTCCTGGATAGTTGCCTGTCTCCTCTCCCTTGTCCCGCTGCAAGCTTTAAGCAATGATGAAGCTTCTTTGCCCTGGCTTTGGACATCTAACACTGAAGTATTACTTCTTCCTGTTACATCAACAAATGCCATATAATTATCATGTATAGAAACATAGATTTCAATTCTGCAAACAGAAAATGATGGTGTATACTGCAATGTACCACCGTTAGAGTCATCTTCCAGTTCTACATAGCTCCACGAGCCTCCCAAATTTGTACAAACAGCCTCCTGCTACTTTATCAACTTTGATGACTTCTCTTCGTCAGATCTACCTCCACAAAGGGGACCATGTGAATTTTACATTTGGCTCAATGGATATACATTTGATTTACAATTTTGTTACCTTTCATCTTCCTTTAGATGGGCTTTGTGACAGTCTTTTTCTTGCTTCTGAATGGACACTATCTTCCGGAACGCTCTGCTGTTGAACTGGTAAACGAGGTTTTGAAACCCCATTCTTCATCACACAAAGTTTGAAGACACCTTTCCCTGGTGTACATTTCAGCTGCTCCAGTTCCCGATGGAATTGTTTGGGATAAGGTATCATATGATATATTTAGACCGACTGAAACTTTACAAATACCTTATGTATTTAGTTTTCCTCTACATGATGTTATTACTCCTTGATCTATTGATGTTGATTGGGACATCACACGTTACATGAAATGCTTGCTGATTTAGAGTAAGCCTGGGCGGAGTTCACTGAGTTCTGCTCCACGGAACTCTGCTAAGAGCCCAAAAACCTCTGCAGTGCTCCACAGAGTTCCGCAAGCAGTGGGGTGTGGTAAGTCATGCTGCTCATGCTGATTGTTAGCAGCCCCACGCTGTAAAATCAGTGCGAACGGTATCAAAAGGAGCACCAGAGGGCACTTCTTCTTTCTGCCACTCGTGTAGATTTTCTAGTCAAGTGGCAGCTTCCTCAACTCATGCGACAGCTTTCTCAATGCGAGCGATAGCGACCTGCCGCGACCGCCCATGTTCAGAAATCTCACCAGGAGGTGGTCTAGAGTGCCATTTCTCTTGCTCACGCTCACCAACTTAAAATTGGCGAGCCGCTTAAGAGAAAAAAACTCCACTCTGCATCGCAGTTTTTCAGAACTGCCTGCAGAGAGCCGAATGGGCAAAGCTCTGCAAACTCCCCCGGCAAAGCGGATTTCTTCACCCAACCTAATTTTTAGCTTTATGCGGTTTTCAATAGTGAAGAAATGTATGATGGTACATCTAATTATGATGAAATGTTCAGTTCTCACCATTTTTTTTAAAACATACTTTATTGATTTTCCTTTTATCCGCTGCATCCATGAACAGAATTTATACATCACGCTGTAATTAAGCAGGGTATCATACATTCGTTAGTTACAGTTATATTACTGCCGTCAGTTTAACTGAAATTGTTATAGCAATATCATATATATTTCTTCCATGAATTACAAAAACTTCCAATAACCGGATTAGCACTTAAGTTACAACAACTACCTGCACTGGGCTCTGCCACTCAGTGTTACACCAAGTCAATGTGCATCCGCTAGGCGCTAGGGGTGCTAGGTAGGGGATTGAGTTTTATAACTTTGAAGGCCTCCAGCATGACATCCCATTCCATAGAGATCTGGTTCTTACGGAGCCCTCAGGTTTCCTCTCGCCGTATAGCTGCGCTCTCAGCTCCACCCCAGCGCACCACCTCACTGTGGCAGGTGTATACTGTTGGGGGTTTTACCGACTTCCATCTCATTGTTATGGACCGTTTGGCTATAAGTAAAGCTAGGTCTAAAAATCGGAGCTGCACATTCTGTGAGGCGGTGCATCTGCGAAGCCCTAATAAGCATCCTGCGACTGTTTCCCCAGTTTGAAGGTGTGTCACTGTGTCTATGTTTCACCGTACTTCCTCCCAGTACGTTCTGAGGCGTGGGCAAGACCATAACATGTGGAGTAAGTCTGCTCCTTCTACCTTGTATCGGGGGCAGTAGTGCTGTGTGTTCGGGAACATCTGTTGTAGACGGTGTGGTGTAAGGTAAGCCCTGTGTAGTACCATGTATTGTATGAATTTAAATTTTGCATTTCGGGTCACTTTTTTGGGGTATTCTAAAATGCTGGCCCATTCCTTGTCGGATATCTCCTTTTCTATGTCCCCAGACCATTTGTCTCGCAAGTCGTTGAGGGACACCGCAGCCTGTGCCCGGTCACCCACTAAGTACATTGCCTGCACTAATTCGTGCTTTGGGTGCTTCCCTGTTAGGAGCCCTGTGTTTCTTTACATACTGTATTATGGCAGCGTGCGTCATATATAAGTGGTCCGGTACCCTGTTCTCTCGTGCGAAGTTCTCATGGTCTAGTAGGATTTTATTGCTGAATAGTGCCCCTATGGTATCGACCCCTTCTTCAGTCCAGGCAAGAATTATGCGTCTAGTGATCTGTCCATTGGGCAGTGGGAGCCCTAACAGTGGGATGTTATTTGCATATTGAATACAGTGGAGCGTGCACTGTATTGCTTTTTTCCAATACACAAGCGCTATCCGTAGTAGCGACGGCGCATCTTGGGGAATCTTGCTTTTGGGCAACAGTAATGCGTGCAGGGTTCCCTGGTTAATGTTGTGCGTGGTGTATCCTAGCTCCTGCAAATTACATCCTGCAGCCCAGTAGGAGAGCCATTGTAGCTGGCGCGCATAGCTGTATGCACAAAAATCCGGTGCTCCCAGTCCCCCTCTGCTAGTCTCCAGTTGCAGTTTCTTTAGTCCCACCCTTCTTCGTCCGGTCCCCCATATTAGGTCCAAGAGTATGGTGTCTAGCGTTTTGAAAAGAGAGGTGGGGACTACTACCGGCATATTAGTGAAGAAATATAGAAGACGCGGGAGGACCACCATTTTGGATATGGCTATACGGCCCATCACTGACAATGGCAGCGAAGTCCAGAAGGCCACTTTAGACCGGATTGCCCTGATCGCTCTGGTCAGATTACCCTCTAGCAAGTCCACTTAGGATCTATAAATGTGTATGCCTAGGTACTTGAACGTATGCTGTGCTACTGATAGGGTGTACGGCCCGAAACAGATCTCATCCGGGCCGTCACCTTCTTAAAAAAAGAAGGCGTGCAAATTTGTCTCATTGATGGCAAGTCCCGATATTCGCTCAAATTGGGTGAAAATACCTGGTACTGGTTCTAATGTATCGGTCAGGTCATGTGCGTATTAATTATATCATCCGCGTAGGCTGATACCAAATGTGTGGTGTTGCCTAGTTGGATTCCTGTTTGGCCTGCCTCCTGTCGCAGCTTAAGAGCTAGTGGCTCCAACGCTAATACAAATAATAATGGCGACAGGGGGCACCCCTGTCGCGTGCCTCTGCATACTGGATATGTACGCGATATGTGGCTTCCAGTACGGACCCTCGCAGTGGGAATCTCATATAGTAGTCGTACCCATTGGAGGTATTCGGGAGGTATACCAAATTTCTCTATGGCCTTGAACATGTAGTCCCATGTAAGTGTATTGAATGCTTGGCTCAAGTCAAGCGTAACGCATCCTGCATTTGTATGGTCTACTGGGGTGGCTTCCATTATATGATGCAGCCTTCTAATGTTTAGTGATGTGCTGCATGCTGGCACAAATCCACACTGATCTATGTGGATAAGCTTATTCAGATATGGGAGAAGCCTACGTGCCAGTATTTTGCTTAATATTTTGATTCTGTACCAAGGAGTGAGAGCAGGCGATATCCCGCTATGTCAGTTGAATCCCTTCCTGGTTTAGGAAGTGAGACCACCAATGCTTGCATGGTGGTGGGGTGGAGGTGGCCTATTTCCAGTGATTTATTATACAACTGCTCCAGCTGGGGGACTAAAGCCTCAGAAAATGTGTCGAAAAATTCTATAGGTAGGGGGTAGGGCAGGTCATCTAGGAATGTGTCTATGAGTGCACTATCTATTTGGGTAGGTGCACTGTATAGTGTGTCATAATATGTGCAGAAGGCCACATTAATACCCTGTTGAGTGTGTACAGTCTCTCCTCCCGGCGTTATGATTTCATAAATTACAGTAGTTGGCGGCATATCCCTCAGTATCCTGGCAAGGAGTGTACCCGATTTGTCCGATTCTGTGTGTTTTATCTGGGTGTACGCTCTATGGTCTATAACCCTGAGGCTCTCTAGTAGCTCAGCATGCCGTATGCATGCCTCTTGCAGTAATGCTGTTTTTGTAGGGTCACTCGCTGTCTCCTGTTCTAAAGTATTCATTTCATTTTCTACTGCTTTAAGGTTTTTATGTACCTCCTCTCCTATCTTGCGCCCACTGTGGAGCTGATTGCTGTACCTCTTATGACCGTTTTGAATGCGTCACTTTCAACTAGGATTGAGGAAGCCATATTTGTGTTGTCTGCAAAGTAGTTAGTGATGGTAGTGGACAAAGTGCTGCGGAATACGGTGTCTTCTAACATTTGGGGCCAGAGATTCCATTTGGGAACCGGGGTGGGAATTCTGCCCCATGCAAGGGAGATCTCTAACGGGTTTTTGCCGCTGCCAGAGCCTCTTCTTTGCTCCTCACGGCTTGTTCATGGGTAGGGCTGCTAATTTGTGATTTGCGGGTGGTTTTCGCGTTGCGGCGTGATCGCCGTCCTGGTGTTCTCTTGGGGCTATGCAGCAAGATTTGTGACGAGGTACAGGATGCTGTGGAGGGGTTCATGACCTCTAACCATTCCTCTGCGTCTTCTGGGCTATTGAAAAAGTATGACTTTTGTTCATGGATAATCTTCAGGCGAGCAGGAAATAGAAGTGCGTATTTAAGTTCCAGGGCTCTGAGCTTCTTTTTTACTGATTGATATAAGGACCTACGGCGTTGGACCAGGAGTGTATAGCCGGGGTATAACGATGTGCGGTGATTCTCGTATTGTATCAGGGATCTTTCCCATGCCTTTTGGAGGAGGACATCCCGATTGCGATAATTTAGGACCCTGGCTATCAACGGCAGCGGTGGAGCCTTTGCAGTAGGTCTGCCGGTAGGAATTCTGTGGGCCCTCTCAACGCAAAAGAAGTCCAATAGACCCTCGGGGGCCACATGTTCGCAGAACCATTGCTCAATGAAGCTGGTGGCGTTGGAGCCCTCGCTCCGGGAGTCTAATGACACGGACGTTATTCCGTCTTGTTCTGCCCTCAGCATCTTCGACTCTGTCTTGTAGAGCGGAGACTTGTCTTTGTAGTTGCTTGATTTGTGTTGCATATTCCTTGTGTTGAGGTAGTATCTCCGCCAATGTTGATTTGTTGGTGTGTACTGTAGCTGCCAGTTTGTTGTGGTCTGCTTTAAGTAGCATAAAGCCCGTCGTGAGGGAGCCTATTTGCTGCTCTTTGGCCTTGCAAGACTCTATGACCTCCTGCAATATTAAATCCAGCTTGTCTGGGGCCATCTCATTATTTGTGGGCGGTATACAGCTGAGCGAGAGTGGTTGGGTGGAATGTTCTGGTTTTTTAGGCTGTTGCGTGTTGGTGGCAGTTGCTTCTGGCAGCTTCCCTTTAGGGCACCCTTTAGAGCGTTTCATTTACCCTCAGTGGCGGGGGTTAGTCCGTATCTACCACTTGTGTGTAATAGGTGGCGCTTATGTTGCCCACTCCCACTTGTATCGACTGTCCCTTGTAAGTTGCCTTAGCTCACTGTTGTGCTGCTTGCCAGGGGGGGGCCCTTTCGGTGGACTGCCATGGAGTTATGGCTGCATCCTCTGAAGCTAGTTGCACTTCATTGGCCCTCTGGGCAACTTTGAGACAATAGTGTCCAGGTGTCTGTTGTGCACTCTGTCTTGTTTGTGGATCCTGGTCTGGTGCACGCCTGGTGTGCCCTGCTCTTTTTCACCCTTGGCAGCGCATCAGGGTATGTGTTCTACATGTCGATTCCCGCCAGTACAGCTACTCCAGTTGCATCAGTTTACCGCAGCTGCCAGTATACCACATGCAGGGCCCCTCTCTTGACCAGCAACACTGCTCGGTTTGTGTCTCACTCTATCATGGCGGGCCACCATGCATGCCTCAGGCTGTGCTATCTCTCGCCGTTCCCCTCTCCTTTCATTCCCTGATGCAGTATTAATCATGCTTCTGGTTTACATCTGGTGCGGTCCCCCCTACTGTTCTTTGCGCTGTGCCTGGACTCTTGGAGCTTATTTGTTTTAGGCGGCACCCCTCAGTTTGTGAAGCCCCCGGGGCGCGCCGCAGGTCACACCACATTGCACAGTTCCTCTTCTCCTGTTGTTTCAAACCAGGCCGCATGGGGATCACAGCCCTCACTCTCAGCCTCGTATCGCCGCGTGGATCACTCCATGCAGAACTGAGTCTCTTATTTCCTCCAGCGGGGAGGAGGGGGTAGGGGGCGCAGCCAGAAGGCCTTCCAGGGGGTCGGCGCTCGTCTTACTCCACCCTCAGTTCTCTCCGAGGCCCTCACCAGGGCCCCAGTCGCAACCGCGCCCTCCGGTCCAGCCCAACAGGCAGGAGGCGAGCGAGAGGGGTAATGAGAAGCAGCTAGCCCCCCCTGCAGTACTCACCCCTTCTGCGGCGCTTCACCGATGAGGCACCGTCCGCCTCGCCACAGCAGGGAGCCTCCGCAGCACTCCTGGGTCCGCTTACGGCTCCTCCTCCCTCACTGGTGCAGGCCGGGCTACATGGATATCGTGGTCCCCGTTCCTGACGCATGTTCTCTCTGGCCACTTTGTATTATCACCATGGGGATCGCCGCAGGCAGAGGCGAGTCTCCTACTCTCTCCAGCAGCCATGGGGGAGAGTGAGCTGGCAGGGGGTCTTCCGGGGAATTAGCACTCACCTCACTGCAGGCCTCAGTACTCTCCTATGCCCACATCGGAGCCCCCAGCCGCAGTCGTGCCCCCCGCTCCAGCCTCACAGACAGAAGGCGAGTGGGCAGGGTAGTGAGAAGCAGTCGGCACCCTCCGCAGCCCTCAATTGGTCTACGGTACTCCACCAAAGAGGCTTTGTCCTCCTCACTGCAGCAGAGGGCCGCCACTGCTCCTCAGGATCTGCCCACGGCGCAGGCCTCACCGCGGAGTTCGGGCTTCCCAGTGCTGTTATTCACCGCTGTGCCAACTAGCTGGTGTATCCTGGCTCCACTGTCTGGTGAGTTGTTATTTTGGCCTAGATGAGCCCCGGCTAGTGGTAATTAAACAGGATTAGGCGGCCCGGGCTCGGAGCTCCACTAATCTGCGACCGCCATGTTTGGCGGTTAGCCACGCCCCCCTTCAGTTTTCACCATTATGGTCACCATTATTTACATAAAGCAAGTACTCCTCATACAGTACTTAATTGCACACAATGGGAGCACTGCCATACACCACCACAGAGTGGCTCGAATACATTTTCACAGAAATTTGCATACTTTTCTGTTCACGATTCAGCAGATTCAGAGTCGTATCATTATAAAGTAACACTTTCTCCAGCAAAGAAAAGTATGCTCACAGATACAATGTTGATCTATTCTGCATCTTTTAGTTCCCATCGTCAACACAGGGGTATGAATTTTGGACACTATTGCTTTAAAATCTATATGGGGGACAAATGATTGACAGGTTCCCTGGGAACGAGGCTTTATTTAGAGTATGCCTTATACCACACCAACTACTTTTCCTGAATAAAACTGTGCAGCAGACATCCTGGCTTGGCCTAGCCAAGATAAAGGATTTAAATATTGCAATTATTCCCACATTTGCACGTTTTGAAAATTGGCAATAGTTCACAAATTACACAGAGGAAATGTTTGATAACATGCTTAGAAATGGGAAATACAATTTTTCACGTTACAATCCAGATGAATGGTTAGTGTAGCCGTTAGATAGTAACGGATGTCAGCACATTTTTAAGACTACACAAAGGAGTTTAGGCTTAATAGGTCAGACCCATGTTACGTGTAGGCCTGGACGGTGAACTCCGCTCCATTTGTGGAGTTTGCAGAGTTTTCTGCACTCCGCTGAGCTCCCAGAGTGCAGAAAACTCCACTCCGTGTAGTGCAGCAGAGTTTTATCCCCGCTCGCGAACAGTAAGCTGGTGAGCGCGAGGTGCCGCTCGGGTAGAATTTCTACCCAAGCGGCAGGAAGATCAGCGCGACCCAGCTGTTCTCACTGCACTCCGCCACTTGTGGCTCTCCCCAGAGTTTTTTTGTCACTTCGCGGAGTTCCACGTAGCAAAACTCCGCGAACTACGCCCAGGCCTGGTTACTTGCAGACACAACACGCAGAAATGGTAACAACATACAGCGTCGGTAAGTTGTACATAGAGTGGCTAAAACATTCAACGTTGTCTGAGGTGAAACAGCACTTGTCCCTTCTTTCTGATGACATGGGTCTACAGGAATTTTTACTAGGTCCTTGAAAACCACGTCAAAAGCGCTGTCTGTATGCAATATACAATGAAGTGTTGGAAGTTTCCCTGCAGGAAGCTGCTGAGAGACTGTGCGAGATTGACAGAGCAAATTTGGAAAAGGCTCTAGCAGTAGTAGACACTGGAATGGACACCTTATCCACTAGGATATATTCTCTGGGTAACATTGTGTTGTCTGCTATCGATATCATTCAGAGTGACCTGTCCTTTTTGCTACATGGGCAATCACAATTTAGGTCTATTATGCTACTAAGTTGGGCTCTACAGACGCTACATACTGGTGGCGACCCATGAAAACACCTAAATTCTAGTAGCTTGTTAGGTCGAGCCTTTGACAGCGCTTGCGCTGTCTGCAAGACCTGCTGTATCCTATTCTATGGCCTGTGGCACATCTAGCAATTGCTATTGGCTGTTGTCTGTGTCAATCAGAAATACAGCTTTGTTATTGCTGCATTTCTGAAACTGTTCCTCCATAATGTGCTTAGCTCTGCTTCTGACGATTTAACTCAGGGCCTTTTGTTTGGCCATCACACCGTATAGCGTGTGATGGCCCCTCCTCCCTCTTCAGACAAAGCGGCAAAACTTTGCGTCTTCTTGTTAATTGGATTCAATTCTATCTGTATATGTAAAAAAACACATGCAGCTGGTAACAATGATATCGATGTTAACTACAGTGCAAATTTTTTCTTTTTGTATACAAGTGCAAACTTCTTTCTAAACATGTGGTGAAAGAATATAACCTATTTACACCAACATATATTTATTTTTTCCTTGCACTTTTCCCTATTTTACCAATAAATTGTGTACGCATTTAATCACTGCGCATTTGCTTGTATTTAAACATTAACTGAGTTGAGGTATTTCTAACTTGTCTGCGTATTCACATTTGCATCACTCATGGTTATCAGCAGTTTGAAACATGCCTGGCATGACTGATGTCCTAAAATAGCAACTTTTGTGGCCATTATTTTTGTGTTTGTTTTATCACTCTGCATGCCTCTAAGTGATTACCGGTCGCTGCATATAAAGCCAGCTCCACCATGCATGTTGCTACACTTGCAGAGTTGTCCTAATTAAGGAAGCTATGCCGAACATAATTAGCTGCATGTGTATAAGTGTTTACAGAGGTGCTTCTCGATGTAGGACTTGTGGAAGGCCAAGGGTCGGCATACTGTTCAGCACCACTCCTCCCTTATTGGATCCTGGTGTGTAATTGCTCCAATGCATTTCCACATTGCAGACAGCGTCCATTTTTCAGAACAGGAAGCATGTCTGTTGTTACCCGACGAAATTGTACTCATTTTATTGACCTAGGGAAGGATGAAAGGCTGAGTGACCCACACCGATTTCAAATGTCACCATGAGGTCAAGCACAGATTCCTGGAATGCATTCATTAATTAGTACATTCAGCGCCATAACAGCTGATATACCCCATTTAATTTTGTTTGTAAAGCGCACACAGGTAATTAAATTGTTTGTAGTTGCTTTTGTGAGCAGCACGAGTGGTGTGTGTAAGAGAGGTTTGCACTGAGCACTTGTGGGGTTTTATGCTGCATTCATTGCAGGCAGGGAGGGTGAGGTAAACTCTGGCTTTTCACGATGTGTGACTAGTGGGCCAGAATGTCTGTTATGTCCATGTTAATGTTGTTTGTAAGGTGCACACAACTTAATTCAATTGTTTCTAGGTTATTTTCTGAACAGCAACAGGATTAAGTGTGAAGGAGGTTTGCATAGAGGACGCTTGTGGGATTTTTAAGGTAGGCATGCATTGCTGGCCTGGTTTGGTTTGGTGAATCAACTGTAGCTTTTCACGGTGTGTGACTAAGGGGTACTTGTCGCTGCAACGGAACTCCATCCCTTCAGAGGTTTTGTAAGACACCATGTTAATGGTCCATACACGTAATATCACCAAAGGCAAGGTCTTGATAGGCGAGCGAGACAAGGTCATCAGAGGCTAGCTATCAATTCTACCCTTGGTTCACAGTGTTAGCGCCAATGTAGATGTTCAGAAGAACGTCACTAACAAAGTGCGCCCATCAAAGCTCATCTTTGGCATTGGTTTTTATAGGGCGTTGGCTTGGTCCAATGCAAATGTGCAGATGATTGGTGGTATTTAACTGTTTTTAGCAGGTTTATGGGCCTGGAACCTCCAACACTTTTCCTTTTATCTTTAATATGTATTAGAAGAGCATACTAATAAATTGCAGCAGAATAGCTTACAGGGAAGCTATGTTAGAGGCGAGCATTCAGCAATCTGTGTGTATCTTTTTCTCATTTTATAGCTTTAAACATGAATTGTAAGAGGTACATCACCCACACGTTCTTCTAACGGATTGCAGAAACTCCCTTTTGGCACTTGCGTTTCACAAAATCCCACTGTAGACAAGGTGGATGATCATAGCGCAGAAGTGGGCACGCTACCAAGAGGGTGGTCATGCATGCTTGAAGGTCTGGGAGGTGGGCTGAGTTTGTGTGTGTGTGTGTGTGTAGGTCCTCTGCCTGAGAATCAGAGATGTACTCCAATCATGCCACAGCAAGCAAGAAACACATATTCAAAGGCGAGGGACCACATCATGCACTCTTGTGTCGTGTGCGCTTTCAGGAGCTCAGTATGCTCCTTGGTGATGTTTTTTGAAGAAACAGGGAGCCACATCTTCAGATCCACACTCATCTAATCAATAAACTGATCATTTGTAGGGTTAGTGATTGGATTAGGTGCCTTCATGTGTGGAACTGCTGCATGCCTTGGCTCAGGTGTGTTGGAACACCTCAATGTCTTGCAAAAGAGCAGGTGGTCATGGATACTTGCTAATGTAAACAGAAAGCAACTTCCAAAACACTGCTGTCTGGACGGAAAAGATTGAGCCTTCAAAGGTTTATTGGATGCTGGGACGTCATTTTGGGATGCATCATTGAGCAGAGTATTTTTATATGGGGCGAAATGTACAACGTTCATCTGGAGGTAGTGAGGTCCTATTCCAAGTAGAGTGGGATAGACATAGCAGCACTATACACCTGCTGCAGGATAATTACCACAGGTGGCACCTTAGAAATCATTCCACGGGATGTAGAAACTAGCATTTGCAATGCAATAGGTCTCACATTTGGGAGAGTTTGAGCTATTGGCATTGTAAATGAGAGTGCCTTTTATTTTTGTGTTGTTTTTGAAAACAGATAAATAAAAGGCATTGTCATTTACATTGCCAAATGCTTAAACTCTTGCAAATGCGAGACCTATTGCATTGCAAATGCTTGTTTTTACCATATAATCTAACTAAAGAACAGACCACTATGGCTAGGAAAGATGCAACATACACTATCTTACACAGAGAAAAGTAGGAAAAATTACCATTCACTGTTGCAGAAATTCCATCAACAAATTGGTTAATACATGGGTTTATTTCTCTGCCAATCACAATGTTTCACTTTAAATACTGATTACAACACCATCAAGTGGGCAGATATGAAGCGCTAGGAGAGGGGTTTGTACACGAGTCATGAATCTTACCTTTCACAAACAGATGTAGGAATGGTGACACTGAGATTTTTCTTAGTAGTGCACACTGCGATAATACTCTGGGCCATTCTATAGTTTGCAGGAATGTTATACTCCATGACGCATGTAATGCGTCCAAGGTGAACTTGACGTGTTACCTGAAGGGTTCTCCAGCTGCAGTGATTCGTCTGGCATTCAGATTGCTTTCCAGTGGTAGCTATTTGATGTTGACTGATCAAGGCTGCTGTGGGATGAGAACAGAAATTGCTTATCTGGTGACGATTTCTGTGGTCGAGACCTGTTGTGCACACAAAATGTTTCTACCAACCCATACAGTTAGGGTTGCGACATTTGGCCTTCAATTAAGGTTTCTAATGTGAACTTTGATGCTTTAAGCAGACTGAAAGCCTCTTTGTTTCAGATGGACCTGGTCTTAACATCAAGTTGCAAGGTCTTCCTCTGAGATAAGGTTGTTAGTCCGCATCAATTTCCCACACCATTTTGAAGGAGCTAGTGCACCACATTTTGAACATTTCAACTACTGAAGGGGTAACACACTTATTTAAGACATTTGGCTCTGGGTTGGTTAGCACCTTCCAGACGGTATTCTGAGTTGTTCCATCTTTTATACACTCTGTGCTCAGACGCATTTTTGGAAGCTTACCGCTGGTCCTGTTCCTGCTTGTTGGGACTCTGCTTTTATTTTATCTGCTCCACAATGGATGTTCCATCACGCTGCCAAATGGGGATGGCACTCCGACACATGATCCTGTGTCATGAGAGAATGATACAGTCCTTTGGCGCACCCTTGCTCCAAGAACGGAACAACAGGTTCTTGTTTTTTTGGCCTGTCTGGATAAACTTTGTGCAGCCCATATTCTGCTGTCTACTGTGCACTTTTGAGTGTGAGCTGGACATATGGGAGACAGCCAGTTCAATATACAGACATAGAACTGCTGGTGGCTCTCCTAAAGGCCCACTTGTACCATTGCCCTTCACAATTGCTGGTGCTGCAAAACGCTTATTATGAGCTTTCCTGGGATGCTTCAGCTCCTGGTGATTTGGATCCTTGTTCGTCCTCTGCAGATGTATTGCTGGCCGTTCCTCCTTCGACGGCTGCTGAGTAGGTGAGATTTGAACATGTTTGCTCCATGCAGCTGGTGTGATGGTGCCATCAAGAACATCATCTGTGGTTGCTGGGAACAGCAATGTTTTGTCTACTACTCTGATCATTTAAACAATCTGACAGTTTCAAGCAGTGCAGATTTTCAAATTCAGCCTTGTTTTTCAACTTTGTATTTGCTTTTTATTCTCTTTTTCTATTGATTTTACTGCGATTTGGCTTTCTGTATGCTTTTATTACTAAAGAGCACAATGCTTTTTAGCATTTTAGGTTTTAATGACAGTATCTTTTTTTAGCATGTATTTTAGGAAGTTTTTAGTCACTGTATGTCCAAGGAGTCGGTGTCATGTGGTCACATTTAGGCCCGAGTAGGTACACCACTATTTTATATGCTCATGTTTTAAAGTTGCAGTCTTTTCTTAAACACTGACATTTGACACACATTTGCTTGCGTGCCTGGTCAGGATAATATTCGCTGAAATGGCTTTGCTTACATTTACACTTCTTTATAGGCATATTATCAAGTGCCTTGAACCTTCTTTACAAGGGCTAAGTTCACTACTCAAAATGCTGTTGTTTGTTATTGTACACTCGGGGACTGAGCTATCACGAAAGAATCGACAATAGCAGACTGACTGGGACTTCGGCATGATTACATGAGTGCAGTTTATTATATAAACAACATCACTCCTTTGTTAAGAGGAGAAGTTTGCTGACACTGCTGAGGTCACCCCATGCGGAATTCCAGCCCGGCTGATACCTGTTTACCTCCTGCGAGGGATGATGCCCAGCTCTCCACCAAGATGCGCTCCCTGATGACAGTTATCCACAGGAAACGGGGGAGTTAGATAACCCTACAGGGATTCAGGCAGATTCGCCTGTCGTAGACACACTAGAAAAGGTAGAGCTAGGTAGGTGCACAAAATATAACAGTACTCATTAGCGAGCATATATCCTATGTAACAGCACAATGGTTAAATTGTTTATTTTCTTTGACTTTCTCGTAATGCTGATTACACTGTTCTGTTTTCTTCTATTAATAATTGCAGCGCATATATTTTACACAAGAATCACAAAGCTTCAATAAAAATTGGAACACCAAGTTGTTTATTTCTTGTGTATGTCTTTAGGTATCCATGAGTTACCAAACGAAAGTGTTCTAGATCTGTTTCCACGATTTCCTTGGCGGAGTCAGTGTTGTCATGTTCCGAGGATGCACATTCCATAGGTTAGGGGTACGGATGGTATAATGTGAGCTAGCAGAACTAAGGCTAACATATCCTGATGGTGGGCCCGATTCACAGAACTAACTTAAGACAAAATCCTAAACGTACTACCATTTTGGTATTCACAGAAGGCACTTACTCATTTTGGTATTCACAGAAGGCACTTACTCATTTTGGTATTCACAGAAGGCACTTACTCATCAATGAGTAAGTGCCTTCTGTGAATACCAAAATGAGTAAGTTACTCAAAATGAGTAAGTTACTCAAAATGAGTAAGTTACTTTAAAAAAGGAGCAGAAAGTAACCAGTCACCCAGATAAGGAAAAACAGAAACACCAGAAAGTTGTAAAGAAGCAACCACAGGAGCTTATATTTTGGTAAATTTGTCAGTTCAAAAGTCACGCTGAATTTCTCTGGTTTTGTACGAATGAAACCTGAGCCTAACTATAATGTCTCTATAACCTTTGGTTTTTTCAGTGAATTGCTAAGGATTTTCTTTATCCATTTCCTAACTATTACATCCCTTTAACCATTGTTTTTTTCAGTGAATTTCTAAGGTTTCTTAAATGCTAATTCCTAACTATAACGTCCTAGTAACCTTTGTTTTTTTCAGTGAATTTCTAAGGTTTTTTAAATTCTATTTCTTAATTGTAACTTCCGTTTTTTTTAGTGAGCTCCTAATATTTTTGTATTTTTTTCTATAATTAGCTATTGTACATTATGTATATATATATATTATATACCACTAATTTTTTATTTGGTATGTGTTTATCAGAAAATACATTAATAACTGTTTTTATGTTTAATAATTTTTTGAGTCTGCACAACATTGTCGCCTTTACTGTGGAGAATCTGTGATCAGCAAATGTATTTCACATATTGAAGACATTTTTAAAATAAAGTTTAAGTCTAGATATTTAGTAAGATATTGTTTTAACTTTTCTTTTTCTGATCAAATTTGGGGAAAACCACCTTTACACATTTTTTCTTTATATGACGCTGGTAGTCACGAAGAGCGCGTGTTTTGTACAAAGTGTAAAACATATATATATAATATATATATATATATATATATATACATACATATATATATATATATACATTCTACAGTGTATTTAACAGTAGAACCTTATTAGTGTACTGCTTAAAGTCCGATTTTTGTAGTTAGTTTCCAGAAAAATCATCTTCAAAGCCTATTTTCCATTTTCACGGTGACACCAGGCATCGCGATGACGTCAGTAGTCGCAAAGAGTGCTTGTTTTTTTACAAAGTGTAAAACATTTATACAGACACATTCTACAGAATGTTTGACAGTAGAGGTATATTTGTGTGTTGTTTAAAGTTACGTTGTTGCAGTTATTTAGCTTAAAACTAATGTTGAAATCTATTTTCCTAATTTTGCAGAGACACTGGTCATTCCAACCATATTCATAATTGCGACGATCGCGTATTTTGGAAAGTGTAAACATTTATAGTAAGTGCTTATAAACTAGACCTTTAAAGTATGCTTTTATATTTACGTTACTCAAACTTTATTTTTATATTCCATTTCCAGTGTTCGCGGTTACGTATGTAGTCGCGAAGATCACGTGACCTGAAAAGAAAGTGATATGACTGGATAAAACAGTTTTCAACTATATTAATAAGAAGTCCCCACCCTTATTTTTTTTCCTGAATATTCCATTCATTGGGGAAACATTCTGAGCAGGTGTGTCTGCAGTGCAGCACTCTGAATTGAGCTTGGATGTTTTTTTAATTTTCAAATAGAAATTGCAACAGGAGGTGCAGAGGACAATCAGCTGCAGCAGGAGGCAGAGAAGGACATAGAGGAGGTGAAGGGAGAAGGTCTGATAGATGAAGAACCTCAACAGAAGAAAGCCAGCATTGCATGGGAGTTCTTCATTATACCATCTGGAGAGTCTAAGATGGTTGCGAAGTTTGTAAAGAGCTCTCTTTGTGGGAAAACATTATCAAGAGGTTCAAACAAGAAGTACTCCTGTGGTATAACTTCTATGTTGTACCACCTTAAAAAGTAATTACAAGTGAAACAGTGTTAATATTAAAGAATCAACTCTGCAAAGGTTACAGAGATGTTATAGTTAGGTTCAGGTTTCACTCGTACAAAACCAAAGAAATTCAGAAGCTATAGTTAACTGAGCTAGCTATGACTCACTCCCAACCAGCAATGCACTGCTTATGAACTCACATATTACATCACTCATGACATGGTCAGAGACATCACTGATTACATCTCCACAGAATCCCTGATGCACCCACTCACCCCCATATAACCTTTCATACACCCACACCAAATTCCACACTGTCCTTCTCTAACCCATTGACAAACCCATACCAGTACTTACACACCCACTCACTGATTCATAGTTCTACACACACATCCACTCGGTTACTCATACACGCACTCATATATCAATGCTTAAAAAAGGGCGAAGAAAGACAGAGAAGCTGTTGAAAAATCATCTTCAGCTGCAGCACCTGTACCAGGGCAAAAAGTCCCATCTGAAATTGAAAGCCGTCATGTAGACCTGGTTCCAGAATTCCATCGTATGGCAATGTACTGCATGGACTGTACCACCATAGTCACTACAGGAGAGCAGGCAATTGCAGCTATGAGAGATAGCAAGCACAAATGTTATTTATTTTATTTTTCAAACCTTAGTTTGTGCAGCTTGTGTCTGCAGATTGTTCTAATTTTCCCTACTCTGATTGCTGTTTTTTTGTAGAAAAAATAAAAAGTGATCAAAAAACAAAAAAAAGGAAAGAGTTATACAAAAAAAGCTTCTTGTTAAAACTGCCTTTTATGGTTAAAAAAAAGATAAAGTATGCTGTATGGCTAAATGACTAGTTACCTGAATGACTGTATTGGTAAGTATGTGCGTAGCTGCGTGAATGTATAATTAAATGAGTGTTTGAGAGGTGCATGGATGTTAGAATGAGCTCATGAGTAGTGCATGGATGAGTGAACGAGTGCATAAGTGATGCATGAATGATTGAATAATTGCAAAAACAATGTATGGATGATTGAATGACTGCATGAGCAGTACATGTGTGATTGAATTAGTGCATGAGTGGTGCATGGATGATTAAATGAGTGCATGATTGTTGCATGGATGATTGAATGACTGCATGAATGATCAATGGATGATTGAATGAGTGCATGAGTGGTGCATGGATGATTGAATGCATGCATGAGTGGTGTATAAATGATTGAATGAGTGCATAAGTGATGCATGGATCACTGAATGAGTGCAAGAGAGGTGCATGGATGATTGAATGAGTGCTTGAGTGCTACATGGATATTAGAATGAGTGGTACATAGATGACTGGATAAGTGCATCAGTGGGGAATTGATGTTAAAATGAGTGCATCACAAGTGCATGGATGATTGAATGAGTGAATCAGAGGTGTAGGAATGTTGAAATAAGTGCATGAGTGGTGTGTGAAGTATTGAATGGGTGCATGAGTGGTGCATGGATAATTAAATGTGTGCATGAGTGGTGTGTGGATAATTGAATGAGTGCATGAGTGCTACATGGATGTTAGAATGATTGCATAAGTAGTGAATGGATATTAGGATGAGTGCATTAGAGGTGCATGGATGATTGAATGAGTGCATCAGAGGTGCATGGATGATTTAAATGATGCATGCGCGGTGAATGGACTTTAGAACGAGTGCATCAGAGACACATGAATGTTTGAATGAGTGCGGAGTGGTGCATGGATGTTAGAATGAGTGCCTCAGAGGAGCATGGATGATTGAATAAGTACATGAGTGGTACATGGATGTTATTATGACTGCAGGAATGGTGCATGGATGTTAGAATGAGTGCATGAAAAGACCATGATTGTTTAAATAAGTGCACGAGTGGTGCATGGATGTTACAATGAGTGCATGAGTGGTGCGTGGATGACTGAATGAGTACATGAGTGGTGCATGGATGATTACGTGAGTGCATTCGTGCTACATGGATGTTAGAATGACTGCATGAGTGGTACATAGATGATTGAATAAGTGCATGAGAGGTGCATGGATGATTGAATGAATGCATCAGAGGTGCATGCATGTTTGAATGTACGAATGAGTGGTACATGGATGTTAAAATGAGTGCATGAAAGGTGCATGGATGAATGAATGAGTGTATCAGAGGTGCATGAATGTTTAACCTGTTCCGTGCACGCGTCGGCCAGCCCACTCATTAGAACTCCCGCACCATGGCGGAATTCGCGCCGCGGTTAAGGAGTTAAATGAGTGCATGAGTGGTACATGGATGTTAGTATGAGTGCATGAGAAACCACCAACACACATGTATTTTAACTGCCCTTCATTCTACCAACTGCCTCATTCAGCTGCAGCCTTCTCCTGTCTGCTACTGCTACTTCATTTCAAAATGCTTAGAGTGTGGATTGTTGGCCACAGCTATGTCTATTGGGCTGCTGAGGCTGCAAGAAAGAGAAATACTTGGGTTTGGCTAATGTGGACATTACTTGGATTTGGCAGAGAGGATTAAAGTTTCATCAATTGCTACCTTTGGTTAAAACCATTGTGGATTCACCAGCCCCTGACCTCATGATTGTGCACTGTGGTAGCAATGGCCTAGGCACATTAACTGGAGTAGCACTGGAAATCCTAATGAAGGATACCTTTGCTGAATTGATGATGCTTTTCCCTGACACTGTATTGGTGTACTCTAACATATGCCAAAGACAGAAATGGAAGTGTTCTAAATTCTGTCCACAGATTGACAAAGCCCAGGCACACATAATTAAACTGATGTGGGGGTCTTGCACGGCCCCCCCTCAGCCCGGGGACTGCGACCTCCCCAAGGCTATTTATTAAATTAGTGCGGGGAGGCCTGTATGGCCTCCCCCACATCCACGGGGAATGCCACCTACCTGGGGCTTTATGTAAACAGAAAGCAGGGGTGTGGCACGGATATCCCTGCAGCCCCGGGGGCCACCACCTCCTTTAAATTTAAATAATGCGGGGAGGCCGCGTGGACACCCCTGCAGTCCTGAGGACCCCCACCTCCCCAGTGCTTTAGCCAAAATAAATGTGGGTGGGCTGCACAGCCCCCACGCAGCCTCGGGACCACCACCTCCCCAGGTGTTTCAACTTTAAATAATGGGGATCGTGTGGACCCACCTAGCCCCGGGGACCACCACCTCCCGGGGCAATTAACATAGAAATGTGAGGGGCTCAAATACCCACCCGCAGTCCCAGGGACCACCACCTTCCTGGAGAAATTACCATAGAAATGCAGGGGGGTTCACATGGTCCCCCGCACCTCTAGGTAACGCCACCTCCCTGGGGCTCAAATATTATAATGGAAGGGGTTTGTTGCAGACCCCCGGCCACGGGGACCACCACCTCCCCGGGGCAAAAAGTGAAGATTGGAGGAGGGCCGCGCAGCCCCCCATCCTGGAGCCAAACATGGCCCTGGGGACCCCCACCACCCAGGTTCAGCATCTGCTATGTCCCAGGTCCCCATAGCATAACTGTGCTCCGCTTTGAGCAAGTGAGAGCATTTTGCTGCTTTGACAGAGAGGAAGCTGCATGTTAGCAGCTCCCTCTCTGTTAAAGCAATGCCAGCTCCCGGAGGAGGCGAGGAGCCAGCAGGGATCACAGGGGCCTTGAGGCTCCCCCTACAGTCTCTAAAATTGCTAAGTAGGTGCCCTTGATGGGACCATGGCATCCACACTAGAGGCCGGGCCCCAGGGGATTGGGTCCCTGGGGCTAAATTGACCCATGAGAAGGCCGTGTGGAACCCCAACCTCTTATTCTTGTTAAAAAAAATCTTTTAAAAATGCAAAGGCCGGGTCCTGGGGGATGGGGTCCCCAGGCCCAAAATCGGCCCGCCCTTTAATATAACAAAACAATATGTTTTAAAAGGCCAGGGATGGGGTCCCCGGGGATCCGAAATTGGCCTGGGGAGGGGGCTGTGCGGCCCCCCTCCCTGAAAACTAAAAAATATTTTTAAAAATTACCGGCAGGTCACTGGAGGCCCGCCCCCTTTCTTCAGGCTCTGTAAAAGCGCCTCCTGGTGCACTGCTGGTTAGGGGAATTAAGTCCCCCTCTCCTGAAAAACCTTAGAAAATCACTGAAAAAACCAAAGGTTACAGGGCCATTATAGGTAGGAAATAGAATTTTAAAAACCTTAGAAATTCACTGAAATAAACAAAAGTTACAGGGATGTTAGAGTTAGGCTCAGATTTCCCTCGCACAAAACCAGTGAAATTCAAAGCTTTAGTTACCTGAGATAACTATAACTTACATCACCGCAATGCACAGCTTAAGATCTCACATATTACATCACTTATTATATGGTCACACAGCCACTCACATAATACATGTTAGAAGTAGTATTATTCAGTAGTAGTGCACCTAGTATACTAATTTAACTTTTGTAGTAGGTTACTATATATGTTTAACACCCATAAACTCTTAAAAATACTTACACTCACTTGATGATATCATCAGTGATGTTATCAGTGATGTCACTGATCATGTCATGAGTGATGTGATATGTGAGGTCATAAGCAGTTCAGATTACAGAGACAACTATCCCTCCTTATACCACCAGCAAGTCCCACACAGTGGGTTTGTTGAGACATGTTATGTGGTCACGCCCCCTTTCTATATCACTCTGCAAACATACCTCCTGGTCCACTACTAGTTGGAGATGAATTCCCCTTGGCTCCTGGGGGTCCTAGGGGCCAACTAGCCCTCCTGTTACCTCCAGTAAGACCCACACAGCTGGATTGTTCAGAGGTTGACAGAGGCCACGGCCCCTTTTTCCACCGCTCTGTAAATGCACCTTATGGCGCACTGCTGCTTGGGGGAAGAAGTCCACTTTAGTCCTGAGGCCCTCAGGAGGCAAGGGGACCCCATCCCCCCACCACCAGACTGCTGAGAGGCATGTTTGCAGAGTGGTGGAGAAAGGGGGCGTGGCCTCTGACCATCTCTCAGCAATCCCACTGTGTGGGGCTTACTGGAGGTAACAGGAGGTCTTGTTCGCCCCTAAGAACCCTCAGCAGCTAAGGGGACTTCATCCCCCAACCAGCAGCATGCCAGGAAGCGCATTTGCAGAGTGGTGGAGAAAGGGGTGGGGCCTGCTGTGAGTTGCCATTTTTTTCCTATTTTTTAGGAAGGGGATATTCATGGCAGCCCTTCCCTGGACTATTTTGGGCACTGGGGACCCCATTCCCCGGGGACTGCCTCTTTTAAAAAAAGGTTTTATAAAAAAAATGGAAGGGGGCTGCACGGCCCCCCCTCCCTGGACAATTTTGGCCCTGGGAAAACCACCCCCCGGTACCCAGCCTTTTATATTGTTTTAATATAATTAAAAGGTAGGGGGGCCAAGTGGCCCTCCTCCCGGGCCACTTCCAGCCTCAGGGACCCTATATCCCAGGCCCTGCCCCATTTTTAAAAAAGGGGGGCCACGCGGCACCCCCACCCAGGCCATTTTCAGCCCCAGGGGCCCCATACCCTGGGGCCCAGCCTGTAGTGTGGGTGACCTGGTCCCACTCAGAGCACCCACATTTTCAACATTGGGGGTTCCTGGTGGGTCCCCGCCTCCTGCAGGAGCCAGCATTGCTTTGAGACCAGTGGAGCTGCTAACATGCAGCTCCCTGTATCTCAAAGCAATGTGTCTGTTTCCCTGCTCGCTTGACAGTGGGCAGGGAAACAGATATGCTCTGCTTTCAGCAAGCAAGTGTATTTTCTGCTCTTGCTTGCTGAAAGTGGAGCAGGTTTGCTATGGCTAGGCCGAAGCAGCTCCCTCCAAGCCATAGCAAACTGCAATGTCCCAGGAGAATGCTGTAACCGGCCCTGGGGACCGCCACCTCCCAGGTCCAGTTCCAGCAATGTCCTGGTAGAGCTCCTTTGTTGATTAAGCCCCGGGAAGGTAGTGGTCCCCTGGGCTGTGGGGGCCATGTGGCTGCCCTATTTAATTTAAAAGACTTGCCTTGGGGAACCCCCTCCACATTTGTCTCATTTAGCCACGGGGTAGTGGCAGTCCTCGGGGCTTCCGGAGGGCTGTGCAGGCCCCATGCATCACTTTTCACATCTTTGCCAAGGACAGCAGCTGAAGTGAACAGCAAATTAGTTTTGAAAATTTTGTGAAGATTCATCAAACTGGAAAAACAAAAAACACTTTTCCTATGGAAACTAGGTCCAATTTATAACTACCTACTGGCGACCGCCAGTAGGTAATATATTGAGAACTCTCTGACGTTGAAGCTGTGCTGTGTCAATAAATAATAAAACACACAAATATACTGATTTTTTGCTGAATACATAAGCTATTGGTCTAATGTATCCACAGTACAGGTCCATAAGTAGAGGCCCATAATCTGAAGGTCACACGTTTGAATCCTAACAGGCCCACTCAGTAGAATTGACTACTATTGTAGTGGAAACAAGCTTTACATAGAAAAGCCCAAGTTTGCTCCTTCGCTGTTTGCTTTGGTTCCCAGACCAGTTTGTTGTATTGCTTCCTCAGTTTAGAGAGTTCAGCCCTACGCTGGTCAACCTCGTGATCTGATTTGGATATAAGCATTTTTTTTCTCGTTTTGCAGGGAGACCCTATACCAGGATTTAGTTCCTTTCGAAAGAGGCCCGTTGCTATTGCGAGGCTTAGTAGTGGTGTTCATTCAAATTCTAAATTTAGGAGTGCAGTAGACCAAGCTAGGTGACTGAGTGGGTTAATATCGAGGGCAATTGTTTTTAAGTAATTAGTGCTGTTCACCTCAAATGTATTCCTCTGTTATGCATTTCCACTGCCGATTTTATGGCAGTGAGCCGGCCATGAAAAGTGTGGAGGAGATGCAACTAAGTGGGCCCTAAAAGGGCTTTCCTACTGCTTCTGGGCCTGGGCATGAATGCAGGGGGGCACATGTTGTGCCCCCTGCAATTGGACCCCCATTCCTGCACAATGTGGTATGCATGACATGGAGCATTCCACACCGTTCAGGAACGTGTTGCAGGTGCTGTCACGGTGGCAGTCTGCTCTTAAGGGTCTCCTATGAGCCTACCACAGCCAGTGCCATGAGACCGCCGCAGCACCGCCTGCACACCCAGGATTCAACTCAGAACCCGGCAGGCTGGTGCACCATGGGCGTGGCGGTCCTCCTGCCAGCGCAGCAGTGCTGGTGCTGCAGGAGGACTGCCAAACTCGTTATCGGCCCCTTAGATTGAAATCCCCAGTGATGCTGAATGTGTCAGGATTGGCCAAATGAGTTCCTGTATATATTTACAGAGATATTCCACTTTCTTTTGGGGGTATTTTCGACCTGTCTTCAAATATGCACACACAAAGCAACAAACATTTTAGACGTGTCTTATTTGGGATTGATAGCAATATGCCCAGCAGCCATGATTTCCTGATATTTATACTTTCTATTTTAAAATTCATAGCTGTTCGGCACAAGAACGAGAGCCCTCCTGCTGGTCTTCTTTTAGTTGCCCTCTTGACCACGAGTTTAAACTATAGTTCGTAACCAGCAAGGAGGGTTGGCCAATTTTCCTTGCCTTTTGCAGTTAAGTCAGATCAAATTGCAAACAGATAGATAATAGCATCATCTTGCGTATTCAGTTAATTCCACCCGCTATGTTCCAAGAAAAGAGCTTGATATGATCGATTTCCAAATATGAGTGGTTGGCTTCTACTTTTGCGTTGTCAAACTGAGGGACAAAGCTGTGCCAAAGAGTCTCTGCCACTAAGGTGTCGATTACTGTTAGCCAAAGGGCACATCAGGGCCTCACTATCCACTCTCTCATCAGGTATTTTTAGATCTACTGGCCCATCAAGATCCACATGACCATTTCCCTATAAAATCCTTCAATCTCTCAAGCTGCCTTTTTTTCGAGTTCAGGCCATAATGCTCATCTACCCATGCCATCATCAGGAACACACTGCTTCTTTCTCATCTGAAGTTCCCATCCTCATTGAGTGCTTTGACATCCCAATGCCAACAGGTTTCGCAATGACCCCTCTCCCTCAAGTCTACCCTTTCATGTTCCCTATAAGCACTGCTTCCCAGATATCATCTTTCCTGCATCTGTACTTTGATATGTCCACTTCTCCATGTTCCTCTTCCCAAAATAATGTTCTCTGAGCCACTCTAGTCCATCAGAATCAGGTTCCAATAACCTACATCCCATCACTTTGTAACTGGAAAGAGGGAGTTATAAAAAAGAAATCAGGAGATGTTTTCTCCATTTGCTTACATTGAAGTGAGACAATTTTAGGCGGGAGATAGCTAAAATAAGCTATTTAAAAATCTCCCACCTACATCCGGTCTGTTGGCATGTATATAATAACTATATGCAGTGAAGTGGCTTTAAAGGTACAAGTAGTAACAGTCTAAAGGAGAAAAAGTCAGAGACAAATATTTACCTGTATTCCATTCATGACCACAGCTAGCCCAGGGGAGGTCTGTGGTGAATGAGCTGAAGAGGTAGAAAATGGCCCAGGCAAGAATGATCATGTAGTACACATTCAGCAGCATGACAATTACCAGAGAGGCATATCCAATTCCTAGAAGAAAAGGAAAATGGTGTAAAAGTAAAGTAGAGCCGAAGGAACCTAAGGAATTTCCTATAGCTTTGTGTTTGTTAACTCTATGGGCAGCGCTACAAGATGGGTTTAAGCTGCCTAGTAGCTACTGCACACAGAGTTACCAATACCAGGTTTATCAGCAGGATTTATCAGAGAATTATACGGTGAACCTTTAGGATTCCCTCAGAACTTGGGAATAAGATGCTGAATCAGAAATAGAGGCACAGATTTTAACAGTTATTACTCATTTCCACTCCACATTTTCACCCAGAGAATATTGCTCCTTCCAGTGGCCAGTCTTGAGGTGAAGAGCATCAAGTCTGCAGAGTTACCAAGGTCCTTGTAATATCAACAGCACCGTCACAGCATGCTTGTGGACCATTCAGAATTAAAAGGCAACACATAATGAAGCCCTACGACAAACTTAAAAATGCAATCCATTCACACTGAAGGACAGCCAAAAAACATTTCCTTCTCTTCCTCTACCTTTTCAGTATCAATATTCTGTATTAATTTCTTGCATTTATATAGCTCTTTCTCTTTGAAGTGGCGTAGTATATATTGCGTGTGGCAGGAACAGAGGAATAATTGGGCTAATTTATATATAGGCAGGCAGCCCGTTTCTCCGTCAGGGAGACAGAGTAAAATACTCTGTCACCCTGACAGAGGTGCTGCCCGCCTAACTTAGAAATGACCGCCAAGCTGGCGGTCATTTCTAAAGTATTAGCAGGAGCCTCCATTATGGCAATTCCTAACAATGCTATTTACAGTTTGACGCAAGGCACTGTGAACATGACAGGGCCCTGAACCAAATTGTTTTCTTTTTTATTTTCAAAACGAAAATCCCACAGTGGGATTCTCTTTTTGAAAATAAAAAAATAAAATACTCTCTGCATTTAGCAGTTTTTACTGCCCATTACTGTCCGGGCTTTCTTGGTGGGGATGGCCACTGAAAACATACGTCTAATTTGGCTCATCCAAATTTCGTGGGTGGAATCAGAAGTGTGCCTCCGACAGGCCTTACTCCTCAGGGCCGTTGTAAGTCTTTAATCACAGGGGAAACTGAGTATTATATGCCATGATTAAAGTCAGTATTGCCCACTTTAAAATCTGTCTGGTGGACCTTTATCTAGGCAGCATGTGTACACTGTCGCCATTTCAATGGACTATACATAACGTCAAGATATAAATCGGCCCCAAGCTATACATTTCTGTAGCCACACTAAAATGCATAAACTATTCTTACTAAAAGTGCTATAAAGTCTTTCGAATTTTACATAATAAGTGTTAGAAATGGGGTTCTTGGTTAAGTAGGGTAAGCAACAACCTCAATCCTGGGCAAAATGAACCACAAAAGTCACTTCGCTTACCTGTATTTGACCCTTTGGTAGCTTGGTATAAAAGCAGTCAGGCTTAACTTAGAGGCACTGTGTAAAGTGTTTATGCAGTACATAAATAATTAAAAAAATTAATCACAACACAAGAAAAATTCCAACTAATTTAGAGAACTATAGTAAAATGTAATAAATGGAATGACACCAAAATGAATGAAATCCAATTAGTAAAACCGTAGTTATAAATGTTTAAATTGAAAAATAGTGCCTAAAAGATCAAAGCTCCAACCGTAGGTATCTGGTCATGCAAGATCAAGGAAAAGTCAAAAGTAAGGCTGACTGTGATGAAGCACAGTTCAACTACACGAGGTAGATTGGGCCCGGTCTAGGCTTACCTTCGAACTTAGAAGATTTTTTGAAGAAAAGTTCCTGAGCAGTTAAAGTTCAACGGGGCAACGCTGCTGGCGGTGTCCGAGTAGGGGGTCTCATCATCATCGGATAGCCACTGGAAGGAGTTGTGGTGCAGATTTCTACCTTCTGACTTTGTCCCTTTTCTAGAAGTTGAAAATCCTCAGCAGGACCCGGCTGACAAGGGTTCCACAAGACAGGGTAGCTTTGCTGAGAGGTCCTGCTAAAAGGATTTGCTGCTGCGGAGAAGAACATAGTGGAAGCTACCATGAATCCCGTCTGCACTTCATGCAGACCAGCAAGTCTCCTGTCGGTTCTCAGGACACTTTTTGGTGGAAAATGTTTTAAGTCTCAAGTTACAGTTTTTGGCTGTTTGGGCATTTAGCACCACTTTCACGGGTCCAGGACTGGCGGTGTCGCAGGTATTCTGTTGGTAAAGCAGAACTGTGCATTGGGGTGACAGGACATCAGAATGTAGGAGCAGTGTCACTCTACCTCGTCAGTATCTGTCTGCCCAAATCCTGGTTAGCTCACAGTGCCTCCCCTGAACTCCTAACCTTCCCAGAGTAGCAGGTGATTTTGGCAACCTAGAACATGACCCTCTAGTCCCCAAGCGAACCGTATACACAGATCATAACTTTTCGTTTCTCAGTCATGCATAGCCTTAGTAAACAAAAGAAAGACAAAAAGAAAGTTTACAATGCATTTATTGAAACTATCGTAGTCTATTATGAAGCAGATGAGCTGCAATCACTGGATCTACCAGGCCAGGTCCTCCCTGGACCGGAAACAAGCATCCTGGGATTGGTTTCGGGGTATCACCCCTCATCAGCCAGGCTAAATTGAATCCAGTGGTACAGTGTGCAAAGGACCCACTTCTGGGCATACCCTGGGCCACCTAGTGGGAACATAACAAACACAACAGGATGAGCAGGGTCAAGACTGATTTGCATATGGCTGGGTCCCAACTGGGGTGGCACGGTGAGCAAAAAATTATGGCTTTAACTCAAATCTGTGACTGCGACCGAATGTTTGACAATGTTCAGCATTCCATCCAACATATTTTTGTATTGCTATAGTCGCTCTAAGTGGGAAGGGTATGTGCAGAGGTGGGTCCCATGCTCACAATGCCACTGGATTCACGCTAGCCTGGCAGATGAGGGTTGATACCCTGAAACCGGTTCCAGGATGCTTGTTTTCAGGTCCAGGAAGGACCCGGTCTGGCAGTTTGGGCTGGACTGTTCCCATGGGAAGCAGAGTCAAGACTGATTTGCACATGGCTGGGTCCGAACTGGGGTGGCTTGGTGAACAAAAAAATAATGGATATAATCCAGATCTGTGACGGGGGTGAATGTTTGCCAATGTTCAGCATTCCATCCATCATCTTATTGTATTGCTACGGTCTTCAAGTATAGCCATGAGCAGCACAGTCAGTATTTTTTCAATAGATGCAAAATGCATTTCCACACTGAATATAAATGCAATTCATATGGAATCGGCACTGTTTCACCTTCATTGAAGGTGAAATAGGTAAAGCCAATGGCACCCGCAACTATATGGATAACCAGGTTTGGTGCATTTACACATGTATGTAAGTGACATGTTGCAAGAAAGTCAGATTGTAGTGATCTGATATGTCTGTGTGTTCTGATGTCCAATATGTAGTGGAAAAATCTGGATGAATTAACTCATATAAATGATTTCATGCGTTGTGCATATATTCAGGTATGTAAGTTCTGCCAAAATTAAGGAATTCTAAAATTCTAATAAGGACTGTAGTTTCCGAAGAATGTGTGTTTAACTCACCATGCGTTATTTAAATATCATCTACGCAGGACAATGCGTCTGGGTCAATATCATGTAGAATTGACACAATATGGGCAGCAAATAGTCCTGGACTGTTCATATACCCTGTAGGCAGTCGAGCAAAGCGACGCCTAAAGCCTAGCGCTGAGAAAGCAATCCAATCTCTGCTTTCAGGAACTATATTTTGGCAGAGAAGAAACATTGGAAATGTCATAGGTTGTTTTGAATTTTTACAAGCTATATTTTTTATAAGTGCTGTACTGTGTTTATTTTGTATTGCAAATGTGAGTGTATGACTATTTAAATGTCTATTGCCTAAGACTATACAATATGAATGATCTGGTTTTAAGACAGGAAAAAGGGGATTATTCATTTGGGAGACACAGGGTTCAACTACTCCTTGGTACTCTAACTGTGAGAGTATTTCTCTAACAGATGCATTAGCATCCCGTTTTATTGGGAATTGTGGCTGCACTTGTTAGCTGGACTGAATGGGTATTACATGATAAGGAGAGTCCTTATCTCAGCCGACATGATTACGTTATAAAGCTGGGGCTTGTCCAAGAGCCCATTCTGTGGCATAGACTTGTTTGACCTCATCAGGGACAAGCACAGAAAATTATGGTATTATTACATCTTCACCTTGTGAGGTTGTTTGTACAGACTTCGGGGGCCATTCGACCTCCGCTAAGAGAATTCCATATGCTGATGTTAGATTTTCCCAGAATATTACCTGAATGCTACACCCTCAATTTCTATATCCAAATTATATAATCTATCTGGAGGGGCTACAAACCTGTCTGGGGTTTCAACTGTAATGTATTGATCAGTTGCTTTCACTGCCAGACACTCCTGGAGATCCCAGCGAACTATAGTGACTTCTGCTACGCTGTCGAGGAGAGTCACTGCCCACCTCCTATTCAGGAAGAGAGTTCTCAGTGTTTGTGGCATATTTTGCTGTTTTATCCCGCAGCTTTCTTTTTCTGAAACTGGGGATTAAACTGTGGAGGTTTCTCCTCCTTCTTTATCCTCATGTCAGTCAAGCGTTGTGAGTATCTTTTCGGTTCGACGTACTCTTTCTGTCTGCGCTCAGCATGCCCTCCTCTCATATTGTTTTTCCAATGAGTCCTGCAAGGAATGAGAAAGACGTTTATCGGAAAGCGGATACCTATCAGGTGCTTTCAACTGATGCAAAATATAGCATCTGTCAGAGGGCTCCGGTGGCAGTGAACCTCCTTGAGTCTTAGCTTTGACTTTAGAGTTGGGTTTGTCTCATCGTTCTTTAGCAAACTCCGGATTTTGATTGGCAGTGTCCTTGTTCAAACTAGGTTTGCAAAGTTGTGGTTTATTGGGTCGGGCTCCCAAATTATTGCGACCTATAGAAATATATACTTCAGCAATAAATATAGGTAGCTCACATTTCTGGTTGACTGGTGCAACCTGCGCGAGCCACTGTCGTATAGCCAAAGATGCTGCTTTGCCTTTAATGTTTGACAGAGTCATTGAGGAGGTCATAGGAAAGTTTCCAATTAGCTTCATCCCAAATCCAGGGCATCAGATGCCCCGTGTTCAGTCTGTATTTATTTTACTATCTCCAGCAGGACCAACATGGATGAACTGCCATGCGTTATGGTATAGACTGCACCGAAGGCTGTGCCCCAAGTGTTACAATCACCTATTTGGGAAACCATCCCATGGGATTAGTACATAGTCAATATTTTGTGCTTGTGGTCCCATAAGGTGGAAAGACAGCTTCAATTTGATCAAATTTTGGGCTATCCAAAAATGAATTTTCCCATGGTTTGCTGGAATCTTACCCATAAATGAATGAACAATTACAGGTCTTATTGTTGGTATAGCAGGTAGCTGTGGTTGCCTTGCAAGAGCTGTCCTTGCTGGGACAGCCATCAAGGTGCATGAAACATACTGAGTTAAGCATCTGTATAGTCTAACAAGGCCAGTGTATAATTCCTGTAGCTCATTAGCTCTGAGACCCTGTAAATTAGGAAATGGAGTATATCCACCTAAACCCGGCCAGGTGAGCCCCTTCATTATTAAGGGGACCCATGCGTACAGAAGTAAGGACATGTATTAAGGTGCCACAGAACAAATTTTAATGTTCCCAATGTGAAAGTGGAATTTCTAAGCGCTCTGTAATTGTGTGGTGGTGCAAAGGTAGTGTATTCATGAAATGTCCTTGTATTAGCATCCACAGTTGGAAAATTGACCCAAGAATAAATCACTTCTAAATGATAGACATCGTGGGTTTAACCACGAAGATTAAGTCACCGCCTACATTGCCAAGGCCATGTAAATTTAAATGTGCAAAGACTGCAGGTCTGCAATTGTCAGCAATAGATATTAATTGTGGCGTTCCACAAGGATCCGCCCTCAGCCTGGTATTATTCAATGTGTATATGGCTCCCCTCATTGAATTAATATCCTCCTTCATATGCTGATGATACTCAGTTGATCTTAGTGCTGGACAAAAATTCTAACACTGCAGAAGAGCATCTTGAGAAAACTGAAATCATGTTATTTGGCAAGGAAAACCCTTTCACCCCCAGTTTAGGGTGGCCAAAAGATATCCCCCACCGCCGGATACAGTGGAGGTGGTAAAGAATTTAGGAGTAAAAGTTGGTACCCTACTTTCTTTTAATCCACAAGTGCTAGCTGTAGCTGGGAAGTATTTCCAGTTGATTAAAATGTTCACTTTTTTTTTTAACTTACTTCCTATCACAGCGAGAAAAACAGTAGCCATTGCCCTTATCACCTTGCGATTGGACTACTGTAATAGCCTGTATGCAGGGACCAAAAGGACAACTCTGAAAAAACTACAGACGGTACAATATGCTGCAGCTCGCCTGGTGCTGAATCTACCTCGTGGATCTTCTGCGACATCAGCCCTCAAATCACTACACTGGCTGCCAATTCATAAAAGAGTGCTATTTAAGATCTTGCTTATCACCTTCAGAGCAAACATTGCATCAGGTCATAAATATCTAACGGCCAAGTTTACTCCATACGTCACATCATGAGTGCTCATATCTTCTTCTGCAAATCTTCTCACTTCGCCCCCTTTCAGATGCAAAACCAAAGATGGAAAATCGGTAGCTGTCCTCGGAGCTAAAGCCTGGAACTGGCCATCTTATACATTCTCATTCAGAACACACCTTTAGGAAACTGCTGAAAACATGGATCTTTGCAGCTCCAGACTCCTTACCCCTTTCTCTAATCTGGTCCCCGGATTGGTCTACAGCAGCCTGGATCCTCTTCTGTTTTCCTTTTTGTACAGCGCCAACATGCTCCCTGGAGCGATAGTACGCTTTATAAATTTTATATACATACAGATAGCAAACACTAATATGGGTAATCCTTTCAAAAGTTCAAGCTTGAGCAACCAACAGAAAAAATTAGGGGCCAGATGTACGACCATTTTATTTTGCGCCTCGCAATTTGCAACTAATTGCGAGTCGCAAATTGCGAGTCGCAAAATAAAATGTACAACAGTGTGTTTAACACTGTTTGCGATTCCCAATGGGGTCGCAAATTGCGAGGCTCATTAATATTAATGAGCCTCTCGCAATTTGCGAGCCCATTGGGAATGACAGGCCCTCCCAGGGATGGTGGCCTGCTGGGCTCAGTAGACCACCATGTCTGGGACTGCTTTTAAATAAAGCAGTCTTTTTTTAAAATGCAGCCCGTTTTCCTTGAAGGAAAACGGGATGCATTTTTTTTTTTAAATGAAACGTTTTCGTTTCATTTTTTAAGGGCAGGCAGTGGTCCCTGGGACCACTGCCTGCCCTTAAAAAATATTTTTGCATGCATTTGCAAAGGGGAAGGGGTCCCCTGGGGAGTCGCAAAACATTAGTACATGGTTTTGAGACTCGCTATTTGGAAGGGAACGCCCCTTCCAAATAGCGAGTCGCAAAACCTATTTAGCGAGTCGCAAATAAAATGCGACTCGCTCAATAGGCTTTGTACATGGCCAATGATGTTTTTGCATGCGCAAATGGGTTCACAAACCCGTTTGCGCATGCAAAAACGGGTTGTACATCTGGCCCTAGGTGCTTCATAAAATACTATGGAGAATTGATCATCAACACCACGGACATCTCCATAGGAGGTGTGAGGGTACTATGGGCACCCACAGGTACTACTCAGGAGACCTGTTAAATAAGTACCTGACCAATCATTGGGCACCATGTCGCAGGGATTTTTCTGGTAAAGCAGAACTGTGCCTTGGGATGACAGGCCGTCAGAATGTAAGGACTGAGGGGCATATTATCAAGAATGGTGTTAAAAATTATCGCCGGCTTAGCGGCAGAAAACTGCCACTAAAGCGGCGATAATGGGCTTGATAATATGCCCTTGAGAATTCCAATAGAAGTCCATGTTCTGGTGTGAACATGGGCTTCTATTGGAATTCTCCAGGGCATATTATCAAGCCCATTATCGCCGCTTTAGCGGCAGTTTTCTGCCGCTAAACCGGCGATAATTTTAACGCCGTTCTTGATAATATGCCCCTGAGTCTCTCTACCACATCAGTATCTGCCCAAATCTTGGTTAGCTCACAGTGCCTTACCTTAACTCTTAACTTTCCCAGAATAACAAGTGATTTTGGTAATCTAGAACTTGACCCTCTAGTCCCCAAGGGAACCGTGGAAACAGATCATCACCTTTCGCTTCTCACTCATGCATGGCCTTAGTAAACAAAAGATAGACATGAAGAAAGTTTACAATGCATTTATTGAAACTATTGTAGTCTATTACGAAGCAGGCGTATTGCGATCACTAGGCAGATGAATCTAAACAAAGTAATGAGCATAACTAACAGGCTGTATAAAATAAACATTCCAGCCATGGCAAATTATCTATCTGTCTAGGCCTACTCCTACTGTGTGAGCAAAGGGATATATTAGTGATCTCTGAAATTGACAACAGACCCCATACCAGGTGTATGTTGTAACGTGGACCACATCATAAATGTAAAGTCAGTTTACGCAAACCTGCATTTCAGGCTATGAGGCATTTGTTCCAGGACAGGTCTCTGTGCAGGAATTTCTCCTCTCTACCCTCATGTGGACAAGACACAGTTTATATGATAAAACTATCAGGAAAACGATTGCCTGTGTCTCAAAGGACCCACCTAAGAAGAAGATACTTAGGTTTGCCTGGTATCCCCGGTGGTTGCGACAGCCTCCCCATCTTTGGCTGCTCTTGCGTAGACTGCTGTTAGTAATCGCCCCCCAAGATTTAAAGACGTTCCAAGATGGCGGCCACCATCCAAAGTTGCTTCAGTGCTCTAGACTTTCTGAGGCTTCCGCGAGCAGCAGTCTTCCTCTGGCGCACGCTCCCAACGAGCCGCACACTTCAACTGACTTCTGAGGCGAAGGAGCAGCGTTCTGTCACAGCGCTTGCTCCGAAGTTAATAGAGACTAGTAAAATTCTTGTTTTGGACTCCACCTACGCGGAGCGGTGTGCACACTAGGGGTATTCCCCATTTGAGGAGATTAGTGATTTTTAACCCTAATTCTTGTTATCTTGAGGAGAATTCAGGAGTTCGTGGATCGAGTGGAAGTCTTCAAGGATTGTGAGAATTGTGAATCTACGAACACTTCAAGGACAGTAAGATTAAGAATTCTAATAGCCTACAGTGAAAATAGAGACTGTCGTCGTTCACCTTTTTTTTGTTTATTGATAAACTGTTGTAGTATCTATGGAGCTATACTTGAAATCTCAGAATCCCTCATAGAACATTTCAGCAAGGTTGTCATTCAGAATATATTCCAAAACCTTCGAATTCCAGCAGAACGCAGCAATTCAGTAAATAGAGAGTTTCTGCAAGAATACACCTAGAGAGGGGCTAGTCTACCAGTAACGCAGGTTAAAAGAGAGTTTGGCTGAGTGAGTCTGTATATGAGAACCGTGGCATATTGGTGTGAGAGAGCCTTAATTTAATTCTGTCTCGTCCTATGCAGGTTCTGTCATTATTCGTTCAGAATATTAACACGAACACCAGAGCCCTCCCACAGAGCATCGTAAGGGCAGTGGAAGCTTTGGCAGATTCCTGATACTGGAGGCAGTCTCTATTTCTTTCCCATTCCCCTTTCCCCCCTGTGGGTGTTAACACAGACTTATTAGTCGGAGTTGGTAGCTGCAGCTGGGATCTGGGAGTTAGGCATCTGCTCCTGTGGATTCCTGGCACTTAAGGTAAGAGTCTTGACAGATAATGTGTTGGAAAGCCATAGCTGTTCTACAGTCTCATGTCTAGAACATTAGGAGCGTGTTGCTGTCACAGCAGAAAACAGTACACCATGTTGTTATGTATTCTAGATGACTTTGTACGAAATGTGCAGACTAAATCCCAAAAAAGTCACTGAATAACAAAACAACATGTACAGCATATTTCTAAAATAATGTCACAAAAACAAAAGTGTTATGTGTGGCTTTGCAAGCAGAGGCAGCCTAAAATGTGTAATACCCAAAACTGAGGGAGATCTAAAGTGGGCCCAAAAGGGAAATCACTACAGTGAGGCATCACTTAGAGGGCAGAACACACTTGAGGCAGGATCCATGTGCAGGTTCAAGGTTGATGGGTCTTGTTGTGTCCCTGTAGCTCAGAACAATAGGCAAGACAAGTAGCTCTTGGAGTCACTCTGGTAGTTGTGGGATCAAGCAGCAAAGCAGGCCTCAAGCAGCAGGATAGTCCTCTGAGGGTACACAGCAGGCTTGAAGCAGCAGGGCAGTCCTCGGTAGCAGCAGAGCATTTCTCTGGTGGTCTAGGCAGTCCCTCTGATGTCCTCCGCAGGCCCTAAACTGTACTGAAGAGATGCTCCAGGGCTCCATTATTTATATCTGGTGACAGCCTTCAAAGTAGGGGTACTTTCTATGCTACCCCCACATCTGGTTATAAAAAGTTCTATCCTTCCCCTGCCAGGACTCTGAGAGATCTTGGGTCACAGAAACCGCATGTTACATTTCTTTGTGTGTGCTGGAGGCAGCCGCAATTGAAGTGCATGTGGGACAAGGAACAGCTCGGCTCCCCACCCATCCTGTCACTTCCAGGACATGCTAAACTTAAATACACATGCTCACTTTTTTAATACAATACACCCTACCCTGTGGGCTGTTTGGGGCGTACCTTAGGGGTGACGTATATGTGTTAAAAAGAAAGTCTAGGCCTGGCAAAAGGTTTATTTTGCCAGGTTGAATTGGCAACTTTAAAACTGCACTACAGGCTGCTATGGCAGGTGTGAGACATGTTTTAAAGTTCTATTTTAGCGGGTGGCACAATACGTGCTGCAGGCCTACTTGTAGCAATTAATTTCCAGGCCCTGGGTACATGTAGTATCACTTTACTGTGGACTTATAAGTACATTAAATGTGTCAGTTGACTGTAAGTCAATGTTACCATGTTTCAAGGAAAGAGGAAAAGGATTTAGCAGTGGTTAGCATTGGTAAAGTGCACAGAATCCTAATGCCAACAAAACTAGGGGCCAGATTTATGAAGCTTTTTACCTAATGCCAACAAAACTAGGGGCCAGATTTATGAAGCTTTGTACCGGTCGCAAACGGGCCGATTCACAGAATCGGCCCGTTTGCGAATGGTAAAAAGCATTTTCGGATGTATCATTCCAAAAGGCCCTCACAAAATAGGGAATCGCAAAATTTGCGATTCCCTATTTTGCGAATGCATTTAAGGAATTGCAAATTGCGATTCCTTAAATACAATGCAGGAAGCACCCAAGTTGTGCGATTTCTGGCTTAGTAATAGCAAATTACCACCAACTTGAAGTTGGTGGTAATTTGCGATTTCATTGTAAAATGCATTTTTTGAATTTTTCAAAGTGCCATGTGGCGCACATACATGCCCTTAGGGCATGTATGTGCGCCACATGTGCACACATACATATTTCAGGGGTGCAACAGGGTGTCCTTTTGACACCCTTGCACCCATGAAATTGCATTCGAAATTTGCGAGTACCTATTTGGTACTCGCAAATTGCAAATGTCTTCCTATTCATTCCTATGGGCCTCGAGGCCCATAGGAACGAATGGGAAGGCATTCCTTAATTCGCAATTTGCGAGTCGCAATTAAGGAATATGTAGGAATCGAAATTATTATTGCGATTCCTACATACATTCCATTTTGCGAGTCCTTAATAGCGATTCGCTAAAAATCGCTATTAAGGACTCGCAAAACTGTGGTTTCATACATCTGGCCCTAAATTCAGTAATAAGGAGGGGTGAATGCAAAAATGCTTGGGATAAGACTGCACGATGGATGTCAGGTCTAACAATAAGCTAATTTTAAAACATACATTGTTGGTTCAAGTGGATGAAAAGGTAGAGAAACACTGCATGGGGAAAGTAAATACATTTCCATAAAATGATTACCTGATAGCTGTTACCTGTTATTTACCGTATTCAAAACCATTGAAAAAAATCTCACGAGATTCCTGAGCCTTTTACATTAGAGTTATTGGCAGGTTCAATATGACATTTCAAGGCATTAACATACGTATGAGCGGCTTTTGTGTTTTTTACAGTTAGTAATAAAAAGTAAACACCATTAGGGAACAACCATGGGCCCGATTACGAGTTTGGCAGCCCACAGACTGCCAGACTCATGGGGGCACGGCGGTGGCAGTCTCCCGACTGCCCTATTATGATTTGGGCTGTCGAACCACCACAGCCCTGCCGCAACCGCCAGGGAACTACCGTTCCCTGGCAGTTTTGCAGTGGTGAGGACACTGCAATTTGCTTGGTGGGAATCCACGGTCCCGCCCAGCATATTACGAGTTTCCTCTCCACTGGAGGTGTCATGGAGGTTCTTACTCCATGAACACTGTGGTGGAGAGGAAACAAAGGGGGCCCTGCAGGGTCCCCTGTGCCTCCTCCACATGTGGATGCACAAAGGGGGGGAACAACATGTGTCTGCCTGTGTGCATACACACCATTTCCTGCACAGCATGAACTTTTCAGTCCATGCTGTGCAGGAACTGTTTCTGGCATTCCCATTGTGATGCCCATTTTCAGGACACCACCGTAGGAGTGTAAAAAAAAAAGTCCACCTGACAGAAGTAAACTCCTATTCTGGCGGTCGGTCTGACCACGGCTTTGGCGGTGCGGCGGCAGGGGGGACCCAGCGCCACACCGTCAAAGTCATAATCAGGCACAAAGTGGATATGTTTACAACAAGGTGGATTGGGTACTTCTGTGTTACAAAAACAATGCTATCCAAATATTTCAGAATAAATTGATATTAATATCAAATAAATAAAAGAAAATGAAGGAAATACAATCTGAAATGTGAATAGACCAAATATTGGGCTAATATCAAGCAGTAATTCTCAATGTTTTAAATGATTGATGTGACTGATAAAGCCATGTTATTTGACATCATGATGTTCTCCAAGAAACATCCGTCTTAAAAAATGTATTCAGGACGTTGAGCAGTCACAATGATTTAAACTCCTAATTTAAGGTGTGGTGTCTTTGTATTTACAATAACAGCAAACCTAGTCCGCACTCAAGTGACCAACAGCCATCTCAAAGAGCCCGGTGATTGATACAACTTCCAAATGGAGCCGACTCCAGGCAAGCTCACAGACTGTAACTTTATTGTTTCAGGTTATGTCATAACATAATTATGACATTATGGTGACCTGTAAGCATCACCTTTCTAACATATATCAGAATAAATATCCTGTCTAATTATTTTTAATTTTCTGTATTAGTTATGTGCCACAAGAATTACTTTTCTACCTTTCTCCTAGCTTTAGTTAAGAACAAATTGATTTTCAAAAGCATTCAGCCTCACTTGTAAAATAGCACTGAAGCATTTGTTATGATATTTTGATATAAGTGAATGCACATATTATATTTTAGTATGAAGCACTATACAGTGGTACCTAGCTCGACAAGTCAGAATCGCAGCTGACTTACATAGGGCCCGATTTTGATGTCGTTTGGAAGGGCTCCGAATCAGACTCAGGCTTGCCGAATCCGATTCGGAACCCTTGTTTCCGACCGAATTGTACCCAGTTATGAACGACTGAGTTCGATGCCTGGAAAACCATTTGGGCTCTCCGATTCGGTTCTGAAGGGCGTTCGTACAGGTCGAGCCTTTCGGAGCTGATTCATACAGCTCTATGGACTCATTTTCTGAGCGAGCAAGTATGATGACTGATTAGGACAGCCGTTCCGAATCGGTTTCTCTGGAAATAATCGCCTGCCGGAATCTGTCTTTGGGGGCCCGTAGCAGCCCCCCCTTCACCTGGGGCTCTCCAAATCAGGCCTGTGGGGGTACCCAAGGGACCCCCCTTTCCAACCATACACAGTGTGGCAGGCACCATGGGGTGCCTGCCACAGGGTGCAAGGTTTTCCCCAACTACCCCTTTCTACAATGGGAGCCTGTGTTCTCGTTCTGAACACAGGCTTCCATTGAAGCCAATGGGAGTCCGGCCGAATCGTACCTGGAAGCATCCATATGCATCCAAATCGCTCGGTCGGACTCCCCCGATCCGAGTCGTCAGGATAGCATTCCGGAACCAATGCAGTATGAATGCTTTCTGAACGGGATCGTAATCGGCCCCATAGTGTTTTATAAATCAATTTAATGGCAAAACCAGGTGCAGTTCTGCTTTACACCTCACATTTGGATGTTTCAATTTATGGTGCTTCCACCAGTAGTGCACGCTCTACCTCTTTACAGCTGACTTACAAAAATATCAAGTATGTAAAATAAATAACAACTATAGATTCTATATTTTAGGGAAAGGCACATGCAATTTTGAATTTTGCCTGGCAAATCTACTAAGCGACCAAAAACATTCAGGCCAAAAAACAAAATGAAGATAGCACAAGTGTATTTGAAAATGAACAGCAATGTATCCGGTATTAATTTACAAAAAAATAGAGCGGATCCATTTCTACAGCCCTCTAGTATTTACTAACAGATTTTCTAGAGTGTCAATCTGTTTTTCAAGAAGATCCTACATTCTCAAATATTTCTGTTTGCAACCTTTGTGTAAATGATGAGTTTTCTCTTGAGGCATGATTGTATGAATTTAAACCAACAGCAATACCTGGGGTTTTCAGTAGAAATCCACCAATGAGTGGTCAATGATTCCTGTATTTGAGAACTAAAAAAGATTACATTGTTCACAGATGGATTCTGAACAAATGTCCACCAATTCTCAAGCAGGGCTATACCAGGATCCACTCCCGGCAATAATCTATGATTTCATCTAATTTAGAATAAATTCACAACCAAAATAATTGCAGTCACAGACAATCTCAGAAAATATGTTTCCAATCGCTTATAGCTTGTTTACACCAAACCAAAAATTACTACTATGTTTATGTATTTTGTTCCCTCTAATGGGGATGTAATATAGTTGATTTAAATGGTAATAGAGAATTCTCCTAAGGTCCTCGCTCACTGGGAGATGGTGCATTTCTTCACTTCATTTTTCCACTCCTCTAAAGAGATTGTACTTCTTAAATCATCTATCATGTAGCACAAATCCTTTCATTTCTAGAAACTCTGGTGGAAATCAATACTTGCTAGACCTTCCTATGTGTCCCATGCAACGGGGACAGAGGAACACCATGCCAAATTATGTGGTTTTTGTCCACTTAGTTCTGTTAAAATAGCTCCTGATCTGAAAAAAAACCTGACCCTCTTTGCTAGCTAGAATATCTCTTGTATCTCAAGAAAGACAATATTTTACCTTTATTGTGATCATTTGGTCAAACTCCATGATACTACTCTGCACAAAAGGGTTAAACATTTTGGTTATTTCCACTTGGATCGGGGGGTTCTCCCAAACCGGCCTAGGCTCTCCCTCTTCCATTTTGCAGGTTGTCATAGCACCGACATAGCGCACAAAGGACTCTAAATCTGACTTTCTTAAAACATTTGGGCTTTCTGAAAGTTTTAGCAAAGCCCCAGTTCCCATGTTCAGCTGTCATTAAAAAATATATATATATTGCACATCAGTGTTCAGTATTTTTAAAAAGACTCATATTAGTGGAAGCCACAAAATAAAACGTGAAGTTTGGTAGTGCCCAGTTTCCCTTTTTCAAACTCACAGCTGCTTCCATGCTCAGATAAAGACGAGTATCATATCATGAAAATTGTCTAGGTAACAGTGAGTTAAAATAACCATTGTTATCAAATCAATTATGTCTACCACAAAAAAACTGCCTCTTGTCTCATTTCTAAAGATCTTTCTTAATATCAGTCAGCAATAATGCATAATTTAATTTGAAGATCTGGCCAGCATTATCTGGGCAGCATTATTCATTACCTTGACCCCTAAGCACAATAAAGGCTTAGATGGAATAATCAACTGAAATTTGGGGTCTAACAGAGTTTTGTGGTAATTTTTTAATACCACTTCAGTTTGATATTTATTCTTTGTATACTCAAATAATTTAAAATATATTTAATAATTTAAAGAATGTAGAGATGTTAGGTACTAGCTACAATTACTTCTGTTGTTGCTAATTGTATGGGAAAGAGGCTCTATAAAAAGAGCAAACAATATTGTCAAGAGGGGGCAACCCTATTGTGTCCCCCTGCGTATCGGTATTAGGCCTACTTAGCGACCTTCTAATATTAAAACAGCTATTGGGTTTTCATAGGTATACTTGATACATTCATAAACTGAGTTCGAACATCTATTTCTTTAAAAACAAACCTTGAATTAAAAAGTCCTAACTACCCAAATCAAAGGCTTTTTCCGCATCTAAAAATACATTAATAAACTGAGTTGGACCATCCATTTCTATCAAATCCCTAAATAAAATGTCCTCATTACCCAAATCAAAAGCTTTTCCACATCTAAAAACCAAATAGCCCAGGGGGATGTTTCAGTAGTCTCAGAATAGTCATTAGCTTCCCAGATCTAGGGCTTAATGTATGGGGTTTGCGCGTAAGGTAGCGCAGCAAGTCGCCTTGCTACACTTCCCTACGTCAAAGTGAAAGGGCGGGGATGCACTGTTTTGGATAAATACGGTGCATTCCCCTCCTTTCCCTCTGTGCTGGCACCATTTTGACAGCCTAGCGCCAACTCAGGCACCCTTGCACCATGGTGCAAAGGTGCCTCCGTTGCATGCAGGATTATTTTTGTGCAGGAAGGGGCACCTTCCTGCAAGAAAACAATTCATAGAGGCGTTTCACCCTTCAGTGTGTGCAGCAGATAGCAGCCCACATAGAAAGAGGAAAAAATGAGGAGAAATAAAGAAATTTCTCCGTGTTACTTCTGCCCTGGGGAGGCGTAAGATTTTGATGCATTCCCAGGTTTACAAGTTCTTGTAAATCTGGGAATGTGTCAAAACTCATGGGAGTTGTGTGGGAACATCCATCGCTACGCCAATGGAATGACTCCCTTGCACAGAATAAGGCAACGCAGCGATTTGCACTGTGTTGCTTTACTCAAGATTTATGAGACCACTTAAAACCACACAGTGTGACTTTTCATGGCTTCAGAAATCTGACTGCGAGCCTTGAGTCACGCATGTGATAGAGCGAAATGTTCTTGTGAATTGTAGGGGTGCATCATAATCACTGATAGGCCGCACCCACATGTATTCAGACATATATTCGTATATTCAGTTTCATATTCATGCATGTTTAGTAAAGAATGAGTAGTTCACTGAGACAAAGTGAACTCGGCAGTATAATGGTGTTAGGATATTGATGTAATGCTTATTGAATTGTGTGAACATAATGCATAGAGAAATTAGTTCGTAGATGTAATGTAATTGCAGTAGTTTAAACGTGCACCATATTAAAGTTGCACATGTAATTCATTGTTTGCATATGAAGTGTAATGAAAATGCTTATAGGGAAAAGTAAGATGTGTGTTAAAAAATTATATGTAAAGGCCTGACTACATATATGCTTAGGGAAGGCCTGGTTTATTCTTATGTTAGCTTATTTTGTAGGCAGAGAAAGGTTTCTCTTGGTAAGGCTCTCTGGGCACAAACGGTAGATTTAATTTGCACAGTAGAAGGTTTCTGTTGAAAGTATCTTTTGTTGCAGGTGCAAGGACACATGTCTCGTTAGTAAGACATGTGTTACTTTGTTTTCAAAAGCTAGAGAGAGGGGAGGCATGATACGGGGAGTTAGATGGAATGTAGGGATGATACTTTCAGCGGAGAAGGTGCCTGGGACTCAAGGTCAACGCAACCGTCCAGGATGAAGTCACCGTTTCAGTGGAAAAGCACAAGAAAGAAGACCTGGCCAAGGAGGCGTGACAAAGGCGTGTACAATTGTATTGGGGTTTTGTATTAGGGATAGTGCCCTGAGGGAGGAGGCCAGAGAAGAGGTAGGGGAGACCAGAGAGAAGGACAGAGCTGAGCTTAGGTATTATGTGATTGCACTTCTTAGGAAGTCTTCACAGCTGACACCTTTTATTCTTTCTTGCCTGGGAAAATCGTTATGCAGGGATGTCACTTAGTGTTAGCGTAGGGACAGCAATTGATTTTAAGCTTGTTTAGGCAAATGAAGAGCAACTTAGAAATAGGAGCAATCATAGTCTGGTTGATCCTCCTAGAACTTTCTATTCTTCTTATCCTGAGTCGGATGAGATTCTTGCGTAGATTATTATTTGTATTAGTGCCCATCTATTTCTTTAACCTCGTGTTGAGGTGCTTGCACGTTCAGTTATTTTTGGCGATAATAAATTCTCAAACTTGAATTCGGAGTCAGTGGTCCTTTCAGACAAATTGAATGCTGATATCTAATCAAATGAGATTCTCTCCTTTACACTATTCAACAGGTAAAAAGATCTTGGCGGCCAGAAGGTTCTTATAGATAATTAGATAAGAATCGGCGTTATCAGTTGGTAGCAGAGTAGGATGGTTACCTTTGATGGTAAGGGGAGATCTAGAGCAAGATAGGAGATTAAGTTGCCCCATAGAGCCCGAGTGACGCAGATCCAGAGGACCGCGGGAAAAGGATGTCGGAGGTCGTGGAAAACTGACGGAGAGTGACGGTGCGGCGGAAGTAGCAGTTCGTAGTAGAGTGAGTATGAAAAGAGTGATGTTTGGTAGATTGCGGTGTTATATTGTTGTGTGATGTCTTGCGGAGTTGGAACGAAAGTTGTGTGATTGAGAAACGGACCGTGAGCGCGCGCGGGACTGGGAGATTTATTGTGGTGTAGAATACACCCAGAGTTGAGAACGTTGACCAGAGTTGTGGGGGTCACGAGACGTCATTGACAGACCCACTGAAGATAGGGAACACATGAGTGAGTGTGTGAATAACCAACGCAGGTCGTAGGTTATTGTGTGCAGAACATCGAATGATTGAATCCTATCGAGTGTGCTAAAGGCGATTGTCCGGTCGTTTCGCGGACAGACGATTGCCAGATTGAGGTCAACAAGCTCAAGAGGCTGATCGGTCACTAGTAAGACCGATGGTCAGAGAGGTAATTGTTCGGTAGGACGGACATTATTTCAGAGTATGATTGGGACAGATGCGAGCGAGAACAAGTGAATTAGAAAGGAGGGGAACTGCTGCGAGCGGAGGAAAAGTGACGTCAGACTAGTGCCGCGCTGCGATAGGCCGGTTGGTGTGAGCCGCGCTGGTATTGGTGGATTGAAATCAGGAAGTAAAAGCGGACATTTTGAGTGCAAATACAAAGTTGATTCATCATGAAATGTTTTAAGGCTTTAAGGGAACTTTGTAGAGGTGATAGACATGTGGTTGTTCGGGAGGGAGAGGAAGCTCCTCCCGAGGACACACCAGCACATTATATGGCAAAGAATGTAGGATTGCATACTATAATTTGGCTTGAGAATTGGCATAAAATGACAGAAGCAGAAGGAGAATTGTCGTTCCCTCGATATGGTACTTTCAGGTTAGAGGTGCTGTACCAGCTCAAGAGTGTAATGGCTTCGTTACGACCACTACCTAGACCAACACAGTTTGAGGCACTACATGCGTGGATAAGGGCAGCGTATGATAGGAAGAAGGACAGATGCCAAGAAAGGGTGAAGAAATCGGTCAGGGCATTTCAAGATGCAAGGTGGGATGCCTTGGAGAAAAGGTGGAGAGCAGACACGATCGAAGGAGATAAGTTATACCCACTGCTGATACAAAATGGAAAGATTACAAGAATTGATGAGGACGACAGTGATCTAGATGACAGCTTGTTGGATAGGATGTTGGCAGAGAGGCCACCACCATTTAATCCAGATTCAGAAGAGGGAAAGACGACCCCAACAGTGGCAATAGTTGATGAGAGCCAGAACCAGACTAGCATGAGAGTAGTGGGAAGAATTTCCACAGGAACGGAGGGGGCAACGGCGTCTATGATAACACAGCCTCCTGCGGGGAACACAAGATTACCGGACTCCTTGACAGTACCGGTTACCATTGGCCCTATAGTACCGGTATATGACCCAGACCGAGTGAGAGAAGGGAGCTCAGTACCGATGAGAAGGGAAGAAGGAAACAGTGAGAGTGGGAATGGGTTTGGAGTAAGGGTGGTTCATTTCCCAAGACCAATGGAGACAAGTACGCCGTTACCGGCTACTGCGGACTCTTCATGTGGGCGAGAAGAGGAGAGACCGGAAAGACCGAGGTCTTTACGGGAATCTAAGTCAGCTTTGAGGGAGTGGACACCAACAGTAACGAACCAAGAGGATAGGATGCAAAGAGATAGGGCACAAAATGTCTCGGAAGACAGACCAGGTTCCAGGAATATAGAAGGGAATAGGTCACAAGGACAGAATAGTGACTGTGATGAGCGAGATGGCTCGGGTTGTCGAGACGTACTGAGGAGTGCAGTACAGGCAAGGTTGCTAGACGTAGTGAGGCTGAAAGCAGAGGTAGACGAAATGATCAGTGGGGGTCTGCCTTTGGAAAGGATAGAAATTTATGGATCAGATGAGCTGCTGTTTGTAGCAAAAGATGTGACTCGAAAAGCTAGAATGGCACATGATAGATTGAAGGAATTGGCCAAAAGATATGAGGTGGACCTGAACAAAACTAAAGCATTGCAGGGACCACATAGATTGCATTACAGTGATCAGGAGTTGGAGGAGAAAAGAATCACAGGATTAAAGACGCACACCAGAGACCTGATTATAGGAATGAGAATATGGATTTTGTTGGACAAATGGGAAGAAAGGTGGTCCAAAAAGAAACCAGTAAAGAGAGCAGAAGGGGAAACGCCGCCGCCAGGAGGGGGGCGACGGGTGTTGGAAATTTTCCTTTACGGGAAGTACAGAATGGAGGGTACGTGCATGTACCGTGGAATAGAGGTGATTTGGCTGCATTTACAAATGATTTTCCTCGGCTGAGGGAAAAACCGGTGGAGTGGTACAAGCAGGTTGAGCGGTTTGTGAAGATTTCAAAAGTATTGTGGATTGATTTGAACACTTTGTTTGACATAGTGGTACCAGGAGATTTGTGGACAGCATGTAAAGTCGCTATTGAGTGGCCAACTTCGGAACCGAAAAGAGAGGCGGTTACAAATGGTCCATCACCTGATGTCATGAAAAAGTATGAGCAGGTGATTACATGGTTGAAGTCGAAGATTTCACCTCAGGATATAGATTGGGTTAAGATAGATCGGACTGTACAGGAACCCAAGGAAACGGTGCATGAGTATTATGAAAGACTTCTGCAAGTTTTTAAACAGTATAGTGGGTTAGATGTTTTGGACCCTAAGGATATGGGACAGTTTGTCTCAAAGTTTGTAACGGGTCTGAGAGTGGAAATCAGCCTCATGATACAGCACCATTTGATCTGCTGGCAGAACAAGCCACTAGATGAAATTTTGCGATATGCGAGATACTGTAGTGATGAGGTGGAATCGAAACATCGAAAGCTAAAAGACAAATTGATGCTTGTCCAGATGCAGACAGCACAGAGTCAGCCTAGTGGAGGGACCTTAGGAAGAAAGCAAGGAAATTTCCAGGGAAACCAGAATGGGCAGGTACAGGGAAAGGGAAAACCAGTAGACCCCAAGACAGGAGTGGACGTGGCCACACTAAAGAAGACCACTGCGTGTCATCTTTGTCGCCAGGTCGGACATTGGAAACGCGAGTGTCCTTTGAACCCAGCTAATCAGTTGCAGGAAGAGGAAGAGGGGGCTCAGGCACCCGCGCAAGAGGTAGTTAACACAATAACGAGACCTAGGACGATGAAAGGGGGGGTTTACAATTCTCACGCTCAGATTCCCCAAGCTCCAAGGATTCCACAAGGAACACGAACGTACCAACAGATGCCCCTGTTCGAACGTTATGATGAGGATAGCTCAGACCCTTTATCCTGACGGTGCCTGAGGGGGGAGGAAGACTGCACACTTGGAGCGGTCTTGGAGGTAGACCAGAGAGGACCTTTTGTGGAGGCAGAGATTGAGGGCAATCCTGCAACACTTTTGGTTGATACTGGTGCTACCCGGTCTACTGTAATATCAGCAGTAGTCCCTAACCTACCCCTCTCGGGACAATCAATCCAGGTTGTTGGAGTAGCGAACAAGAAAATAAGCAGCCCATTGACAGAACCGATCTTAGTAAAGATAGGTACTTTCCAAACTAGACATCAGTTTGTAGTGTGTGATACGAGTCCAGTTTGTCTTTTGGGAAGGGATCTGTTGTGCAAGTTGAACTGCACGATTTATTGTACGCCCAATGGAGTAGAGGTCCAGACGAGAGATGACGATGCTGACTTTAAGATTACCAATCAGCATCTATGTATAGATCTGTACCCAATGGTGACTGTGGAAGAACTTCCACATGATCTGAGAGACGCAGTGTCGCCTGTGGTGTGGGATTTCGCAGGCGATGAAATGGGTTTAATCAGAGGGGTTGAACCAGTGCGGATAGAGGTGAAACAAAATGTTGATTTCCCCAGGACACCTCAATACAACCTGTCGCAAGAAACGATTGCAGGGATAAGACCTGTGATCAAAACTTTTATTGAGAAAGGCATTCTAAAAGAGATCCGAGGTAGCCCTTGTAATTCACCGATTATGGGACTACAGAAACCGAGCGGGAAATACAGGATCGTGCAAGACCTGCGAAAGGTCAACACGATAGTTGTCCCTTGTTGTCCAGTGGTACCGAATCCTTCAGTAATACTGTTCCAGATCCCATGTGAAGCCGAGTGGTTTACGGTTATCGATTTGTGTCAAGCCTTCTTTTCGATACCGCTCCACGAGGAAAGCCAATTTCTTTTTGCGTTCAGGCTAGAAAATCGCGTGTTAACATGGTGTCGTATCCCTCAAGGGTATACGGAAAGTCCATCGATCTTTAACCAGATCCTGAAGAAGAACCTTGAGAGTCTTGTGTTGCCGCAGAACTCAGTTCTCGTGCAGTACATAGATGACTTGCTCATTGCCTCAGACACAGAAGATGCTTGCAGAATTGACACAGTAGCCTTGTTTAACCACTTAGCAGAGAATGGACATAAGGTGTCCCCGAACAAGCTGCAGTACTGTTTGAATGAGGTACAGTACTTGGGACACAGATTAGAAAAAGGCAAGAGGAAGGTGTCACCAGATCGAATTGAGGCAATAATGAGCATGGCAGTACCCACTACACAGAGGGAAGTTAGGATGTTTCTGGGAATGGTTGGCTATTGTCGACAGTGGATTCCTAGTTTCTCCTTGAGAGCAAAGCCTCTGCAGAGGCTTACACACAAGGATGTGAGTGATCCGGTACCATGGGACGAGGAGTGCTTGGTGTCATTCCTGAAGCTGAGAGATGATTTGTGCAGGGCTCCCGCACTGGGAATGCCGGATTACAACAAGGCCTTTTCATTGTTTTGTTACGAGAGAGGAGGATGTGCATTAGCAGTGTTAGCACAGAACCATGGAGGTGTCCGTAGACCAGTTGCCTACTTTTCAGCTACTTTAGATCCAGTAGCTTCTGCGTTGCCCGGATGTCTAAGATCCGTTGCTGCAACAGGTGTCAGCATTGAAAGATGTGAAAGCATTGTAATGGGACATCCATTGACTGTACATGTGCCACATTCGGTCGAGTTATTGATGACCAGGACCAAGACCCAGCATCTAACGAACAATAGGTTAACGAGGTACGAGCAAGTCATACTTGCCGCAGAGAATGTGACTCTGAAAAGGTGCTCCGTCTTGAACCCTGCGACATTAATGCCTATACCGAACACAGATGATGAAGATTGTGAGGACCATGATTGTCTCGATGTGACCGAACTTTGCACCAAACCGAGACCTGACATTGTCGATGAACCACTGACCGACCCAGATGAAATTTTCTTTGTCGATGGTTCATGCTTAAGAGACAGTGTGGGGCAATTGAGAGCAGCGTTTGCTGTATGTACTATTTCAGGAGTGGTCGACGCTGCTTGCCTAGAAGGAGTACGCTCCGCGCAGGTAGCTGAGATCATTGCCTTGACCCGTGCCTGTTTGGCCGCTGATCGAATTCGAATCACGATTTACACAGACAGCCAATACGGCTTTGGCGTGGTGCATGACTTCGGGCAGTTATGGTCTCAGAGGGGATTTTTGACATCATCTGGCTCACCCATTCGTAATGGAGAATATGTAAGACAATTGTTAGATGCATTGCAGCATCCTAAGGAAATTGCTGTTGTAAAGTGCTCAGCCCATGGGAAAGGGGAGGATTTTGTATCCTTGGGTAATAACTATGCGGACGAAGTCGCCCGCTTCTGTGCAGAACAAGGATGCATATTCACAGGCAGAGAGATAGAAGAGAGCCAAGAAGGAACCGATCTCAGCATAATGTTGACCATGGCAGACACTTGGGAAGAGCTTAAGCGATTGCAGGATGAAGTTTCTAACCAAGAGAGAGAGGGATGGATCAAAGCTGGGTGTGAGAAAGGAGACGTGGATGTGTGGGTATCAAACGATGGGAGAGCTGTGTTGCCGGAGGAATTGCTGAGTCCAATGGCAAGACTGATACATGGACAGGCACACCTGGGTAGAGACGCAATGATGAGAGTGTTCAGACAGATGTGGTATAACCCACGGTTCCGAGCAATGGCTGAGACGGTATGTCAGAGGTGTGTTACGTGTCAACAGATGAATGCTGGAAAGAAAACTGTAGTTACATTGAGTCACATTGGAAGGTCGGGAGGGCCCTTCAATCGAATACAGTTGGATTTCGTGGAGATGCCTAGGTGCAATGGATTGAGGTACATTTTAGTGCTAGTATGTGTATTCTCACGGTGGGTGGAGGCTTACCCCACACGCAGGTGTGACACTCTCACAGTGGCTAAATTACTGTTGAGGGAGCTCATCCCTAGATTCGGGATCCCGACCTCTTTGGAATCAGATAGAGGAGGGCACTTCCATAGCGAAATCATGAAGTTGCTTTGTGCTGCATTGAACATAGACCAGAGACTTCATTGTAGTTACAGACCAGAGGCTTCTGGGATGGTGGAACAAGTTAATGGAACTTTGAAAGCCCGGATGGCAAAAATGTGTTCTTCGACATCCCTGCAATGGCCCGACGCCTTGCCTTTGGTGCTGATGAGCATGCGAAGTGTCCCAGACAGAAAGACTGGGTTGTCCCCACACGAAATCCTAATGGGAAGGGCAATGAGACTGCCAGCAGTACCAGCTACAGCCTTGATAAACATCACTGATGATTTGATTCTTGATTATTGTAAAGGACTCTCTGATGTGGTCCGTTCTGTATCCCAGCAGGTGCAAGCAGCAGTGGTCCCAGCCTCGAGTGATCTATGCCACGACTTGTGTCCCGGTGACTGGGTACTCGTCCGAAAGCACGTGAGGAAGAGTTGCTTGGATGCCCGTTGGCGTGGCCCGTATCAGGTGATACTTATCACAAACACAGCAGTGAAGTGTGGAGGATTGCCGAACTGGGTGCATGCTTCCCATACCCGCAGAGTTTCAGCACCCTTGGAAGAAACAGCTCCTCTCGTAAATGAAAATCCAGCTGATGTGGCAAGGCCACATGGGAGGACAAGTCAAGCTGTAAGGGTCGCTGACACAGTTGGTGGTGCACTAGAGCAAGCTGAAGGGGGTTTCCACAATTCGAACCCTGACTCAGACACCGAGGATAGAAACGGTGCAGTGGGCGGAGAAGAGCCAGATTCAGCAGAAAGAGGAAGTAGTGCACTGGGTATAGAAGGGGAAGGCAGAAGAACGAACAGAAGTACAGAAAGTTGGCCTGAAAGACAGAGGCGACTGAACCTGAGGTTAGCACCTGAGAGAGACCTTGCTCCAGTGTCTGAAGTATCTGAAACAGAAGCAAGTGACGAAGACCAAGCACAAGACAATCGGCGAAGGTCAAAGAGAACAAGAGTGCCTTGTCGCAGATACTCTACCCCTGAGTGGACTTACACTGTGTTTGATGCAGGGGGTGGTGAGTACGGGAAGACTGAGGTCAGTGGAAGTGGTCTGTTGGAGCCCGAATGTGGTGGTGAAGGTGGTGCTGCGGATGCCAGGGCTCGAGATAGAGGGAACACTGACACTCACGGTTCCGAATCCCCCGCTTCTGAGTGAAGTCCGAAACTTGCTTTTGCATCGACTCGAATTTCCGCCTTTTGGAGTTGAGCCGTTTTCACATGAAGTGCTGATTTTGCGTCTTGAACTTTTGTATCACGTTCTGGTCTTGCTCAATGAGGATCTCATTGTGGATCAGTTATGATCTGTAAATAAAAGTCCAAAAGAAGAAGATAACCTAGGTCCGAGTGGAAGAAGAATAAACTTAGGGACTTTCCACAGAAGAGGAACGAAAACTAGGGAAGTCTTTTTCTGGACTGTGTAAATAAGTTTGTGATCGGAAAGGGAAAGTCCGGAAATTTCATGGTTGCTCGAGCTGGTTAAGCAAGTCACAAATAAAGGACAGAGACTTTTCTGAGTTCTTTGCGATAACCAAGACTTTTGAGAACTTTCGAAATCATGGAGCCGGGAAATCCCAATCGTAGAGCAAAGTGGATTATAGGCATTCTTATAAGTAGTGTAATAATTTCTATAATCATAGTAGTTGTAGTCTCATATACTGGTTCGCATGAGCCAGAAGTAGAGGCAGTGACAGGGACACCCACACCTATCACACCTAGTCAGAAGGGGGTAGACAGGGCAGCTGATAGAGCTATGATATTAGAAGAAAGTCGTAGATTACATGTAGATTTGTCTAAGGGTGATTTTAAGCTTAATGCGTATGCTAAGTTGTTGTATGAGTATGTTGACGTGATGGACGCGAAAGATTGTTATGTGTGTATGCAATTGCCTATTTCAGTGGACGAGGGTAATAGGTATCACCATCTTCCACTGACTTATGGTATTTCATGTAGTCTTTTGCTTAGTTTGTTTTATGAGAGAGAGCAGTTCGAGTATTTCTTTTCCAATTTCGACGCAGTGCTTCCTGAAGTCCCAGCTTACAAGCATTTGAATAAGTATGACTATTATAAGACCGAGGACAGACTGAGGAAGTACTTCATACCGAGTTTGGAATTGGATACAGCATTTGCACACAGACACAATCTGACTTGTTTGATGTCGGATGTAGAGAGAAAGTTTGTAGATCAAGTTGAAGATAGGTATAGAAAGCTGACTGAATCTCGAGATTTAGGGCATCACAGGACAGATTGGACGGAGGAAGAACGGTTGCATAAGACCAGGGGAAGCTATGGTCCTATAGCGTTAGATAAGGAGCAGAGGGGTAAGTTGTGTATAAGGCGTTATCAGACTTACTACGAAAAGGTTCCAGTGGGACAAAGTACTTGTGATCACGTTTTCACCATGGCAGATGTAGCAAAAGATTTTCTCCAAGGTCCTGTACAAGTGATACCTACGGTGTATTACGTATGTGGGAAGAATGCTTATGTGAGGTTGCCTGCAAATTGGTATGGAACATGTTATTTGTCAATAATATTTCCAAAGATTTACCATACAGAAGACTTAAATCTTCTGGAGGGTGGAGAGCATTCAAGAACGAGAAGAGCTGCAGGTGCAGGAATCGTTGTGGGGGATATCTTTGGAGCTATGATACCTAGTCTAGGAGTAGTCTTGAATGATGTGAAGATCCGGAGGTTAGCGACTGTGGTGGATGAATTTTCGATGAACACAGCAAAGTCGTTGGTGTTGGTGGAAGGAGAGATGTTGTCGATAAGGGGTATGGTTTTGCAGAATCGCCTTGCTTTGGATGTCCTATTGGCAAAAGAGGGCGGAGTCTGTAAAATGCTGAAGGTTCAAGAGTGCTGCACTTATATACCAGACCGTAGCAAGGATCTGGAGAAGTATATAAGTAACATCACTATGATCCACACAAAGATAGCAGATTTGACCGAAGAAGGGGCCTGGGAAAAGGTCGGAAAGGGTTTTGGTCAAGTGGGAGGTTGGTTTGCGAACCTAGGAAAGGGATTCCTTGGGTACTTCCTGAGACCACTCCTTATTTTGGTGGTTTGTGTGGCTGGCTTGTGGATTATGATCAAGGCCTACAAGTGGTATCGAGCAGGCAGAGTCAAGAGAGCTTTGAGAGAAAATGACATGAGATTGGCAAGACTGCAGGACAATCAGTATCAAAGGCTCAAGAGCATGGAGAAATTTAGATCAGGGAAGATGGCAACAAGTTCTGTTTAGGTCGGTTCCTTCTCCGAGGGAGTAGAATGAGATGTGATGACAGGAGTCATCAAAGGGGGGAACTGATAGAGCGAAATGTTCTTGTGAATTGTAGGGGTGCATCATAATCACTGATAGGCCGCACCCACATGTATTCAGACATATATTCGTATATTCAGTTTCATATTCATGCATGTTTAGTAAAGAATGAGTAGTTCACTGAGACAAAGTGAACTCGGCAGTATAATGGTGTTAGGATATTGATGTAATGTAATGCTTATTGAATTGTGTGAACATAATGCATAGAGAAATTAGTTCGTAGATGTAATGTAATTGCAGTAGTTTAAACGTGCACCATATTAAAGTTGCACATGTAATTCATTGTTTGCATATGAAGTGTAATGAAAATGCTTATAGGGAAAAGTAAGATGTGTGTTAAAAAATTATATGTAAAGGCCTGACTACATATATGCTTAGGGAAGGCCTGGTTTATTCTTATGTTAGCTTATTTTGTAGGCAGAGAAAGGTTTCTCTTGGTAAGGCTCTCTGGGCACAAACGGTAGATTTAATTTGCACAGTAGAAGGTTTCTGTTGAAAGTATCTTTTGTTGCAGGTGCAAGGACACATGTCTCGTTAGTAAGACTAACTCTTTGTTTTCAAAAGCTAGAGAGAGGGGAGGCATGATACGGGGAGTTAGATGGAATGTAGGGATGATACTTTCAGCGGAGAAGGTGCCTGGGACTCAAGGTCAACGCAACCGTCCAGGATGAAGTCACCGTTTCAGTGGAAAAGCACAAGAAAGAAGACCTGGCCAAGGAGGCGTGACAAAGGCGTGTACAATTGTATTGGGGTTTTGTATTAGGGATAGTGCCCTGAGGGAGGAGGCCAGAGAAGAGGTAGGGGAGACCAGAGAGAAGGACAGAGCTGAGCTTAGGTATTATGTGATTGCACTTCTTAGGAAGTCTTCACAGCTGACACCTTTTTTTCTTTCTTGCCTGGGAAAATCGTTATGCAGGGATGTCACTTAGTGTTAGCGTAGGGACAGCAATTGATTTTAAGCTTGTTTAGGCAAATGAAGAGCAACTTAGAAATAGGAGCAATCATAGTCTGGTTGATCCTCCTAGAACTTTCTATTCTTCTTATCCTGAGTCGGATGAGATTCTTGCGTAGATTATTATTTGTATTAGTGCCCATCTATTTCTTTAACCTCGTGTTGAGGTGCTTGCACGTTCAGTTATTTTTGGCGATAATAAATTCTCAAACTTGAATTCGGAGTCAGTGGTCCTTTCAGACAAATTGAATGCTGATATCTAATCAAATGAGATTCTCTCCTTTACACTATTCAACAGGTAAAAAGATCTTGGCGGCCAGAAGGTTCTTATAGATAATTAGATAAGAATCGGCGTTATCACATGCACCACTTTGCGTGGTGCAAACGTGATGCATGGCTCTCATAAATATGCCCCTTAGTGCCGGTTGGCAGCAATTTGGCGGTCAGGTATAAAACCAGTTTGTTTCAGAGTGATTAATTGACCAAGTATCTCAACTATACTACTCATAAATATTGTCATATAGATTTCCAACCATCTGCCATTCTTGTCTTTCTTTTCTTGAATTAACTTCCAACCACAACTCTTCTGAGCTATAAAAGCACCCAGTACTACTGCTGAGGCCATAGATTGTCAAAAAGCTTCAACCTAAACTCATTTAGATAATAAATTTCAGTCTCCCCATCTTAAGTGGGTCTCTTGCAATAGAACAAAATGAGCCCTAAAAATCCCTGCATTTCCTGGTGGCATTTAACCTGTTGAAACTAACGGATAAAAGATATACAACCATTGATTCCCGTCCTCTTTTCCTTCTTCTGCCTTTGTTCCTATACACATGGACAAGAGTTGCTCTCCCTTACCCTGAAACCTCTTTTTCTCCCTTGATGTCCTTCCCTCCTACATCAACCCTCCTATTGATGCATCAAGGGCACCCTCTATTTACACCTAAACCTCCTGTGCCCCTCGCACGAGGATAGGATGGGGCTGCAGCCCCTGTAAAGATTAACAATACACTGTTGGGCATTCATTTTTGTGTGGTGCATAATATAATAATAATTAATAATTCCTATTTGTAAAGCACAAACATATCTCTCCTTAAGATTTCAAGGTGCCGAGGGCCTTCGGGGAGATTAAGTGAGCTACTGCCTAGAGTCACATGATGCTGGGCTGAGCTGCTGCCGGCGATCCAACTGTGAGCCCTGTGCTCCAAGTCAGCCGCTCTGGCCGCTGCGCCACTGCTCTCCCTCCAGGCTTGGGGGTAAAAACTATGGGGCTTATTACGAGAATGTCACGCAGTGCAGGACAGCAATGGGCAGGAATGCATCACATTTAAGGCAATATGGCGCATTCCTGCCATTTCCTCTGTGGTGTGCCCTTTTGGCAACCTAGCACCAATGCAGGCAGCCTTGCACCCTGGTCAAGGATGCCTGCAATACATGCAGGATTGTTTTTCTTCAGGAAGGGACAGCTTCCTGCACAAAAACAATCCTCTGAGGCATATTCCTCTTTCTGTGTGTGCTGCAGAAAGCAGCACACATAGAAAGAGGAAGTAACGAGGAGAAATACAGACATTTTTCCTCATTATGCCTCCCCTGAGAAGGCATATTTTATTGGTGCATACCCAGGTCTACCAGTTCTAGTAAATCTGGGAATTCATCTAAAACCATGGGAGTTGCATGGGAACAACCATGCATTGCCCATGGAACAACTTCCCAGGGCAGAGTAAGGCAACTCAGCGATTTGCCTTGCGTTGCCTTACTCCAGATTTATAGAGGCACTCAGGGCCAAACAAAGTGGCCTTGCTTGGCTCCATAAATGACATATAAGGTTTGCATCACTCATGCATCATGTTGCGTGGTGCCAGAGCGACGCAAACTGGCTCATAAATAGGCCCCTAGGAATGTTATACAATATTCTGCATTAGCTAATAATATGTTAGTGCTCTATAGCCCCTTCTCTTTTGGGCCCCTTTTGAACATTTGAACCTATTTTAATGCTTTTATCACTCATGCATAGCTCCCCTAATTGTTAGTTCAAACTATACATTTTACATTTGTAGATTACTATTTCATTGTAAAAATATATCATGAAAACTTCAACACTGTGGGCCTGATTCACAAAGAGCCTCCTCACTCATGGCGGAGGCCGCGCAGATGTCGGGGAGTCTCCACACTCGGGCAGAATCTCCACAATGAAAATTCTCATTGTGAAGATTCTGCCCTGAGTGTGGAGACTTCTCCACGACTGCGAGGCCTCCACCACGAGTTCGTGTAAGAAGTTTCTTTTCCTATTTTCTCCACTGTCCCAGAAATACTTTTACTTGTTAAGTTTCATAAATGATACTTTCCCTGGAACAATACTCTAATTTTTTTATTTCTGCTCTGTTTGGGTCAGAAATCTTTTAGCTCATTGATAATTCTTTGCATCTCTTTACTCCTTTGCTCTGGCTCATATGAAATGTCTTGAAGTATATACAGAACGAGAAACAAGAAGAATCTTTGAAATGTTTGTTTAGCCTACATAGTTACAAAATAGATTTTTTGAATCAGCAATCCAAAAACTAAAACCACTCACAATGGGGAGCTTGTTTTGGCTTCAGTAAAAGGACCAAATGGGACTTTGAAATAGTTAAATCTGTATCCTTTTTTCTCCAGTGTCAGTGATTACGGTCTCAATAATACATTTTTCATGAACATTTCCTCTGGATCTTTCCTTTTCTAGTCCTCAAGGAAACCTATGCATCTCAGATTCTGCTGGTGAGATTGATTGTTAATATCATCTGGTTTCCTATACAATTCTTTTAGTTGCTTATCTGTTGTAGATTGCAGCTGAGAGCATCTCCATTGATTCAAGTGTAGTCTCAGTTTGTATTTCGCCAGTTTAACATCAACATTCTGTAACTGACTTTCGATTAATTTAATTTCCTCTCTAGCTTCACATTGGACGGTCTTAGTCAGTTGCTCAGAGACTTGAATTTCTTTGAGTTTTTGAGATCTAGCACTTTTTTCCTTAGCCATATTCTTTCCCTTACTATTGTGTGGAGCCTGCTACTGTAATGGAGACTCAAGATGAAGCTAGAATCTGATGTGGAGCAAACATCCGGAACAGATTGATCTTGATTCTTGTTCTGACTTGCATCAATTTATTTTCTCTTGCCTAGGTCTTCAACTGCTGTCAAAACAGTTTCACCCCTTTGTTTTATGGCTAGGATTTGGAAGCAAATCAAGAGTGGGATTTCAGGGGGATATAATTTGTAGTCTTTCTTTTCTCTTGAACGGTGGTCAATAGCTCTTTTGTCTCCTTTATTTCTAGTGAGACTTACTCTTTTAATTAGTTCCCTTTCCTGAAAGAGCCTGTTCCTTAAGCTTGCTTATCTTTCATTCTGGTGCCTAGTTCCTTGTTGTTGCCAACATTAAGACCAACCTGACTATCTATTTGTAATTCACTATTGTTGATTGTAGCCTTCTTCTCCTTCCCCAAAATTCAGAACATGTGAGAATTGCTTTCATTGAGAATGGTAGGGGTTTTTACCTTTGATAGAGAAGATCTTAACAAATCAGGGGATCAAGCCGATTATGTGTAAAGGGTTTGAGACCAAGATGTTAGCGTACACTGATGATATTGCTATTTTAACCACTAATCTGACAGATGCAATCAGGGAAGCTGTTGCTATTGCTGAAGAGTTTGGGCAAGCATCAGGGTATTCTTTGAATGAAGGGAAAACGCTAGTAATTTGTGGGGGTTTTTTGTCCTCATTGTGCAATATTTTGGAGGTGGAGGTGTCTGGGGCCCCCCGACCCAACTGCTCCGAACAGGGATCCCCCGAGTAGGCGCCTGCATGTGCGGGGGCTTTTCCAACCCTTCTTTTCGTAGGGGCCCCTTTATGTCCGCTTCCAGCGTACACCGCTATCGGGGGGAGCCAGCCATTTTGACTACTCATTCCAGCCCTTGCTTGACAGTTTTATTGCATTGCCTAATCATTGGACAGTCTTGACACAAACCATACATTTTCAATTTGGCTGATTATGTTGTTTCCAGATATCCCAGAATGTATATCTTTTACTCTTGTTCACGCTTCTATCTAATTTATTTACCCTTCGAATAGAAACCAGCCATTCTTTATGTGTTGGAGGTATATTTTTCACCCATTTAATGCATATTTCTCTTCTAGCTAACATTATCAACAGGAATAGTAGGTTTTCCTGATCTTTGTTCAGTTTCGGGTAATTCGAGTTAAAGTGACCTATCCCAAAAATAACAAGATCTATGCTTACCTCCACTGGTTGATCTAACAGCCTGGATATGACCTTACCCGCCTCTCTCCAGAATTCCTCAAGCTGGCGGCACTGCCGAAACATGTGTAGGTCATCTGCTCCCTCTACCCTGCATTTTGGGCAGCTTCTCACCTTCTGTTTATTGAGCTTGGATAACCTCTTTGGTGTCCAGTACGCTCTGTGTGTGGTAAACAAGTGTTTTTTCTCAGGGGTGCGGATTTCACAATTCGCCAACATGTAGCCATTGATACTTGCCATTTATGTAGCACATCCAGCTCCGGCAGTTCTTTACCCCAAATCTTGCTCATAATTTTGTATTCTTCTTCCCCTGCCTGTATAAGGGCCCAGTACCAGCAAGAGATTTCTTTTTTAATGATCGTGTCTCCCTGAAACATGTTCTCGAGTTCTCTGGTTCCCGATTCCTCTTCTTTGACGCTCTTAACTCAGGTGGTAAGCTAGTAGCACTTGAATTTCGCCAGGGTGCCATTGATCTTGGCTACGAGGACTTCCCAGTCGATGATCGAATTAGTTGGCCCCATTTAACTATACCTCCTTCCCTCAGAGGGGTAGCTAACTTATCCCTGAGACATTCCGGGGTTCCAGGAGAATCCCAGATTGGAGCGAAGTCACTATAATATGGAATTTTTAGGGTGCCTCTTATCTGGTACCATAGTTTTGCGGCCAACCAGAACTTTATATTTTTTTAAAGTATTTGGGGCACCCAAATTTGTAGAGGAAATGATTTCCTTCTGCATTGACTAATGCCTGTAGATGTGTGGGATATACCTCGAATCTGTCCAGTAGTTTTCTCGTGTATTTAAATTGGAAGGCTCTGCAATATTCCAATATATCAGGGCTTGCAATCCCCCCTCTTTCTTTATCCTTCTCAGTTTTTTCCAGGCAATTCTTGTCCCTTTTGCGGCCCAGATGAAGCTGCTTAGTTCTCCTTGCAGATTTTTTATCCACTCTACTTTAAATTCCAGTGTGATAGTGCTGAACAGATATGTAAACTTTGGTAGTACTGTCATTTTGATTATATTTGATTTTCCCATAAAGGTCAAAGGGAACCCTCCCAGACTTTGAGTAGCTTCCTTACCTCTTTAAGGATTCTGTTGAAGTTCACACTGGCTATTTTTTCAATGTCTTTTACTAGGTCACCCCGAGATTCTTATTTTTTCTTTCACCATTGGATTCTTAGAATCGTTGTTCCACTCTAAGATTTCGGATTTTGTTTGGTTGATCCTGTAGCCTGAGACTCTCCCAAACTGTTCCATGATATCTTCTATTCGTGGGAGTGAGACCGCTAGGTCACTAGTAAATACCATCAGATCATCAGCGTACAATGCTACTTTTTTCTTCCAGCCTTGATATTTAAACTGTGTTATCTCCTGTATTTTTCTGAGCATACTCGACAGTGGCTCAATATATAATTTAAAAAGTACCAGGGAGAAGGAACAGCCCTGTCTTGTACCTCTTTTGATTGCTATCTTGTCTGTAAGACTGTCATTGACCAGGATCTTCGCTGAGGGCCTTTTATAAATTGATTTTATTGCGTCTTGAAAATTATCCCCAAGATTGTATTTTACTAGAGTTGTGTTTAAAAAAGGCCAGCGGACTCTATCAAATGCCTTAGCTGCGTGAAAGGTTATAATTGATAAGGGGATAGATTGGTGAGTTGCAATGTCTATTGCGCTTATCAGTTCGTGAGTTAGATCTTGTATTTGTCTTCCTCTAATAAAACCTTTTTGGTTTGGGTGTACTAAGAATCCGGCTACTTTTCCCAGTCTTTTGGCCAATATTTGTGTGTAAATTTTATAGTCAGCATTTAAAAGTGAGATGGGCCTATAGGACTTGCACTTGACTGGGTCTTTCCCTGGTTTTAATAAAATGCTGATGATTGCATCATTCCAGGAGTCTGGGAGGTTCCTTTTAGCTAAAGAAATGTCGTTCAGGAGCTCTGTCAGGGGAGTGACCAGCACCTCTCGTAAATTTACATATAGCTCATTCGGGAGTGCATCGGGCCGGCTGCTTTCCCCTTTTTTAGGCCCTTGATCACTTCCGCCACTTCTTCTTTTGTGATTTCTTGGTTGAGCTCCTCTCTTTGTTCCTGGGACACAGCAGGAAGTGTTATCTTATCTAGTAAGCTGATTATCTGTTCTGTTGTGACTGGGGTCTCTTCAGAGTATACATTTTCGAAAAAGTTTACAAACGCTTCTTCGATCCTTGAGTCCTCTGAACTATATATAGGTTGATTTCCTATTTGAATGCTTGCTACCCTGTTGCGAGTTAACTCTGTTTTTGTCTTCCTTGCTAGTAGCTTGCCACTTCCTTCGCCATATTCGTAATGCGAGAGTTTACTTGCCTCCCATCTATTCCTTACAATTACTTCCAGTATATCTGAGAAGTCCTCCTTCTTTGCTTTCTTTTCCTCTTCTAATATGGACTTTTCATGCGGGGCTTTTCCCTTTACTAATTCTTCTTCCAGAGTTTTTTTTTGTTCCCAACTGCTTAATGTGGGTCCTTGTGCTCTTATTTTTATATGCTACAAGGTTTATTATTTTCCCTCTGATAACAGCTTTGTACGTGTCCCAGGTTACCTGTTTCGAAGTCCCTTCCTTATTCAGTTGAAAAAATAGGTCTGTCTCTATAACTAGTGCTTCTATATGGAGAGGATCTGTGAAAATACCTCGGTCTACTGTCTACATTGAGGTGGGGGGGATGGTTCTGGGCGAGAGACGCAGTAAGCCTGCTGAGTGGTCGGATAGATGGGCAGGTATGTGTTCCACCTTTTGGGTAATACTGGTCAGGCTTCTGTCTATCAGAAAGAGATCTATTCTGGACGCGTGTCCAAGTTTTTTATTCTGTAATGTAAATCTGTGGGCCTTATCTCCTTTCTCCTTCCAGATATCTGTAATCCCTAGGTCTTTATTACACAAACAGACCCACTCTCTCATTTTAGGTAAATTAGCACTGTTCCTGGCCCGGAATCGATCCTCTTTGGCGTCTAATATTGTATTGAAATCCCCTCCCATTATTAAGGGTGACTGAGCGGTCAGAAGTTGTGAGAATACCTTTTGGAGCGGTGTAGGGTCATCCATGTTGGGCCCATAATATCCCACAATTGTGTATAAATTATTGTGGATCCTAACTTTCACAATTGCCCATCTCCCTTTTTTATCCACTTCTGCTGATTCGATTCTTGCTTTGAGAGACTTCTTAAACAGAATCGCCACTCCTTTCGTGCAGCATTCTTGGTTTGTACATACATAAGCATCCACCCATTTCTGGTGTTTGAATATTTCTGCCCATTCTTCTTTTAAGAGGTGTGTCTCTTGCAGTATCATTATTTCGCTGTCAAGAGCCTTCAGGTATTCCAAAATCTTCTGCCTGCGTCTTTTTATTCTGAGGCCATTTAATTCCATGAGAGGATGTTAACTGCCATCAAATCTTTTCCTCCAGTACCTTTTCAGTGTGATCTCTGGATTTCCATGCGTCTTCTGGGGTCCCTTCCTCCTCAGAATTGCTTTATTTGGACTTTTAAAAAGTTTTTTTCCCCTAATATGCTCCCCAACCTGTGCATATTTTTTTTTTGTTTTCCATAACTTTCCTTAGTGTCATTCTTGTCCTTCCCCCCCGCCCCTCCCTCCCAGGAAAAGCCTCCCTTATCCTTTTGTTGGGCAGAATTCTGCCCTTTAGAGCTCCTTGCCCTTCAAGTAAACATAATTATTATTTTTTACATTTTTAGGTGTGGTCTTTTTGTTGTGCCTTTATGCGTTCTATTGAGCACTCAACCTCTCTCGGGTCTCTTATGTTGTGCATTTTATTTTCCCACATAATCCTCAGTGAGGCTGGGAAACGCATCTGGACTGTTGCACCCAAAGATTTCAACTGCTGCATAAACTGGCCTAGTTCCCATTGCCTGTCTTGGGTTGTTTTGGAGATGTCGGATCTAATTCTGAATGACCAGCCATCTTTTGTAAAAGAACCTGCCTTTAGAGCTTCATTTAAAATTCTCTCTTTGAGGGTGTAATTTTTGAAATTTATTAATATTTGTCTTGGGTTCTTCTTTGTTTTTCCTTTCCCGAATGGTTCGCAGTGTATTCTTTGGATGTCATCCGGGAGGTTGGCTGGTTTGGCCCAGGGAATTATCTCTTCAAGCAGTTTGATTGTGAAGATTTTTATATCCTCCTCTTCTAGGCCTTCTGGGACATTAAGAACTCTAAGGATTTTCCAGCGACTCCATTTTATCTCTGATGTCGTCTTGCTTTGTCTTTAGCAGTTTTATTTCTTTTTGATTTGCTTCTACTTTTCTGTTCAGTGTATCCACTGCATCCTTTACTAATGAAACTCTCTCCATTAGCGTGTTAATCTTCTGGTCTAAAGCTTCGCAAGCTTCCTGTATTTTTATTTGGTTCTTTTCTGATGTTGCGTAATTAGTCCTCATCTCTACCATCATAGCTTCCATTAGCTTCTCAGTATTGCTTAGCTGTGGTTGGTCTTGTTGTTCTACAGGTTGTGGTCTGGTTGCGTCATGTGCCTGGTTCTCTGTGCTTGGTTCCTGGTGCTCAGTTGTCATTAGTGCTCGGTACCTGTTACTCTCCATTATTTCTGGAGTCCCTTTCTCCCTTGCGCTTCCTTTCTGGCTGTCCCTCTGATCGGTATCATTAACCCCTTGTTTTTCCTGGACTTTGAAATAAGACCTTAGTGTGGGGGTGATTCTCTGTTTAGTGCTTGAACCAGGCCTTCCTGATTTTGCCTGGCTCGCCCTGGACAAACGGGCCTGTGATTGTCCTGGCGCGTTTTTCTTTTTTTTTTTTTTACTTTTTGGGACTAAGTTGAATTGCTCCTTTTGAAGCTCTTGGGGTGCTTTGAGAATGAACTGCCTGCTTCTGAGGCAGTAGCTATTTACACTCGCCTGCCCCAAGTCTCAGCTTGTTATGATAGAAGGGAGGGGGGGACAGATTTTATTTTCCCTCCCCTTTACAGCCCTCTGCTCCTGCTAATGTCCTGGTGCCTAGCGGGGATCTTAAGTCTTTGGTTCCTCCCTCGCCCCCAATCTTTAGTCCAGCCTTGCTCCCCCTTTCACTTACCCCTTGCTTGTACCAGCCTCGCAGGCCTCCGTGACCGTCTCTTTGTTCCCCTGCCAGTGGAATCTTCAGAGCGCCTTCCTCGGTGCTTGGCAGGTACCTGGAGTCTTTTCCCTTCTCAGCCAGCACTGGAGCTTTCCCCTAGAACGATATTCATCCGGCGGCCCTCCTGCCGTTGCAGCATGCTGTAATTGCTTCCGACCCCTTGCCGGCTGTCCAGGCCACGCTGCGGCTCGTCGCCGCCCCCTCGGGCTCCACTGTCCCGATCTCGGAGACCGCTTGCTCCGCTGGGCACCATGGCGTTGATTGAGGTACTGGGTACTTCGATACCCATTTTTTTCCCTCTTTGGGTGTTGCAGTTTGGTAGGAGTGAGTGCTATCCCTGAATTTGCCACATCCTCGCCGGGCTTCAGTTTTCGCCTTATTGTGACTTCATTGTGAGTTGAAGGGTTCGGAGCTCCCGGCCGAGCACGTTAGCCGGCTGCCATCTTCACCTCCTCCATGCACTCCAGAAAACGCTGGTAATTTGTACAGATAATATAACTTTTAATGATTCTTGGAGTTTAGACACTGCAGTATAACTTGGCGTCCGCATTAGCTCAAAGGTAGATACAATAGGTAAGATCAATTTTAACCCCTTGATAAAGACAATATCTACGGACCTCAAACGGATAAATGGACTTCACCTGTCTATTATCGGTCAATGAAACGTTTTAAAAATGACAGTGCTGCCAACAATTTTACATCTGTTTCGGTCAATTCCGGTGGCGGTTGATATACTGATTTTAAAAAGAATCCGTAGGTGACGGATCAAAAGAACCTAGCCAGGTTCTTTTGATCCGTCACCTACGGATTCTTTTTGATTTATTCTGATCACACAGGAGGGTGAACCTAGCCCAATCCTCCTCCTCCCCCTTTTTCTGATTGGTACTGATTTTAAAGACATTAGAATCCATTTTCAAATTTTGTTTGGCAATATGGGAAAGCGAGACGATTATTAAAATATCTGACTCTCCCACAAGGAAGGGGCGGGCTGTCTATTCCGAATATTACACTCTATTATTGGGCAGCCCTTCTACATCAGATGTCTATTTTAGTCAGCGTGGATACTGATAAAGAGGTAGAGGATGAAAGATATGACAGAATACCGATGTTATACGAGCTCGCCATAGGGAAGGAGGCCATGGGGCTGCTGCTGAGGCAGGTAGAGCAGAGCTATTATAAGAAGGTGGTGTATAGTGCTTGGAAAATCTGGAATAAAGTGTGCAAAGCTATGGCGATTCCAAAGCTCTGCCGATATACCCCCTTGTGGCGATCCTCTCTCTTTCCACCCCTCTTTTAAGACACTATGGGAAGTCAGTGGGAATAGCTAGGCCTGGTAACTATAGGGGACTTACATATGTCAGATCAGGTATGCCCCTTTAACTTACTGCAGCAAGGTTTTGGGATTCCCAATAAGCAATTTTAAATATGTGCAAATCCAGGAATTCCTTACTACCTGCAGACCAGCTATATCTCTAGATAAATTACCGGTAGTAGAGGTAATCGCTCGGAAGAGCAATAGAATAAAGAACATCTACAGCATGTTGCTCAATAGTTTGCCAGACTAACTAGAGAAAACTGAAACTAACTGGGCTAGGAAGCTGAATAACCCCGATGTTGATATATATATGACATTGTCATTAACTGCAAAGATACTCTTATCAACAAGTTTGAAGGCACAACATTACAAAACTGTATTTAATTTCTATTTTAATCCTGCTAAGCTATTTGACTGGGGCAAAAGAACAGATGATAATTGCCCTAGGCCCTAGGTGTGGGGAGGGGCCGGCTACAATAATACACATGTTCTATGACTGTGCCAGACTGCTTCCTCTGAAGAATGGGGTGGTGGGTTTTTGGGAAGGATTGTTTGGTCGCAGGATTAACTTGACCCCCACCCTGATGCTTATGGGATACGACAGCTGCATTGGCCTGGACACTTCGCAGAAGTATTGTGTATTTGTTGGTACAGCTGTATTCAGGATAATAGTTGCCGCTAGATGGAAGGACCCCAAGCCTCCTACCTTTCAGATATGGCTAGTATGGTTCCTGGGGATATATAACCAAGAGACTGCACTGTATGCATGCAGGGGCAGGCAGGCTAGGAAACTTGGGGGAAAAATCTGGTCGGCAATCGCAAAATGGAGAAAAGATGCCAGATACCCTGATAGTGCAAGAGGCGGAGGGCTTTGGGAATTATCTTAATATTATGTAACTTAAAGGGGCGATGCAACTAGTCTCTAGCCAGGAATATATGTATTTGCATCAGCTCTGTGTAATTATGAAATGCTGCCTTCTTTCTAACTGCTTCGTATTTATGGTACTTATGGTATTTATAATGTCTTTTTTTAAAATACTAATTTATAAGTGGCATGTATTTATGTATGTTTTCCATCTCGTTTTAATTATATGTATGACCGTTTTATAATACTGTAAATGGATCTCTCTGGGTATTTAATAAAATAAAAAAAATAAAAAAAGAGAATGGTAGGGGTTCTGTTATTGCTATGCCCAAAACATCTGGTTCACAATCAGATAATCTTCTGTGATTTAGATGAATTCCAGCACCATCATTGCTCCCACTATAGTTGTCTTCATTCTGTAGAATATTTGATGATTATATCTATGATGTCATTTCATAGACCATTGAGATTCAGAAGTTAAGCTCCCTCCTGAATTGCAGGGACCATCCTACCACTACTAATTTTCCTCCTCTCACTTATTTTGTTCAAATCTCTATGTGTTCCCAGTTCATCAAACATCATCAAAAAGTTCCTTGCTTACAATCAAACATGCAGCCTTTAAACATGGACTGTCGTCCTCTCGTTAAACTTTTTCTGCTTCATGCTTTAGCTCTCTCAAGTTACCTTGAGAGAAAGACACATCCAGATTTTTTTCCGGGTGTCGCTGTGTTTTTGTGCTATTACTTTATTTATGAAAAGTGTGAAAATTGTCTCCCTTACCATGGAAATCTTGTTAATTTCTGCCCATTATTTCAGAAGTCATGGTAAGTGATATTGCCTCTCACAGCCCGCATAGTGTGTGTTGGATCTTTAGGTTTTCTTTTATCCCAGTTTTCTTATCCATTATGCTTTTTATTAGTTGTTCAGTTAGCACTTTGGTTTTAATAATGTTTTATTTCTACAAGCTGATTTCATGTTTGGGTTAACTAAGGCATTCTTATTTATTTGTTTGTACATAGTTTAATTCCTCTAGGACTGGACCAGCCTTGAAGTAAAATGTTAGAGTAGACCTCTCTGGATGCTAGCCTGGCATCCAAAATTCTTTCTGCAAGGCTCAGGAGTTCATGTCTCTCTGTCTTGACTCATGCCACTGACATGGGCTCTGTTCTGTGGTTTGTGGGCAAATCCTCGCTGCTCCTCCTATTATATTGCCAGTGCAGGATCCTGAGGTCGAGGTGACTCCCTCTGCTCCAAGGCAGGGGTCTCTACAGTCAGAAAGATTCCTCACTTCTCCCTTTGCACATGTCTGTGCATAGAAGAAGCTTATGTCTTCACCATCAGTCTTCTTGGAGGCTGCGGCTCCACGCTCTACTTGCAGAAAGTACGATGTTCGGGGTTCCTTGTCTCTTTTTTACCTCTTTTTTACCTCATGCTAGAAATGCCAGTAAAGTTTGGAGATGAAGGAAATATTCATTGTATCTTCTGAGTCCAAGGCTTATTCCTGCCCCCACTAGCCCAAAACGTAGCTCCCGCTCTACTTATGTACCGGTGGCCATCTTTTCTCCCTCTAGAGCCATCAACCCAACCAAGAAAAAATACTTATTTGCCAAGAACAACAAACATAATACAGTAGTAAACAGGCTCAATTACATGAATTTTGATTGCTTTGAACCCCAACTTTCACTGGCTGCCAAGTCACTTGGATTCATCCTGGACACCAACCTCATGCTAAAGAAGCACTTTGACAAAAAAACAAAGACGACTTGGTACCAGCTGACTCTTCTAAAGAAAGTCAAACTATTTCTTCCATAAAGCTATTTTAGAGCTGCTGTTCAAGCCCTTGAACTGTTGCATCTGGATGGTGATAATGCCCTACTCCATGGCTTCCCAAAATCTACACTGGCACCCTTAAGAGGCATCCTACAAGCTGCAGTACATCTCAGCCAGGACCTGAAGAGATATGATCATATCACCCTCATCCTGATGGAATACCATTCGCTCCCCTTGCACGCCCACACCATCTTCAAAAGCAGCTCCATCATTTACAAAGCCATCACAACAGCACCCCGCTTATCTTGCAAAGAAGCTCGCCATCTCTGGTGGTTCTTGGAACACCCTCAGGCTGCAGACTAAGATGGTGTAACAAAGAAAAAACAAACCAATAGACCTTTTCCATCTATGCACCAGGATCTTGAAAACATCCCTCTATCTATATCCAACGTTTCTCCAATTTATGAGAGGGGAAGACTGGCCTTTTTAAAGAACACTGCATTACAATACATTACCTGTCCACAACCCAGCTTCCTCTCCTATTACTTCTTGTCTTTCACCATGTAAAGTACTCTGCTGCTTTTTGGTTAGGTTCCCTCAATTGAAATACCATATATAAACATGTGTACATAAATACATACATATATACCTACATCCAATATTGCATCATCTCATGTTTCTGATCATTTTTTAAATTAATCCACTGCTAAGATTTCCTCACACCATCACCAAATAAAGATCACACTCTTGAACATAGACCTGCACTCTGCTGCTCCCCCACATATAGATTGAACAATTTCTCATAATATTTATACAATGCCCGGCCAGAAAGCATGGGGACCTTTTACCTGATGCCTACTTGCACTGAGTGCTTTCTGAGCATGAAGAGGCTGGCAGTGTTCATCTAGTGTTGGCACGGCCAGGCGAAAGGCTTTGCTCTCAAAGAGGCTTCTAAAAAATAGTTTGCGTGGAAGGCAAGCATATTTACAGAGAGCTATCCTGCAAACCAATTTGTTTATGGAAACAAACTTTAAAGTGTTCTTTAAATGACTTTATAACTTTATAGTCAAAAAGCCGTTGGGACTAAATACAGTCTTTTGAATTGAAATCTTTTTTGAGGACCCATAAAGGGTACTGTCATCAATGCACCACTGTTAATGTTCAGAATATATAGTGAACTTTAGGGTACAAATGCAGTATGAGATATGTTTGGGCCCACAATTAGAAATCATGGAGCATTAACTAATGTTTAATTCCTTTTCAGTTGCATCAAGGTTAATCAGAAACTAGACAATCCTTTGAAAGAGGGGCATGTGTGAAGTTAGAGGTAGTTATCCTGTCAATAGGCAGAAAGTTAAGTTGAGGTGAGTTGCATTTCATGAGGTACTAGGCCACGTCATACTAAGATGCAGGAGTTGGTTAAACAGAGATATTATAAAGTTGTAGCCTTTCGCTTCCCTCTTTGCCTTTAACAGTACATTGTTGATTTAGATATTTCATTTTTGGCGTGCAAGGTAGGTACTTTCCGACATGCCATCTGCAGATAAAATTGGTTTCTTGTCATAGTATCGTCTTGAAAAAGATCACTTTTCAAAGAAATCTTTTAAAATAACATTTTTCATGTAGTGTATTATTTTGACCAAATATATTATTTTGTTTTCACTCACAAATATATATATATTCATATACCACCAAACATTTTAATTATATATCTATCTATAATTTTTTCCTAACATAAATTAGTACCTGATTAGCATAGCCAGGTATAATGTCAAATGTTATCTTCAGTTTTTTTCCTTTTATTTCTTTATAGTTTATTTTTTTTCTCCCGTAGGTCCTGTGGTAATCCCACAGGATTCCTAAAACCATTGGGATGGTCCAGCTGGAGATCAGTAGGGGGGGGGTTTGCTTCCTGTTCCAGGTCTCATGTAAGTACCACGTGACCGCTAAAAGGCAAAAAAAGTTGTGTTTACTATGAAAGAGTATTTCTTATTTAAGTTTGAGTCTACAGCTTTTCAAACTGGGTTAAGTTTAGTTCATGTCACTGTAAATCATTGAATATAAACTGAGTAGAAAGCTCAGCTTGCCTGGTAAGCCTCCAAAAACTATATGCTATGATGATAGCGAGGAATGCAGATGCAGTAGTACTGTATTTCATGAACGGTGCATGTGTTAGATCCTTTTCATCAAACTGAAACACAAATCCAGTTGGGTATGTACCAATACAGCCTTGCTACAAAAAAAATTTAGTACTTCATATCAGCAAATTATGTATTCAAATTACTAAAAACCAACATGTTTTATCTGTCTGAGTCTTGTTTCCTAGAGCCTTAACTAAATATAAAGAAGAGACAAATAGCTTACCTTCAAACATTGGACAGAGTCGTCTCCAGCAGGTTACGGCCCCTTGGTTTGTGTACTGTCCAACGGAGATCTCGAGGAAGAACAATGGGATCCCACATGTGAAGAGGAAGATGAGGTATGGGATGAGAAAGGCACCTGGAAAATGAAATATATAAAGGTTTAAAATGTCTTGGTGTAACTTTCAATCTTAGAACGCTGGCAACAAGACACCACATATAAAACATAATTTAAAGACCAGAGAGAACTATGGCCCACTCCTACTGTTTTAGTTCCATTGTCAGTACACATTGGACATCATTACAGAATCGACAATCACTCATTGTATTCACTCACAGTTCCTTGCTCAATTGTCCTCCCCTGCTCAGACTCTTTTCTTTTCTGTAATATGTTGTTTGTGTGATTTCCGAATAAGGGCTAGGTGTACAAAAAGACGAGTCCTTATTTTATGAAGCAACCTATGTACCATTACCTCACATGTAAAAAATGTCCAGTTACCAAGAACAGACCAGGCCTTTCTGTGGCCCCAGGGGCCACAGAATGGCCTGTGTATTGTAAATTAATTAGACGGTCAGTATATGTGACCCCTCTGTGATTGGCTACTAACACAGGTGTGGTGGCCTGCAAGGAATATTAGATCTCCATACCTGCATTACCATTCCTCAATGGGAAACCTTTTATTCATAGCAGCCCATGTCCCTTAAAGAAACCAGTTTTTCTTTTAAAAGAAAGTTTCCTCATTTGAAAAATATCAGGTGGAGCAGGCAGTAGTTCCTGGACTACTGCCTATTCCCCCAATGAATGCTGACACCATTCACAAAGGGAAGGTGTTGCAAGGGTTCACCTTCCTCTTTACAAATCTCCTCAGAGATGTTGCTAACTGAATAACCTACTGAAATGCATTTACTGATTGAATACTGAATGCTGCTTTAATGTCCCTTACTAATTGCAATTTGGTATGGGCAGTCCAAAATGATTCTCTGACTCACAAAATAATACATATCAAAAAGCCATTTTTGCAGTCACAAAGCCTGTGATTTTGCAAATTCCATGGTTGGCAATCAAAAAACGAGTTTGTGGATCCGGCCCATATTTTTCTCTTTCCCAGAAATCATTTATCTTATAACTGATTTAAACTAGAGATGCAATTATGACAGTGAGGTTTTACAAGGGCAAAAAACCATCATCAAGATACACATTTGTCACCTTCCCAATACTTTGCAATCTGGTGAAATTGTATATAAAAATGTGTTAGAAACTGAGGCTTCTGGCTGGCAGATTATGCACCATGTCCAAGCGAGAGCAACAACCTAGTCAGGGTAAGTGAGATACACAACCTAAATTAACCTGTGCTCACCCTCTCGTAGCTTGGCACAGAGCAGTCGGGCTTAACTTAAGAGGCAATGTGTAAAGTATCTGTGCAACACTTTCATAACAGTAACACAGTGGAAACACCACAGAAAGACTCTACACTAGTTTTGAACAACAGAGAATATTTATCTGTTTGAAATAAGAGCAAAAAAGCATAAATCCAAAAAGTAGAAGTCAATATATTGACTTTTAAAGATTAAATTCAAAAAGAGTGCTTAGAAATTAATAGCGCTCAAAGGTTACTTGATGTTGCGCTGGACTGGGATAAATCCAAAGTTGAGGGTGACCACGATGGAGAGTAGGCCGGCTACAGGACCCAAGTAGAGCCTGCTGAAAAAGTACCTTGTACGGAGCAAGCGTCAGCATCGAGGACTCCTTGCGTCGGTTCTGATTCATGCAGTCCGGTCGATGCGTCGGAGTCGAGGCCGTCAGAGTCAGGCCTCACAGGGGCATCTTCGGATTGGCGCTGCGTTGCGGTCAAATCTCGTCATTGAGACAAATCGGCACTGAGTCGGAAGGCACTGCTTTGGTTCCGATTATCACAAAGGGATCACTTGGTCAATTTGTACAGAAAACAGCTGCAGAACCCACTTCTGAGGCCCAGGTCTGGAGGGGGCGCCCCAGGTAGGGGGAGGACTCACAGATGGCAGAGTTGTAAGAAAGTAGCAAAGTGGCAGTCCCTCCTACAGCACATCAGTCTGCAGGCAGAAGGCCAACACATCAAAGCAGTTAGCAAAGTGGCAGTCCCTCCTGCAGCACAACAGCTCTTCTTTCTGGCAGAATGTCCTTTAATTCAGCAAAGTCCTGATTTGGTGGTGTCAGGGGTTCAGTACTTATACCCAAATGTGCCTTTGGAGTGGGAGAGTCACCAAAGAGGCCTTTGAAGATCTCAAGGTCCCCGCCTTTCCTGCCCTGGATCCAGACTCACTACAAGGGGCTATGCAGCTCTTTGTGTGGGGATAGGCACAGCCTATTCAGGTGCAAGTGTCAGCTCCTCCCTCCCAATCTATCTCAGGAAGGCTCATCAGCCTGGTGATGGGCCCTCAGGATGCAAATGTCACACCCCATCTCCCTTTTCTGTGACTGTCTAGGGGGAATTCACACAGCCCAGCTGTCACCCAATCCAGACGTGTATCCAGAGACAGGCAGAGGCACAGAATGGTTAAAGTAAGAAAATGGCAACTTTCTAAAAGTGGCATTTTCAGACTTACAGTTTAAAATCTGACTTCAACATAAGTTGTGATTTTAAATTGTGAGTCCAGAGACACCAAACTCCAAATTTCTGTGTTCTATTTTAAAATATGTTTTAAATGCTGATTTTTACTGTTGGGGCATGCTCCTTGCACTATTATGCACTAATTGTTTTTGGGGCGATCTTGCTGAAACTAAATTACTTCCTAAAAAGCACATTGCAGATTGTGACAATGGGGGAGGGAAAATATTGCATTAGTTGGGGAATCAATTGGGGGACTTCTAAAGCCCTCACTTGGTCACTTGCAGCGTTCTTTGGACATTTCTCTAGTCCTCTTACTCATTCCTCCTGACTTGTCAGCGAGATGTCATCTTCCTTTGTTGGCGCTCTAGTTGTTTTAGTGGCCAGGCTCTATATTAACCAGATGAAGCCACGGAAGTGCAGCGGATGCGCACAGCGGATGTGCCAAAGGCAAGCCCTTCTGTGCCCATCCGCCATGCTGGGAGAGGTGTTGCGTAGCAGCCAGAGTGGCTGAGTACGGAGCACGGAGCGCGCGGTTCAATCCCTGGCGGCAGCTCAGCTCAGCATCACGTGACTCTGGGCAATAGCTCACGTAATCTCCCCAACGGCCCGAGCGCCTTGAAACCTTAAGGGGTGATATGTTTGTGCTTTACAAATAGGAATTTATTATGCTGCCAGTAAGCCCGGCCATAATGCACCATGATGTATCTAAACTAGGGCTGAAATACTAGCATTAAGTACAGCACTCTGCAATCTGGCAGATGAGCTCTCAGATGTTAATCCAGGAGTGGGATTCAATTGCCCTGGGTGTGACTTCTCATTTGAAGCTGCTAAACCATGCAACTGTATACCTGCCAGGGCCCACAGACCTGTGACACAGGATGGGTCAGAAGATTTTAATCTACTAACACCAGGAGATTCCTTTTAGGCTGGCCTCTTAAACTGTCACTCCTTACCTAAACATGCACTAGATATTTTTAATTTGCTACTGAAAACCACTGGGATTTATTGTTTCTGATCAAAATGTAGTTAAAAGACTGCTTGGCTGCTGACATTGCCTTGGCCATCCCCCAGACTTCTCTATCAAGCACTTTGATAGAGATGACAAAAATGGGGTGGAGTGGCTATCATACATCATTCTGCCTATTCTTGCACAGAATCATAACTAATCAACATGTATAAGATTGAAGGCATGTCCTTCACCATCATTCTAGCCCCTTCATTCGCATTATCAGGTGTGCTTATCTATTACCCCCCTTGATGACTCAGCCGCCTCCCTTCAGCTTCATTCTTCATGCCAACTAATTGGTTCTAGGTGATTTTAACCTCGATGTGGATTACCTGAACTATAAGCCCGCCTAGCAGTTTCTGTGTTCTTAGGAAGGTTTTAATCTAGAGCAATTAATTTAGGTACCCACTCACAAAGTTGAACACATTCTTGACCTTATCCTAGCTAACCCCTTGGCTGTCATGGCAAAGCAAGACCTGAAACTCACCTGGTCAGACCACATTCTGATCCTTTCAGTCTTATCTCCACGACGCCTTGTGTATTGCGAAGTCTAACTAAGAAGGTGTCCAGACCTTGGCACAGAATATCAGACAATCTATTTATTGAGTCCCTTCTGTCCACTCCCTGTAGTGGGACAGGGGACTTAGAACAAGATGAATTGGGTTGCAATGGCTGGTTGACGAAGGCTATTGACACCAATGCACCTTCGAAATACCAGACCACTAAGAGACTTAAACCGTCTGCACCTTGGTTCTCTGACTCTTTCAAGTCAGATAAATCAACATGCAAATGGTTAGAAAGGAAGTGGAGGTCTAAATATGATAAAGGAGCAAAAGCAATTTACCTGGTCGCTCTTAAGAAATACCATATGGCTATTTGGTCAGCACAAAACTTCTTTATTGCCACATCTATATCCAAGGTTACAAATAAACTGTGAAAATTCTTTAAAATTGTCAGCTCTTTTATCTCTCACAGCAACAACAAATACCCTATCTCTTTCTATGGAGCTATGCGGGGGCCTCTCTGACTTTTTCTTTATTAAAATCAAAGCCATCTACAACCAATTCCTTGTGCAGTGTCCCTCTATTGCAGAAGCCTCCCCATGCCCCCTTTCCAGGACACTACTGACCAGCGTTGCCCCCCCCCCCATTACCTTAGAGGAATCTGCAACTTAATTCTCAAGATGAAAGTCGGGCTCTCCTCTTGATCCCTGCCTCCGGCCATCCTCAAACTGGGTGCCCCGGTGGTGAATCCCATCCTAAACAGAGCCCCTAGGAGGAAGCTTTATTCATGAATTATGGTCACTTCTGTTTACCTATTGTCGTGAACGTTCTGGCTAGGAAGTATTCCTTACTGGAAAGGAATGCAACTCTTCAGTCGGGCACTCACACGTATGCAAGCAACGTATTGTGCATGGCGCATGTAATGCTTCCGTAGCTAATTTGGCCTGTTTTTTTTAGGAATCCCGGCCCCGGCAATTCTGCCGATTAGAACTGTCCTTTCAAATGGTAGTTATTTGATGCTTAATGATCAAGACTGCTGTGTAATGCATGTGGGAATTCCCTATATTTTATCGGCAACCCGTCACAAGTTGTAATAATGTCCTGTTTCCCCCTATGCAATGAGTTGTTGAGAGTAACCCCGGGCGGGTAACTACTCTCCGCCAGCAGAGTTTACGTAGTATTGCCTACTCCGCGTTCCGTTGCGAATGCAGAGTTCAGGAAAAACTACGACTCCGTGGCGGAGCGCAGTTAGCCAGCCCCTCCACCCTCCCACATGAATTAAAATTAATTAATTAAAAGGCACTTACCTGCCCACATAGGGGTTATCAGTGAAGCAGGACGGCGAGGAGGAGGCAGTAGAGGGGCGATGTCCAAGAGGAGGCAGCCAAGGGGCAGGTAAGGTCCCTTTAATTAATTTTAATTATTTTGGGAGGGGGCGTTGCTTTCCCGTGGAGGCACTACGCCTGCTCCGCCCAGGGTTAGTTAAGAGCTCACTATGGCCTTCCATTCCAACTTTGAAGGCAGACATTAATAAGCTAAGCAGACTCAAAGCACTATTGTTTAAAAAAGAAGTAGCTTTCACATCTGCCCACGAGACCTTTGAGTTACAGGTGGCCAGTACATCCAGCGCGATTCAGGCACTGTTAAACACAAACCTCCCATTACATTTTGGCGAATTAATGAATCTAACACTGCTGGTCTTGCACATTTGTTTAAAGTTATAGGCTTGGTCACTTCATACCAAACTATATTCAGAGTAATACCAGCTTTTATCCATTCTCTTTTTTTCAGTTTGTTCGGGGGACTCCTGCTGCTGTTATTCCTCATGTGAGGCATTTTGATCCTGGTTTTGCTTCTCCGCAATGGATGTTCCATTTGCAAGTGCTCTGGAACTGCCAGCATTCCAACAGTGTTGTGAGAATATTCTTCAATACTTTAAATCTTGTTGCTTCAAGAACTAGACCTTGAATGGTCGTTCACATTCCGACCAGACGGGTTTACATGCATGCAACCCATGTTTCACTGCCTCTGGTGCCCCTTCACCTGGGCACTAGATATATGCCTGACTTTACAGATGCCTGCGCCTATGGACATGGAACTGCTGAGGAGTCGTTTATCAACCCATTATCAAAGTTGTCCCTTGGGTTTGAGGCTTCTCCATCATGCACAGTATGAGCCACTCCTGACATTATGGATTCCTCCAACGCACCATAATTTGGTTCCCTTTTTCTAAACTGACATATTGAATTTTTATGTTTTTCCACATTTATAACATGACAATGCTCGGTGCACATGCTTTGAGTTTGCTTATCTTTTGATTGCAATCAATATTTTTTAGCTATTAGTCATGCTATTGCCCTAACAAAAGGGAGGGTGTCTTGTGTTTCCTACATGGACATCATCGTTTTCCCTATGTTAGCCTAACCATGCATGTAGTAGGCTGCTTCTGCTTTGCATATGTTACCAAAGCACACACTTGTTTTTGTGCCAAATTGTATTTTCACATATGGGTAGCACATGCTTTTTGTCCTTTTTTGGGAGATTTAGTCTGCACAGACACTGGCACCTAGACATAATTAGGGACACCCAGCTGCTGTTTTTGGAAACACATGTTTTGTCATAAAACCCAGGGCATGTCGTTCTAAACACACTGAGAGCGGAGACTGACAGACAACGCAAAGGTACTGAGACAAAAGAGCTGCATCAGCTGGGATATAGAACAACTATCTACGATTGCTACGGTAGGGGTTCACTGCCAAGCCCAGAGATCTATAATCTATAATCATTTAGCTTTCACAGTGAGGGTAGGTTTAGGCAGATCTGCCATATATTATGACAGGACTCTTTATTGTACACGATCTGATAGCTGTGCTAATGACATTACTGACCTGTATTTATTTGCTAGTTGTGGCACAGCTAATGCAAACTAGAGCACAATAGTTTAAATAAACATTTTAAACTTTCCTTTTGTCTCTTTTCTATTTATTGTTAACAAGTACGAGTGAGAGAGTGAAAGGGGGTGACCTGCTACTACGGTCCCTGAGCGGGTCGGGAATGTTGTGTTCTGGGGTGCCAAATCAATTGTTTCTCTGGAAAGGTTAGGAGGGCAAGTGAATCACTATAAGCTCATCGGATTCAAGCCCATAGATACTGATGGAATATGGTGACTCAGTCCCTACATGCTGATGTTCTATGGTCTCAAGCATAGTTCTGTTTTAGAGCAGAATACCTGCAATAGTACCCGGGTGCACCAACTTCTATGTGGTAATGAAACGCCAGTTTCTGGTGAAAGCTGATATTTCTTCCAGTGATCTCTCATAAAGCCAACAGGACAGCCACTGTAATTGTGTTGTTAAGTAATAATGTTCAAAATGAGGCAAGCTGCATGAGGGCAACAGGATGGGATGGCTTTCATTATCTTATAAAGGCATCATATATTTTGGGAAGTGTTCCTCTCAGGTAAATAACCAGATGGGTCCATTTACAGCAGCTGGAGAGCGCTTATTGTATAAGAATGTCAAGAACTTTACTAAGGATCTTATAATTAGAATTTAGGACCAATATTTGGTAGTATCAGGCTTGGTCATGCAGCTCTTTCCTGGGCTTCAACATCGTGACTAATGATGTCTCGTGAAGATTTGAAGGAAGCTCCCCTTCAGTTATTTCCACCTCATATAGTTGGGCTACTTTAGAACAAGTATATGTGCATATGTTTTGTAGGAATCAGTCAGGAGCCTGTTGGTTCCAAGAGTTTTATCGGGGGTTAGATCAGTTATGGCTTGTTTCATGTCTTGAACCTTTCTGGTGGCATCAAACTCATTCCAGAGCATTTTAGGAACTTGAGGTAGGGGCAGGCCTTCTAGGAAGGTTGACTGGTCCGAGCAGGGGCTATATGGGCTAGGGCCATAGAGAGCAGTATAGTAATTGTAAAATGTATTATCAATAGCCTGCTGGGTATATTCTGAAGATCCACTTGGGCAATGAAGGAAAGTAATGGATTTTAACCTATTTTCTTTATTAACTATCCAAGGCAATAGTTTTTCTGTTTTATCTCCCTCTGAATCGGTTTGTGTTGTATAAGCTGTATAATCTAAGTATCTCAATACGTCCATTAATGTAGCTTCTTTCTCTAACAACACACGAGAGTCATGCAGTGCAGCATTTTCAAAAAATTGTCTCTCTGGCAATGTATTCTTCATCATTTTTGGTTAAGTCTCTTTCTATCAGTCTATGTCCTCCTCCTGTGACGGAGTCCCCTGAATTACTACATTAAATGCATCCCATTCAAAATATGCCTAAATATCATCTGCCCGTTTGCCAGAAAATGCTGATTCATATGGTCATTGGCAAAAGGTTTTTACCCCAATCTAGAAGTAGTAATTGGGGATTGTGACTAAAGAGTTCCCAGCCTGGATATTTGGGAGAAACCATGAATGGAAAGAGCGCATCAGAGCAGATAATTAAATCCATTCGTACATATACATTGAGAGCTGCTAAATAGAACAAACAGGTTTTTACTTGAATGTTATAATGGCGCCTCACCTCTTTTTGGAGACCACTGTGCTAACCATGCAGAAGGCATTTTTGGATGTTGAGTCATTGGTGCTGACAGGAGAAGCATATATGATCTGTCCAGATTAACATCAAGAACTCTATTAAAGTCTCCTCCCAATACTTGGCATAATCAAAGTTGCTTTAGCATAATGGACTTTAATCTTTTTTAAGGCGTAAAGTGTTACTAACTAAACTTGTCCTGGGAAAGTTAGTCCAAAATCGTCATTGTTGTATCAGTCACCTGGTCTGTAGAGCTGTAGTTGTGTGTCAGAAGGTTCCAGAATGTATTAAGCTTTTATAAATTTCAACAGCCATTAAGCAGGAATTAAACATTAATGACTGTCCGACAACTATGATTAAGCAATGTTCCCTAAAAATAAAGATTTGTATATTATTTAAAATTACTTTTGATGAATAGATTCATGATAATGGAAAGGTATCCATATGTAGATTAACCCTGGGCATAGTTCGCGTAGTAGCGCTATGCGTAGCTACGTGAAGTGCACTTCGCACTATGCGAGCTATGCGTAGCACTACGCGAACTGCGTAGTGTGGTAGGAAATGCTGTTCGCAATGATTGCACAGTGCCGGATGCTTGTCCGCACTGTGCAATCATTGCAAACGGCATCTTGCACAGTGCAAGCGGTCGTTTTCTGCAGCTCGAGTAGATTTGTACTCGAGCGGCAGTTTTCTCAACGCGGACTGGTTGTTTCTCATCGCTAGCGGTCGCGAGCATACGCGACCACTCGCAATGAGAAACCTGACCTCCCCGCGTTGAGAATCTCGCCGGGAGGTTTATTTTCCACGCTCGCGATCGGCAACTTGATGTTGCTGATCGCGAACGAGGAAAAAATCTTGGCGGGATGTCATTTTGCTCGCTCGCGGTAGCCAACTTGACGTTGAGGACCGCGAGCAAGCAAAAAATGCCCGCTACGCGTTTTTGCACTGTGCTACGTGCAATTCGCGTAGCGCGTAGTTGCGCAAACTACGCGAGCGTAGCGTAGTTTTCCGCCCAGGCCTAATGTAGATGTTACATCTTATTTTCTGGTTCCCATGTTCTGGGAGGACGGGTCTACCGAGTGGAATCCTTAGTGTAGACACCCTCACTTTGATTACTAGCATCTTTTTCTTTCTAAACCCAAAAAAATCCTGTTTACAGCTGCACCACAAAATGTTTCGTGTGGTGATTTTCAAATGTTGGATAGGTTTTGGGGGAAAATTGAGATTAACAGCATTACAAAAGTCCTGATTTTGGCATGAAAGCACAAATGTGTAGAGCTTCCCAAGCTTTTCATATATGTCTTAGTTTTGAGAGAATTATTTAAAAACTGTGAGATAAAAACTTTCCAACTTCTCACACCCCTAAAACATGGTGCATAAGCGAGTTTCAATTCACCTGGTAAGGAAGGAGACATATCTAACTGAATTTCAATTGCCTTCAGAGTGATGTTCAGGTGAATGGTATGGTGATTTGTATTATTTTTTTATTATCATTTTTTGTATTATTTATTATATTTTTGTTATTATTACTATAAAATATTTTTTTTTAACAAACTCCTTTATAGGGAAATGAAATATCCCCACGGGTCATTTCCTCAGAAAGGAGGGGAAGACTGGGACCGGAGTCAGTTGCATGTCAGGCAAATCACCAAGTTGTTGAGAAATCTCCCAAATTCACCTTAAGTTATTCGATTGCAAGACAACATCTCCCAGTTTTAATATAACCCAACTCAATGTCACTACTTGTATCTACTTCAGAATGAAGAATCATAAGTTGCCCATGCCTATGTCTGAGTTTAAATCTATGATCCATAGGCTATAACCAGATCAGATGTCTGCAATAGAAGCATTAATCTACCAAACTATTAAATAAGCTTAGTGCAGAGTTTAATGTGTTGTGCAATCTTATCTATTCAGCATTCACTCCTTTTTCTCTGGTCTCATCCACCAGTCTCTACCTTCTCACATCCTGTCTGCAGTCATTTATTCTTTGCAAAGAGTGTTTTATGTGACCCACAGCTTGTGGCCAAACCTTCCCATGAATTAACCTAAAATTACTGAGTAGATACACAGATAATTACTGGCCATGTTTTGTATAATTCGCCAAGGATTAGACGACAGCGTAGCTCTATGCAGTTGGGCCCAGATTACTTCTCGCATAAAGTATGAATTTTTACTTCTCACCATAACGTCCAATTCCTTATTGCAGCCTCTTCAAATCTTAAGGTCATAAACTCAAATACCAGCAAGGTGACCTCAGTCTTCCATCATTCCCAGTTCAGTAAATTCATCATTATTAAATTGTGTAACAGAAACCGTCATTTATAGTGCTTAGGAATGTTTAACTTGCAGTATGATATGCTATATAAAATATGTCATTAATGTTTCATGTTTTTGTTTCATCAGCCTCATTGTATTTGGTAGCTCTCCAAGACCATGTATCTTTCTGAAGCTGTTCCAAAACATTGTTGGATGTAAGATAAATGTTTTCGACATCTTGGTGGTGCACTTCTGTCTGTCTAAAGTCTAACAAGTCAGATTTAGCAAAACATATCTATCTGCAAATGACCACTCCACACTGCTTACCAATATAAACAAGATGGTCTTCTCAAATGTCAGGCATAGTATTCGCCTTATATTTTCAGCAAAAAAATTTGGGTATGGTAATCCATAAACAAAGTGTCAAGATCCCATCAAAAATGAAGTAAGGAGGCACAAGAGGAATAACAATTCATTGATATATCATACAAATCCTGGTGGTGGAGATTACTGTTTAAATTATAGTTTTATGTCCTCAGGTGAAGTGTTTGGTGGCAAATTCTACAACGTTAGCAATGTTGAAACATCACATGTTTTAATTTAAAGTCAAGACATTAAGGGCATGATTACGAGTTTTGCGGTCTGACCACCCAAGAACCGCGTCCGCCCCCGCCAGCAGCCCACAGTGCTGGTGGTCTTTAGACTGCTGTATTACGAGTTGACCACAGTGTCGGTGGTGTGGATGTGGAGAACTTGCGGTGGTGGTGAGTATTTTTTCTAAATATATCGATCCCTATGTGTGCATTTCGACTGCAAATGTGTGGGATGCACATATATGCATGATACATGGGGAAAAATACCATCTACCCATTGTCGGAGTATAGCCCATATGTGGGCAGTCCTGGTAATAGGTATATGGTACGAAAATGACGCACCTGTAGATCGTCGCAAACAGGGTCACAATCCTCGGGGTGAAGATCCTGCTGTGAAGGGGGAACTGAAGAAAGGTATCCACGTCGGACTCTGCCTGGGAGAACAAGAAAAGGGTGAGTACACACCCCAAATCCTTCATGTCTGCCACCTTGAAGCAGGCAGCCTGACCGCCATGGTCAGCTCGTGGAAAAGGCAACTCGTAATATGAACGGCGGTGCAGATCCCCTGTACCGCCTTATAGCAGCTGCCTTTCCCTGACTTTCTGCCCGGCGGTCGGTGGTCTGCTGGCGTCTCGGCTGTTCAGTCATGGTCTTCGCCCAAGGCAATCACCAAACTATATTACGGTGGTTAGACCGCCGAGCTCTTCATGGTCGGAATGCCAGTACGGCAGTCCATGGACCGCTAAACTCATAATAAGCCCCTAAACATATCAATTGCACCTCTATTTGAAAATGTTAACCATCTGTTATGTTGTGTTGTTAACAAAGATATGCCAAGGCCTCATAGGGCTGTTGCAAATAATAACATATCCGTTGCTGCTAAAATAATAAAAACTAATATATTGATACTAAACTTAGCAAGAAGTAAAGCATTTGGCCTAAATGTGTTCATTTTAACCACAAGGATGGTTAGGCCTCCTATATAAGCTCTTGCTTGGGAAGCACAGGCCAAGAGATCCTAGATCTGGATGCTGCTAGACCGATGCCAACAAAACTTGAAAAAGCCTACATCCGGCATTTGTGTTTTTAGCTCATTTTAATGCTAAATCCCGAGCCAGACACTTGAAGGGACATCTGCATTGAGATGTGAAAGATATGGAATGATAGGTCTTAGATGGTCATACCAGTACAACTGCAAATTCCAAGGTATCTGTAGGTCTGTGTGTATGTGCCACTGAGCACTCTTCTGGTTATCCTGCCTTGGAATAATAACATTCCTACCACCCAGCTCTAGACAGGGTCTAGATCGAATTGGGTTTTAGTGTCTTGAGATAAAAACACCTATTGAAAGAATTTTCAGCCTAATTGATAGTGAACAAAATGTATTCTTATTTTGCTTTTTATTTTATTCCATTTACAATGTGTATCCATTCCATTCCATAACTTTATTTCGGCCACAAAAGACCATAAAAGTACATTGACATTAAAACATTAAAATATTTTAAACTTTTTTTTTACAATAACACATTCAAAATTACCGAGTTCAGTTCATTATCATTACATTCACAGCAATTTTAAAAAGATTCACAAAAAAAAAAAAAAAAATCGAGCTCGGCCATACTAATAAAAAATAAAAGTCAAAATTATTCAAAGTTGGGGAATGGATACAGTCTAGATTCGGAGGGGACTCATAAGTAATAAAAAAACAATCCTACGCATGATCAACTAATTCTCTCCGCCCATAATCGACTGCATTACAAAAAGGCCGCCTAATGAACCACATTGAATTTAAAAAACGTGAGACAGCAAACACTATTGGCGGGTGAGTTACATATTTTAAAACCCTCAGTGCCTCCACGCAACGCACAAAGCTGATGTTCTTGCACAGTTGGATTAACCAACGCTTGCGCGGCGTGAGATAGGCTGGGCAAAAAAAGAAAATGTGGGTAATCGACTCTTCCCTGTACTTACAGGCGGGACACTCACTATTGTTTTCTATAGCCCATTTGCTGGTAAAAGAACGAAGTGGGAGAGTCCCTATCCTAAACTGAACATAAAGTTTCCTGGCTAAAGGGGGTTCAATAGTGTCTAAAAAAATTCTCTATTATACACGTCTTTGACTTGGAGAAACTCCATAGTCAAACGACCGTGAGAAGAACTTTCCTGGGTGGCCGCTAGCTTACAGGATCTATAACGCCCAACTAGAGCCACCCTGGAGGTCCTTGGGCATACTATCTCAGGTGACCTCCATAAGTCTATCATACCTAGCTTAGAGGCATGGTCTTTTATATGATTTAACCAGGGAATTTTCTTAAGAGTACAGGGGACTAAGAACTCCTTAAGCTCAACCCTAAGAATGGACAATTCCGGTGTCGCCCATAGACGGCGCCAAAATGTAATAGGTCTAAGGGCAATCTCCTCATCTATAGGCCTAATACTCAAATCCATGCGAATTGGCAGCAGGGAGTACTACGAGGAAGGCCTAGGAGCTGTCGCAAAAGCTGTTCTCCACCTTGCTCAAGTCAAAAGAGGGGCAGTGCCCCCACAATTCTGCCCCATACAAAGTGGCACCCCGTGCTTGAGCCTTGTAAACTTCCACCACAGGACTCACCGGTTTGAATACAGAGGAGCTATGTAGTTTCATGATCCCACCCACCGTCTGCGTAAGCCTAAGCCTTGCCTTTGTCATCTGTGGCCCCCATTCAAAGCGTTCGGCCAAAGTTACACCCAAATAATCAAACACCTTGACTCTTTCCAAGGGAATTCCATAAAGAGAGGGGTTCGGGCGAGTAGTTTTAAGGGGGTTGAAGACCATATACTTTGTTTTTGAAATATTGATCTCCAATCCCCGGAGCCTGCAAAAATGAGCAAACCCGTCAAGAGTAAGTTGAATGCCCATTGGTGTTTTGGCAAGTAGGAGGGTGTCGTCTGCGAACATCAACGCCGGCACCCTCCCAGAGGCTAGCTTTGGGGCGTCGTTGTCTTTGATTCTATTAAGATGATCAATAAGCCCGTTAACAAAAAGGCAGAATAAAGTGGGGGCTAAAACACAGCCCTGACGGACCCCTTTCCTAACAGGAAAGCGAGGGTAAGTTCCCCGTATCTTCGGCATCTCACTTGGGCAAAGTTGTCTTGATGGATTCTTACAATGACATTAAGGAGATAAGATGGTATTCCCAAGTCTCTAAGCACTTCCCAGAGTCGTTCTCTAGGTACAAGATCAAAAGCTGACTTCAGATCAACAAAAATTAAGTAGAGGCTGCCACCCTCCACTGTCACCGTTTTCCAGAAAAGAAGTTGTAATCTGAAAATCTGGTCCACGGTTGACATGTTTGATCTGAAGCCAGCTTGATACGGGGTCAAAATCTCCTTTTCCTCCATCCAGCCCTGGAGTCGATCTAAAAGAACCCGACCAAACAGTTTTTGGGTAATATCTATTAAGCTGATCGGCCTGTAATTTATTGGAAGAAGAGGGCACCCTTTTTTGTATATGGGGACGATCTCAGCCCCAAACCAAGTTTCCGGAGGTTTCATACCCTTCATAACGGCATTAAATAAAACCCACAGATAGGGTATCCAGATTTTAGGTTCTTCTTTAAAGAGATCACCTGGTAGTTTGTCTAAACCCGGCGCTTTATTACTGTGGAGTCTGTTAATAGCGTTACCCACTTCGGTCATAGTAATCTCAGTACTCCCCACACTGTCAGGTTCTGATATTACAGCGGGGTTACCGATGCAATTAAAACTATCTTCCCTAATTGAATACAACGACTCGAAGTGGGACTCCCATACTTCGGGAGCTATATTTGGCTCTATTGAACAAACTCCCTTCCCTATCACCAGCGCTTACTATTGCCCAGAAGGTTTTCAAATCCTTGTTGTCTAGGGCAATCCTAAGGGATTCCCATCTGTCACTCTCCCATTTCTTCTTTTCCTGTTGTGTTATCTCTTTATAACCGGCCCGGGTGGATTTGATTAGGGGCTTGTCCTTCACTTTCAATGCCTCTAATAGGGCTAACTTGGCCATACGACACTTGTCATTAAACCAGGGACATTTGGAACATTTCGGTTCCCTCCTACGCACAAGGGGTGGAATACATCCACCAACTTCTCCTGTAACTCTTGGTGCGTAAGGCCTACCTTGTCCAGCTCCAGTGGGGAGCCCCCCGCCTGGCCTACCTCCCACATTTTGGTCATTGACGGGATAACTACCCTGTAAACTTTAGCCAGTTTAAGGGGTGATTGTTGTATATAGCCCCATCTAACATTTCTTCTATTGTTTGTCAATGTCAGTGCTCGGGGCGGACTATCCACTGGGGCAGCAGGGTTAAGGACCCCAAGGTCCTCTGCTTTCAGGTTCAAAATTAAGGCGTTATGGTCACTATCATGTCTACTAATAATTCGAAAATCGATGACCCATCCCCACGATCTTGTTTCCACTAGAATATAGTCAAGTAAGGATGCTTGGCCTACTCGATTAAATGTAGTTTGTCCAGGTCGGTCCGATTTTGTACGCCCATTGCATGCCCTTAATGACAGAGCCAGCGAAAGTGAGTTAATTTGTATTGCCAGTGGCGACCAGATCCTGATAGGACTGATCTGGGGATCAGGGACTGACCATAGAATATCCTCCTCACTGAGCATGTAATGATCCTGATCAGTAAGGGGTTCATATTGGCAATTAAAATCACCCCCTACAATGAGTCGGATAGCTGGATCCAAAGTTGGTATAAAAAGCCCTAACTGATCGATGGTAACAGATTCTTGGCTATTACTGACAGGTCTGGAATACACGTTAATTAGGGCAATTTTTATCAAAGAGGGAAAAGTGAGCAGAACACACTGAATATCTTTTGATGGGGTTACCAACTGTTCGGCTCTACAGCCCAAATGGGTACCCACCCAGATGGACAAGCCACCTGAGGGTCTCCCCTTGCCCCCGAAGGTGGCAAAGGAATTGAAAGAGGCAAAACCCACCTGCTGAAACTCTTCCCTCGCCCATGTCTCCTGAAAAAGACAGATGTCCTGCTCTGCCACAAAAGCCCCCATTCTGGGCAGGATAGCTTATTTTTAAAACCTGCCAAATTCCATGATAGAACCCTGATACTGTTGTCTATACCTCTTTTACTTCTCAAGACATCAGCAACAATATCATTAGGGGCCACACTATCACCTTGTTTTACCAAATGGGAATTATCCAAAGCTGAATGGAACTTACTGTCTTTCCTTGGCTCACTCTCTGGGGCATAGGAGGTGGTAGCAAGGGGCCCCCTAAGATGGATGGTTTCGCAAGGAGAGTTTCACAATGTGTATCATATCCTTCATTATTAAGATACATTAGAGAATGTTACAGATATTGCCTAGAATTTTCACAAGGCATATGTATTGACTAAATATTTATGTAAAACCAATATTAGTTTGTGTGCCTAGATGTAGAGTTTCAGGGGCTGATTCATAAACTGCATGTTATAGTATGTTTAGTAGTACTACAATTGTCCTACTACCAATCTACAAAATGCTATTCTAATGCCTGTGTGCAAAGCTCTCTGCCTCAACTGTGCTGAGAACTCCATCCCAACTGCAGAGATCTCCACACATGTAAGTTTTAGTTCTAAATGTGGGAGAGAAGGAGGAGAGTGGCAGGAAATTGGGAAAACTTACCACTGAAGTGGAGGGGTTAAGGGAGAAGTAAACAGGGGCTTAGAAAAGGTTCATTTTAAAATAAAACACAACACATTAGGAAACCTAAAGTCCAACCAATGTTTAACACAAAATAGAAGGCAGTAAAAAAAGATCAAAGGACAATCGTCATTTCAACTCACCAGGGCTCTCGCTAGAAGTTGGTGCTAAAATGCATGAAAAGTCAAACCAATATATATACAATTTCTGTTAATATGAATCAATGCAAAATGGTCATATGACAGAAAATTGTTACTCTCAGCAAAAACGTATTTAATGTGCAGGTGTCAGGATCTTCCCCTCAAATAAGCACAGAACAATCTTGAAGGGAAAACATAATTCATGTGTATAATATCAACCTCATTCATTTCTCAAAATCCGGCTTCCTTTGCCAGGCTTGAAAATAAGGTTATGGTTTCGTGAAATATGCAAAATACAACATAGGGCACAATGGCTTCTGAGCCTGCTAAGGCTGTTAAAGGCTTGCAAAGGAATCAATGTCACTGGCAGCTTCTAACAAATCGAAACCATGATTTTGGTTATTAGATCATTTGTTTATAATTACATGTGGTTGTTAACATGGCATTTTGTAGAAATATCCTAACCTAATATAAATACATTCTAAATATTTGTTCACACTAGGGAGGGGTTTAGGGATAGAGAAACCCCCACCCACAGACAAAATAAGCCCAAGGAGATGTAAGTCCAGCACCACACAAGGCCAACCACTGGTACTGCAACACCCTCCTTCGAAAATATTGAGGTAGGGTGTACGAGGTTAAACCTCCATAGGAATTAATGTTAACATAAATTACATTATGAATGATACTCTTATTATCCTCAGGGCTGAGTAGGTCAGAAACGCTCAAGTTAATCGTGAAGAGAGCAATAAGGCTCTCAAAAAAAATCAGCATCTGGAACTTCAAAGGAATCATTCTTTGAGACCCGTAAGGGTGAGTAGTTCGCGCTTTACAAATACGGATTTACATTCTAACAGAAAAAAGGATGATTCAGTAAAGAAAGATTTTCCTAATAAGAAGAAAGTGGTGGTGGCAAATCAAGTAAATAAAGCCATGAAGGAAGAGGGATTATCTAACAAACAAGTCATGGGCTCAAACAATGCTTGACAACGCAGCTGAGGTAACAATAGTCCAACAATTCCTCAAGCTCTGCTGAGGACAGTCACAACTAAAGAATATGATGAAAGCAAGGAGGTGCACCAAAAAATAGATCCAGTCCAGTATAATTCTTGAAGAAATCCTTTATTCCAAGTTCATGCACATTAAATGAACAACCTGCTTGTTCATTTAATGTGCATGAACTTGGAATAAAGGATTTCTTCAAGAATTATACAGGACTGGATCTGTTTTCTTGGTGCACCTCCTTGAATTCATCAAGTTTAGAATCTGTTTTACAGTGGCACTAAAAAGCAACAAGTGCCGGATGATTTCGGAAATTAAATGAGGTGCAAACTGGGTAGTCCGTCGCCTTTTTCAGTCTTGGTCTACAACTAAAGAATATGTCCAGGTTGAAACAACTGGTGCGCATTTAGGTGGACCACATCAGGTGTTTGAAGGTGAATTACAGATTGAAGGAGATAAGGAATGGCCTATTACATCAATTTTACGTTCATTTTTCCATTACATATGGTAATATATTTGTTGAAGGTGATTGACCTCCAAAAGAAGTGATAGAAGCTCCTGAAGTAGAAGGAGTAATGAATGCCAACTCTGGTCCCACAACCTCTTAAGAATTCCTATGCTAAAATGGAGATTATGACTGGTTCCTGATTTTTATAAGAATCAGACCGGTTGGAATAAAGAGGCAGAAATACATTATTTACTTTCACAGTGGATTGCAAGTTTAGAGTCAAAAGGATCATAGTTGAGCTATGTAACATAGAGATAGTAATTCCTATGCAAAAACCAGATGTCAGCTATAGACTGGTACTGAACTTTCACAATTTGAACCAGCATTGTAAAACACATGACCTACAGAATGCCTAGCGCACAGGTTTAATGACTCAATTAGCCAGGAAAATGTATAAAAACACAAATGGCCTGAGTAATGGGATTTTCACTAGAGGACTAGTTCCGGAGCAACAATATCTTACTTCTTTCCTCTAGGAAGAATACAATAGTGCATTACCAGATTGCAACAGGAATATAAAGGTAGAATCATGTGTGGATGATATCAACAATACATGTGATTATATACGTTCTTAAGGCATGTACACAATGCATTTGCTATTCTTGCAACAACAGGTTACAAGATCCTTTTAAGAAAAATTACATTGGATATTTTAATGTAAGTTGTCTGGGCTTTGATCGGTTAAGTTAAGTGCGGGAAAGGCTTAGGCCCTGGGTTCATTTAAACATGTGCTACATTAGATCCTCAAAATAAACTAAAATAAACTAAAAAAGCTTCAAACTCAAATGGATTTTTTAAATTTTGGGAAAAAATATCAGCCAAACTGTGCTGAAAGATTTAACACGTGCAACAATTGATTATTCCTACCTTTACTGGTAAGGGCTGGACTACAAAAGACCACAAAAGGCACTGAGATCCTAAAAACACCCCACAAGAATATGATAGCTTCAACCTTCTTCGAAATTAAAAATAAATCTGATGACTTGGTACTAATACTGGTACCACGAATAATAGGTTTTCATTGCATAATCTATAATCAGGATCAGAAAATGTAATGTGTACTCCTCTGCCGAGCAAAGCTTCTCTCCTACCTAGAAAATCCTTACAGCATTTCAGATGGTCAATATTAAAGAACAACCTGTTGCTCAAGATAATATCACTATAGTACTCAATTCTCCACACTAGAGAGCGCCACAAAAGCTAGCATACCAAACTCTGCATACCAGATGTGTGAAATGGAAGTCAACACAGAGTTCCACTAATATCCAGTTTGAATACAACACCTGTTGTCAGACATTTCTAGAAAGCATACAAGTAACAATTTAGACTCCATTTGTGAAACCATTATATCTCTATGAGATTTTCTACAATAATGGTTCTATGGAACCTGATATGGGTACACAATAAATATTCTCTGCTCCCTGAGCATCAGTACCTGGTGTTCTAAAAAAAATATTGGGTGAAATCATTTAAACATACACTAAGCCCTTAGGTGGTTGACTGATGGAATGGCTAAAATAAATGCATTGTTTATGGTGTTACAGAAAGCTGATCCAAATGTAATAGTAATATCAGATTCATCTTACTGTGTGTAGTATTACAATACTGACAAAGACTATTTAAAAGTCAGTGAATACAGGGATTCAGGCGGTAAAACATTAAAAACTAAATGGGTTTGTGAACAGATACCTACTTTGTAAAGTCATCTCCAGCTGCTAGATGTAGAACATGCACTGGCACGTCTCATTGAAGGGATTCATATGAGTGGTAATTCAGCTGCAGATGGAGCTGCTAGAAATGCAGGCGTAAGGTATAAAGTACAGAGTGATACAATTCCAAGGAGTTTCTCAATAAAACATATGTATTCACTAGGTACTTACAAGAATCCAGAGTACATTTTACTGAGGTTGGTGATTGTGATATTCCAAATGAAGCAGGTAGATTTGATTTGAACAAGGCAGCTTTTGAGGGAATTAGACCTGCACCTTCAGGCGTCTCAGCAGCATGTCAGATGTTGAGAGATAACAACTGATGGCCACTTCATCCTAAAATGGTTAAGGAGTATGTGCTTCAGTGTATAATTTATATACATACAGCGTCCACCGTGGGACTCTTTTTCACAAAACTAAGCCACCCTCTTCCATCCGTTTGGGGAAGCTACCATTCAATGTGTTACTCATAAACGCCAAGTGGTACCTACACAATTTGGTAATCTTTCATACAAAAACAAGTATAATGAATTGATCGCACTGGTTTCTGTGGTTATTTTTATATTATTTTTCAAAAATTATATCTGCAGATAATAATATAGTTAATAACATAAGTGCAAGTGACGCAGTCCTCCAGTGTGAAAAACAAATACAAATTACACACATAAGACACAAGATGTAAAAGTTCACTGGTTGTAAGCATTTGCAGAGAAAAGGCACATGTGTATATCACATCAAAACATTTGAAACAATTGTTGATCAAAACAACCAAATGAAACAATTGTCAAAGTTTCTACCCCTATAGAGTCTCTGGTCTCCTCAGGACAATCGTCATCTGACTTATTACCTGCAAGGTTTAGGAAGACAGAAACCAAAACCAATCGTCAATCTATTGCCACTTAGTGCTCAATGTGAATGCGTTCCTGTTAAGGAATCACGTTGCCCTAACTTACCATCACTAAGTATCCACTGGCCAGTGTATGATCCAGGGTAATGAGGTAAAGGTCTTGATTAAATCCTCCACGATAAATACTACTTGTTGGTAGCAATTGCAAGGTCACCACCAATTCCGTAGGGCATGTGTCAATCTGCCTATTTGTGGTTCTGAAAAAATTACACATTGTCTGTATCAATGTCTCTATTAAAAAGTACAGGTACCACTAATGTTAAATGGTGTGTATATGGTGTCAGTAGATTGTCATCTACACCAGTGGCCTTGTGTGGAGGGTGCATTCCATGCATATGGAAAGCCATTAGTAATTTACCTAAGTTGATTTATTTTAGCGGGCTGCCATAGTTACATGTACGCAGTAACCCATGCTCAAGTGAAATATTATGTCCATCATGTTTAACCCAACAACAGCATGTGCAATACGGAATGTGCTTCTTTGTGCACTGTGAGGTACAAGCATTTAATACCGTCCTCTGTCCTACCTCATTTCAAATCAAACATAGTGAATACATGCCAATACATGTGCAGGAAGGTGGCCCTTCCGGCACAAAATCAATCCTGCCTACAACACAGGCACCCTTGCACCACAGCGCAAGGGTGCCTGCATTGGCGCTAGGCAGCCAAAAGGGCACAAGAAAAGAACAGGAATGCGCTGTATAATGTTAAATACGGCACATTCCTGCCTTTTCATTGAGCACATCTGGATGGCTTGCTGCGCTGTCCTGCATGAAATTTTGATAAACCTGCTACTCAGGCTTTAAGTCTGTACTCTAGGTATTCTGTACAGCATGTGTTTTACAATGCTGGTTCAAGTTGAGAAAGTCCAATGCTAGTCTATAGCTTAAATTTGGTGTTAATTCTGGGAAGAGAGGAGAATTAAAGGCAGATTGCTAGACTAAAGAAAGGTTGTTGGGAGGCTTTTAAAAGCTGGTGGCAAGTCTGCCAAATAATTGCAGAAAAATAAAAATTTTAATATCATGCAAAAAAAATGGTTACAGTCATAGCCACAAAGAGTACAAGAACTCCCCTACCCGGTAAGATGAAATAGAGGCTAGTTTCTATTGGCACAGTGAAGCCTTAACACATGACCAACGTTGCTAGTAATGCACTGCTACCCCTTCATGGAACATCTCAAGCCACCACCACAGAAACTCCAGATGACAGCTCAGGAACCAATCACCATCCGTGAGCAGTCTACTTCTCTGCATCAAGCATTGGAAAAATAATTAGAAGTTAACACTGATGCACAGCCAAAAGAACATCTTTACATTTTAAATTCTAACAGCATCAGCACCAAGTGTTGACCCTTACTCTGAAAAAAGTACAGAATTCTAGCAATGCAAATCAATTCTGCTTCCTGTACTGAGGAAGAGGAAATAGAGGAACTGAGCAATAAGAGACTACTATGGAACAGAGTGTTAAGCATAAAAGATTGATGTTTTTGTATACATAACACACCATGGAGGTATATATGGGTGAGCTAGCTCGTGATGGCATTCATAATATGGCTTACACTGGAAGTCTTTGTTATTCAGATGTTGCATGGGCAGTACGTTTCAGTTTTGGATAATAAGCTGGCCACTGCTTACCTGCAACCACACTGTTCACCACATTATACCACATTTCCTTGTCTACAGTGAACTTGACAGCAACTCCACTTCAAGATGGTGTCCACTGCGAAACGTTTCTGTATACGATCCTTCATCCAATGAAGACACCATCCTTTCACGAGATCCTTATGCTAGTGACTGGGACATTGAGGTGATTGAGAGACTTAAAAAAAATATTCAGTATGTCAGGATTAGCAGGAAAGATCACGCTAATTTAGTACCTTTACCCCGGCATGCAGGGTTTAGTTTCTCCTTAAAACTTAGAAGAGGTCTGATTAGCAAATATGGAAAAAGGGATCCTGGAGATAAATGTGTCTCACTTCCAAGATGTGGGCAGGGCTTCCGAGTTAAGGGCTATACAAATGAGGTTATACCGACAAAATATCAAGAAAATAAATATCGCCATACCAAAATATCATGTCCAAGATATAGTGATATGGAAATATCGTCAGCAAGAATATCGTTGTCAAGAATATCGATTTTAAGGTAAGTATTATTGATTTTTTAAATATCGAAGTCATTAACATTGTTTGCAAAAATATAGTTGTATAATTATTTTTTATGTTTTTCAATATAATTGTTAAACTCCTAGTAGTTATTAAACTTAATTTATTTTTTTTTGTAATTTTTAGTGCCATAGCGGGTTGTGGGTTAATAGGGGTATAGGGTGGGAAGTAATTGAATATTAATACATTCAGGATTTTTTTTATTTAATATTATTTTTTTAATTTATATTTAAGGGTGGGAAGTAATTTATTTTTTAATTAATTAATAATTAGCTGGTTATTAATATTAATTAACTGAAAATTAATTATGTTAATTGTGTATGTAATTTCTTTTTTAGGTACAGGTTGTGGGGTTTATAGGGGTAAAGTATGGGGAGTAAATTAATTATTAATTACTTGTTAAATACTAATAATTATTTAATTGACAATTAATTATTTTAATTGTGTAATTCATTTTTTATGTTTAATATTAGGTGTGGGTTGTGGGGTTTATAAGGGTAAAAAGTGTGGAGTTATTTCATTTTAATGTATTAATATTTAGTTTTTAATTAATAATATTTGTTTAAATGATAATTAATTATATTAATTGTGCAATTCCATTTTTATCAAAGATTTTAGATGTGGTTTTTGTAGGGGTATGGGGTGGGGATACATTTTAAGTAATTAATAATTAATTTTTAAATTAATACTACTCATTAAATTGATAATTTGATTAAATGTATAAATAATTTTCTGTTAAATTTTATGAGTGTGTTGTGTGTTTTGTGGGGATATATTGTGGGAAGTAAATTAATTGTAATTAATTACTATTTAATAATTAATTTTTAATTCATGATAGTTGGTTGATAAATATTTATATTAATAGATTTAATATATTTGCATTCTAAAGTTAAGTTTTAGGTGCAGGTTGTTAGTTTTGTGGGATTATAGGGTGGGAAGTAACTAAATTAAATGTATGTAATACATTTCTTTTTTAAAATAATTTCTAAATAAAAGTTATTTTTGTATTTTATTTATAATAATATTTGTAATTATTTGTGATATGTATTTAACATTGTAATATGTTTTTTGTTTTTTTATTTTTAATATTAAATATATTTGTAGTTTTTGTTACATATTTATATTTTTCTTTATTTACTTTGCTTTTGAAATAATTTTATCTTGTTCAAGATATTTTGTTTGTTTTTAATGTTGTACTGACTAGAATGGAAATAGTAAATGTTAGCCCTCCGCAATCCAAAACTTTCCCTACTATTGCATTTATTGGAGTGGGAATAGTAAATTTTACCCTTCCGCAATCCAACAATTTCCCTACTGTTCTATGGAATGGAGTGGAAATAGTACATTTTACCCCTTTTCCCTATTGTTGCACTTATTGGAGTGGGAATAGTAAATTTTACCCCTCCGCTATCCAACAATTTCCCTGCTGTTATATTGACTGGACTGGAAATAGTAAATTTTACCCCTCTGCAATCCAACACTTTCCCTACTGTCGTACTGACTGGAGTGGGATAGTACATTTTAACCCTCCGCAATCCAACACTTTCCCTACTGTTGCACTCTTTGGAGTGGGAATAGTAAATGTCCTTACTGTTGTACTGACTGGGGTGGGAATAACAAGTTTCCCCCCTCCGTTATCCAACACGTTCCCTACTGTTGCACTCATTGGAGTGGGAATAGTAAATTTCCTCACTGTTGTACTGACTGGAGTGGGAATAGTAAGTTTTACCCCTTCGTTATCCAACACGTTCCCTACTGTTGCACCCATTGGTGTGGGAATAGTAGATTTTACCACTCCGCAATCCAAAACTTTCCTTACTGTTGTCCTGACTGGAGTGCGAATAGTAAATTGTACTCCTACGCAATCCAATACTTTCCCTACTCTTGTACTATTGGAGTGGGGTTAGTAAATGTTACCTCTCTGCACTCCAACAGTTTACATACTGTTGTAGTGGCTGGAGTGGGAATAGTAAATTTTACCTATCCGCAATCCAACACTTTCACTACTGTTGCATTTACTGGAGGGAGATTTGTAAATTTTACCCAGTTTTATTATTTTTGTGGGAGTAGTATTTTTTTAAATATATTTACTATAATCGCTTGCCTAGTTTTGTATGAATTGTAGTGGGAATAGTATATGTATTACATTTTATATTTCATAATTTATTTTATATTGTTATAATGTATATGATTATGTCTTTGATTATTTAAAATTATAATATTTATAATTATTAATGTTTTTAATGAGTAACATATTTTTACTACATTTTAAGTTGTTTACTTTTTTAATTTAATTAGAATGGTTTATTTTTTTAAGATTTTCTGTTAATGGTATATATATATATATATATATTTATATATATATATACATATATCGTCAAACCGCTGTTGTCCCCTTCTTAGAGACGCACTCAATGACCAAGCAGGACCCCATTTTTGACAACAGAGTCCTTTATTCCAGCAATATATATATATATATATATATATATATATATATATATATATATATATATATATATATATATATATAAATACACATGTTGGATGACAATGACCATACTTAAAATCTGGACAATTTTAAAATTTTCCTAAAAACAGCTAAAAACATGGTCTTAAAAAGATATTTAAAAATGATTAAAAATGTTACAAATCAGCTATTCTTTTGTAGACACTTGAAAAAGTAAATTCTGTCTCACTTATAAAAGTTGCATTACTACAAGCAGAAGAAGGCCATTCGTTCTTAAGTGAAAGTGTCAATTTAGGAAATGTTCCAAATTTAGGGGCGGTCGGAAAAACATACCGACCGCCATGGTAGCGGCAAAAAACCGCCCGCATGGCCACCGGGAAAAACGCCGGACACATTACGATGAACCGCCACAATAATCCGTCCGCGGCGGCGGGAGACAACGAAAAACCGCCCGCACACGCCGGACCAGCTGAAAATCCGACCGCAACGGCCGGATACACAGCGGAAAAGCCAAGAACCGCCGCCATGCACACGGAGTAACCGCCCGTGACATTATGACATCCCCGCCACCACCATGGTACCCACCTGTGAATCCGACCGCATCGTGCGCGAACAGCGATGAATCCGATAGGCGGCGGAAGGGCTGCAGCATAGCCACCGCTGCCGAGGAACCGCTGCGGAGGACCGCAAAAAAAATGGCGGACGTTGAAAAAAACCGAAAAAAAAAAACCAAACAATGCACACACTGAAGTAGACCTGTCCCAACACAAACCAAAAGTGCCCAATGACAACAGCCCCAGAAAGTTCAAAATAACCAATCACAGGACAACACACACAACACACCTGACAGCAACATACCAGCTTGCCACACCCCCATAGCCGAGCATAAAACTAGCCCCTCCCTGACCACAATCCTTTGCTACACTCCACAACTGAAGGTCCCAACCCCAGAGAACAAAGGAGAGGCAAACCTGCACACAGCACCACCACAACACACACACCACCTACACCACCCACAACACCCACACAACTGCACCACAGAACATCTGCACAGCACACACCATGGCACCACACAAAATGCCAAAATTCACTGATGCAGAGCTTGCAGTCATGGTAGATGAGATAATAAGAGTTGAACCACAACTCTATGGCAACATGGTCCAACACACCCCATTAGCCACAAGAACCCAAATGTGGGTGAGGATAGTCAATAAGGTCAATGCAGTAGGGACCACCCCCGCAACAAGCAGGAAATACAGAAGCGGTGGCATGACCTGAAGACCGTGGTGAAGAGGAAGAGGGCCAAGAACCGTCAGCTGGCTGACGGGACTGGTGGAGGCACTCCCATCCCACCCAAACCATACAGTCCATGGGAGGAGAAGGTCCTTGGAATCCTACATCCAGAGAGTCTTGAAGGAATCCGCGGGGGACTGGAAGCTGGTAAGTACAAACCAATGTATATCATCACATTGCCATGTACCGTCTTGCACAAATTCAAACCTACAACCCCTAGGCCAAAGGACATTCGTCTGACCCACAATACCCAAAACAGGTCACACAGATGTAAGCACCACTAAACCTGAAAAAGCACAAAGCTAAACAAAACCAACTGGGATAATTGTGTACAGACAAAAAGCACTACAACTCCCAACAGGCCCCCCTCTCCCACCCCTCAGCAGGATGGAGCACCCCACCCAGAAGCATGTGTCAGCCATTGAACGCACCCCCACCACCTAACAGGTAGGTAGCCATCTTCACAGGAATGGGGAATGTGTATCTGGAGGCAGCACTACAACTCCCAACAGGCCCCCTCTCCCACCCCTCAGCAGGATGGAGCACCCCACCCAGAAGCATGTGTCAGCCATTGAATGCACCCCCACCACCTAACAGGTAGGTAGCCATCTTCACAGGGATGGGGAATGTGCATCTGGAGGCAGCACTACAACTCCCAACAGGCCCCCTCTCCCACCCCTCAGCAGGATGGAGCACCACACCCAGAAGCATGTGTCAGCCATTGAACGCACCCCCACCACCTAACAGGTAGGTAGCCATCTTCACAGGGATGGGGAATGTGTATCTGGAGGCAGCACTACAACTCCCAACAGGCCCCCTCTCCCACCCCTCAGCAGGATGGAGCACCCCACCCAGAAGCATGTGTCAGCCATTGAACGCACCCCCACCACCTAACAGGTAGGTAGCCATCTTCACAGGGATGGGGAATGTGTATCTGGAGGCAGCACTACAACTCCCAACAGGCCCCCTCTCCCACCCCTCAGCAGGATGGAGCACCCCACCCAGAAGCATGTGTCAGCCATTGAATGCACCCCCACCACCTAACAGGTAGGTAGCCATCTTCACAGGGATGGGGAATGTGCATCTGGAGGCAGCACTACAACTCCCAACAGGCCCCCTCTCCCACCCCTCAGCAGGATGGAGCACCACACCCAGAAGCATGTGTCAGCCATTGAACGCACCCCCACCACCTAACAGGTAGGTAGCCATCTTCACAGGGATGGGGAATGTGTATCTGGAGGCAGCACTACAACTCCCAACAGGCCCCCTCCCCCACCCCTCAGCAGGATGGAGCACCCCACCCAGAAGCATGTGTCAGCCATTGAACGCACCCCCACCACCTAACAGGTAGGTAGCCATCTTCACAGGGATGGGGAATGTGTATCTGGAGGCAGCACTACAACTCCCAACAGGCCCCCTCTCCCACCCCTCAGCAGGATGGAGCACCCCACCCAGAAGCATGTGTCAGCCATTGAATGCACCCCCACCACCTAACAGGTAGGTAGCCATCTTCACAGGGATGGGGAATGTGCATCTGGAGGCAGCACTACAACTCCCAACAGGCCCCCTCTCCCACCCCTCAGCAGGATGGAGCACCACACCCAGAAGCATGTGTCAGCCATTGAACGCACCCCCACCACCTAACAGGTAGGTAGCCATCTTCACAGGGATGGGGAATGTGTATCTGGAGGCAGCACTACAACTCCCAACAGGCCCCCTATCCCACCCCTCAGCAGGATGGAGCACCCCACCCAGAAGCATGTGTCAGCCATTGAACGCACCCCCACCACCTAACAGGTAGGTAGCCATCTTCACAGGGATGGGGAATGTGTATCTGGAGGCAGCACTACAACTCCCAACAGGCCCCCTCTCCCACCCCTCAGCAGGATGGAGCACCCCACCCAGAAGCATGTGTCAGCCATTGAATGCACCCCCACCACCTAACAGGTAGGTAGCCATCTTCACAGGGATGGGGAATGTGCATCTGGAGGCAGCACTACAACTCCCAACAGGCCCCCTCTCCCACCCCTCAGCAGGATGGAGCACCACACCCAGAAGCATGTGTCAGCCATTGAACGCACCCCCACCACCTAACAGGTAGGCAGCCATCTTCACAGGGATGGGGAATGGGTATCTGGAGGCAGCACTACAACTCCCAACAGGCCCCCCTCCCCCACCCCTCAGCAGGATGGAGCACCCCACCCAGAAGCATGTGTCAGCCATTGAACGCACCCCCACCACCTAACAGGTAGGTAGCCATCTGCACAGGGATGGGGAATGTGTATCTGGAGGCAGCACTACAACTCCCAACAGGCCCCCCTCTCCCACCCCTCAGCAGGATGGAGCACCCCACCCAGAAGCATGTGTCAGCCATTGAATTCACCCCCACCACCTAACAGGTAGGTAGCCATCTTCACAGGGATGGGGAATGTGAATCTGGAGGCAGCACTACAACTCCCAACAGGCCCCCTCTCCCACCCCTCAGCAGGATGGAGCACCACACCCAGAAGCATGTGTCAGCCATTGAACGCACCCCCACCACCTAACAGGTAGGTAGCCATCTTCACAGGGATGGGGAATGTGTATCTGGAGGCAGCACTACAACTCCCAACAGGCCCCCTCTCCCACCCCTCAGCAGGATGGAGCACCCCACCCAGAAGCATGTGTCAGCCATTGAACGCACCCCCACCACCTAACAGGTAGGTAGCCATCTTCACAGGGATGGGGAATGTGTATCTGGAGGCAGCACTACAACTCCCAACAGGCCCCCTCTCCCACCCCTCAGCAGGATGGAGCACCACACCCAGAAGCATGTGTCAGCCATTGAACGCACACCCACCACCTAACAGGTAGGTAGCCATCTTCACAGGGATGGGGAATGTGTATCTGGAGGCAGCACTACAACTCCCAACAGGCCCCCTCTCCCACCCCTCAGCAGGATGGAGCACCCCACCCAGAAGCATGTGTCAGCCATTGAACGCACCCCCACCACCTAACAGGTAGGTAGCCATCTTCACAGGGATGGGGAATGTGTATCTGGAGGCAGCACTACAACTCCCAACAGGCCCCCTCTCCCACCCCTCAGCAGGATGGAGCACCCCACCCAGAAGCATGTGTCAGCCATTGAACGCACCCCCACCACCTAACAGGTAGGTAGCCATCTTCACAGGGATGGGAAATGTGTATCTGGAGGCAGCACTACAACTCCCAACAGGCCCCCTCTCCCACCCCTCAGCAGGATGGAGCACCCCACCCAGAAGCATGTGTCAGCCATTGAACGCACCCCCACCACCTAACAGGTAGGTAGCCATCTTCACAGGGATGGGGAATGTGTATCTGGAGGCAGCACTACAACTCCCAACAGGCCCCCCTCTCCCACCCCTCAGCAGGATGGAGCACCACACCCAGAAGTATGTGTCAGCCATTGAATTCTCCCCCACCACCTAACAGGTAGATAGCCATCTTCACAGGGATGGGGAATGTGTATCTGGAGGCAGCACTACAACTCCCAACAGGCCCCCCTCTCCCACCCCTCATAAGGATGGAGCACCCCACCCAGAAGCATGTGTCAGCCATTGAACGCTCCCCCACCACCTAACAGGTAGGTATCCATCTTCACAGGGATGGGGAATGTGTATCTGGAGGCAGCACTACAACTCCCAACAGGCCCCCTCTCCCACCCCTCAGCAGGATGGAGCACCCCACCCAGAAGCATGTGTCTGTAAGTAAAAACCAAAGTGACACTGCACAGGTAATCAGACAGTGCATGTACACCACCATCACTCAACAAAAGCATTGGGAGACATGACAACATGAGGCTCTACTTCACCCAAAAATAGAAAAGTAAAGCACAGCCATTGACAGGATGCAGACAGCTCAGCGTACGTAAGTGTGACAGAAACAGAACTGTGACTCTCAACAAATATGTCCAAGTAAACGGGCCTCTGACATGCATCACCCAGACTTCCCTCTGTAGCGTACATGGGAGCTGATTATGAAGGACCATGGGAAAACCAAACTAGCATGGTCTGCTGTATAAAGAAATACAAGCACAGGACATGTCAACGGTATGCATGTGATGACAATGGCTAGTCCATGCACACAGGTAATGTCTGCCAGGCAGAGTGATCAGCAAAGATGCTGAACATCAACTTGTAGTCATGCCAGTTGTCAGATGACAACTTCACATTGATATCACCAATACTAGACGTGTGGCATGCTAACCAATCACAGGTCACACCATTGTGAAATGATGAATGTAACTCCACTTCATGGCATGATGCACATCACTGTGCAGACATACAATGTGTGAAAAAGGCAACTGTGTGTAGCATAACATGTAAATAAGAGACATCAAACACAGCAACCCTGAGGTGTATAAGGCAATTACCATCTACTTCCTGTCCCACAGGTGACCAACAACTGACTGCAGAGGACGACAACCTCAACCAGCACAGCCAGTCACCAGCTCCCGAACATCTCCCCTCGGATGCAGACTCCCTGGATAATGAGGAGGAGGAGGACCAACCCGGACCATCTGGTGTGGCAGGGCGTAATGTGTCCCAGGACCCCACAGCCCCACCACCCTCAGCAACAACATCAACGCAGAGCCCTGCTGCAACGAACTGTGCCACCACCACCACCTCCACCACCACAACCGCTACCACTGCTGCCTGCAACACTCGCCCTGCTCCACAGGCCAACCAGACCACAACAACTGCGGAGGTACGGGAGAGTAGGCCGGTGCCCACAGGAGGGAGGCAACAGGGCCGTGACAACAGGCCAGGTGTGAGGACAAGGCTGACCCAAAGGGAAGAAGACCCTGCCACTGAATCACTGGAACACATTCACAGAGTTGTGGGGGCCTATGAACACGCCCAGGGACAGTTGAGGCAGGCTCAGCAGGATGCCCGTGAGCAACAACAGATGCTGCGCTCAATTGACAACCGCATGGGCCAACTCGTGGCCTGCATGGGCCAAATCAGGGATCTCCTGGGCCAGCTAGTGGGGGTCCTCAGGGACAGGCATGCGGCACCGCCAACACCTACAGCTCCCTCCGTTGTGCCGCAGGATGACAGACCCCCACCCTCCCCTGCGTCCAGCGAGCATGGGGACTCATCAGACACCACTGGTCATGCACCTGTGTCCCCACCTGCCAAAAGAGCAAGGGGCCGCCCGAAAAAATCATTGGGAGCATCCCGTGTCAAAGCACCTGGCAAAAGCCAGTCAAGTAGCCAGCCATGATGGCACCCCTCTACACCCTGCTGTGTACCCTGCAGACTGTCCCCACACACAATGGCGTGGGAATGGCAAATGACTGTTGGACTGTGTTGCCATACTGATCTAGTGTATACTCTATTGTCTCATCTACCATCACTGACAAATCTGTTATTCACCATTCACAAATCTGTCAATATCCACATCTACATCACATGTATCCACTGTAAATAAACACTAATAACGCACCAATGTAGTTGTCACTGTTCCATGTTCATCACAGTATGTTAACTCACACCCATGATTACAATGTCACAGGAGCAGGGATACTCCGCAGGCAAGTAGAGGCTGAAGGGACCTAGGAAAACACAACAGAACATCAGTTGCTACTCAGGTGGCGGACTGACAACCATCTCACAACACAGCACATCAAGGTACGACAATCTGCACATGTCACAAGGAGCAACTGTACCAACATAGACATCAAGTAGCTGTGTCAAAAGATCCATTGCCATACACACCTGCAGCCAGCACTGACTCTGCAACATGCTGTAGTCACAAAACTCACATACACATATTCACCAAGCACAACATCATCAGACAACAGCCAGTATTGACATTGCCACTGACCATCAAGTGAAGTAGTTGTTGATGAGCTGCTGACTCTGTCCAACACCTTCCTCCTCTCCACTATCCTCGTCACTTGACGTTTGGGTGTTTGCAGGTGGAGGCTGTGGCTGGTCATCATCATCCTGGATTAAGGGGATCCCCTTCCGCACGGCCAGGTTGTGTAGCATGCAGCATGCTACCACTATCTGACACACCTTGACGGGTGAGTACTGCAGAGCCCCTCCGGTCTTGTCGAGGCATCGAAAACGCGATTTCAGGAGTCCAAATGTTCGCTCAATGACCCGACGTGTCCTCCCATGGGCATTGTTGTAGCGCACTTCAGCTGGTGTCCTGGGATTGCGAAGTGGACTCAGCAACCAAGGTCCGTTGGGATATGCAGAGTCACCTAAGTGTGAAAGACACATACAGATTGAGTGTCTGACATGTGTCCGAGGACAGCATGGCACACAAACAGCACACGACTCGACCCTTTGTACTCACCCACAATCCATGCCCGCTCCGGTGCCAGATTGGCCATCAGCTGTGGTAAAATGCTGTTGCGCATTATGTGTGAATCGTGGGCTGATCCTAGAAACTTTGCACAGACGTGTGAGATGACCATATCTGCCTGGCACACCACCTGCACATTGATGGAATGATAATGTTTCCTATTTCGGTAAATATGCTCCCGTGCTTGGGGTGGAATCAGGGAAACATGTGTGCCATCTATTGCACCAACTACATTAGGAACGTGTCCAAGTGCATAAAATTCGCCCTTCACATCCGCCAACTCATGCCGCCTGGGGAAATGTATGAATTGGTCCCTGTGTTGCATCATAGCCAACAGGACATCACGTAGCACCATGCTGAATGTTGGTTGGGACATCCCCCCTGCAATGCCCACAGTTTGCTGGAAGGATCCCGTAGCCACGAAATGTAGGAATGCCATCACCTTTGCCGTTGGCGTGAGTGCTGTTGGGTATGTCCTGCGTGGAAGCAGGTGTGGCTCCAATAGTGCACAAAGTTCCAGGAGGTTTGTCCGATCCAGACGGAATCGCCTTATGATGTCGGTATCCTCCATGTTAGCCAGCAGGGTGAAGGTACGAAACACATTAGGTCGCCTCCTAGGTGAGATGAAAGGGGACACGTCATAGCAACATAAATTAGGATGTGCACAAATTCATAAAGTCTGTCCTGTCACGGCGCTAACATTGACTGTCATCCCTGAAAGCACACAGTGCAATTCAGTGTTGTCCCAACATGAGACAGATTAATTGTACAACTGTCATGGATGTGCACAGTCAGTGGACACAATACGAACACTGTCTATGTGAATGCCAAGAGTCACACATCGAGCTGAGGTGGACTCAGCCTTGGGTGTACATGACACAGGACATGTGTGAAGCAGAGACACTGCTGGCTTCCACGTTGCTGCTGTACCTGCCACACCTCCTTGGACAATAATTGCAGGGGACACATCAACAACACAATGTGGATGGATCATTGGGATTGTCTTTGTACTCAGTGCCACTTCGAACACACTCAAATTCAATGACATTCACATCCCAAACCCATACATGTGCCAATGTCATCAGTACACAGGCCATATCTGCTGCTGACTTGAATACAAAGTCGGACAGTGACAGATGATGTCACGCCTGTGCAGAGTATGTGTACCACTGTAACAGGCCACCATTACCCCACTGCCCAATACTCTCTACAAGCACACAGATAGCCAATGTGGCACACATTAACAATAGATGAGGGACGTGATCAGCAGGGCCTGTATGCACCCTTAATCTTCCCCCATTTTGGACATTTACATGCAGCATCAAGGAGGGACTGCCCAAGGACACATGTGCACCACAACACATACCTTGGTGATACACATCCAGCTGTTTCAAGACACAACAGTGCCACAACACAAACATACAACACTACATGGACAACGCCAAGCCAGTCTGCCAACAAGACCACGCATGAACATACTGTATGCATGACATATGGACTACTGGCTCAGACACCTGACACCAGTGGATGTAATTTTACACCACATGTCCCAAAGGACATGCATCCTGACCCTCATTCCACACAGGCTGTCAGGCCCAACACAGCATACAATCAACATCCCACATCTAACAAACATGCTGGCTGTGCATGGGTAGTGGGACACTGGTACCTCACATTGACCAAATGTCAGAGTTGGATGAGTGTCACAGGCACAACAGTCAAGGTACATCTCACCTGTCTTGGGTGCCCACACCATCCTGATACACCAGCAGATGTGATCCACCCACACAGTGCTGGAATAGATGGTGAGCAAGGATGGCTAGCACCCCATAGCATGCACATACACTAGTGTTGGTGGCAACACACTGCACACGTGTGCCACTTGTGCTGACCATCCAACATTGCAGACAATTCCCGCTAATCAGTGCACACACATTGCACGGGCAAAACTGGACACCCATAGCCTGTGGACAAATGTCGCATACTATATTCCATACAGTTAGCACAATCCACAACCGTGCATGCAGTCCATCTGCCAACGCTACAATCCTGATGTGAACAATGGACATGCACTGGTGGCAGGTGAGTAGCACCGGGACACAGCACAACACTCAAAAACATAGTGTAGCTAAGCACCATTGTTGAAATGTACATGTCACTGATTCACATACAACAGTCCAAACAACATGAGCACAGACCTGACACTACCACATAGGTCCCTGTGGTTACAGGTGGCAGACATGTAGCAAAGACATCTGCTCTGGCCGTCTACCCAAGTGACAAACAATAATAATGCAACGGATGCCAGGTGTGGTGCTGAAGTACTCGTCATGCTTTAGCGGGTCGAGCCCCCCTGTACATGTGGACATACACTGCAGGAGTTGCCAGTGTGTACAAAGACATAACATGCGGCATGTAATTGGTCCTAGCAATAACACAACAGGGTGACATCTGTATCCAATGATGACAGTCATGCTGAATGAATGAGTTCATCTGGGTTTTCAGTGTAACACATGGGCTCAGGTGTGAGATAGTGGTCAGCATGGGTGGCAGATACGACATTGTGTGTAAATATTGATCAACATGATGGAGTACAGTGTTCCATTTGGTGTGAGACGTTACACAGTGGCTGACATTTGTGACAGGAGACCATATCAATGTTATCCAGTGCCATGTGCCACTGTACGTATCCACTGTGTGTAGCACAGTAATGCCCATTGATCCACACACAACAAGAACTGTCCGTAGGTGCCTCAAACGTGCCCCATAAACACAATGACACACAGAGTGTACGATGTTGTGCTGCATATTCCCCATGGCGGACGCACATACTGTCCGTGAATTGGGTGGCGGAGCATGCCAACCACCATTTGTACCTGTGTCGATGCCCACCACTGACGCAAGTGTGTCATGTGCTGCACATGACACATTGGTGTCAGTGATGGCCCTCCACATAGCTGCAGATGGCGTTTGTCATGCTCCACCAGCCACATCCTGGTCACCCATGTCACTCTATGGCAATCAAACAGCGGTAGCGCCGGCCAGGACCCCGCGGCGTGACACCGCCATGAACCATGCCCTTGCAGCCAATGGGGACCGCTATCGCGGTGGCATGATGCAGATTCAAATATCGCGGTGGGCGTGCTCCGCCCCAGCGGATGCGGAGATAGGATGCATTTGTAAGATGCACCACCGCGGTAGCGCCGGCCAGGACCCCGCGGTGTGTCACCGCCATGAACCATGCCCTTGCAGCCAATGGGGACCGCTATCGCGGTGGCATGATGCAGATTCAAATATCGCGGTGGGCGTGCTCCGCCCCAGCGGATGCGGAGATAGGATGCATTTGTAAGATGCACCACCGCGGTAGCGCCGGCCAGGACCCCGCGGTGTGTCACCGCCATGAACCATGCCCTTGCAGCCAATGGGGACTGCTATCGCGGTGGCATGATGCAGATTCAAATATCGCGGTGGGCGTGCTCCGCCCCAGCGGATGCGGAGATAGGATGCATTTGTAAGATGCACCACCGCGGTAGCGCCGGCCAGGACCCCGCGGTGTGACACCGCCATGAACCATGCCCTTGCAGCCAATGGGGACCGCTATCGCGGTGGCATGATGCAGATTCAAATATCGCGGTGGGCGTGCTCCGCCCCAGTGGATGCGGAGATAGGATGCATTTGTAAGATGCACCACCGCGGTAGCGCCGGCCAGGACCCCGCGGTGTGACACCGCCATGAACCATGCCCTTGCAGCCAATGGGGACCGCTATCGCGGTGGCATGATGCAGATTCAAAAATCGCGGTGGGCGTGCTCCGCCCCCGCGGAGGCGGTCATTGGATGCTTTTGAAAAAGGCTGACCTGGAACACCAATGGCAGAAGACTATGACCACTGAAACGAGTCCAGGGCCCTATATATGTGTGGAAGGGAGCACCACATTTCCACTGCTCACAGAGCCTGCTGCCTGGGACCCCTCACCTGCTGCTGCCTCCAGGGACTGCTGCCTGGGACCCCTCACCTGCTGCTGCCTCCAGGGACTGCTGCCTGGGACCCCTCACCTGCTGCTGCCTCCAGGGACTGCTGCCTGGGACCCCTCACCTGCTGCTGCCTCCAGGGACTGCTGCCTGGGACCCCTCACCTGCTGCTGCCTCCAGGGACTGCTGCCTGGGACCCCTCACCTGCTGCTGCCTCCAGGGACTGCTGCCTGAGACCCCTCACCTGCTGCTGCCTCCAGGGACTGCTGCCTAGGACCCCTCACCTGCTGCTGCCTCCAGGGACTGCTGCCTGAGACCCCTCACCTGCTGCTGCCTCCAGGGACTGCTGCCTGAGACCCCTCACCGCCCACTGCCGCCGCTGACGTCTCATGTCCACAGTGATGGCTAGGACGGAGAAGATCCGTGCCAGTCCATTTACAAGCGAGGAGCTGGATGTCCTGGTGGACGAGGTGCTGACACAGTACCCACGGCTATATGGTGGCCCAAATGTGGTGGTAAGTCTCCAACAGTGGGGGTGTGAGTGCAAGGGGGCACACATGTAGTTGATCAGATGGTGTATGTGCCTGAGAGTGTGGGGTTGTGTAATGCACTGGCTGACATGCTGTTTCCTAGTTGTTAAGGGGGTGTATGCAAACCACACATTAAATGCATGGACATGAAGGGTGGATGGACATGTGTTCTGTACACATCCATATGGTGTGACAGCTATCTGGTGATGCATGTTTCTGGACAGTTATTGTTCATGTGACTGTTTGTGTGGGTCCTCGTTGTCCATCTCTGTGTGATTCTACCTGGCATGGACTGTCCACGCCCAATGTGACAAGGACACATCACTGACTGTACAGAGTGTGATACGTGTGTGGTTCGCATGAGTGTACATCAATGACCCATATCTGCCGTGTGGAGATGAGTCTGTGTCATGCCACTGTTCAGAGGGAGAGGTTTTACCATGAGAGTGTGTCACTGATGTTTTCCCCCTCTTGTCTCCCACACCTGCAGCTCAAGGTACACCAGCGTAAGGCCGTGTGGAGGTCCATTGCAACCAAGGTGCGGGCTCTGGGAGTGTCGAACCGCCGGCGCACCCACTGCCACAAGAGGTGGGACGACATATCACGACTGGCAAAGAACGTTGCCGAGATAACACTGGGGATACTCCCTCGCAGTGGCAGGTTGTCACGACGCAGCTTGACACCACTGATGTGCCGCATCTTGGCTGTGACACAGCCTGAGCTGGACATACGTTTGAAGGAGCATCAACAGCAAGCTAGGGGTGAGTATTCTGTGAAGGTTGATTTTGTCTGTGAGTGGCTGCATGTGTACCATGCCTGTACCTGCGCTGGTGTACGTGATGTGGTTACTGTGATGCAGTGGGTTGTAAGTGGCCCCTGTGCTGGGTGTGGCAGTCACGGATATTACATACATGCACTTACTGATGTTTTGCAGTCCTGGGAATTTCAATGGCATTGTGGGTGGTGTGCTGCAGGCCTGGTCCATTGGTGTTAGTGTTTGTACGCCCCAACATGCATGATGTTGTGCTGTCTGCCCATCACATGGCTCAGCTGTGCCGTGTTTAGATGTTTGTACGCACTGTTTGAGGTAGTGATGTGTGTCTGCATGGTGTGAATGCACGGGGTGGCCTGCAACATGTAGACTTTGTCATCCTCAGTGTTGCTTTGCTTGAATATGTTTGTCCTGTTGCTGTCACTTTGCTGACCCTACATGTCTCTCTGTTATGCAGCATCTCCCGTGGGCATGGAGGGACAGGGGACGGACACCAGTGGTGGTGAGACAAGCACAACAGCTGCACAGGATCCCAGTGACACAGATGTGACCAGCGCCTCGGAGGGGGATAGGAGTATGCTGGAGGAATCACAGCCCGAGACGCAAAGTTCAACATCATCTGATGACGGCGGTGGTGCAGACATCTTGGAGGACACAGGGAACGGAGAGTCTGCTACATCTTCCAGCACACAGCGTGCAGTGCCCACCCTCCCAGCCACTTCCTCTGTTGCTGCCCGTGTTCGCACCACAAAGAGGGGTAGAGTGTCCTTCATTCCAGGCACCGCTGCCCCTGCCCCTGTGCCCCCTGCTGCCATCAGTGCAGATTGTGTGGACCTTATGCGCCAGCTGTGTGTGGGGCAGACAGGGCTCCTCAATGCATTGTCAGACCACGACCGCAAATTGGCACAGGTGTTAGCTTTCATGGAGGGCATCCATTCAGACGTGGGTGGGCTGCACCGCACTGTCCAGACAATGTCCTCCACAATGGCGGCTGCACTTCAACTGGCTCAATCTCGTAGTCCAATTCCAGTCCCTTTGGCCACCCCCATGCCAGTGGCTACGTCTGACGACGGTGACCACGCTTCACACACCTCAACGTCACGATACTGCACACGTAGCACACAGCAGCAGCAGCCCAAGCGGTCAAGGTCACAGACACCTTCCCCTACAAAGAGAAAAACAACCCCAGAGCGCAAAGGGAAGAGCCCGTCAGGCGTTGCAAAGGCACATGATTCAAGGAGGAAGTACTCAGGGTCACAAGCCTCAGAGCAATCCCCGGCCACAGACTCTGTGGTCCCAAAAACGTCTCGCAAAGGCATGCAGACACTTTCCATGCCCACTGTGAAGGTGGGACCTGGCAAGGCTACACATAGTAAGGTATCCAAGGCTGTTTCACCAACTACCTCTACTCCCATTCCAAGTCCAGTGAAGCAGGGACAGGAGGGCACTGTAGGGGGCACACAGGGTAAAGAGGGGATGGAGGGGCAGAGGCAATGCCAGGCTAAGCGTCCTTCTGGATCCAGCACATCCCCAAAGGGAGGTCCAGCGTGTGCACCTGCGGCAGCCTTGGTGCTGAGTGTGCCGTTTGTGTCCACACCACTTCCCATTGATACGAAGACAGGCAAGCCATTTAGAATCCCCAAGAAGTGGAAAGGCACACCTCCACTGTCTCCCTCCCACACTGTGTCCGACGTCGGCCTGAGTCCACCTCCACGTGCCACTACACCACCTGGTCCAAGCAGCCCTCCAGCGTCCAAGGCCACTGATAGCTCTTCCTCAGCTGGGCGTCTCACTCCCCAGTCAAGTGGTCCAACTGTGCCCGACACACAGTCAGCTCCCAGTCAGACTGACAGCCAGGTCTGAATGTTGATCAATGTCACAGACCTGTCTCTCCCACACCGGTACCTGTGCTGCCCATCGTGTCACACCAGACTGTGTTGCTGATCATGGCGGAGTTTGGTGACACACATTCCCTGTGCAGCTTCTCATTGTCTCTGTCAGCACCTTGGACTGGCCACTGGCCTTGCAGTTTGCCCCCTGCCTGTGCAGCTTCTCATGTTCAGGCTCTGCATCTTGTGCCTTGGTCCTGTCTGATATTGTTGCCTATCAGTGCTATTTGTGAATAAAAACAGTTGCTCATGTTGTCAGTTGTGTCATTGTCCTTACTGGATTAGGCTTTTCCTGTATGTCTAACATTTACTGTGCCACATGCTCTGTGTGCCACTTCAACTGTGCCACTGGCTTGTTTGACTTATCATTTATTTTACAGGGGTGACGGGGACTTCAGTTCTTCATAACTCGGATACTTGTGGGGTCATTGATGTTGTTTTCGGTGACATACCAGACTCATGTTCCTTCCTTGTTGCTGTTGGCTATGTTTTACTGCATCCTGGTATGTGGGCACTGCAATCACATAGAGGGGTCATATACACGGGATTGCAGGCAGGCTGACCAGGCTCAACATGTATGTGCGTTGTTGCTTTCATGTATGCCTAGCAGTGTAGATGTGTAGTCATGTTGTGATGGGCAGTCATCCTAGTCACAACGGTTACTTGCATGGTGTGCATTTGGGTGGTCAAGGGTTGTACGGTGTGTTGGTTGTGGCTTTGTCGTGTGTGTTGATGTGTGTGTTACTGGCGTGTGACTCATGGCTGTGTGGGACTGTTGTGTGTTTGTGTGCACACACTGCTTGTTGTGCATTCAGTGCTGTGGGGGTATGTTGCCTTGTGCTGTCCTAGTATACATCCCCTGATGTACTGCTGTGTTTGCTATGTGTTTTGTGGTGTTGTGCATCTGTTGTGTGTTTGATGTGTCTGTGTTGTTCTGTGATGGTGCACTTCTTGTCTGTGTTGTGGTATGTAGCCCATGCATTTTTCCTGACTGATGAGGTGGTGCACTCCTGTTGTGTGTGTGCTCCCATTGCCTTCCCCTAGTTTGGCTGCACAGGTGCTGTGTGTTATTTTTGTGGTTCTGTATGTGTTTCTGTTTAGAATTGTGTTTGCCATTTTTGTTTTGGTGCAGACGTTGGTACTGTAATCCCTGTGTGTGTGTGATGTTTGTGGATGCCCCCAGGCGGTTTGATTGTTTGTTTGTATCTTGTCTGGACATTATGTAGGCCGTTCTGTGTGTCTGGCATTGGGATTGTGTGCTGCAGATATGAGGGGGGTATGTTTGGGGACTCCTACTTGTGTTTGGCAGTCATTGAGTGTGCCAATGTGCCCTGTGTGATACTTATGTGTACTTGCTGTTCTCTGTTTGACTTGAGGTCCTTCCTTTCATCCCTGTCCCTATGCATGGGTTACCTTGCTGTCTCCCTGAGTTGTTGCACTGAGGTGACTGTTGTTTGACTTCACTCACTGTGCCAGCCATGTGCTTGGATGGGGTGTGGATGTTGTTCTGGGTTCCTTATCCTGCATGTGTCTGTTCACCTGGTTGTTGGTTGTCTCCTTGCCCTCCCATTTGTGTGCACATCATTCATGCTTTCCTCTATGTTGTGCTCCATTGCTGGTGGCATGTAGTCTGTGTATGTGGCTGTGTGTCGGTGTGGGGTATGTCTGTGTGAGTTGGCAGGGTGTGTGTCCAGTAGTCTGTATGTTCCTTGTGTGTATGTTCATTTTGTGCTTGTCTTCTGCTTTCTTGCCATGTATGTGGTGTTGTGGTGTGTGTTGCCCTGGGCCTGTGCCTCTGTGCTGTGTGTTAATCTACACCAAATGCTGCTGTGTCTGTCTCCCTAGGTGTTAGTTGTGTGCTGCTGGGTGTGGATTTAGGTCGCTTGGTGTTGGACATGGGGGTGCACAGGGGGGATTGGCATGTTTCTTGCTGTGTGCGGCGGAGCTGTGGGTGGTGGGTGGTGGTGGTGGCCTGGGGTCTTTCTGGCCTGTCCGTTGCTGTACATGCATTCTGCTTTGTGCGATGGATTTCCCGCATGCTCACCGCTGCGGTGTCGTCAGCTACACATTACATTATGTTCGCGGTACTTTGGTGGGCTTGATGCAGGGTGTGAATTGGTGCCAGCTGAGACATGTGTGGGTACACTGATGGATGTGTTCCTGTCCACACCAGTGTGTCTGGTGTGGCCAGGTGCCCTGTTTCAGCCCGTGGAATTTGTGTTCTGTTTTGTGCTGTATTGTGTTTTGTTTATGTACCTGCGGCGGCGTCCGCGGCGGGCGATGTTGGCCTGGTGATGTATCACGTACAGCACCGGGAGGACGTGTAGTGCTGGATCCATGGCGTTCGGCTCCGAGTGGAGGGCTCCGGAGTCTCGTTTCACGCTCCGCTGTCGAGATTCCGCCGTGTCTGGATGGGCGGTTTCTCCCCTGCGGTTCGACGGGTTGTTTGGCGCATCCTAATTTGTTGAGCGGACGGGACGTCATTCCCGCACGGCGGTGAGTCTCCATTGGCTCACACCGGCGCGGTGGCGGGCGGAATTTCATGGCGGTCGGCGTTGCACCGCGGAGGTCGGGAAATGGGCCATATTTGCCCTTCATAATATGGTGGCCGTGGGGACCGCTGCTGGCGGGCGGTAAGAGGCATTTTTCCGCACCGTCGGCACCGCGGTACTGACACCGACCGCCATCGTAATCGGCCCCTTAGTTCGTTTATTTATGAAACGAAGTGGAGAAGCTGAATTCTTTCACAGGACGCGATGAGACAATTCAAGATTAAGGGGCCGATTTCGATTCGGGCCGGAAAACGTACCGACCGACTCGGTACGGGAATATTGTCCGACCGACACGTACCGGCGCTGCCCGATCCGCGTAGTACGATGCAATGCATGTGAATTACGACCGACTCGTACGGAACACAAGCCGAACGACCGAACCGCACGGAAACCAGCTATCCGGCCGGAAAACTACACGAATCGAACCGACCGACACGCACCAGGAATGAACCCGACAGAAACGTACCCGCGAACTCCGACCCGCGCAGTACGATTCAATGCGTGGAAAACCAGACCGAGTCGCACGGAGCTCAAGCCGTACGACCAACACGCATACAAAACCGAGCCGCAGCAACCCAATACTCCGCGACCGACGCGTACGCCGCACATGAAACCCAGCAGAAACACAGCTTGAAAGACTCGGAGAAGCCCGCACGAGCCAACTTCAGCGTCCTACTCGGTCAGAAGAACGTCTCCTACATGCCCAAAACCCACAAAGGAAAAATACAAAAAAAGGGACAAACAAGCAATGACAAAGTCAATAAGTACAGGGGTGAAAAAACATGGAACAAAGACACACCCACAACCCCACCCATATAAAGGCCACAAATCACTACCATGATCCTTTGCAAATTCAACTGACCTGCCAGCACAGAACACCATCAGACAGCAAACACAGACACACCCACAACTCATCCATCACACAAGCCACACACCATTAGCACCTCCCAAATAGCACCCTCACATACACCCAGCAAAAACTACACTCACCCACCCTCACTTGCACACTCACACACACATCAATCCCCACCACCACCCATCACCATGCCCCCAAAGAAGAATCCAAAGTTCCTAGACAGTGAATTGGAAGTCCTGGTAGATGAGATCCTCGGCGTAGAGCCACAGTTGTTTGGTACATTGGTCCAACAGACCCCCATGTCGCAGAAAACCAAGATGTGGGAAAGGATTGTCGACAGGGTGAATGCACAATCACCATGTTTGCGCACAAAGGAAGACATCCAGAACAGGTGGTATGATGTGCGCAGGAGGGTCAAGGACCTACTAAAGAAGGATTACGCCTTGAGTAATCGCACCGGCAGTGGCCCTCCTGCCAAACCAGTATACCTCAGGCCCTGGGAGGAGAAGGTGCGGGCCATCTTACCACCAGTGAGCGTATATGGACTATCAAACATCCCAGAGCCTGGTGAGTACACAACCAATATACCCAATATTGTGTGACAATACACACACATCACTGTCAAGGGGATAGTCAAACCATGCACCCAAAAGATAATCATCCCAAGATGTGTATGTTAGTTAGATAAACACAATACATGCCATCTCATAGTGATATGTAACTGTGTCATGACATGTACAAACCTAACAACAAATAGAGCAAGGCAGTGGCACAAATCTAACCAACAAACACTGTCAGATATTTTGCCACCACTAGAACACCACCTCACAGGGAAGCTCACTGAAAGGAAGGAATGCTGTGTATGCTGGTGAAGTGAGTGTAGCCAATAGCATGATGGGAGTTGTAGTCACAGATATTGGTCACCCTCACAATTGGCCCATCAACACCACTCTGAACAATGCACACATCACAGGGAGTGGAAAAGAACTGACAAGATGGCTGACACTGGGCACTGCTGTGGGGAGCACAAGGCCCTGCTGGGAACTGTGCACCAACCAACAGCAGGACACCACTGACTGACATCCTGAAAGCCAACTTGCACTCCCTGCAATGGAAACACGTTCCATGGTGGGATATCTGGCTGGGTGGGAAGGAGGACTGACAGCTCTGACCATAGTCACAAGCAGCTTTTCTCACACACCCCCTTAACACAAATTCCACACAACTCACCTGGGAGAATGCAATGCCTCACACTCAAATTAAATATCCCACAAAGAACCACCACCCTGGGTTATGCTGTGTGAAGCACAGGGACACTCTTGGGACTTGTAGCCAAACAAACGCCAGGACAACACTGTCAGCCATCCTGTCAGCACAGGCACACTACCCCACAGGGAAGCAGAGTCAAAAGGAAGGAAGTATGGGCATGCTGGGAAGGGGGGTGTAGGCAATAGCATGATGGGAGTGGTAGTCACAGCTCAACATCCCCCACCCACATGGCCCAGCAAGCTCACACTGAAGCATGCACACCTCACAGGGAGTGAAAAGCCACTTCTAAGATGTCTGACAATGGTCCTCTGTTGTGGGGAGTACCAGGCCCTGCTGGGAACTGGGCACCAACCAACAGCAGGACACCACTGACTGACATCCTGAGAGTTAACCTGCACCCACTGCAAGGGTGGCATGCTTCATGGTGGGATAACTGGGCTGGGGGAGAAGGAGGTCCGGATGTCAACCAAATACCACCAATGCTGGTCATGCACACACCTCAACATCCACATTGCAAAGCATCAGGTTGGCAGGACAATGAGCCACACCAATATCAACCTCTGACTGTGACAACTTAGGACAATGCAATGTACAGGGCCGCATCCAGAGGTACAGTCACAACTGTCATGTGTTTGAACCATTGATGCCTGCAGAAACATAACATACATTGTGTGTCTCTTCCAAAAACAGGTGATGATGGGGACACAGCAGCAGATGAGGAGGAGTCCCTGTCCCAGGCTCCGGTGGCCCATGAGCTCTCTGGTGTGGAACAGCCTCTGCCCTCATCGGATGGCGAAGACCAACCTGGCACCTCCGGTGTGAGTCATCATGCAGCACCAGCAGGACCACCATCTGCACCCCCTGCACCCATTCCTCCAACATCTGCCGACACACAGACCACCCCCGCCGACACGGACAGACCAAGGACACTCAATGACAACAGCACAGGGACCCCAGCTCACCGTGAAGCAATGGACAACAACCCCAGTACCAACCCCCAAGGGGGCCTAGGGTCACCTGTGCATGCCACCGCAGGTCCTGCACGTGTGGCCAGGGGTGGTGGGAGGGGTGGTAGGCAGAGGTCGCTGTTTGCAGAGGGGTCTGGACTGCATGATGACCCACAACTGGTACGCATTGCTGATGCGTACCAGAATAGCACCGGAGAGGTCAGCCAGGTAGTGGGGATCCTCAAGGACATTCAACAGCAGCAGGCTGCCCATCATGCCCGCTTGGACTCCCACATGTCCCGTGTGGAGACACACATGTCCCGTGTGGAGACACACATGTCTGGCATGGAGTCCAAGTGGGACACATTGGAAGAACTGACAGCGGTGCAGAGGGACATATTGACATGCCTACGCCAGATTAGCACCAACATGGCCACACCTCCCTGTGTGCCCACAACATCTGGTGCCGCAACAACTGCAACTGCCACAGGGAGGGAGGATGACTCTGGTGGAGAGTCCTCTGCACCGCAGCGGCCTGCACGTGAGGGTCCCCCAGAAAGAAGAGGGGCCGTCCGAGGAAGGACAACTGAGAGGCCGATGGCCATGTACATCCCCAGGAACCCAACACCTGTTCTGGAAATTCTCCTTTGTGTGCAAACTGTTCACCCTGTCGAATGCAACACAACTCTCCCACATGACATGGGGAGTTTAAGTTGGACTAATGTATCAGATGACTGTGGACTTTACTCAGGACATTTCTGCTACCAACACTTCCAACTCATCTGGGAACTTTGGATTCCAATCCCAATGTACAGCACCCACCATCCTGTGCACTATCCTCACACATGTATGTAAATAAACTCACTAATACACCATACTTGCCTCTGTTGTGATTCCAACGTTGTTTTTGTCATGGAGATGATGATCTGCTAAATGACACTGTGCATGCTAACTGCTACAGCAAGTTCAACACCGTCATGTGAGTCATGGCGACGTGACACATATGAGGGAGACACACCACTAGGGCTACACAACACATACACACCAGGGCCATCTGACTCATCGCCTACACTGATGTTGCCAGGAAATACAGTGGAATGCACAGACACAACATCTATTCACAGTCTGTGTTAACTAGCCCACAGTTGCAGTAAGCAAATGTCAGTCAGATGTGTGACCACAGACAACGCACATCCCAAAGTGAAGCACAGGTTTATTACACATTTGCAACATGTTGTTTCCACTACAGATGCAAGGTAATCCCACGTGGCAGTGGCCACACAGTCACCAAGTGTAGAAGAAATAAAGTCCAGGGGTGTGTGGCACATCACCTGTAGGGAAACGACTGCTTCCACCCTGGAAGTTGAATCATGGTGTCGGGGGATCCGAGTTGACCAAACAACTCTGAAAGCACCCTGTGAAGGACAGACATGACACACAGTCAAAAGCACTGAAGAACAGGACAGAACTGCAATACTCATGCCCAATACATGTCACAAGATACCTACACAAACCAAGTTAGCATGTCAACACTGTTGGGGAGTACAGACTACCTGTAAGGACACATCGCTGCACGCATCCAGTCAAGTAGCACATGGCCACACTCAAACAGCAACAGAGCACCACCAACACATATCATGCAAACTCAAATCATTGACATGACATCTCTGGATACTCACATTCAGCTGAAGAAGTTGGTGATGAGCTGTGTGCGGACATCACCCTCATCATCATCATCATCACTGGCATCGTGGCCCAGGCCAGGATCCTCCACAGGTGGCGGATGTTGGTCATCGTCATCCAGGATGAGAGGCAACTCCTTCCGCACTGCCAGGTTGTGTAGCATGCAGCAGACGATGACAATCTTGCACACCTCTGCTGGGGCATATGGGAGGGCCCCTCCTGTCTTGTCCAGGCAGCGAAAGCGGCACTTCAGGAGACCAAATGCCCGCTCGATCACTCTCCTGGTCCGACCATGTGTCTCATTGTAGCGCATCTGGGCTGGTGTCACAGGGTTCCTGAGGGGTGTCAGCAACCACGGCATGTTGGGGTATCCGGAATCACCTACATACAGACAATTGCACATTAGCTGAGTTGGAAAAGAGGGTGGAATACAACATTGCAGAACACACACAATGGTACAAAGTCAGTACACACCGACAAGCCAGGCATGCTGGTTCTGCATCTGTGACATCATCCTCGGGATGCGACTATCTCCTCATCACGTAGGCATCGTGTGCAGAACCGGGGAAACGTGCACACACATGTGAGATGCTCATATCTGCAAGACATACCACCAGAGCATTGATAGAATGGTAATGTTTCCTGTTCCTGTATGCCTGCTCGTGTGCCTGTGGGGGTACCAAAGCCACATGTGTCCCATCAATGGAGCCGATGACATGTGGCATCCTCCCCAGGGCATAGAAGTCACTCTTGACGTCAGTGAGTTGTTGACGTTTAGGGAAATAGATGTACTGGTTCAGGTATCTCAACATTGCCTCCAAAACATCGCGTAGCACACGGCTGAACATGGTCTGTGACATCCCACCAGCAGACGCCACAGTGTGTTGAAAGGTACCGGTGGCAAAGAAGTGTAGGGCTGCCATCACCTTCACCTTGGGGGTCAGCGCTGTAGGGTATGGCCGGCCAGGTTGCAAATGTGGGGTCAACCGCACCGCCAATACCTCAATCAGCGGCCTGTTGAAGCGGTACCGTCGGATGCAGTCACGTTCAACCATGGTTGCAAGGTCAGGGAATGGTCTATGGACAGCTGGTGCCCTGCAGTGCATAGCTGAACAAAGAAAGATTGTCAGTCACCCCACATATGTGGTATTGACCATACTCAATATCACATGATACATCATTACGAGACACAAGTACTTGATGTGTGTGCCGTTCTGTATGGACATATATGGCACCTACATGGCCAACATCTAACATCACAGTTCAACATGTGTTGACAACAAGTTCCAGGTTGTGCTATGGGAAATCATTAGGCTGGGTCACAGTACCCATGTACTGCTGTCACGTTCCAAACACACACCACAGTGACAAGTGAGGACAGATGTGCCACAGGCATCACAGCTCATTGACAGGTAGATTCCCAGGGACCCTGTATTGCCACATGGACACTGGCATGACATGGCGTATCATGTACACGTCAGCAAAACAACCATGACTCCCACAGGTAGTGGCCCCTGTTGCCTCTGCAGGACAGACATGGATGTCTGTGACACACACACGCACAACATCAAAGTCGATGCACAAACAACGTGGATGTGGAGACTGTCTCCCATTGTGCACATGGAATCAGAGACATCTGAAACACAACATGCACACAGACTGTGGAGGGCCATCACTATTGTGGCAATGGGTCACCCTGTGACGTACATACCTTCCCACATGGGACTCAGGGTGTATGTGACATGACATACACATACACAACCTGGAAATGTGACCATGCTACATGCCCTGAACTGAACAGTTGCACATCACAGTGGTCATGTGCACAACACACAAAGGATTCTGTCCCCATGAACACGTGCACAGCCTGGGAGTGGCTGCCCCCAAGTGCCACCAAAAAAAACACATGTTGACCCCCATACACACACAGGTAATGCAGCCTTACATGCCTTAGGGTACAGTGTGGACAGGCTGTGGTGTTGTAGGTGTGCCCCTGAGTCCCTGGCAAGTAATTGTGGCTGGCATACGTTCACCAGTGACAACCATGGTGACATATGCGAGTGACTTGTACAGGGACGCGTCGTACAGCAATGCACCGATCGGTGCGCACGCATTGGCCATTGCATATGATGTGGACGGATGCGTGTTGTCATCCGAAATACGCGTTGTACAGCAATGGACCGATCGGTGCGCACGCATTGGCCATTGCATATGATGTGGGCGGATGCGTGTTGTCATCCGAAATACGCGTTGTACAGCAATGGACTGATCGGTGCGCACGCATTGGCCATTGCATATGATGTGGACGGATGCGTGTTGTCATCCGAAATACGCGTTGTACAGCAATGGACCGATCGGTGCGCACGCATTGGCCATTGCATATGATGTGGACGGATGCGTGTTGTCATCCGAAATACGCGTTGTACAGCAATGGACCGATCGGTGCGCACGCATTGGCCATTGCATTTGATGTGGACGGATGCGTGTTGTTTTTCGAAATACGCGTTGTACAGCAATGGTCCGATCGGTGCGCACGCATTGGCTATGGCCTGACATGGTAACGGACGCGTTTTCGAAGCTTTAACGAGTCTGATGCAGTGAATTCAGTTGGCCACCCACAACAATGTTGCAAATTCATGGGTGTCATGAAGTTGAACTTTTGAAGGATGCTGTGGGCGTGTATAAGTGGTGCAATTCCATGGATTGGCCAGATTCAGAAGATGCAAACAACTTGGACCTATCACTTTGGACACATGGGACAGTATCTGCCTCTGCAGCACACATATAATGCTGGCTGTTCCCCTGAGAGCTCACTTGCCTGCACTACATGCTCCAGGACGACATCTGCCACCACCACTGCTGCTGTCTCTGCATCCTCTGGCTACTGCAATGGCACGTACTGTGGAGAGAGCCCCAGCCTTCAGCACTGAGGAGAACCAGGCCCTGCTGGACAGCCTCCTTCCACAGTACAGCAAGCTGTATGGGAAACCAGGGGAGCAGGTGAGTGTGCTGTCCACTGCCTTACTAAATGTGCATGTTGTCTGACTAGCAATACTTACAGTGTGCACACCACTGGCTAGCATGCTCACTGAGTACTTGTCACCCCCCAAAGTGTGTAGTTACATGCACTGAACAGGTATAGTGCAGTAACAGTGCATTCCAACAAGGTTTGACTTCCCAGGCAATGATACCATTTGGTAACTGCTGGAAAACTGTTCATAACCATAGTTGCACTGCCTGTGTACATCATATGCCCCTGTGATTGAGACATGTATATCCAACTGTGTGATGCACAGAAATGTTGCATGTGTAGTAATGGCCTTTTCACTTTGTCATCCTCACAGGTTGATGCCCACCAGAAGCAGGAGATCTGGCTGACCATCGTCCGGGCAGTACGATCGGTGGGGGTCTACAGGCGCAGGATCCGCAACTGCCAGAAGAGGTGGCAGGACCTTCAGGCTGGACCCGGAGGATCGCTAGGGTCCAGCTGAAGCTGTCGTCTCCTCGCAGGAGGGGCGGACACCGGACCCTGACCCCCCACATGCTCCGGATCCTGGCGGTGGTCTTCCCTGACCTGGATGGGTAGCTGAAGGCCAGACAGCAGCAAGGAGGGGGTAAGTGCTAGCCTCAACTGTGTACTATGACTGACATGCTCTATGCACTCCTTTAGCCTGGTTCCACTTCCACAGTACAACGGTCATGTCGTCCTGGACTCATGTCCCTCACTTGTGTCATGCCCCCTCCTCATCTGATACACAGGTGTGGCCCTTACAGTCTGTGACTTAGGTCACTTGGGTACTGTGTACTTGCAGTTACCTGTGGTTCAAGTTGGGGACAGCATCAGTTACAGGAACTTTGTGTTGGGCTGCATGGGTGGTACAATTGCTCACAATGCCTGTGATCTGACATGTACTCTGGGTATGGCTTTAACATGTGTCCCAATTGCTGCTCTGACTCACCACATGTCTGGGGTATGTACCACACACCCATGCTGCTGCAGAGACAAAGGTAGGAGCCTCAGTAGTATGTACATCATGTGTGTGACACATGCATAGCCACCTGCCTAGTGTTCAGGGTAATACCATGTTGCACATGGACCAGGACTGTAATGCCTACTCCGGACATCGAAGGCACTCTGTTCTCCCACTCCCGTGTGTCAGCATACATATTGGGCATTGTGAAGAGGGCACTCAGGTGTATGCCTCTGTGTCACCGTGGTGTGGCATTGCTATTTGGACTCCTGGAGTGTTTAACAATTTGGGGTGGCCAGCCATCTGAGTTGTGACTATGGGATCTGCACATAGGTCAATGCATAGGTCTCTGATCCCTTGACTGTGCACAATTTGTATGAAACATTGGGGTGCAGGCAGCTTTGGTTCATTCTCATCAAACGTTGAAGTGCTCATGTGTATGGATTTGTGTTTGCAGTCACTCAAATGTCTAATTTGATTGACGTGGGATCATCTCAGTCCTCATGATGTGGCTGGCCAGGGGTGCACATGTGCACCTGTCAGCTACAGGGCTTACTTTTCAAAAACTTCCATGATTGTGACACAGTGCAGACTGGTGTTGTGTGTATGCACTGCCCCTGTGACAGGAGACAGTTATGACTGACTTGCCAGACAGGCCTGTGCCATGACATTCCAATTGCAAAGGGTGATCCAGCAGTGGTGTGACATGTCCTGCATGCACACCATTGTTGCATTGTCTATCAGGACATGAGGACATCATTGTGTCTGGTGATGGAACCAAAACCCGCATATCAACAGAGACTTTGCCCATCACTTTTCCTGACACATGTACTGAGTCAGTGGCAGGAGATGGCATGTGTTTGGAGTGACACATTTCCATATGTTCTCTTGGATGTCCAACAACTGTGTATGTGGTGCATGTGTGCACATATGATTAGTCGCATACAACAGGCAGCAGACAGATGAGTGCATGGACAGGTAGGATATGTGTGGCATGACTGACTGTCAGGCAGACAATGGGCTTCTTCAAATCAGTGTCAGCACTTATTGCAATGTCTAGCAAATGATGGCAGGGCTTGCTCTGTGATGTGCTGTACTTACTGTGGTGTGTGTGGTCAGTACAGGTGACTAATGTTGCTCTGTTTATCCTGATTGTTTGCAGATACATCCACGGCCACAGGAGGAGACAGCTCCACGGACCAAGAGGAGCGGCAGAGCCAGACTGGGTACACTGCAGGGGAGACCGAGGGACCCAGTGGCACGGAGGGTGAGGGGAGCCATACTGAGGAGACCTCAGCTACGACCACCTCGGCTGGAGAAAACAGCACTTCCAGTGAGGACTCCCTTGTGGAGGTGGGTGTCAGCAGACCAGAGGCAATGTCAAGCAAGTCTGTCCCCGCCACCACCACCATCTCCACCCTCCCATCTGCTCCCATCCCACATGTCCGTGGAGGCTCCCGTGTAGGGGAGCGTGTCTCCTTCATGCCAGGCACCGCACCCCCTGCCTCTGTCCCCCTGCTGCCCTGAGTGTGGAGTCTGTGGACTTGCTGAAACAGATCCATGTAGGGCAGACATCAATGCTGAGTGTCCTCCATGCACACACGGGTCTTTTGACACAACTGGTGTCATTCATGGAGGGCATGTCATCTGGCATGTCTGCCCTACATCGGATCAATCAGTCCATGGCCTCCTCACTGACGGCAGCAGTGTCCCTCCTGCAACAGTCCCTCACCCCTCCTACCTCTGCCCCATCCACAATCCCCAGCACCCTACCTGTCCCAAACACACACACACCGGCACTGGCACGCACCAGCACAGACACAAGCAGCACACAGACACACAAGCCAAACTCCAGACGCACACGCATGCACAGTCAGGGGACTGATATCTCACTCACAGGGGATGGGGCCCAGACACACACACATGCATCCACGAGCACTCCGCAGTCCTCAGATGCCTCTCCCTCCAAAACCCCTTCCCTTGCCTCACCTGCAACCCCCCCTCCCAGAAGCTCTTCCTCTGTGAGCTTGGCCTCTTCCCCACAGATACATCTGACACGAAGTCCAGGCGGAAGAGGTGACCACCACACACAGAGGGGAGTGCCCCTCACACCCGGACATCCTCCCCCAGGCACAGGCAGGCTGAGGACCCCATTCGAAAGTCCCCCCGGACCAGGAAGGGCAAGACCCCACCACCACCACCACACAGCTCCACCACACAGTCTCTCTCCTCCATCCCCCAGGCCACCACTCCACAGGTTCCACCGCCACACCCTGCCCCAGGTTCCCCCACACACCGATACCGCATCCCCAAACTGCTTAGGCCCTCCCCCCCTACCACTTGCTCTTCCACCCCCAAACCAGATGCTCTGCCTGTTTGTGCCACTGGTGTGGAGACCGGGTCCCCCCCTCTGTCCTGCCCACCTCATCTGCCCCCCATTCCACTCCCTTGGAGACATGCACTGCAGTGGAGTCCACAACCACCCCGTCTGACTCGGGCACTGCAGTGGGGACCCAGTCCACTCCATCTGACCGGCCCACTGCAGTGGTTGCAGCACCCACACCATCTGACTTGTGCCCTACAGTGGTGCCGGCCCCCACTGAGTCAGACACCTCCACTGCAGTTGCCAGTGACACTCCTGCACCCACCACCCCTTCACTGCCTCCTTCTGGCATCCCCTGATCCTGTCCCTGTGGTGCCTGGCCTGCCCCTTGTATGCCCCTCAGAGGGGATGTCCCCTGTCCGTACCAGTGCAGGCAAGCAATGGGTGACAAGTTGTCACATATCACCCTGTTGGGACTGTGTATTTGGACTGGCCATTGGCCTTAGTTTCTTTTGGACTTAAATTTTTAGTTTAACATTTGCTGAATAAAGCCTCTTTTTGTTTACTTGTTGGTTTTCTTTGGATGTACATGATGTAGATGAGTATCATCATGCATTTGCAGTTGTAATAGTGTTCAGATCATGAAAATGAAGTGTTGCTGTGATGGACTCCATGTGGTCCATGGGATATGTGTCCTAATGTAGTCTGGATCTATAGCATCCTTTGCTGCAGTCTGAGGGTGTAATGTTCAGCATTTGACACAGGGATGTACGTTTTGCATTTGTAAATTAACATCTTTGGCTTACACTGATGCACATGTGGTGGGCTTACCACTGTTCAATGTTTCTATTTCCCTGACTGTGTGCCCATCTCCACTGGACATGCAGTTTAGCACATCAATGTTGAAGGACTCATCTGTGTATACAGTGCAACTTGCTTAACACGTGTTTTGAGTGTATGCAGATGACTGACGTGACACTCCCGTACCCAGGCTGATGTGAGCAGAGCCTTCAGTGTGTTGTAGTTGTTGACTCACTGACCGAGTGTTCTGCTGACATGTTTGAGTCGTGCACAGACAAGGTTTGGCACAGCGGACCTTCCACAGGAGTGGAGTGCCCTCATGGCAGTGTGTAATCCCATGACATTGGCTGGGCCCGTGTTGTGTGTTGTGTGAGCATGTCTGTGTGTGTTCCCTTCCCTTTTCCTACACAGGCTGTCTCCCTAGGGATGTTCCTGTTTGTGATGCTTGCTGAGTTGTCCTGTGTTCATCCAGCATCTTGGACCTGGTTTCTCCAGGATGTGGGTGCATGGCAAACTAATGTTCATCAGGTTGTCATCCCTAGTTGTCTTTGTTGTCAGGGCTGGGGATGTGGGCAAACGCAGATGGGACACAGTCAGGATTCCCCTTGTCACTTGTTGGTTACACAAGTCATGTAATATACAGTTTGTGGTAGCTTTCAGTGATTGTGACACGTTGTGTGTGTGACTGCTGCCACTCCTCAGGGTCAGAGCTGCAATGTTGGAAGTTGTCTATGTGTGTTCTTTGTGGGTCACCTTGGCTTCTTCATTGGTGTGTGACTGTGGCCGGGATCCCATTGATTGGGGTGGATTTCACGTCATGCCCATGTACGGCGTACTGTGCAGTGTGTCAGACATTCACGAGTCTTGTTGACTGGGCATGTGTGATGGGTTTCTGCACCTTAGTTCCCACCACCACCCCTGGGATTGTCATGGGTGCATGTGCAATGTCACCAGTCCATGTGAGCTTCACTGCTGCACATTGGTGGAGTTCAAGGTGTGTGGTGTTGAGTGTGTGCAAATGAGAGTTGTTGCACGGCTAGACCCCTACCTCCATATTGGCCTTGGCTGACAGGCCGTGCTGATTGATTTGTGCTTGTGTAGGTGTGATGGTAGTTTGTTGCTCAGGACACATGACTGTGGTTCACAGTGTGAACGACATCTAGCTTTGTCATCACAGTGGGATTATCATGCAGGCCAGTGTCACCACAATGTGGGGTCCCTGGGGGTAGTGCTGTGGTGGGTCTGTCTCTTGCTGTGTTAGTTGCTGTTCCTACAAGCTTGTGTGACATGTGTAATTTTTGGCTCCCTCTCATCTAACAATGCCTGATTGCCCACATAGGGGAATCCGATCCATGAGTTACTTTTGTGTGGCACTGTATACACATCTGTGTAATTGGGATTCAGGCCTCCTCATGTGTTGTGTGGTTGCCTGGGGACACTGGCACACCCCCCCATCACCTGTTGTGTTTGATATGCAGTGTGAGGCTGCCTGTTTGTGTTTGTGCATCTGCACCACTGCATTGGCATATCTTTAGTGTGCCATTGGCTGTATGTTGTTTGGTGGATTTCCCCTGCTGTCCCTGGGACTCCTAGGTCATCAGTCAGCACAATGATCATGGTTTGTATGTCCCATTGCTGCCATGGTATGGTATTTGTTCACCTCACATCTACAGTCTCCACAGGGTATCTACATTTGTGTGTCCATTGGTGCAGATATGTGGGTCTGCATTATGATGGTCACTTCTGTCATTGTGTAATTGATGAATGTTGACAATGTCAGCCCCCATGGGTGATGTTTGTCTGCACATGGCCAAAGGTATGTCTTATTTGCACTGCACTGTTTGCCTCACCCAATCTATGTTGCTATGGGACACAAGCACTACTTTGCCACTGATGTGTTTGTTGTTCTGTGACCAGGAATCATCCATGCTGTTTGGCATTTGCAGCTTTTTCCATGACAACACTTACCTTTTGGTCACTGTGATGATGTGGGTTTAGACCCCATTGCCACAATGTTCAAAATGTGCTTCAGCTATGGACCCCACACTTACATTTTGGTCACTGTGATGATGGGGGTTTAGACCCCATTGCCACATTGTTCAAAATGTGCTTCAGCTATGGACCCCACACTTACCTTTTGGTCACTGTGATGATGGGAGTTTAGACCCCATTGCCACAATGTTCAATTGGGCTTCAGCTATGGACCCCACACTCACATTTTGGTCACTGTGATGATGGGGGTTTAGACCCCATTGCCACAATGTTCAAAATGTGCTTCAGTTATGGAACCCACACTTACCTTTTGGTCACTGTGATGATGGGGGTTTAGACCCCATTGCCACAATGTTCAAAATGTGCTTCAGCTATGGACCCCACACTTACCTTTTGGTCACTGTGATGATGGGGGTTTAGACCCCATTGCCACACTGTTCAATTGGGCTTCAGCTATGGACCCCACACTTACATTTTGGTCACTGTGATGATGGGGGTTTAGACCCCATTGCCACAGTGGTCATGGTCTGCTTGCATTGTGGAGGCCACACACATTTATGTGTGACACATGTGATAGGGGGTCACATTGTATGTTCAATGTCATGTTCAGTGTTGTAGGCATTTGACACAGACTACACACGCTTGTCATGATGTTGGGGGGATGTCTTTTTCTGACATTCCTTATGTTGGAGTATGCTGGTTGTGTCATGCATTACCCATCCTATCGGTAGGGGTGGTGGTAGTGGTAGGCATCCAGGCCCCCCTGAGTAGGGGTGGTGGTAGTGGTAGGCATCCAGGTCCACATGAGTAGGGGTGGTGGTAGTGACAGGCATCCAGCCCCCCATGAGTAGGGGTGGTGGTAGTGGTAGGCATCCAGCCCCCCATGAGTGGGGATGGTGGTAGTGACAGGCATACAGCCCCCCCTGAGTAGGGGTGGTGGTGGTGGTAGGCATCCAGGCCCCCATGAGTAGGGGTGGTGGTTGTGGTAGGCATCCAGCCCCCCATGAGTGGGGATGGTGGTAGTGACAGGCGTCCAGCCCCCCCTGAGTAGGGGTGGTGGTGGTGGTGGTAGGCATCCAGGCCCCCATGAGTAGGGGTGGTGGTTGTGATAGGCATCCAGGCCCCCATGAGTAGGGGTGGTGGTGGTGGTAGGCATCCAGCCCCCCATGAGTGGGGATGGTGGTAGTGACAGGCATCCAGCCCCCCCTGAGTAGGGGTGGTGGTAGTGGTAGGCATCAATTCCCCTATGAGGGGGGATGGTGGTAGTGACAGGCATCCAGCCCCCCCTGAGTAGGGGTGGTGGTGGTGGTAGGCATCCAGGCCCCCATGAGTAGGGGTGGTGGTAGTGGAAGGCATCCAGGCCCACATGAGTAGGGGTGGTGGTAGTGGTAGGCATCCAGCCCCCCATGAGTGGGGATGGTGGTAGTGACAGGCATCCAGCCCCCCCTGAGTTGGGGTGGTGGTAGTGGTAGGCATCCAGCCCCCCATGAGTAGGGGTGGTGGTAGTGGTAGGCATCCAGCCCCCATGAGTGGGGATGGTGGTAGTGACAGGCATACAGCCCCCCCTGAGTAGGGGTGGTGGTGGTGGTGGTAGGCATCCAGGCCCCCATGAGTAGGGGTGGTGGTTGTGGTAGGCATCCAGCCCCCATGAGTGGGGATGGTGGTAGTGACAGGCATACAGCCCCCCATGAGTAGGGGTGGTGGTTGTGGTAGGCATCCAGGCCCCCATGAGTAGGGGTGGTGGTAGTGGTAGGCATCCAGCCACCCATGAGTGGGGATGGTGGTAGTGACAGGCATCCAGCCCCCCCTGAGTAGGGGTGGTGGTAGTGGTAGGCATCCAGCCCCCCATGAGTAGCGGTGGTGGTAGTGGTAGGCATCCAGCCCCCCATGAGTGGGGATGGTGGTAGTGACAGGCATCCAGCCCCCCCTGAGTAGGGGTGGTGGTAGTGGTAGGCATCAATTCCCCTATGAGTGGGGATGGTAGTAGTGACAGGCATCCAGCCCCCCATGAGTTGGGGTGGTGGTTGTGGTAGGCATCCAGGCCCCCATGAGTAGGGGTGGTGGTAGTGGTAGGCATCCAGCCCCCCATGAGTGGGGATGGTGGTAGTGACAGGCATCCAGGCCCCCATGAGTAGGGGTGGTGGTAGTGGTAGGCATCCAGCCCCCCATGAGTGGGGATGGTGGTAGTGACAGGCATCCCGGCCCCCCTGAGTAGTGGTGGTGTTAGTGGTAGGCATCCATCCCCCTATGAGTGGGGATGGTAGTAGTGACAGGCATCCAGGCCCCCCTGAGTAGGGGTGGTGTTAGTGGTAGGCATCCATCCCCCTATGGGTGGGGATGGTAGTAGTGACAGGCATCCAGGCCCACATGAGTAGGGGTGGTGGTAGTGGTAGGCATCCATCCCCCTATGAGTGGGGATGGTAGTAGTGACAGGCATCCAGGCCCACATGAGATGGGGTGGTGGTAGTGGTAGGCATCCAGGCCCACGTGAGTAGGGGTGGTGGTTGTGGTAGGCATCCAGGCCCCTATGAGTAGGGGTGGTGGTAGTGACAGGCATCCAGCCCCCCCATGAGTAGGGGTGGTGGTTGTGGTAGGCATCCAGGCCCCTATGAGTAGGGGTGGTGGTAGTGACAGGCATCCAGCCCCCCATGAGTTGGGGTGGTGGTTGTGGTAGGCATCCAGGCCCCAATGAGTAGGGGTGGTGGTAGTGACAGGCATCCAGCCCCTCCTGAGTAGGGGTGGTGGTGGTGGTGGTAGGCATCCAGGCCCCCATGAGTAGGGGTGGTGGTAGTGGTAGGCATCCAGGCCCCCATGAGTAGGGGTGGTGGTAGTGGTAGGCATCCAGCCCCCCATGAGTGGTGGTGGTGGTAGTGGTAGGCATACAGGCCCCCATGAGTAGGGGTGGTGGTGGTGGTAGGCATCCAGGCCCCCCTGAGTAGGGGTGGTGGTAGTGGTAGGCATCCAGCCCCCCATGAGTATGGGTGGTGGTAGTGGTATCCATCAGGCCCCTATGGGTGTGTATGGCATTGGTGATAGCCATCCCGCCCCTATGGTTCTGCTGTTGCTAGTGTACGTCATTTCTGAATCCCTATGTGTGTGTGACATATGTCGGGTACGTGTCGTTTGTTTGTGTTGTGGGTGTTTGACTTACCGTCTGCGCCGTACGCGTCCGTACCGGTTCCGGTAATAGATGTAGAGTATTGGTAGGACCTGCGCGATGGGATTCATGGTTGGGTCGTGTTGTTCGTGTTTCTCGTGGCTTCGACTCGTACTCATCGCTGGCTTGTTCATCTCATAGCCGTGGATCGTCTTGTGGCGCGAATCAGAGCTTATGTGCAGCTCTCCCGGATGCTCTGACGTGCCGGACGTAGCGACGGGTTCGGCGCGTACGGAAGGCGCATCGTACTAGTCCAGCCGGAAGGTGCTGTATATTTGCTTCCGTGCGACTCGATTCGGCGTTTACGGTTCCGGCTCGGGCGGGGAACAGGAGCTGGAATGGGTACGTACGGCTGGGTCGGGATCTGGGCAGTTATGCGCATCGTACTTGCTTGTTCGGACGAATGTTCGAATCGGTCGGGAAACACGCGTTCGGCTTGGTTTTTTTCCGGACGAATAGTGTTAGGTGCGCTTTCGGCCGAATTCGGAATCGACCCCTAAGTGTCCTGGCTTGGAGATACAGTATTATCGGTGTTAGCTACTGCAGACGACAAATCCAACGCCTCACAGAGAACGTCAATCGCACATAGATGGAATTCAGCACTGCCAACAGTCGGTGCTGCGGCAGCTTGTGCGGCAGTTGTTGCCTGAGTGCCTGTGGAGGAGCCACCTAACCCAGCAGGAGCAAACGGCACCTGTGGATTCTCAAGGATTGCATTCATCAGAATTGGAAGACGCTGGGGACAACGCACAGCATGGGCCTTAGGCGGTCCAGCATAGCATCCATGGCCGGAGGCGTATCTTATAGAAATGTTAGACAGAGGTCCAACACGCATTCTTCTCCGCAAAACAGGCATCGAGGAACAGGTAAGATACAGTCCACCCAGACTGGTCTAAACAATAGAAACCAAGAGTCGTTCAGTTCTCTTAGGCAAGGTATACCCAGAAGCTGCACCATGCGTTCACGGTATTTCCGCTCCATGAGTATGTTCGCCATTTCCTCGGAAATTGGGCCGTCCATTGCGTAACAGTAAGATTACAATCAGGACTCCTGCAATTAGGAACAGGATAAGCGGGAGACCTCCAAACACGCTTCCCAATACGGAGTGTATAAAAGTTGGGATTACTCCGAGGACTGTCTGAAAGGTGCTTAATAGTCCTGACCCTATGGTCTTAAATAGGTGTACAATACCGCTCGTATCAGACATGTTAAAGATACGACCCACCATTCCTGCGAAATGAAGGGGCAGTTCGTACGTATAAGCGCCTGTATCTCAGTCGAGGTCCTTGCAACTTGAAGTTCAAAGGTTTCTCGAGCGGAGGTTAAGGGCACGGGTTGCTGTAAAAGCATGGCTTTCAGTCTGCTCAAAGTATCAAATTGTATAAAGGAAACATTCAACGAAGGCCATAACGGCGCCTCCCTGACTGTGTTCAGTGGCGGAAACAATACTTGCATACAGCAAGTAACCCTGGAGTTAACAGTGACCAGATAGGCGATGCCCGGAAGCATCCCACAGCAACCTTGATCGTTTAGCATCAAGTAACTCCCATTCGAGAGCAGCTGGAAAACCGGTGTGATAATGGCCGCTGGGGTCCCTGACATGTGAGACGATAAGTTCGCTACGGAACCACTACATACTCTGTGCAGAGAAATATCCTGACACATGAGAGAACCGCTTAAAGCATTCTTGCAGTTTGTACCACTCAGATACACTTCTCGACCCCCATTCCGGCATCAATATCTATATGGTAACTCCCAAGTTTCCTTAATGTATCCCTTACCCATTTTTTCATATTTGCCTGCCTGCCTTTGCTCAAGGCAATATTGAAACTGAAACGTAGTGACCGGCAGAGTGATTTGGCCATGAATTAGCCATTCCGTTGATGGTAATTTGGCTACAGTGAATGGTAACCTTTCCAGTTTCTCAATACGCAGCATTGTATATTTGGCTCCTCTTTGTGCCATTTCTGTCTGTTTATCAGTTAGATTGTATTCTGAAAACAGAGACGTGGTGTTTATAAAATGCCAGGGCACATAGCCTGCACGCAAAGATTGCAACATCCAGCTTAACATCACAATAGAACGTAACTGTGATTGCCCATGTTGTAACAAGGCTAGATCTTGTTCTAATATGTCGATTGCCGAAGACACAATGTTGCCTAAGGAGTAAATCCTGGAGGTCAAAGTTGTTAACCCATTATCCACTACAGCTAATGCCTTCTCTAAGTTAATACGGTCTATTTCCCGTATTCTTTCTGCGGCCTCCTGTTGGGATATTTTCCAGTTTTCATTATAGTAGGCATAAATGCCAGCATATATGAAACGTTTCTGACATGTTTTCCTTGGGCCTAACAAGAAATCCCTAAGGTCCACATCAGGTGTGAGTAAAGTCAAGTGATGTTTTACTTCTGTGAGTGTTGAGGTCTCTAGCCAATCAAGGCACAACTTCCCAACACTATAGGATGTCACTACCCCTTGGTGTTGTCTTTGTACATAGCTTGTATCTGGCCTACTGATACTAAACCCCTCGGTTATACCTAGGAATCTCTGTTGACATGTGTTTTTCTCAATGGGCCAAATCAGCCATTCTGTCCAATTGGGATCTGATCTGTTGTACTGGAGAAAGTCATCTAATCCTACCCCATGTGTAGTTGAATTCTGCCCCCCACCCATCTGTGATGGTGCTGGAAACCCAGGTGTGTTCATTTCCTTGTTCTTGGCTAGTCCAAGACAGGATGTCTGTTGCACAGTTTCATTTAGAAATATAATCTGCTGTGGAATGAGGCATGCTCTAAAAAGCGCTTCTGTTCCCTGGACCTGCCAGTCCCTAGAACCCCAGATTGATTTTAAATCTATAGTGTCTTTCCATAGGTCGAAACCCTGGGTAGACAAGTGGGCCATAAAGGAAGCAGAGTAAATCTGTTTGGTGTTAGTCAACATAACTTTCTGTGCTGATGTTTTTGCCACTTTGTAATAAAATGACTTCGGGTCAGATGTATTAAACCCTGAAAAGTATGTGAATTTCTGTGCAAAAATTTGCGAACTACCTTTTGGAGGTGTTGGGCAGTGTTCCCACTGGTGGTATTCAAATACATTTCTAGGTGTTATAGATTTGTGCAAGAAATGATGACCATAATGTTGGTAACAGTACAATGTATCATAGTCTGAAGTACCTTCTAACATTTCATTGTTCGGAAATGCTGCGGTTTTTTCCAAATCAGACATCATATTATTTACAGTTTCAGTGTCCCAATCATCAGACAATGTACTGGAGGTAATGATATCACTTAAAGAAATTTTAAATACATGTTTAAGCTTTAAAAGTTCAGTCGGACCGAATATATCAAAATCAATCTTGTACCATACTATACCGTCCGGTATAGGAACTGCTGTGATGTTCACTGAAGACAAGTCTCTTGGTTCACGATGTGAAGACTGGAGTGGTTTTAAAATCAAATTGACTCTTTGGGCTGTAGAGCTCTGCTGGAGATATCGTCCATTAATAAGCATACTAAAAGTTATTGTTAAACCTAGCCAGGAAAGAAAAAATAGAATCCCAGTGATATACCATAGTTCTATCCAAGGTGACACCAGGTTAGTGTTTCTAAAAAAGTTCAAAAAGTCAAAGAGTTTCTGTTTGTGTGATTTTTTGGCTGGCGTCGTTTCCGGCTCGCTTGGATCCAGTGAAAACGTATCAAAGTTCATGAAATAGCCAGAAGCAGTTTGATCAATTGTTGGAATTGCATCGGGATTTGTTGAAATTGGATTTTGCTCTTGACCAGGCATGTTGACGTAGACGTCTGTAGTCGGTCTGATTGCAACTTGGTTACTAAGTTGATTTTCTTCTTGTTGAATTGGAACGAGTTCCATAGCATTGTTGCTTAGTCCTTCATTCCGTACAGGTTGCTCTTCAAACGTGATGAGTCTTTTTGTTTGAACTTCTTGGATTGTAGCAAAAGGAGGGCGTCTGCTACTGTGGAGTCCACGAGGCCTACTGTTTAGTATCAGCCACATAGTGTGGTTTGATTAAGTCGATTGAGACAAATCTTTTCTCCTTTTTCCCGGCAAGAGGCGGCAGAAGTACAGTTCTTGTGCCTTGGATTGCTAAGACCGGTACAGCTGTTCTGTAGGATGGTCCGAATTCTTTCTTGTCTGCAATCTTTTCCCTGACCAGATCCCCGACCTTTGGGATCCAGACTGCCTTGACTTCCTCAGTGGCGGTCTGTTTTAAGTGGACGTTGCTTTGTTGTGTCCTGGAATCATTTAGATCCTGTAAAACAGCCAAACGATCATGGATATCAAATGGTTTTTCATCCGCCACTGTGCCTCCACAATCAAGATCAGGTACCCACATTCTTGTCCCAAATAGGACCTCATAAGGAGTGACTCCCCCTAGAGAGCTTCTTGGCTGGTTGTTAATTGCTCTTTGGACTCCATAAAGGTGACTGACCCAACTACTGCCCTTGCCTAATACCCTAGCTGTTAAAGATTGCTTTAAGTCACAGTTTTTCCTCTCCACAACCGAATTTCCCTCAGGATGGTACGGAGAGGAGTACCGTAATGTTACGCCCATTCCTTCCATGGCCTCTTTGTAAGCCCGAGAGCTAAACGCCGGGCCACGGTCAGAATGTAACGTGCCAACTGCGTATGTGCCGATAAAGACTCGCAAATCTTTTATAACAGTTCGAGCGTCAGCCGAGCGCTGAGGCCAGACCCATAGGAATCTAGAGCAGGAATCCACTGCAACCATGATATATTTCTTGGCCCCCTCCGATTGTAGGGTTCCGCAGTGGTCCAAATACACACATGCGAGAGGTTTGTCTGATTTTAGTAATGGTGTCTGTGCTTGGCGTGCTACGGTGGAGCCTTTCATCTGCTGGCAGATGTCGCACTTTAAGACATAGTCTTTGTTCTGCTTTGTTAACACTGGCCACCAGTAGCGCTGTTTCAGTAAAGAAATAGTCGCTGTAACGCCTGTATGCGCAGAACCCAAACCGTCGTGTGCTGCTAGAATTAAGCCTTGCCTACGATCCATATTTGGTATTACTCTATCCCCCACTCCAGGAATCTAAGCATATGGAATGTTTTGTGCATCTAACTTGTAGGAGTACTTGAGTGGAAATGTTTTAGGTACTGCTGTGCTGCCTTTGCGTGAAGCATTGACAGCTACCAAAATCTCGCCGTCTATTCTCGTTTTTGGAATGAGTGATTGCAGCTACGGACGCTGTGCGTACAGCCCCCTTTGCGGCTTCATCAGCCAATGAATTCCCTTCAACGTGAACGCCATCACGCTGATGACTCAGTGTATGTATCACGTGAGCCCTTGGTAGTTCGTTTCTCAACTCCACTACCTGTTCCCATAGCATTTTATGCTTAATTGTGCCACCTTTCTCGTCTTTAAACCCGTTTTGTTCCCAATTATGTAAATATTCATTGTACGACTGTACACGGTAAAAGGAATCACACACAATTAGTGTGGGTAATTCGTGATCCGTATTTACGAGTGCTAGTATTAGTGCTTTTAATTCTGCCAACTGAGCCATGCAGTCTCCTAGAGATTGCGTTTTAGTGCAACTTGGATGAAACTTTCCATCGTGCATGCGACCTTTAACAATCGCACACGCTGCGCTGTAAGCTTGCTTACTCCCTATGGCCGGTTGAGCAGATCCGTCAGTGTAAATAATGTATTCATACTGATCTAGAGGCAAAATCTCATTTGGTAAAGGATATTCTTGTTCGTATTGCAGAAATGCTTGTGTTTTTAAACTTGGATCAAATCTGTATTCAACATCCGTTGCAGTAAGAGAATTAGCCCATTGTATCCATCTGGGATGTAAGGCTTTCGCATTTGGAATGCTAGCCTTTGTAACAGCCTCTAAGGCTGGAACTGGGGTCACGACTATTATGCGATTTCGCTGAGCCAGAGCTCTTTCTCTTGCTACAGCGGTCTGCACTGCTGTCAGGATTTTTTCTGTTGAAGTGAAACGCATCTCTGCGTTTGTGTACAGGTGTGATTTGTATGCGATTGGTACCGTTTTGCCTTCATTGAAAGTTAAATAAGTGTACCCGCATTGACCCGCTATTACTCGGATTACTAAGTTGCGTACGTTTACGCGTGTCTGTAAATGTTTTGAAGCTATCATGTCTTCCTGTAGTGAACGTAGGATATTTGTATGTTCCTGTGTCCATTGTCTGACTGAAAAATCAGGTTTTATTAATTCGTAGAAAGGTTTTACTCTTTCTGCGTAATCCAAAATGTATGTTCGACCAAAATTTAGGAATCCCAGAATTGATTGTAAATTATTTAATGATTTTGGAGGTTGGAGCAGCGCACACTTTTCTAAAAAGTTAGCTGCTAGGCTTTTTCCTTCACTTTTCAGCTCATACCCTAAAAACAGGACATTGAGATGGGCAATTTTTGATTTTTTTGAAATTAAATTTATAGCCCTCAGAGGCGAATCCCATAATAATGGTGCTCACCCTGGTCAAGTACCTCGGTAAGTCATCGTCCGTCAGATAAATATCATCCACATAGGACAATGCTTCTTCATCCAAATTTTGGAGTAACTCTGTTACCCTTGCTGAAAACAACCCCAGGCTATTCTTATACCCTTGAGGGAGTCGACAAAATTGCCGTTGGGACCCTAGCGCTGAGAATGCGGTCAAATACCTGCTTTCAGGTGCTATATTTTGGCAGAAAAATCCATTTAAGATATCAAGTGCTGTTTTGTATTTTTGTCGCACAATGTTGTTCATTAATGCGGCACTGTGTGCATTTTGAACTGCAAATGTCTTTGTGCAAGTGTTTAAATGTCTGTAATCTAAAACTAAACAATATGTGTTGTCAGGTTTTGATACGGGAAACAAAGGATTGTTCATTGGTGAGGTGCAATTTTCGATCACCCCCTGGTATTCAAGTTGATCTAGGATCTCCCTGACTTGTTTTTTAGCTTCCTTATAGGATATTGCCTTTGAGCATTTGGTGAAACTTTTAACGAGATCACGTGGTGGGTTGAATCCTCATCCCAACCAGCATGATTTTTGTACAATGCTGGAGCTAGGGCAACCGCCCACTCCTGCGCATATGCATGTTTTAAATGTATGGGAACGAGGTCGAAAAATGCTGGAAAAATTACTGTTTCTCCCTTAGGGCACTCCATGACGAATGCTGGCGGCCAGTCTTGCTCTGCTAATAGGATGTCATATCCACATGACAGATTTTTCCAAAATAGACCTTTAATTTTCCTGGGCTTGTCCCCCTCCATCCGGAGTGTTATCTCATGTAACTTATGTGGGACACTTACCCGAGTATCAGGTGTTTCCACCGTAATATACTCACTCAACTCCGCTGTCACCAGAAATTCCTTCATGTTCTGGCGAGCTATTGTTACTTCTGCCGCGCTGTCTAGCATCGTCAGAGCCCATTCCCCGTTCAGAAGCTGTGTCCTCAGAATTCTGGGCATGTCTGATCTTAAGACCAGCTACCTTCTTCTTTTTGAACTGAGGTTTTTGTTTTTGTTTATCTTCTTTTTTAGGTGCGTAGTCCGCAGCGCGTTGCGTGTCTCTGGACTTTGTATGCTCCTCTTGTCTTTGTTCTGACCATCCTTCCCTCTCGGAGTTTTTTGATGAACCCTGAAAGGAACGAGAGGAACGAGTATCAGTATCCTGATACCTGTCAGGTTGTTTAATATTATCCCTATTCCAGAGGTTATACCTCCTTTCAGAGGGCTCCTGTTGAGGAGACCTGCCTCTGGATTGAGATCTGCTGTCTTTAAAATGTTGTTGTTTTTTATTTTCCCACTTCTTTTTAGAAGAAGTAGGTGTCTGCTTTGTAGTGTCCTTTTCAGGACTGCCCACCAGTTGTGGTTTTAATGCTTTCCCACCTAGACTGTCTCTGCCTGGTTCTGCATATGCTGTTTCAATTATTTTGGGTAGTTCGTGTGGTTAATCTACTGGACTGAACTCCCTTAGGCGTTGGCGGATCACCACTGAAGCTGCTTCCCCCTTAATGTTAGCTAGTATTATGGCTGATACCTGTTCGTAGTTATCTAGTAACTTCATCCCTAAGTTAAGGGCAGGCTCTGCTCCGTACTCATTTTGTATCTGTCTCAATACATCAGGTACTACTGCTAATGACGGGATAACATGTGTTCTGGTCTATATGGCAGCAAAGACTGTACCCCAAGAGATGCAGTCCTCTATTTGTGGTGTGATCCCCATGGGCAAGCAGATTGTTAGTATTCTGTGTTTATCACAGGTGGTAGTGTTCGGGAATACCGCCTCAAGCTGAGTGATTTTCTGAGCTATCCAGAATGGTATTTGTTCACGTTTTGCGGGCATTTTGCCCATTACCGCGTGTAATGTTTGAGGAGTAATTTTATTTCCTGTACCCTGAGCTGGAGTACTGTTTGCTGCACCTGGTGCAGGTTGGATTGTTAAAGTCCTCATGACAAATTGTGTTAAGTTTCTGTAGATTTTAATTAAATCTCTGTGTTGTATGAGTAAGTCTGGCTGTGTCATTGTGTCAATGTTAGGGTGCGGCGTGTAAGCTGCTAGTATTGGCCATGTGGCCCCGTCTCCCCTGAGCGGGCCTAATCTTACTCTTTCTTGTACGTGGGGTAGTGCGCCATTAAACCAGTAATAATGTTCCTGGTAAGTGAGTGGAATCTCTATGTCCTCAAATGGACAATATTCCGTGGTGCATCTCCTTCTATATAGTAGTAAAATGTCTTTGTTATTACATTTGCTGCTGGGAATGTAACCCATTAATAGAATACCTCTGTTTTATTTGATTCATGTGCCTCAATCACGAAAACTACAATGCCACCCTTGGCTTGTAAACCATTTTCTAATAGTCTTAGGGTGGCTGTCCTTCTGAATTTTGGTGCAATGTGTATTGCATCCGCAGGATCTTCTCCTTCTTCTGAAAAATTCAGTTCAACTCTCTCTGCCCTTACCTCGGTATCAGACATGTTTAGAGGAAGACGTGTTCCAAGGGAACTAAGATAAGATGTTATGCACAATTTTTAGGAACTCTATGTCCTTTCAAGCTTGAATAACCAACAGCCAATAAGTAGTATTTTTGTACTACTCAGCTGCAGCGGATTTCGTGCCCACCCACTCCAGACGTCTCTGGCGTTTTGTGAGTAGATTCTCAGAGAATAGCACGACTGAACTACTAAGATTCTACTGTTAAATAAGTACCCAACCAACGTTGGTGGCGCCATGTTGTGTAGTTCCTATAGTACCCATGCAGGACCTGCGCGTTTGAATAACATAAACTGCGGGATTGGTGGTAGACTGACTCTGTGCACCCCCACCGCGTATGTTAGCCGGATTTGCATTAGCTAGCTCACAGTGCCACTAGAATCTCCTCTTATCGGGGAGAGATTAGTTCCTGGCAACCTTAGATCATGACAACCCTAATCCCTCAGAATCGTGGAAACAATGTACTACTTTTCGCTCAGTCACTCGTGCTTACTTGTTCGGTTTGTCTCAGAGAGTTACACAGAATAAACAGTCTTGGCGTATCAATAAGTATTTATTGAACAGTTGTTATTCTGGTGTAGAATATATGTGCTGCAGTAACCAGCAGACAATAGCAGAGATATATTATCAGCAGTACGATAAAAGTGAAAGGGTAGTACAGTTCTACCATAGTGCAAGAATCATGAATACATACATGAATATAAAATGCAATATAAAAAGTGCGCATACTCCTACGATGCCTAACTAGATGTACCTAAGTGTACCTAGCATGTGTGTAGGTCTAAAAGCCTAAGAGCCAAGAATCCTTCTAGGATTTAGTCGAACCCCATTACCTGAATAGAGAGAGTGTGGGACCCCGTCCTGGTCTCGAGTTGGACAGCCCGCAAGGACTGTGTTAGACCGCTGTCAGCTGGAGCGACTGCATGCAGGAGCCTCAGCGTCTCTAGTCAGTGTGTCAGCATGGAAGTCTCGGTTCCCTCTATCTTATCGTGGCAAGATGTGGTGTATTTATACCCTAAAGTGTCTCCTCCCTTAGTATGGTTTGTATTGGTCTTTGTTGGACATGAGGAAGACGTCAGGGGTGAACTTTGTACATACATATTATGCGGGAGATGTAGCTGGTGAATGCTCATGCATAATTTATGAGTACATTGTAGGCCTGTGTTCGGGAAAAACCCTGCAGTGTTCTAACCACAGACTAGATAACGTTCAACCCTCAGAGCTCGTTGTGTACTGTAGGGAACTAATGTAGGTGAAAGATCATGCCTATATTAGGGCATAGGAGATCATGACTATAATAGGGCATATACGAATATGACCATAATAGGGCATATATGATTATGACCATATACGACATATATGAATGTGTCTATATTAGGGCCTCTATACAAAACATAACAGTAGGGGAAGTTGTGTATTGATCCATCTTAGTCTGGGTAGATGCAGGAGGGGAGACTTGGTGCGCCCCATCCCCAGAGAGCCTCAGATCTTTTTTTTAAAATTTATTTGAGTTTTATATAGCGCTGGCTAGACCCAGAGGTATCAGAGCGCTTTACATAAGGAAACAGCGTGTTACAAGTTACAAAAATAACCACATTAATAACAGAAAGGTTACAAATTCAATACAGGAGTTATTAGCGACCAGGAGAAACAAGATCCACAAAAAAGAAAAAGAGAAAAAGGCCAGGGAGAGCCGGGAGTCCACGGGAGGGAGTCAGCAGTGGGGAAAGAGACGAGACATAAGTCCAAGGTCCGGCTGGGTAGGTGACGGCCATAGCGGTGAGCCAGAGCCTGTCTCCCCTATAGCTGTCGGAGCAGCTCCACCGGGAATCGGACATACATTTTGGACTCCACCGGATAAAAATGAGGATCAGGAAGGGACCAAAAGTCTAGAGTCCAGAGACGGGCTGGTGGAGCTGGCAAGAGTGGAAGGATAGGAAGGGGAGCGAAGCTTGGCAGCCATCTTAAAGTCAGGCAAATCTAGTTTGGGCTATGGCGCAGGCTTGTGGCAGAAATGGCGTTCCACTCCCAGACCCTCTAAATGGCTGTCTGCTCACCTCCTAAGCGCTTGCCTCCAGTATTTGCACAAACTGAGAGAGTAGCGTGTGTATGCCAGTGGGTGCAGCACAGTAACCAGCGCCGCTCCCCGCGCCATGCAGGCTCAGGCCATCCGCCCTTGGAAGACTGTGGGGGCGGGATGCCAAAAGTCAGTCTGGGCCACAGCCGGGCCTCACGCAGTGCTTCAGCGGTATAGGGATGCGGGAGCCCCGCTCAGTGCTCCGTCAGACTCAGAAGGCGAGAGCTGTTCCCCAGCGCCAGTCACAGCCCCGGCACACGGCTACTCCTCAACTCGGTTCCGGAGATCGCGGAGGAGAGGTGGTAGGAGTGGGGAGAGCCGCTAGCTGGCTGACATTCACACAGCAGTGAGGCATTTCCGCCGAGCCAGCGGCCATGCTGGCAAAGGCTCCGTAGGCGCTCCCTCGGGAAAACTCGGGGGTGTGAAGCAGTGCACCCGGATCATTCCTGGAGTCCGCAGCAAGTGATCAAACACAGCCGCTGATGGAATCAAGGAGGAAGGGTCAGGCCCGCTTGTCACGTGGCCAGCACGAGCAGCCGATAAGGGGGGTTAGACCCACCGCCCCACACCATGCAGTGTCCGAAGGCAAGGGGGGCACCCCCAACACCAGTCAATCTCCAGTCCGAAGAACGACCAGCCCCAGCCAGCAGGCCATCTCCTCAGGGGGTCCCAGCCCACCCTATGTGCTGGAGCAACTGAAGGCACCACACCCTTAGGACGGGGGAAGAGGGGGCAGCATGGCTAGGAATGCAGAGCTCACGGGATACCCCCGCACGGATCGCATCCTACCTGCACCGGGGTGGGGAAGCCCTGCTAGTATATCCACTGCTCCTGGCCAAACCAGGAGGCATGGGCACAGCCGCTGGCCATCACAGCATGCAGAGCCAGCATGAGCGCCGAGTAGCTGCCTGACTTCAGGATCACTACACACAGCCGGGGTCCTCCCCTCGCGTGTCTGGCCACAGCCCCGATGAGCTGTAAAGGCTGTGTCTTAGTCATCCCACAGCTGCCCCCAGGTGTGAGAGAGCCGCGGCTGTCATCTTGTCCGAGAGTCGGCTCTGGGTCATCTCCAATAAAACAGACCGGGAGCACTCCCGACAGCTCCAACATGCATAGGTAGGGTGCACAGAGTCTCCCCCTCTGGAGAGGCTCAGTGTAGATGGCCAGGATGCCACTGTCTGGCAGGATGTTGTTGGATATGATGTGGGCACCAGGAACTTCCTCAGAGCTTGGCCACTGACTCAACTAAAGTTTAACACAGACTCCTGGCTTCCACTGTGATTATGGTTGACAACATGAGGCCTGCTTTTGCACCTTTCTATGAATTTCTCCATTCTGACTTTGGTGACTAGTTTCTGCCTTCCAGTAGAGAGGTGTGTACTTCGCCTTTGGCTGCCAGGCAAGTCTCCTGGTTTGACTGTGGGCTAGTTACAGCGACACCTCTTCTCACATTGGGCAAGCCACATCATGCTTTTGACATTAAAATGACTTATTCTAGAAGTACACTTGTTCAATACTCTCTGTCTTCTGTTTTTCATTCTTGACAGTGAGTCGTAGCGTGCCACAGCAACACAGTGCCATCCTGTACCTGAGAAAGTCCAGTCCAGGTCTTCCAACAACCATCCTGCATAAAACAAGGGTCTTGCTGTCTCTTTTCCTCTCATCCCACATGCTCTCCTTCACTTTCTTGGAAAATGGTGCTCCCTATTCTCTTAGCTACTGATACTGGGAGTAGATGGAATTAGAATTGCTGTCCTTTGAAACACACTGAGGGTCGTCCTTTGAACCACACTATTTTAGCTACAACAAAGCAGTTTACAACAGATCAGCCCAAAGTAAGGTGTATGCTAATATATTTGAGTAAAGATGCATTATTGTGTGCAACACCCTTAGTTGTGATTCAAAGTCCTTGATTTTCCAATTTTCAGATTTAGGAACAACAATTTACAATGTTTGTGTAAGTAAACATACCAGACTAGCGCTGCATACTGGACTACTGACACTTTAACAAAGATCAAGAGATATTATTGCTTATATAATTCAGTAAATAACACATAAGGTACACCTGGCTGAATGTGGAAGGAAGGGGGAAGGATGAGAAAGGAAGGTGGTGTAATGTCAGAAAAAGCTAAAAGGAGAAATCCTTTCAGGACGAGGACCCTCACTCACCGTTAGGTGACATGCTCCATCCAATGGGTTCCCTCCTCACACCGAGGTGTGGGCTACAACTCCCCGAGGGGAGGAGCTGAGGTGTTTTCTCAAGATGAGCGGTGACAAGAGGCAAGTGAGGGGCAGAATGCAAAAAAATGTAGTAAAGTGGTGGTTAAAATTGTCTCCGTGGATCCCCTAAAACTTTATTGGGTGATCTCAGGGACAAAGTTACAAGAGAGGACTAGGGATTAAACCAAATATATCCCTAACAGTGGTTTCGGCCATAGGTCAGTCCCCTAAAGGGATCCAGCGGCATTCGTCAGGACCTTAATTGTAGTTAGTCACTCTGCACGTGTGTTTAAAGAAACGTGAATATACTGGCCACCACAGGAACAGGGCGGTCAGGTTATCAACAACCTGTGTGCTTCTAGGGTTTTGTCTGTATGAAAATCAAAAGTATAATCATAATCTTCAATATATAACAATCCGACATTACCAAGACAAACTATGATGTAAATGTGTGTTCTCTATTTTTCTTACCTATAAGTGGAAGTGGAAAGCCAACTCTCCATGCTCTAGTCTAGATACGTCTCATAATGCCCAGCTAAAAGAAAAACTAAATTTACAGCAATGTGGCTATTTTGTGCATATGTATGTAGATCAACACATTCTGTGATGTGCTGGTATCCATAAACAAGTGTTTGGTATGATGCAAAATATCTAGGGCATCTCTGCACCAAGATCGCAAAGAATGTATATGCTAGCTTATATGGCATTGTCTATATTACTCTCATATCCAAAGGTTATTGATTCAGGTTATCACTCGATCGGGTTGTTGCAAAAGACATATGATCGGTAATTTATGTCAGGAAGTTGTGGTGATTATTTATAATATGATCGGGCTATCCAAAAGCCCCTACCGGTGTGGCAGTCTAACTTTACAAAATGTAATAACAGTTGTGCATACCAGAGACCCTAGTACGTTCCAGTGAAAGAGCCCAATTAAAGCAGCTACCCGCTGCGGTTTACCCAAGCGGCATTGTATGTCAGACAATTAAAATGCGCTTAGACTAATTGGAAAACGCCGATCAACATGGAAGTGTGCCTTACCAAATTACGGAAGTAAATATGCACATTACATGACCGGGAGCCTGGTGCGGTCTACTAAAGGAGCCCAAATGACTCTAAACCACAAGAGACATGCTGCGGTTTCACTATAGCCGCTTACCTTCATTAGCGCAGTGCACACCTAACGGACGTCCTGGTGAGAGTGGAACTCGAGCTGCCTGGTCGCTGTACATGATGTAATCGCACCGCGTGATCAGCGTCACGTCTCACGTGGGCTAATCTGCTTCGCATAGATGTCTGGGACATGTAGTCCCGCTTATCGGGAACAATATCGTGGCATTAATCATGTTGACAATATGTAAATTTACTGGTAGCCACCGTCCCTCTTGAGTCAAAAGACGTATGAAACGAACTGGTAAAACGGGGAGGCCCGGGTGTACATGTGGTATGGCTATCATGTTGCTCATGCTGAGTCAAAACAGGCACAGTAACAATAACTCAGGTACTGCAACTATGGGTCTTTGAAACAATAGTGACCGACTAGCAGGGGCGGGGCTCCCATTGTCACTCCTTCATGTGAAGCTATAAATAGCTGATCTCAATAGGGACACGGAAGTTGTAGGGATCCACCCTCCACGTAACTGTTCTATTCCCCTATGTCTCTACCATGGGTGGAGTGGCTGTACACTGCCTTGCTGTAGTATGGAGTGAACCCTAAGGTGTATGAATACATGTTAAGTGCCTATGCTCATTTTCAGGATGCATGTTAGTGTATAAGGCAACATGTTTATCTAGCTAAGCTGGTCCAGGGAATCTCATCATTGAGCCCTAGCTTATCACTCCTTAGCTTAAACATCCAGCGTTGTGGAAAAGTACACTTTCCAGTGGCCCCATTGTGGATGTATATTATTAACCAGAAGATGTCATTGGCTGTGTGGCCCTGATCTGCAAAGTGCCTGGTTAGTTTGGTGTTTAATTTCTGACATCTTACAGCACTCCTATGCTCTGTAATCGGGCCCGATTCACAAAAGTAGTCTGAGACAAAATCCTAACTTTACGACTTTCAGTTTTCACAAAGAGCATTTAGGAATCCTAACTTTACTACTCCTAAATGCCCTTTGCGAATACCGAAAGTCGTAAAGTTAGGATTTTGTCTCAGATCTAACATTATGACCGCCACTTAATCACCTGTGTCCAAGATCTGACTCAGTAGCTTACATTTAATAATATATTTACTAATGTTATCTTCAGTAGGAAGCAGCTACCAATTTCAGTTTTAAACTCTTTGAATTATTTATTGCAAACCCAATTCACTACTGAATTGTAATAAATATTTTTTTAAATGTTAGCTGACAAGTAGGCAGGGCCCTTCTTTGTTTCCTCAGCTAGACAGGCTCCAATCCAAGTTGGAGGGGCTATTCCAAAAACTGGTTGAGATTGGCCACAGAGAATGGGTTTCTCAAGAGAAGAAGGGTTTCACCATCTTGAATTTAGGCAGAGAGAGGCACTGTGGAATTGTTTGCTGTAGGGCACACGGGAAGTGTTGCAAAAATGGGTATGGTCGCCCCTGGGATGTTTACCCTATTGGTTAGGGAGTGGCCAGAAGTTGCCCCCACTCACAGGCTGGTGCCAGGCATAAATGTGGCATAAATGTGGTGCCCACAGTACGCTCCTCCTTTCTGGAACTGTGGAAGAACAGAAGAGGACTGGACCTGCTGTCTGTGACCTGAAAAGAGGAAAGAAGTCTAGACCTGCTCTCCCTCTTGTACCCAGGACAAAGTAGGGGACTCCATGGATCATGATGCTGACCTCCTTTTCAAGCTCAAGGGATACAACAAGCTATAAGATGTGTTTCCTGCAACTGCCCAGCTGACCAGTTCTAGCTGGACCTGCCCTTGTCCCTGCTACTAGCCTCTGCTAGAGTTAGCCTTGATCCCCAAAGAGCTGTCCCCGGGGCCCTGGACCCTTGGCTGGTGTCAAAGTTTACTCTTTATATCATCTCCTCTGTGACTTTGAAACTTTTGGTTCCAAAGTCTTCCAGAGGACTGGGACCAATCAGATGAAGCTGCATTGCCACTGGGCCAAAGATTCAGGTAGCTCTAGATCTGTGCTTTTTCACAGCAGCAGATCCAATTCAGCAGTGTGGAGAAGGTATTCAGTCTCATGTAGCCCTCTTCAACTTTAGCCTGGAGCCTTGCCCTGCTGGAAGAATCTGCGCTCTAAATAAGTGACTAATGGCCTAATTTAGAGTTTGGCAAAGAGGTACACTGTCTCAAAAGTGACCGAGTACCCTTGCCGCCAAACTAAAGATCAGCCTGCCTGATTTAGAGTCAGGCAGACCTTCAGTATGTCAACGGCAGAGACTATTCCATCTCCGCCACACCATACATCTTCAATGGCCTTGCACAGTAAGGGCCATCTCAGGCTTTGCTATTTGTCTGCCCGTCCTATTTAGAGTGAGCAGACAAATGGCAAGTTTTCACGGTGTGTAAGGGCAGTGAAAACTGTAACATGGCCCCCACACCATTGAAGAAAACTCCCATGGTGGCGAGGGGGTCATTGATTTTTTCATTTTCAAAAACAAAATCCTGTTTGACAAAACATTGAGAGTTTGACGTATGGCTCCATCATGTTAACGATGCAGTCCATCAAATTTTCAATGCATTTACAGGATCTGCCATGACGGCGGTTCCTGGAAATGCAAGAGATGTCCCCTAGGCCAGTGTTCATCTCTAAATTTGGTTTGCACAGTACTCTCGCCATGGCAGGAGTAAAGAACTCCACCAAGACTATAGTATATACTCGGCCTGTCTACCAAAGTCTAAATAAAGCCCTAAGTCAGCACATAGAAATCGTCAGAGGGAAAATGTTCCAAAAGTATTTGGCCAGCATGGGACCTTCTCTAGGAGTGAAATTCAAATTTCTCCAGCTTTAAGCTTTTCCACCAAAAGTCACCGGCTTCACCAAAACCTAGTCCAGCCGCTATCCGACAACGTGGAGCCATCTTCGGTGACAGCCTGCTTTCTTGCCCATCTGAGGATTTTTTAGTTCCATTTCAGAGACTAAATCTGAAAGTAAAACTTCTGAACCTGGTTGAATCTGGTTTCTGTATCCAACTCACGATTCATTGGGGTCAGTCTTAACATACTCCTAGGTAACGGTCAAGGGCAACCTGCTGACCGTAGTTGGTGCTTGACCTTTTTTGATGCTTTTTAGCTATTTTGATTGTTCAACTTTGAAAATTCACATCTCTGGCTCTGGTTTTTTGTCATTCTGGTGATGTTTTATTTGTTACCAATCTACTCTATTTATCTAAATTGGTTTGGGATTTTTCTTGTTTTTTTTTGTACTTTATTTCTGTTTTTGTACTGATTAAATGCTTTACACATTGCCTTGAAGTTAAGTCTGTCTGCTGTATGCCATAGCTGCCAGGGGGTTGAGCTCAGGCTAATCTGTTTCAACCTACCAAGAGTTTTTGTTTTTACTTGAGGTGGGCATAATGCCCTTATTTCTTGCAGGAACCAATTGGCTGTGCAAACATTATACTCAGATGCATTGGAAAGAACAAAAGATTGCTTTCACTTCCCAGTGTGAAGATATGTAGTGATTTCCACATCAAGGTTTGAGAAAAATACTGTTTGTAACCTGTGGAATCCCTTCAATCCCTAGCCAATAACTTTATTGAGAGTTTGAAAATGTTTCCAGTGAGAAAGGGGTAGACCAGTTACAACTGTACCAGCCATATGGCCTCAAAGATTAATTTATCCTCTCACAATGAAAGAAGAAGAGTTGTCCATGACTAAAGGAAAATTTGCAGAAGGGGGTTTATTCAACATTCTACTTCACAGGCAGATGCCCCTATCTTCTTCATTCCAAAACATGAGGGGAGTACCAGCCTTGTATTGCTTACAGAGAACTGCATGTAATCACCATAAGCAATAGATATCTGTTACCTCTCATAACCATTCTCTTAGACTAGAAAAGATCTGCAAAATCTTGTCCAAACTAAGTTTGAGCAGTCCCTATAATTTGGTGAGAGTAAGACAGAAAGACTTCAATATAGGCATTTCGAATATTTAGGTATGCCCTTTTGACTGCATAACATTTCCATAGCATTCCAACATTTTGTCAAAAGATGTGTTGGATATATGTGTTAGATATCTTTTCATCTCCGTGTTTGCTCCTTTGCAAGTGTGACCCTGCACACCTTCTAGCAAATTATTTTATTGTAGGGTGGCTAGTACTGAGGGCAGAGGGCAACCCCACCTAGTTCCTTTTCCTATAGGACATTTTCTTGACATTGCCCCATTTAGTCTTAAACTTGGTGGGGAGAAATCCTAAAAGAGGATTTTCCAGGATCAAAAAATTGTCCTATTTGCATCAGGCAGTACATTGAATAAAACAGGCCACTCAAAAGGACCAAAAGCTTTCTTACCATCTACTGATAGCACTGTTATTGGTTCAGGGCTCCTTGGTACCATACAGGCATTATTAGACAATCAACACAGAATAAATCTGAGCAAATCAAAAATAGTAATCTTTAGGAAACAACTATGGAAAACATTACCTGGCTCTTTGTATATAAACAATAAAGCAACTACCATTGAAGCAGAGTACAAATATATACATATAATTCACTGAAAAAAACAAAGGTTACAGGGACGTTATAGTTAGGCTTAGATTTCACTCGTACAAAACCAGTGAAATTCAGCAGTTACAGTTACCTCAGTTAGCTGTAACGTATGCCCTTGCAATGCACTGCTTGTGACCTCACATATTACATCACTCATGACATTGTCAGTGACATCACTGATGACATCATCTAGTGATTCTGAGTGTTTTCTAAACGTTTATAAGTCTTCAACATATATACCAAGGTACCACAACAGTTAAATTAGTATAGTTTGTGTACTACTAATGAGTGATTCCATTTTTAAACATTAATTATGTGAGTGTCTGGGTAACTGTGTGTAGGGAGTAGCCCTAGACCTCTTACCTGGTCTGCTGAGCCACTCCGCCACCATTGCCACAGCACATAGGGACCACTCTTGGTCCTCCAGCTGAGCAGCAGCGATTCGAACCTGGTTCTTGCCAGTCATGTGCTGCGCTCTGCACCTTCCTCTCGTGCCTGCCTGTCTCCTTGCTCACTCCTCATCTTTGCCCTCTCATCTGGGACTTTTTCTTTTCCTCCTATCGGCCCATTTGTTTTCTGCTCCTTTTTCTTTCTCTCTCTGTGCCCTTTTACTTTCTCTCTCTGTGCCCTTTTACGTTTTCTGTTTCTTTTTTCTTTTTCTCTCACTTTGGCTTTGGCTGTTCTCTTTTCTCTCCATTCTCACCCTCGCCGATCTCCTCGGCCGCCCCCTTGCCATGCTTTTTTCCCCTCCGCCGACAGTTTGATCCGGTCCCCACCTCCCTGCCTAGCCCGTGCTCACCCGGCTCCCGGACTGCCCCTCACACCTCCCAGGGCAATTTAATGTGGGCTGCTTTGCGGCTGCGCCGCCGGCGTACTGAAGACGTGCCAAAGGCAAGCCTGTGTGTGCCCATCCACACCTGGACTGCACCCAGTGTCAGGACCCCTGCATCTCCAGGTTGCCACTGGTACAGAGCCTACAAGATTCAGAAACTCAAACCCAAGATGCCAGCTGAAGCATCGCCTAACCACGCTCCACGCAAGGACCCTTCACCTGCCTCAACTGCCACTTCTGCTGCAACGTAAGAACCCCCACAACCACCACCCAGCATACTCCCAACCATACACCACAGCTTCACTGTGCGCTACTCAACATCAGATCCCTCTGCAGGTACGCCACAGAAATCTGGGACACCATAACCAACCTCGTCCTAGACATAATGTTTATCACAGAAACCTGACTCACCCCGTCAGCACCCGACATCGCCACTGATACACTGCCCGGATACAAGATGATCCACCGTGACTGCCCCATCAAACTTGGCAGAGGCACCACCATCATCCAATAGAACTCCCTCAACTGTACCGCCTCAGACTACAACACTACACCTCAACTTCCAGGTTAAACCAGACACCAAAACCACCGTTAGAAGAACCCTCACCTACAGACCTCCTGGCCCCCAACCCTGCAGCGCCATCCCAGACTTCATCGCCCCCCTGGCAATAGACTCCAACCACTACATCTTCACGGGAGACCTGAAGTTCCACCTCCAAGATCCCAAGGACACCAACTCCCCGCTTCTCAAAAATATGAGCATCATGTGCCTCTCTCAACTGGTCAGCGCCCCCACACACATCACAGGACACACACTGGACCCCATCTTCTCCATCAACTGTGGAGACAAATTCTCACACACCACAGAGCTAACCTGGACTGACCACAGCACCGTCCACTCCACCATCGACTGGCCGTGAGTAACCCCAACAAAACACCCCACCCTCCCTTGCCACAACAGGGGCAAAGTCACAGAACACCTCTGGACCATCGCCCAAAAAAGAAGCAAGACCGTCCCCTCCAAGTCCCTCGAACTCAGTGTCCAAAATGTTTCAAACTGGATCTCTGTTGCCGCCAACACCATCACCCCACGGAAGAACACTACCATCAGCAGACCCGCCAAGCAAACCAGTTGTTTCACCTCTGAGCTACTGACCCTCAAACGCCACTGTAAGAAGCTGGAGAGACACTGGCACTACAACAAGACCCCCACCAACCTCAAGCCCTTCAGGTTCACTCTCAACAGCTATCACCACCATCTCAGAGACCAAGAAAGAAGGCCTCACCATCCACATTGAGGCAAGCCCCAATCGCACCAAGGAACTCTTCAGCATCGTCAAAGAATTCTCCTGCCCCTCTGCCACTGAGAACATGATTCGCCCCTCTCAAGCCCTCTGCAACACTCTAGCAGACTATTTTCACCATACAATCTCTGACATCTACAGCAACTAAGACCCCCAACCCACTATCCTCAACTACTGCCACACCCAAACCAACGACTCCTACCCCCACCGGATCTCCAACTGGAAGCAACTCTCTATCGAAGACATAATCTCCATCATGAACTCCATTGACTCCGGATCCCCCTCAGACCCCTGCACGCCTACAACATAAGAAGAGAAGTACTCTGAGGCTCCGTCACTGAACTCTTCAACACATCCATCACCACAGCCACCGTTCCCTATTCCTGGTAGCACGCCGAGGTCAAATCCCTCCTGAAGAAACCCTCAACCAACCCCAACAAACTCAAAACTACCACCCCATCTTACTTCTCCCAATCCCCGCCAAAGTCTTGGAAAAAGCCATCAACCTGATCAAAGCAACGGATGACATAAGATGCCTCCTTGACCTAGAGGGAACAGCCACCCTCATCCTCCTCAAACTATCGGCAGCCTTTGACACTGTCTCCCACCACACCCTAATGACCAGACTCCACCACATCGGCATCCAGGGCAATACACTCGACTGGAACACCTCCTATCTCTCCGGCTGAACACAGAGCAATACACCTACAACCCTTCTCTTCCGCGCCCAAGTGTATCATATGCTGGGTTCCCCAGGGCTCCTCTCTCCGCCCCACCCTCTTCAATACCTACATGATGCCACTAGCAGACATCACCCAAACCCACAGACTCAACATCGTCCTTTACACCGACGGCACCCAACTCGTCTTGTCTCTCGCAGAAGATGCTAAAACCACAAGAGCGAATTTCCAAAACACCATGATCAACATCGCCACCTGGGTGAAGACCATCTGCCTGAAACTCAGTTCAGACAAAACAGATGTCATCATCTTCAGAAACAAGCACTCCCCCTGGGATGACACTTGGAGGCCCTCTGCTCTCGGCCCCGCGCCCACCCCCACTGACCATGTACGCAACCTCAGAATCATCCTGGACACCCATCTGTCCAGGAAGCATTAGATCAATACCGTCTCCTCTGCCTGGTTCCACACCCTCCACATGCTTCTCAAGATCTTCTGATGGATCCTGGTCTCATCCAGGAGCACAGTCACCCAGGCCCTCATCTCCAACCGCCTCAACTACAGCAATGCACTCTACACCGGAACCACAAAATAGCTCCTGAACCGCCTCAAACCATCCAGAACTTGGTGGCAAGACTCATCCTTAACCTCCCCAGAAGAACCAGCATCACCCCTCACCTCAGAGCTCTCCACTGGTGCCCCGTCCAGGAGAGATGCCTCTTCAAATTCCTCACACACGTCTAGAAAGCCCTCCAGAATTCCGGACCTGTCTAAGTCAACAACCTCCTAACATTCTACCAACCAACCAGAGAGCACCAATCCTCCTCCCTCACCTTGTCCCACATCCCCTGCATTAGTCTAGCTGATGTGGAGGTTTTTCCTTCTCCTACATCACTGCATAGGCCTGGAATGATCCTCCCCCTCCACCTGCACACCTTCCCATCTCTGAAGGACATCAGGATGCAACTCAAGACCTTTCTCTTTGACCACCATCGCTCTCTGACCAAGGCTTGAACCACCCCCAGCACCTGGATACCCCCGGGGGTTACAAGCCAAGCTCTACAAGACCCTCTGATTGATTGATACCTGTGTGTGAGTGTGTGTGTGTGTGGCTGTATGCATGAGCGAGTGTGTGACTGGCTGTATGGGTGAATTAGAGGGTCTGGGTGAGTAAGTGACTGTGTGAGTGGCTGCATGGGTGAGAGTAGGTGTGTAAATGGTGTATGGATGAGTTATTGGCTATATGAGAGACTGTATAGGTGAGTTAGTGGGTGTGTGAGTGGCTGTTTGAATTAGTGAGTGGGAGTATGGGTGAGTGAGTGAGTGACTGTGAGTAGCTGTGTCTTTGGCTGTATGAGTAAGTGAGTGGCTATATGGGTGAGTGAGTGACTATAAGTAGCTGTGTGGTTGAGTGAGTGGGTGTATAAGTGGTGTATGGATGAGTGAGTGGTTATGTGAGAGACTGTATGTGAGGGAGTGGGTGTGTGAGTGGCTGTATGGGTAAGTAAGAGAGAGCATGAGTGGTATAAGGGTGAGTAAGTGGATGTGTGAGTGGCTGTATGGGTGAGTAAGTGAGTGTGTGAGAGGCTGTATGGGTGAGTATATGCTTGCCTTGGTGACAGTTTAGGTGAGTGAGTACATGGGTTAGTATGTGTATGGGTGAGTGAGTGGCTGTGTGAGTGGCTGAATGGGTGAGTGATTGGGTGTGTGAGTAGCTGTATGGGTGAGTGACTTGGGGCCTGATTTAGATCTTGGCGGAGGGGAATACTCAGTCACAAACATGACGGATATCCTGTCTGCCGTATTACGATACCAATATATCCTATGGAGATCGTAATATGGTGGATGGGATATCTGTCACATTTGTGACAGAGTATTCCATCCACCGAGATCTAAATAAGACGCTCAGTGTCTCAGTGGTTGTTTTAGTGTATGAGTGGGTGTGTGAGTGTCTGTATGACTGGGTGTGTGAGTGGCTGTTTTGGTGAGTGAGTGGGTGTATGAGTGGGTGTATGGGTGAGTACATAGTTCTTTCAGTGGCTGTATATTAGAATGTGTGAGGGTATGAGTAGCTACATAGGTGAGTGTGTGGTTGTGTGAGTGGCTCTATGGGTGTATAAGTGGGTGTGTGAGTAGTTATATGGGTGAGTGAGTGGTTGTGTGAATAGTTATATGGGTCTGTGAATGGGTATGTGAGTGGGAGTGTGGGTAAGTGACTGGGTGTATGATTGGTTCTGTGGATGATGTCATCAGTGACATAATTTGAGTATCATCAGTGATGTTATCAGTGATGTCACTGACCATGTCATGAGTGATGTAATATGTGAGGTCATAAGCAGTGCATTGCGGGGGCGTCAGTTATAATTAACTCAGGTAATTATAACTGCTGAATTTCACTGGTTTTGTATGAGTGAAATCTGAGACTAACTATAATGTTGCTGTAACCTTTGTTTTTTTTGTGAATTTCTGATTTTTTTAAATCTATTTCCTAATTATAACGTCCCTGTTACCTTTGGTTGTTTTAATGAATTTCTATGTATTTTTAATGTTATTTCCCAGCTATAACGTCCCTTAACCTTTGGTTTGTTAAGTGAATTGCTAAGGTTTTTTCCATTTTATTTCCAAACTGTAACCTGAGTGGGTGTGTGAGTGTCTGAGTGAGTCTGGGAGTTATGTTATGTTAAAATCACTTATTAAGCGCACGTACACCAAATGGTTTCATGGCGCTAGAGTCACGGCGAGGCAGCGGCAGGGAGTGGCTGCATAAGTTTCATACTGGGTATGTGAGTCAGTGTGTGAGTGTCTGAGTGGGTCTGTGAGTGAGTGTGTGAGTGTCTGAGTGGGTACATGAGTGTCACAATGGGTCTATGAGTGTATGTGTGAGTCTCTGAGTAGGTTTGTGAGAAGGTATGTGAATCTCAGAGTGGGCCTGTGAGTCGATACATGAGTCACTGAGTAGGTCTGTGAGTGGATGTGAAAGAGTAGATGTATTTCTGTAAGTGGGTACAGGAGTGTCTGAGTGGGTCTGTGAGTGGGTGTATCTGTCTGAGTGGGTCTGGTAGTAGGTGCATGAGTGTCTGAATGGGTGTGTGATTGACTGAGACTAAGTTGTTCTGTGAGTGGGTGTGAGAATGTCTGAGTGGGTCTGTCAGAGGGTGTGTGAGTGTCTGAGTAGGTCTGTGAATGGGTGCAGGAGTCTGAGTGGGTCTGTGAGTGGGTGCATGAGTGTCTAAGTGGGTTTGTGAGTGGGTGTGTGAGTCTCTAAGTGGGTCTCTGAGTGGGTGTGAATTGTCTCAGTGGGTCTGTGAGTGGGTGTGTGAATCTCTGAGTAGGTCTGTGAGTACGTGTGTGCGGGTCTGAGTGGATCTGTCAGTGGATATGTAAGTGTCTTAGTGAGTCTCTGAGTAAGTACATGAGTCTCTAAGTGGGTCTGTGAGTGAGTGCATGAGTCTCTGAGTGGGTCTGTGAGTGGCTGCATGAGTTTCTGAGTGGATCTGTGAGTGGGGGTATCAGTGTCTGAGTGGGTATGTGAGTAGGTGCATGATTCTCTGAGTGGGTCTGTGAGTTGGTGTATGAGTGTCTCAGTAGGTATGTGAGTAGGTGCATGAGTCTCTGAGTAGGTCTGTGAGTTGGTGTATGAGTGTCTCAGTGGGTCTGTGAGTGGGTGAGTGAGTCTCTGAGTGGGTCTGTGAGTGGGTGTGTGAGTGTCTAAGTACCCTCTGATTTTCCCTTTTCTGCTTGTTTTTCTGCCCTCTGTTTTGCCTTTCCAGCTTGTTTTTCTGCCCTCTGTATTGCCTTTCCTGCTTGTTTTTCTGCCCTCTATTTTGCCTTTTCCCCTCATTTTTCTGCTCTCTGTTTTGCCTTTTCTGCATGTTTTTCTGTCCTCTGTTTTGCCTGTCTCTGTTTGTTTTTCTGCCCACCAGGTGTCGTTCCATGCCAATGGGGTGGTTCAGAGGACGAGGACTTCTGTCTTCTCCGAGTTGAGCTTTAGGCAGCTGTTGCTCATCCAGGCTGCAACATCTTGCATTCCTTCCTGGAAGTTGAGTCTGGTGGTGGCAGGGTCCTTGGTGAGGGGGAGGATGAGATGGGTGTCATCCGCGTAGGATACTATGTTGAGGCCGTGCTGACGGACGATGGCGGCGAGGGGGGCCATGTAGATGCTGAAGAGGGTAGGGCTGAGTGATGATCCCTGTGGGACTCCACAGTGGATTTCCATGGGTTCGGAGAGGAAGGGTGGCAGTCTGATCCTTTGGCTTCTACCGGTGATGAATGATCGGATCCAGTCGAGTGCGGTTCCTTGTATGATGGCATTGTTTAGTCTGGCTGTGAGTGTGCTGTGGGAGACGGTGTCGAATGCTGCCAACAGGTCGAGTAGAATCAGGGCTGCGGTGTGGCCTTGGTCTAGGAGGGTGCAGATGTCATCTGTGGCGGCGAGTAGGGCGGTCTCGGTGCTGTGGTTGCTGCGGAATACAGACTGGGATGGGTCGGGGATGGCATTGTCTTCGATGAACCTTGTAAGTTCTGCGATGACAGTCTTCTCTGCGGCTTTCGCTGCAAAGGGGAGGAGCGAGATGGGCCGGTAGTTCTTAATGTCCGACGGGTCTGCTGAGGGTTTCTTGAGCAGGGGCCTGACTTCTGCGCATTTCCAGTCATTGGGGAAGGTGCCGGTCTCGAAGGTGGTGTTGATGGTGCGTTGTAGTTTGGGTGCGATGGTGGTGGCGGCTCTGTGGTAGATGTGTGGTAGGCAGGGGTCTGTGGGGGCCCCTGAGGGGATGCCTTTCATGGTTGAGGCGGTCTCTTCTGTCGTGATCGGTGTCCAGGAGGATATGGTGGGCTGGCTGGTGATACCGGCGGTCGGGATGGTGGCGGAGTCGGGCGTCTGGTCGTTGAAATTGTCGTAGAGGTTTTTGATCTTCAGGTGGAAGTAGGATCCGAGCTTGTCGCAGAGGTCCTGGGAGGGGGTGATGTCCGTGGCTTCGCTGCGGGGCTTGGTGAATTCTTGGATGATGCTGAAGAGTTCCTTGGAGTTGCTGGAGTTGGTGAGGATTTTGTTGTGGATGAAGGTCCTTTTGGCGGTTCTGATGCAGTGGTTGTATTTTGTCATGGCGTCCTTGTAGGTGGTGTAGTTTTCAGGTGTCTTGCTGTTTCTCTAGTTCTTCTCCAGGCGTCTGCAGGTGCGTCTGGCTTCTTGGAGGTCGGTGGTGCAACCAGGCGGCTTTCCTGGGGTGCTGTTTGTAAGGGTTGCGTAGTGGGGCGAGCTTGTCTGCGCAGTTGGAGATCCATGTGTGGAATTTCCTGGCTGCGAGGTTGGTGTTGGTTGCAGCGGTGGGGGTTGTGCGGTTGAGCGTGGAGTTAAGTTGCTACTCAGTGACTCTGCTCCAGTTTCTCCGTGGGGGCGCGGAGTGGGTTTGGGTGGTTTGGGTTTGTCGATGAGGAAGTGTACGGAGTGGTGGTCGGTCCATGGGGGTTGCATGGTGTGACTGAAGTGGACGCTGTTTTCTCCTGCGAAGATGGGGTCAAGGGTGTGTCCTGCCTTGTGGGTGGATGTGGTGACAAGTTGTTTGAGTCTGATGCTGGCGAGGTTGTCACAGAGGGTGGTAGAGCTGGGGTCGCTGGGGTTGTCGAGGTGGAAGTTCAGGTCTGCGATGAGTATGTAGTCCATGGCAGTGATGGCTTGGGTTGCGACGAGGTCGGTGATGGCGTCTGCGAAGAGGGCCCATGGGCCGGGGGGCCTGTAGGCGAGGGTGCCGCAGATTATGGAGTTGGGGCTGGTCTGGACCTGGAAGGGCAGGTGTTCGGTGGCGGGGAAGGTTTCACTGTAGGTGGTGAGGCGGAGGGAGCTTTTGTGTGCGTTGGCGATGCCTCCTTCCAGGTGGTTGGGGCAGTCCTTCCTTTGGATCTTGTATCCGTCCGGGATGGCTATGGCGATGTCAGGGGCGGAGGAGGCGTTGGTCCAGGTTTCCGTGAGGAAGGCGACGTCGGGTGAAAGTGAGTCCAGGATGTTCCAGATCTCCACAGCGTGTCTGTGCAGGGAGCTTACATTTAGGAGGATGAATTTTAGGGCGTCAGCGGTGTTGGCGGCCGGGGCGGTGGTGAAGGTCTGGCAGCAGTGGCGGCAGGAGAACTGGCCATGGGTCGAGTTCGGCGTGGACCGCTGGCAGTCGTTTTTTCTTCCGGGGTTGAGTGCGAGGAGGGCGGCTGCATCATAGCGGTAGATGGTTTGAGATCCAGGGTTCCTGGTGCTGGTCGCGTTCGGGTCGCTGACGGGCACAGACGGGCTTGCCTTTGGCGAACCAGTGGCACGACCGCGCAGCGGCCGCCATTAAATAAAGAGGGGGGAGGGACATGCAGCTGGGAGGCGGGAGCGGGGACCGGCGTGAGGGAGGGGCCGCAGGGGCAGCAGCGGCCCCTCTTAATCTACATATGTTTTCTTTGCAGGCACTCTGGCTCACAAACTAAAACTGGCCCAACAAGCCAAACATAAAACATCTTGCGTATGCACCCCAGTGCAACAAAATGTAAAATTGACCTAGCAGTGAGCCACACAAAGTACTATTTTGAGGACATGATAATTGACCACTAGGAAAAAAACAATAATCTCAATTTTCTATAACAATAGCTATGATTGTCTTTCATTCACTTTGCCCTTCATACATATCACAATCCTCCTAAAAGTTGGAAGGAAGCCCAAAGAAAAAACTAGACTGCATATGTAATGTTTCAGTTTTACTACATAAACATCGGAAAGACCCATTTATGGTCACATGCTAATGGAAACCTATAAACAAATTCATAATGAATAGAATACATCTCAATCTGCATAGGCTTTCTTTGCATGCTCTCTGTGTCACAAAATAAAAGTGGCACAACAAGCCCCAAAAAAAACATTCTTTCTTATGCACCCCTGTGCAACAAAATGGAAAAGCAACCTAGCAGTGATAATTGGTCACTAGGAAAAAAAATATTAATCTCAATTTTTATAACAATAACAATGATTGCCTTTCATTCACTTTGGCCTTTATATGAAGCACAATCCTACTAAAAGTAGCAAAGAAGCCTAAAGAATCAACTAGACTGCATATGGAAAGTTTCAGATTTGCTACATGAACAACTGAAAGAACCATTTATGGTCATATTCCAATGGACACCTACAAACAAATACATAACACATACACTAGATAACAAGAAAGAAATAACATTAAATCTGATTGCCAGATATGTGGTTATAGTTAATATTCCCAAAGATAAGAATTCCTCGGATATTAGCTCCCAAATAACTTTCCACCCTGTTGACGAATCATAACATTTTCTACATTTTGAGATGATGTAAAATTTTGTGGTGAATTATTAAGAGGGTGCAAAGATAAAAGGGGGGTCCCAAAATGCATTTTTCTACCTATGCATTTTCCGTAAACTATTGTATTTGACTTAGCATGAAAACAGCTGAATGGATTTAAATGAAATTTGGAAGGATTGTACATTATGGTTCAGAGATGATACTTTATAGGTACTGCAGTTAAGTAGGGTAAGTGTTTGGTAAGTTATAAGGCATTTAAACTTAGTGGTGATATCTGTCACCACTGTGCTTTCTCAGAATTTCATAAACTTTTGTGACTACCGTGGTGCATGACCGTAAACCTATTTAAAAATATATTACAAAAATATATATATATTCCCCTACCTATTACAACTTTAACAAAAAGTGGTAATAGGTGGGGACCTACTACTTACCTATAAGGCCCTAACTCTCAGCACAGCCAAAGTGTAGTAAAACAATACGGCTGCCTTTTTATTCTCTAACAGCTATAACCCAATTATATACTGGCTTGTCATCGCCATGTACCACAGTATACTGTAGAGTTATCACGGAATACGATGACCCAAAATATAGCTAAGACCTAGCTGTATTACTGGAATGTGGTACCCTTGCGTCACTCAGGGTGTTGCATGGGCAATGCCATACTGGAGTCAAATTTACGAAGGAGCGCATGGCCACCATGCGTGGCCCTGTGTTGATTGGTAAATCTGGAGAAACACAAGGTAGCACAATTCACTGTTTTGCGTTACTCTGCACACTATAATCTACACTGTTGCTAAATTTCACACACATCCGTATGCCACTGTAGTGACTCCACTATATGCTATTCCACTCTACACCACCCCACTCTATGCCTCTCCACTGTACAAGAATCCACTCTATGCTACTCCTCTCTAAGGTATTACACTGTATGCAATGTCACTGTATGCCACTCCAGTCTGCGTCTCTCCACTGTATGCCACCCCACTGGACACTACTCGACTATACACTGTTCCACTCTATGCCATTCTACTGTACACCACTCCACTCTGCTCTATTCCACTGTATGCACTGTCCCCAATTGATAGGGGGCATCCCCAATTCACACTCAATAGTCCTTGTAAATCAATTGTTCGAGAGTTTGTATAGTTCTTCACAATGATTTCTTTATTTATTTTGTTTACTTTTCATCTTTTATGTACTTTCATCAAATAATTGTAATCCTTTACAATGATTATGATCCAACTCATATCCTTATAACGTAAATACGCCCAATGCATTTCGGGCTTTGCCCTTCATCAGAGGCTTAATCCTAAAAATATAGAAGAAACTTGAGCTCAGTCATGTTGGGTAAATAGATTGAATAACCAGTGTTAGTGAACTGTGAGTAGAACAAGTGGTTCTCTACTCTTAATTCGATCATTCATGCGAGGTATATAATCTCAAAGAATAATGTGGTATCATGCATATTTTGTAGATGATAGATCGTTGTCATTCATAAACGTACGGTGATATGAATGTAACTTACTGTTGACCGGTTAGACCGTTAGAGAGTGATCGTAAATGTCAAGATACAGTGAGTTCTCGCTGATATAGTATAACGATTTGACATCGATAGTGCATAGAATGGTGTCCTGTGTTAAATTAGCCTTTGAAATTTCCAGGATGCTCAAAAAATCTGTGGTATCTCTAATGTATGTGGACATATTCCGTACTAGGGGCTGGAGATGTTTATCCAGGTATTTTCCGATCGGTTCATGAAGTGAATTTATTGTAGATACGATGGGTCTGAATGGTGGTTTTGTGGGATGTTTGTGTATTTTTGGAATCATGTATATGTACGGTATGGCTGTATTATTTTTGGTAAGGTATGTCTTTTCTTCATTCGTGATGATTCCTTTTTCTATGGTATTTTCTATTATTTTAGATAATATTTTTTGAAACTCATTTGTCGGGTCAAAGTATAATTTCATGTAGACGTTGTCATCTTGTACATGCGCATTGACGCTTTCCAAATAATAGTCTGTGTCCATGACTACCAATGCCCCTCCTTTATCTGCTTGGCAAATTGTTATTTTAGGATTGAAAGCAATTTGATCAAGTGCCTGTCTTTCTTTCTGCGTAATGTTTGATGATTTTGGCTGATAGGAGCGATAAAAGTGCTTTTATTGTGTAATCCTAATACTGTGTTGGTTTGTGGGCGTTCTCGTTCTTCCACTATATTTTTGAAAAAATGTCTCAATCTCAAGGTGCGCATAAATTTGTAAAGACTGATTTGAGATTCAAAAGCATTTGAGTGGTATGTTGGTACATAGAATGTCCCTTTCTGTAAGGTTTTGATTTGCAATTCAGTTAGATGATGTTTTGAAATGTTAATGACTAAGGTTTCTGGCTTCTCGTGCCCATCGCCACTGGTTGCTGTTTTGTTTTTAAACCTCCTCCTCCTTCTTCGTCTTGTGGTCTTTGGCCTTTTTTTTAAAAAAGAACTGTCATTGGTTGTTCCACCTGATGTGGATGGACCTTCTTTCTCAGGTCTTTGGAGGATCTGAATAAAGAGGTAAATCAGCTTAAACAAGAACTTACGGATAAAATATCGAAAGAAAACTGTGATGAAACACTTAATGACATCAACAAACAATTGGATGAATATACAAAAGAAAGAAATGAAAGAAAAATCAGAAAATTCAAGAGAGACACTATAGATAACAAACTGGGAGAAGTATATAATTGGGCAGCCATCTATGCGCATAGAAGACAACAAAGACCCAACACGGGATGATTTTCAGGTACTGAAGCTTCATCCTCTGCTGACTCGCAACAAAAAAGCCGACAACCCACACAACAAGATAATCAAAATCCTGAGAAAGAAGGTCCATCCACATCAGGCGGAACAATCAATGAGAGTTCTTTTTTAGAAAAAGGCCAAAGACCACAAGACGAAGCAGGAGGTTCAAAAACAAAACAGCAACCAGTGGGGGGGGGCACGAGAAGCCAGAAACCTTAGTCATTAACATTTCAAAACATCATCTAACTGAATTTCAAATTAAAACCTTACAGAAAGGAACATCCTATGTACCAACATACCACTCAAACGCTTTTGAATCTCAAATTAGTCTTTACAAATTTATGCGCACTTTGAGATTGAGGCATTTTTTCTAAAATATAGTGGAAGAACGAGAACGCCCACAAACCAACACATTATTAGGATTACGCAATAAAAGCACTTTTATTGCTCCTATCAGCCATAAGGTATTGGATGCCTTTGAAGCAGTTGTACATCAAGATCTTCGTACCATCTTCAAACAACCTAAACCAAAATCATCAAACATTACGCAGAAAAAAAGACAGGCTCTTGACCAAATTGCTTTTAATCCTAAAATAACAATTTGCCAAGCAGATAAAGGAGGGGCATTGGTAGTCATGGACACAGACTATTATTTGGAAAGTGTCAACGCGCATGTACAAGATGACAACGTCTACATGAAATTATCCTTTGACCCAACAAATGAGTTTCAAAAAATATTTTCTAAAATAATAGAAAATGCCATAGAAAAAGGAATCATCACGAATGAAAAGACATACCTTACCAAAAATAATCCAGCCATACCATACATATACATGATCCAAAAATACACAAACATCCCACAAAACCACCATTCAGACCCATCGTATCTACAATAAATTCACTTCATGAACCGATCGGAAAATACCTGGATTAACATCTCCAGCCCCTAGTATGGAATATGTCCACATACATAAGAGATACCACAGATTTTTATCCTGGAAACTTCAAAGGCGAATTTAACACAGGACACCATTCTATGCACTATCGATGTCAAATCGTTATACTATATCAGCGAGAACTCACTGTATCTTAACATTGACGATCACTCTCTAACGGTCTTACCGGGCAACAGTAAGTTCCATTCGTATCACTGTACGTTTATACATGATACCACATTATTCATTGAGATTATATACCTCGCATAAATGATCAAATTAAGAGTAGAGAACCACTTGTTCTACTCACAGTTCACTAACACTGGTTATTCAATCTATGTACCCGACATGACTGAGCTCAAGTTTCTTCTATATTTTTAGGATTAAGCTCCTGATGAAGGGCAAAGCCCGAAATATATTGGGTGTATTTATGTTATAAGGATATGAGTTGGATCATAATCATTGTAAAGGATTACAATTAAATGATGAAAGTACATAAAAGATGAAAAGTAAACTAAATAAATAAATAAATCATTGTGAAGAACTATACAAACTCTCGAACAATTGATTTACAAGGAATATTGAGTGTGAATTGGGGACGCCCCCCATGAATTGGGGACAGTGCATTTAGTGAATTTCTTCATCCTCATACTCAGGAGGATTTACCAATCAGCACCACCCACAACGAATAACTCAATTTACGAAGTTTACCAGTGAGTGCCTGTGTCTATCCACTAGTTGGTTTATACACTATTCCACTGTATGCCACTCCACTCTACAAACCTCCACTGTACGCTATTCCACTGTATGACACTCCACTGGACGCTACTCCACTCTACGCCACTCGAGTGTATGGCACTTTACTCAACACCACTTCATTCTACGCTATTCAATTGGACTCCTTCCAATGTACGCAACTCCACTGTATGCTATTACATTCTACCCCACCCCACTATATGCCAGTGCAGTCTACACCACTCCACTGCACACTACACCACAATACACTATTACACTTTACGCCACTCCACTGCAAGCTACCACACTATATGCTATTACGCTCTATGCCACTCCACGGTATGCTACTCCACTCTACACCAATCCAATTTACTCTCGTCCACTGTATATAACACTCGCTACAAAACTCTACTACACGCTATGCCACTGTACACCACTCTATCACTATACACTCCACTGTCCAAATTTGCACTCAACTCTATGCCCGTACACTCCTTTTGTACAACACTCTACTCAACTCTACAACAGATTCCAACACTGTACAACACAGCACTCCACTCTACTGTATAAGACGTCACTCCAATTCATAACAGTTTCCTCAACTCTACGCAATGCCACTTCAATTTATGCCACTCCACTCTACGCTAATCCACTGTACTCTACTCCACCCTCTATCACACCAATCTATGCTATTCCACTCTATGTCACTCCACTCTTCTGCACTTCACTGTTCAGTATTCCACTGTACGCTATTCCACTGTATGCCACCCCACTTTACGGTAATCCACTCTATGCCACTACAGTGTACACAATTCCACTCTATGCTGCTCTATTGTATGACACTCTCCTCCACTCTATATAACTCCAATCCATAAAAGTCTAGCACACTTCATGACACTCTACAACATTCTACGCCTATCCCCGTACACTCCACTGCCCAATTCTATGCTCCACTCTATGCTCATACACTCCAATGTACAACACTCTATTCCACTATACAACACTTTTCTATATGACAAAGCATCCCACTCTACTGTATGAGACCCAATCCAGTTTATATTAGTTTACTACCTACGCTTCACCAACACACTCCACTCCACTCCATGCCACTCTACTGTACGACACACCAATAAACTCTATTGTACTTTGATCCACACTACGTTACACTACTCACTCGACTCTACTTTACTGTATGAGACTTTACCTCACTCTGCACAACTATGCAACAATCAACTCTGCGCAGCTCTACTGTTACACACACTATTGTACTCTATGCATCTCCACGCTACAACACTCTACTACACTGTATGCCACTCTTCAACACTTTACTCCTGCCCATACCCCTTCACTCCCTGTACACCACTCCACTCTACGATATGCCACGCTATGCCTCTCCACATTTCTATACTCCACTGTACAGTATTCCACTGTACACTATTCCAGTGTATGCTACTGCACTGTACGGTAATCCACTCAATGGCACGGTGATAAGACAGAATATCGAGTTTTAAATATCGACTGGCAGAAATATCGAGTCACAAATTTAGTGAGTGAGAAATATCGACAGCAAGGATATTGTGGTCAAGAATATCGACTTAAGGTAAGTAATATCGATTTAAAAAATATCGCAGTGTTTAATACCGTTTGCAAAAATATAGTTGTTAAAAATATCGATTTTGCAATTAGAGTTATGTATTTTAGTATATGTTTTAAATGTATGTGATGTATTTTTTTGTATAAGAATTGTTTATGTTTTTGAATATGTTACATTTTTAGTAGTCATTAATTTTTTTTTATTTAAATTTTGCATTTTTTAGTTCCGTAGCGGGTTGTGGGTTTATAGCGGAATAGGGTGGAAGGTAATTTAATTATATTAAATTAATGATTATTTTTATGTATTAATATTTATTTAATTAAGATATTATAGTGTTAAATGTGTAAATTAATTTATTATTAATTAATTAATAATTGGTTGTCAATTAATTAATTGGTAATTAATTGTGGTAATTGTGTAATTAATTTTAGGTGTGTGTTTTGGGGTTTATAGAGGTAAAGGGTGGCAAGTAATGTATTAATTCTTTTATTAATAATTATTTGTTAATTGTTATTAATGAATTTAATTAAAAATTAATTATGGTAATTGTGTAAATAATTTTAGGTGTGTGCTATTGTGTTTATAGGGGTAAAGGGTGGGATGCAATTTGTGTTTAATTAATTAATATATAGGGGCCGATTACAATCTTGCTAGGAAAGCCCTCCATATGACTCTGATCCGGAAGGCTTTCCTAGCGAATTGCACTGTGCGAGTCCGACCGAACGAGTACGATGCAGCCGTATGCTGACAGACTCGATTCGCTCGGACTTTCATTGAACTCTATGGGAGCCTGTGTACCGAAGCGTACACAGGCTCCCATAGCAAAAAAGGGGTGAGTGGGGAGAAGCGTACACCCTGTGGCGGGCACCCCATGTTGCCCGCCAGACTGTGCATGCTTGGATCGGGGGACCCAAGTGCACCCCCTCACGACCGATTCGGAGGGCTCCAGGTGAAGGGGGGCCTGCTATGGCCCCCCGAAGTCCGATTCCAACAGCTGTTTCGTCTTGCTGAGACCAAGTCGATACAGCTGTTCGAATCATGCATTGTACTCGCTCGTTCGGAATCCGGCTCCATTGCCCGGCACGATTCTGCTCCGAAAGAGTCGGACGGACAGGACCTGGTTCGGAAACGATTCGGGAGACGTTGATGAGATCTTCGCATCGTACGTGGTCGTTCAGAGCGGGGGACGACTCGGTCGGAAACATAGGCTCTGAATCGTATTTGCTCGTTCCGGAACCCGTCTGGAAGCCTTCCTAGCGCGATCATAATCGGCCCCATAGTTGTTAATTATTGTTAATTATTGGATATTTATTTTGGGTAATTGTTTATTTTTTTGTGTGTTGTTTCACTTTTAAATGTGTAAAGGGTAGGTATTAAATAAATTTTACTTACTTTATAATTAGTTGTTTGATAGTAATAGTTTGTAATTTTAAAATAAGTTTTAATTGTGTAATTTATTATATTACAGTTAATTTAAGTGTGTGTTGTGGGGTTATAGGGTTAAAGTGTGCGTAGTTAGTAAATTTTTATAAATATTTTTATTAATAATATTTTTTTAATTGATAATTAATTATGTTAATTATGGAAGTATATTTTTTTCAAAATTTAGAAGTGTGTTGTGATTTGTGTGGTGTTATAGGGTAGGAAATAAAATAAATACATTTATGTAATAATGTTTTTGTTTGTAAATATTTTCTAGTTTAAAATATTTCTTTTTTGGAAATGTATTTTTTATTTTATTTTATATAATATTTGCAGGTATTTCTTAAATGTAATTAATATTATAATATGTTTTCTTTTTATATATTGAATATATTGGGATTCTCTGGGTCAAGCAGGAGGTCACTCCTGACCAATGGGGGCAGGGTAACTCCCCAAAGATATGACCACATCCTGTAGAGTGTGGCATTATTTTGTCTCAGAGTGCATCAAATCTTCCAAATTCATAATGGCTGATTTTCCAGCAGAGAGTTAAGAGCTGGCTAAACACACCCCTAGGATGGCTATTTCCATAGTCTCTCCCCTTGCATCTTCTCATTCCTTCCTTAACCTAGCATCTGGCTTGAGGTCAAAAGTTTAGAGTTGTAAATGACACTGGTTTCTTCCCTCCCTTTGGAGACCATGGTTTATTTTTAACATGTTTATACATGCATTTCTTTATTATTTTTTATATTTTTTATTTTATTTTTAAATATTTATTTTGTTTTTATTTATGAACTGACTGGAGTGTGAATAGTAATTTTATCCCTTCATTATCCAACAGTTTCGCTACTGTTGCACTTATTGGAGTGTGAATAGTAATTTTTACCCCTCTGCTATCCAACACTTTCCCTACTGTTGCACTCACTGGTGTGGGAATAGTCATTTTTACCCCTCCGTTATCCAACACTTTCCCTACTGTTGCACTCACTGGAGTTGGAATAGTAATTTTTACCCCTCCGCTATTCAACCCTTTCCCTACTGTTGCACTCACTGGAGTGGCAATAGTAATTTTTACCCCTTGGCTATCCAACACTTTCCGTACTGTTGTACTCACTGGAGTGGGAATAGTACATTTTATCCCTCCTGTTGGAAAGTGGATTATTGGTAGGGGCAAATGTAGGTCTGCCACTGGCAATAAGGCCACTAACACATGCTAGGACTCAGCATAGGTCTTAGAAAATTATTCCCGTGCTCAACCCTTGGTAGCTTGGCTGCGAGCAGGCAGGCTTAACTTCAAAGACAGGTATGTAAAGCGTTTAAAAACACCAATTCAGTAAATAATTAAGACACAATGCACAATAAAAATCCGACACCAATTTATAAAAATAGGAAATATTTTTATCTTTAAAATGACACCAAAACGACAAAACTCCAATGTAGGGAACCGGAGATATGAATTTTTAAAGATGTATCACTTTATAGCACTTAGACACCTATAGCACCTTATTGGGATATCTGGTCGCGATAGACCGGCTCAAAGTCAAAGTTTCAGGCCGACCGCAATGGAGCCCTGAGCGGCTACCCCTCGTGGTAGGTCCCGGTCACAGTTTTTACCTTTGGACTTAGAAACTTTTCTGGAGCTTTTTCTCATGGGGTCCCTCGATGCTCTTCACCAGGCCGGATTCGGTGAGGGTTCGCCGGCCTCGGATTTCTTCTACTCCCGGTCAAACTCTAGAAGTCGGACCTACGGAGCTTTCAGCGGGACGAACCTGGATGGCTTGTCCGACTCGCGGTTGAAGGCAGGCAGCTTGGCTGACCAGGTTGAGTCGGTCCCCCTATGGAGCTTTTTTCCAAAGTTGCTCCAAAGTTCTCCAAACTCCTGGAACTTCTTCCTGAAGTTCCCCAAAGGGTCCCAAAGTGTCTCAAACTCACTCCAAGGGTCTGGAAGCTCCAAGATGGTCCAGGAAAGTTGAGGACTTCAGTTCCCACAATCCACTTGGACAAAACCCTTACAAATCCACTGGTAGTTTTCCAGGTTGCGGATTCTTGGTGGTGATGATCCAGGTGAGCTCTGTTAACCTGTAGCTTGCAGGGAGTCCACTCTTTACTCTTTTTCACAGCAAGGTAGTCCACAGGGATGTAGTTTCAGATGGTGCAGTCCTCAGAGGGCAGGCCTTAGCAATTGCACATCCAACTTCTCAGCATGGCACAACATCTTGCTTTCTTAAGTTTCAAGCAGCAGATCTGAGGGGCTCTGCCCTTCTCAGATACTTATTCCAAGTTCTCTGGGTCAAGCAGGAGGTCACTCCTGACCAATGGGGGCAGGGTAACTCCCCAAAGATATGACCACATCCTGTAGAGTGTGGCATTATTTTGTCCCAGAGTGCATCAAATCTTCCAAATTCATAATGGCTGATTTTCCAGCAGAGAGTTAAGAGCTGGCTAAACACACCCCTAGGATGGCTATTTCCATAGTCTCTCCCCCTTGCATCTTCTCATTCCTTCCTTAACCTAGCATCTGGCTTGAGGTCAAAAGTTTAGAGTTGTAAATGACACTGGTTTCTTCCCTCCCCTTTGGAGACCATGGTTTATTTTTAACATGTTTATACATGCATTTCTTTATTATTTTTTATATTTTTTATTTTATTTTTAAATATTTATTTTGTTTTTATTTATGAACTGACTGGAGTGTGAATAGTAATTTTATCCCTTCATTATCCAACAGTTTCGCTACTGTTGCACTTATTGGAGTGTGAATAGTAATTTTTACCCCTCTGCTATCCAACACTTTCCCTACTGTTGCACTCACTGGAGTGGGAATAGTCATTTTTACCCCTCCGTTATCCAACACTTTCCCTACTGTTGCACTCACTGGAGTTGGAATAGTAATTTTTACCCCTCCGCTATTCAACCCTTTCCCTACTGTTGCACTCACTGGAGTGGCAATAGTAATTTTTACCCCTCGGCTATCCAACACTTTCCGTACTGTTGTACTCACTGGAGTGGGAATAGTACATTTTACCCCTCCTGTTGGAAAGTGGATTATTGGTAGGGGCAAATGTAGGTCTGCCACTGGCAATAAGGCCACTAACACATGCTAGGACTCAGCATAGGTCTTAGAAAATTATTCCCGTGCTCAACCCTTGGTAGCTTGGCTGCGAGCAGGCAGGCTTAACTTCAAAGACAGGTATGTAAAGCGTTTAAAAACACCAATTCAGTAAATAATTAAGACACAATGCACAATAAAAATCCGACACCAATTTATAAAAATAGGAAATATTTTTATCTTTAAAATGACACCAAAACGATAAAAACTCCAATGTAGGGAACCGGAGATATGAATTTTTAAAGATGTATCACTTTATAGCACTTAGACACCTATAGCACCTTATTGGGATATCTGGTCGCGATAGACCGGCTCAAAGTCAAAGTTTCAGGCCGACCGCAATGGAGCCCTGAGCGGCTACCCTCGCGGTAGGTCCCGGTCACAGTTTTTACCTTTGGACTTAGAAACTTTTCTGGAGCTTTTTCTCATGGGGTCCCTCGATGCTCTTCACCAGGCCGGATTCGGTGAGGGTTCGCCGGCCTCGGATTTCTTCTACTCCCGGTCAAACTCTAGAAGTCGGACCTACGGAGCTTTCAGCGGGACGAACCTGGATGGCTTGGCCGACTCGCGGTTGAAGGCAGGCAGCTTGGCTGACCAGGTTGAGTCGGTCCCCCTATGGAGCTTTTTTCCAAAGTTGCTCCAAAGTTCTCCAAACTCCTGGAACTTCTTCCTGAAGTTCCCCAAAGGGTCCCAAAGTGTCTCAAACTCACTCCAAGGGTCTGGAAGCTCCAAGATGGTCCAGGAAAGTTGAGGACTTCAGTTCCCACAATCCACTTGGACAAAACCCTTACAAATCCACTGGTAGTTTTCCAGGTTGCGGATTCTTGGTGGTGATGATCCAGGTGAGCTCTGTTAACCTGTAGCTTGCAGGGAGTCCACTCTTTACTCTTTTTCACAGCAAGGTAGTCCACAGGGCTGTAGTTTCAGATGGTGCAGTCCTCAGAGGGCAGGCCTTAGCAATTGCACATCCAACTTCTCAGCATGGCACAACATCTTGCTTTCTTAAGTTTCAAGCAGCAGATCTGAGGGGCTCTGCCCTTCTCAGATACTTATTCCAAGTTCTCTGGGTCAAGCAGGAGGTCACTCCTGACCAATGGGGGCAGGGTAACTCCCCAAAGATATGACCACATCCTGTAGAGTGTGGCATTATTTTGTCCCAGAGTGCATCAAATCTTCCAAATTCATAATGGCTGATTTTCCAGCAGAGAGTTAAGAGCTGGCTAAACACACCCCTAGGATGGCTATTTCCATAGTCTCTCCCCTTGCATCTTCTCATTCCTTCCTTAACCTAGCATCTGGCTTGAGGTCAAAAGTTTAGAGTTGTAAATGACACTGGTTTCTTCCCTCCCCTTTGGAGACCATGGTTTATTTTTAACATGTTTATACATGCATTTCTTTATTATTTTTTATTTTATTTTTAAATATTTATTTTGTTTTTATTTATGAACTGACTGGAGTGTGAATAGTAATTTTATCCCTTCATTATCCAACAGTTTCGCTACTGTTGCACTTATTGGAGTGTGAATAGTAATTTTTACCCCTCTGCTATCCAACACTTTCCCTACTGTTGCACTCACTGGAGTGGGAATAGTCATTTTTACCCCTCCGTTATCCAACACTTTCCCTACTGTTGCACTCACTGGAGTTGGAATAGTAATTTTTACCCTCCGCTATTCAACCCTTTCCCTACTGTTGCACTCACTGGAGTGGCAATAGTAATTTTTACCCCTCGGCTATCCAACACTTTCCGTACTGTTGTACTCACTGGAGTGGGAATAGTACATTTTACCCCTCCTGTTGGAAAGTGGATTATTGGTAGGGGCAAATGTAGGTCTGCCACTGGCAATAAGGCCACTAACACATGCTAGGACTCAGCATAGGTCTTAGAAAATTATTCCCGTGCTCAACCCTTGGTAGCTTGGCTGCGAGCAGGCAGGCTTAACTTCAAAGACAGGTATGTAAAGCGTTTAAAAACACCAATTCAGTAAATAATTAAGACACAATGCACAATAAAAATCCGACACCAATTTATAAAAATAGGAAATATTTTTATCTTTAAAATGACACCAAAACGACAAAACTCCAATGTAGGGAACCGGAGATATGAATTTTTAAAGATGTATCACTTTATAGCACTTAGACACCTATAGCACCTTATTGGGATATCTGGTCGCGATAGACCGGCTCAAAGTCAAAGTTTCAGGCCGACCGCAATGGAGCCCTGAGCGGCTACCCCTCGCGGTAGGTCCCGGTCACAGTTTTTACCTTTGGACTTAGAAACTTTTCTGGAGCTTTTTCTCGTGGGGTCCCTCGATGCTCTTCACCAGGCCGGATTCGGTGAGGGTTCGCCGGCCTCGGATTTCTTCTACTCCCGGTCAAACTCTAGAAGTCGGACCTACGGAGCTTTCAGCGGGACGAACCTGGATGGCTTGGCCGACTCGCGGTTGAAGGCAGGCAGCTTGGCTGACCAGGTTGAGTCGGTCCCCCTATGGAGCTTTTTTCCAAAGTTGCTCCAAAGTTCTCCAAACTCCTGGAACTTCTTCCTGAAGTTCCCCAAAGGGTCCCAAAGTGTCTCAAACTCACTCCAAGGGTCTGGAAGCTCCAAGATGGTCCAGGAAAGTTGAGGACTTCAGTTCCCACAATCCACTTGGACAAAACCGTTACAAATCCACTGGTAGTTTTCCAGGTTGCGGATTCTTGGTGGTGATGATCCAGGTGAGCTCTGTTAACCTGTAGCTTGCAGGGAGTCCACTCTTTACTCTTTTTCACAGCAAGGTAGTCCACAGGGCTGTAGTTTCAGATGGTGCAGTCCTCAGAGGGCAGGCCTTAGCAATTGCACATCCAACTTCTCAGCATGGCACAACATCTTGCTTTCTTAAGTTTCAAGCAGCAGATCTGAGGGGCTCTGCCCTTCTCAGATACTTATTCCAAGTTCTCTGGGTCAAGCAGGAGGTCACTCCTGACCAATGGGGGCAGGGTAACTCCCCAAAGATATGACCACATCCTGTAGAGTGTGGCATTATTTTGTCCCAGAGTGCATCAAATCTTCCAAATTCATAATGGCTGATTTTCCAGCAGAGAGTTAAGAGCTGGCTAAACACACCCCTAGGATGGCTATTTCCATAGTCTCTCCCCCTTGCATCTTCTCATTCCTTCCTTAACCTAGCATCTGGCTTGAGGTCAAAAGTTTAGAGTTGTAAATGACACTGGTTTCTTCCCTCCCCTTTGGAGACCATGGTTTATTTTTAACATGTTTATACATGCATTTCTTTATTATTTTTTATATTTTTTATTTTATTTTTAAATATTTATTTTGTTTTTATTTATGAACTGACTGGAGTGTGAATAGTAATTTTATCCCTTCATTATCCAACAGTTTCGCTACTGTTGCACTTATTGGAGTGTGAATAGTAATTTTTACCCCTCTGCTATCCAACACTTTCCCTACTGTTGCACTCACTGGAGTGGGAATAGTCATTTTTACCCCTCCGTTATCCAACACTTTCCCTACTGTTGCACTCACTGGAGTTGGAATAGTAATTTTTACCCCTCCGCTATTCAACCCTTTCCCTACTGTTGCACTCACTGGAGTGGCAATAGTAATTTTTACCCTCGGCTATCCAACACTTTCCGTACTGTTGTACTCACTGGAGTGGGAATAGTACATTTTACCCCTCCTGTTGGAAAGTGGATTATTGGTAGGGGCAAATGTAGGTCTGCCACTGGCAATAAGGCCACTAACACATGCTAGGACTCAGCATAGGTCTTAGAAAATTATTCCCGTGCTCAACCCTTGGTAGCTTGGCTGCGAGCAGGCAGGCTTAACTTCAAAGACAGGTATGTAAAGCGTTTAAAAACACCAATTCAGTAAATAATTAAGACACAATGCACAATAAAAATCCGACACCAATTTATAAAAATAGGAAATATTTTTATCTTTAAAATGACACCAAAACGACAAAACTCCAATGTAGGGAACCGGAGATATGAATTTTTAAAGATGTATCACTTTATAGCACTTAGACACCTATAGCACCTTATTGGGATATCTGGTCGCGATAGACCGGCTCAAAGTCAAAGTTTCAGGCCGACCGCAATGGAGCCCTGAGCGGCTACCCCTCGCGGTAGGTCCCGGTCACAGTTTTTACCTTTGGACTTAGAAACTTTTCTGGAGCTTTTTCTCATGGGGTCCCTCGATGCTCTTCACCAGGCCGGATTCGGTGAGGGTTCGCCGGCCTCGGATTTCTTCTACTCCCGGTCAAACTCTAGAAGTCGGACCTACGGAGCTTTCAGCGGGACGAACCTGGATGGCTTGGCCGACTCGCGGTTGAAGGCAGGCAGCTTGGCTGACCAGGTTGAGTCGGTCCCCCTATGGAGCTTTTTTCCAAAGTTGCTCCAAAGTTCTCCAAACTCCTGGAACTTCTTCCTGAAGTTCCCCAAAGGGTCCCAAAGTGTCTCAAACTCACTCCAAGGGTCTGGAAGCTCCAAGATGGTCCAGGAAAGTTGAGGACTTCAGTTCCCACAATCCACTTGGACAAAACCCTTACAAATCCACTGGTAGTTTTCCAGGTTGCGGATTCTTGGTGGTGATGATCCAGGTGAGCTCTGTTAACCTGTAGCTTGCAGGGAGTCCACTCTTTACTCTTTTTCACAGCAAGGTAGTCCACAGGGCTGTAGTTTCAGATGGTGCAGTCCTCAGAGGGCAGGCCTTAGCAATTGCACATCCAACTTCTCAGCATGGCACAACATCTTGCTTTCTTAAGTTTCAAGCAGCAGATCTGAGGGGCTCTGCCCTTCTCAGATACTTATTCCAAGTTCTCTGGGTCAAGCAGGAGGTCACTCCTGACCAATGGGGGCAGGGTAACTCCCCAAAGATATGACCACATCCTGTAGAGTGTGGCATTATTTTGTCCCAGAGTGCATCAAATCTTCCAAATTCATAATGGCTGATTTTCCAGCAGAGAGTTAAGAGCTGGCTAAACACACCCCTAGGATGGCTATTTCCATAGTCTCTCCCCCTTGCATCTTCTCATTCCTTCCTTAACCTAGCATCTGGCTTGAGGTCAAAAGTTTAGAGTTGTAAATGACACTGGTTTCTTCCCTCCCCTTTGGAGACCATGGTTTATGACTCCTCCCCCTGCCCTGGCATTCCTGTGGAACAGCACACTGCCCTCCCAGAAAAGCTGGGTAACCCCAGGGCTCTTTATCACCTCTTCAAAGCAGCCTGGCTAATCCACTTAACTCTGACCAATCAGGACAGACCCCAGGAAGGCTGAATCTGGACCTACAAACAAGAAAGTCTTATAACTTCTTGTCTGTACATTTTAGGAGAAATTCAACAATATCATATTGTTGGATTTATCACTACCATTCTGGGAAGTCTTTGAATGGAAGTTCTATCATTCTCCTATCAGGAGTTATTAGTTAATAACTTCTTGCCATGTTAACCTATGTGACATGGGATTTGCAATGGGAAAAAATGAGTTGGGCCATTTTTTCAGCACCAGGACTTACAAAAACATATTTTATAAGTACTTCGCCTATATCTTCAGGACCCCCAACCCATGATTCACTTAGGGGAGATTTTAGGGGTTCTGAATCTGTAGAAATATTGCAGATCCTCTCTCCCCAGTGCTCCTAGCATCAAAGTAGAATTTGGGCAGCACTTTATCACAATGTGGGGAGTGAAATGTGAAATTTCACTTAACCCAGGGCATGTAAAACTCATTTTATAAGGGTCCACCTTATAAATACCTGACCCCCCACCCCCCTGGGACACCTAGGGGATACCCTGGGGGTTCCTAATATGCCAGAACATTGTAGGTTATCCATTTGTAAGTGCCCCAAACACCAAAGTCAAGTTTGGGCACAATTTACTTTTTAAAAGCAGTCATGGAACCCAGGGCTGCTTTTAAACTGACCTCAGGCTTCAGCAGTGCACACATGCAAGTGCAGAAAAGGCTGCTGGCCTCTAAACTGTCATGCCCTACTATATACTAGGGACTGATGGGTAGTTTCAATCCCCCTGCCCTATTATGTACTAGGGTCTTATAGGGTAGGTCATGCCAGTCACAGGGGTACCCCAACCCGCAGTGTACCCTAGTGTATGTAGGTGTTTTCACTGTATTCTAAGTGTTTTCAGCATAGCACTGGCCCTGGGTCTGGTTAGGCAAAGCCCAGGGTCAGTCAGAGTCAGTTACCACCAGTACTAGTCAGCAAAAAGTTGGGGGGTGCCCAGGGCACAGGATGACTTTGCAACGCCTCCGCTATCCAACACTTTCCCTACTGTTGCACTGACTGGAGTTGGAATAGTAAATTTAATCCCTCCGCTACCCAACACTTACCCTACTGTTGCACTTATTGGAGTGGGAATAGGAATTCTTACCCTTTCGCTATCCAACACTTTCCCTACTGTTGTAGTTATGGGAGTTGGAATAATAATTTTTACCTCTCGGCTATTCAACACTTTCCCTACTGTATTGGGAAATTTAAATGTAAATATTTTTTAATAGTTTAATGTTTTAATTTATTATATAATGTTTTTTTCTTATATTTTAAATTATTGATATGTATATATTTTATTTTTATATCATTTTAAAGTTTTAAAATAAATAAAAAATAATAGTTTATTTATTGTTTTAAAGTAAATATATATATATATATATATATGATCCAGGAGGGTTTCTGCCTGGTACCACATGGACCCCCGCTTACGAAGAGGTCGTCGCCAAAACAAGAAACCAACGTCTGAAGCCTTTGGCAAGGACTTTCGTAGTGGTAATCCGGGAGGATTACGAGCGTCGGACCCCCCCTCAGCGCCAGAGAAAGCCGTAAAGCCTCGGCTAAAGTCGGTGACGCCGCATCAGAGGATACGGAAGACACCGACTACAGTCCAGGTAGGCGCCAGTGGCAGCGTATAGGGGTTAGCGGTTTACAAGACATTGTTGTGCAGAGCCACGGCTACAATCACAGAGGTGGCACTGCGCAATTGTAACAATTAACATTGTAGGATGTCGAGTGACACATTGCGGGACCGCGAGGCAGCGGCTTTGGAACTTTTTAGTGATCTGCCGGCAGTGCTTTCCATCACAGCACCCAGCAGTAAAACTAGCATTAACAGCACTATTAAAGACAAATTTAGGCAACTTGAGAAACTTATGCGCCAAGAACAGAGCAAGTGGTGGGAGTCTAAATCTTTGCAAAGATACATTGACGTGAGGCGAGTTCCTAGAGGTTTGAGAATTTTCATTGCCCCGAGCTATGAGAATCCGAATCCTCTTATGATGCAGGAATGGGCGGACTGCAACTTAGAATCGTCTAGAAAATTGATTCTAATCCTGATCAAATTTGCAGATGTAGATAGAACCTCTTTGTTGGAACAAATTGATAAATTAAATGAAGAGATTGAGAATCTGGGACCAAGTGATGAAACTACAAAAATGCGCAAAGAAATGCTAATACGTTTGAAAAAGGAGGAAGAAAAAATAAAAGATAGGAAAGCTTTCAAATTCCTTCGTGATAACAACGACTACGAACTGTGGCAGATTTTCACTTTCTCTAAAAAATATGATGTGTTGAGAAGTATCAAGGACAAAAAGAGCGATGAACAAACTGCGAGCACCTCACGAGCTCATGACCAAATAGCACAAACATCTAACTCTGATCTAAGTTCAGCCCCTGACAGTGGTTCGGACTCTGAGTTAAGGGATACCATTACCAATTCGCTTCGGAACAAGAAGACCCCAGGCGAAGAATTGCATTTTTTTGTCATGGATCGCAGGGCAACCCTACGCCCAAGAAATCCGCAGGCCAAAACAACAGCAATAGAAACTACAAACGTAGGCAGAGGAGGAAGGCCAAACAACAACACTACAAGACCCAGAAGGCAAGCGACAGGGAGATGGAAACAACATTAGAAGCCCAATCTTTGACGGAAGACAACAAAACGGTTATAAATTTGGCAAACATCAATCTTACCAAAGCTGAAAAACAAATATTGAGTCTTGGACTGTCTCACTGTCCAGAAAGCAATTTCAATTATGCTAGAACCAGAATGGACGTATATCGTTGCATAAGAAAACTAAAGCTTCGAAAGTATTATATGTTGAAAAATAAAGAGAAAGTTCTAAATCCAATAATTTCAACAGACAGTGATAAATTTGTAGTAATTGACTGGAGTCGCTTGATGATAAATTACTACTTTAATGGCTACATCAACAGCGGAGCAGGGGAGAAGCTCCACCAACAGCTCCAAGCAGAATCCTTCCAGTCGTTCGCATCATGACATTCCAGAACACATTGCAGTACTATACTTAAAGGCATATTACAGACTAACAAGATACAACATATCCTCTTTTCTTCTTTAAAAAAAAAATCAAATAAAAGAAACACAACAAAAACAATAATAACCTATACCTAGCAGGTTAGACAATACATCTTGAACTTACTTATAACCTATACCTAGCAGGTTTGACTATACATCTTGAACTTTTCCTAGGCAAAGTTAGACTGGTGGGCAGAGGAACAACCTCCTCAGGAACACCAGTCACAGTATTGTTTACAGAAACAGGAACTAAGTTCTTATTGGTAACAGATTCTCTCCTAATCCGAACTTTCACAACCCTGTTAAGGTTCCACCAGAAACCATTTGCTAGTTTCACAGCATTTCCAACAATCTTGATGACTTCAACCGGCTCACTAAATTTACAATCCCCTTTCCTAGAGTGAACAGCAGTTTTGATCTTAACGAAGTCACCCACTTCAAGTGGGGCAACCTTCACACCTTTTTTTGAATCATACCAACGTTTCTGTTTCAATTGAGTATTAGACATATTTTCCGAAGCTAGAGACATCAATTTAGCAACATCAGATTCAAACTTGACCCACTTCCTCATCCATGCAGGTCTAAAACTAGAGTTGGGCTTCCGTCCCCTCAGGAGTTCGAAAGGAGAAATCTTCGTAGAAGAGTGTGGCGTAGTCCTATAGAACCAAATCATGGCATCAAGCGATTTTGAAATATCATGACTACCCGCTCTAGACCATCTGATACACTCACCCACAACCCTGTTCATCCTTTCCACTAAACCATTGGTTTGTGGGTGGTACAGTGAGCTCTTAAGATGTTTCACACCAGACTCAACCAGGAAAGATTCAAATTCAGAACTGACAAACTGTTTCCCATTGTCAGAAACCAAAAATTCTGGAAATCCCTCTCTAAGCCACACGCTTTTAAGAAACTCCATCACAGTTTTGGTGTTGGCTTCCCTAACCATCTTGATCTCAGGCCATCTTGAAGTATAATCCATAAGAACCAAAATAAATCGGCATCCACCTGGCAGAACTTCAAAAGGTCCCATGACATCAATTCCAAGTTTTAACCAAGGACCCTTAGGATACTCAATAGGCATTAATGGAGGCACCGACACCTTCAAACTCTTATCTGCGGCACAACAAACAACGCAATTGGCAACAACCAAATCAATGTCAGCATCCATCCCAGGCCACCAATAGGTGTCCCGAATACGCCGTTTCGTGAGGGTAGAACCAAGATGACCTTCATGAGCTCTTCCAATAATGGTTCTCCAGAACAGACAAGGAGGCACAAACTTGTCACCCCTAAGTAACAAACCATCCTCAATGGAAAGTTCACTCTCAACCTTCCAAAAAGGTTGGAGAGAAACAGGAAGAGCCTTTTCTCTAGGCCACCCCTTTCTGACAAAATCACAAACTTCCCTCAAAGTACTGTCCAACTCAATCGCTTGCAGCCAATCACTCTCTGAACCTAAATCCAAATCTGGTACATCCATGGCAGCAACAAGACAATCATCGCAATCCTCATTAACAAACTCATCCAAACTCACATCCTCATGATCATTCAACAAAACAGGAAAATGCGTTAAAAAATCTGCCTTGCCATTCTTCCCACCTGAAATATGCTTAATTTCGAAGTTATATTGAAGGAGCCTTGTTACCATACGCATGATTCTAGGAGTACAACACTTACTCAAACCCCCGCCTAGAATGTTAACAAGCGGTTTATGGTCAGTCAAAAGCAAGAACCTCTTTCCCCAGATAAAAGGCCTGAACTTCTCAATGGCCCATGCACAGGCTAGTAACTCCCTTTCAATTACTGAGTACTGTAGTTCAGGTGTCCTCAGTACCCTAGATGCAAAACTCACAGTGTTCTCGCACACCTTGTCAACTTGTGTCAAAGTAGCACCAACACCAACCTGGCTCGCATCAACAGTGACACAACAAGGCAAACTAGGGTCAAAAGGTTTTAAAGCAGGACTCGTAACTAATGCAGACTTCACAACCTTGATGGCATTAACACACTCATTGCACCACACAAACTTGACTCCTTTCTTGAGAAGATTGCTAATAGGTCGCACAACAGATGCAAAGTTGGCAATGAAACGTGAGTAATACTCACATAGCCCAAGTAGCGATTTGACACCCGCCTTATCCTGCGGTTCTGGTGCGTCAACAATTGCTTGAAGTAAACCTGGTCTAGGCTTGACTCCGTCTTGTGATATAATGTGTCCTAAGTATTCCACCTCAGAACATTGAAATTGACACTTCCCTTCTTTTAATACCACTCCACGCTTCTTGAACAAAGTCAAGACTTTTTCCAACACACGATCATGGGCAACCACATCCTTCCCAAAAACAAGAACATCATCTTGAAACACAAGAACTCCCTCCACATCTCTAAGAATGTTGCTCATTATTCTTTGGAACACTGACGCCGCTGACGCCAGCCCAAAAGGCATGCGGCAGTAACGGAATGTTCCCAAAGGCGATACAAATGCAGTGAGATGTTTCGACTCGGGATCGAGCTCCACCTGGTGGTATGCACATGCCAAATCTAACTTTGAAAAGATGCGTGCCCCTTTTGTGGAAGAAAATAAATCATTGATCTTGGGCAGGGGATGTGAATCAACCCAAATTTCTTTGTTAAGTGATCTTAAATCAACACAGACCCGAAGATCCCCTCCCCTCTTTCTGGCTACGACTACAGGAGAAAGCCAGAGTGAAGAGTCCGTAGGTTCGATGATCCCCTTTTCACAAAGACCTTTCAGTTCCTTCTCCAAATCCTCTCTTATGCTGAACGGCACACCTCTTAGTTTATGTTTTATGGGAAGAGCACCTTCCTTAACAATAATCTTATGCCTGAACCCTTTAATTTTTCCCAACGTTTCTGAGAATACTTCTGGATACTTTTTTTTCCAAGAAAAACTAACATCATCGGACCCAACTACTAAGATTTGCTCTTTAGCACCTGGTTTGAGCATCATCCCAAACAGCCCCTGGTGAAACCACCCCAAGATATTAAGTCCCTTCACGGCAACATAAATTTTCCCTTTGATTCTCCTGTCTTTAAATGACATTTCTTCTTCAAAAAATCCTAACAGATCTATTTTCCTTCCCTCATACGAGACAGGTGAACGATCGGGTGGTGCAAGAACTTGTGAACCCTTCCATGTTTCATCAAACAATTTTTGCGTAATCATAGTGATTTTCGCCCCAGAATCAACTAGTAGCTTAACAGTGTAGTTGCCAATACCAATGTCTGCAATGGGATCAACGCAATTGGAAGGATCCCCAACAATAACCCTCTTATCAGAAGATGAACTGTGTACATTAGAATTATCTTCGATAGAGACTACAGAGACAACCTCAAGGTCTGACTCAGAATCAGACTCAACAGAACAAATGACTGGTTTCTTAGGATTTTTTTCTTTAAACAGACTTTAGCAAAATGGCCGATCCTTTTGCAATAATTGCAAATAACATTATTTGCAGGACAACGCGAACCTTTGGTGTGTTGAGGATTGCCACATTTTATGCACATGCTGTTATTACCTCTGTAAGGAGAATTTACTTCGGATTTAGATCTACCAGACTGACTCACATATTGATTGACCTTGGAGCGATTATTAAGTGAACCGCTAACATTTACAACATTCACACCATCAATGGGTTTATCATCCAACTCTTTGAGAGAAACAACAGACATTTCCACGCTCTTGGCAATCTTGATCGTCTCATCAAGAGATGGATCACTCAAACTCAAGAGTTTCTGTCGAATATTCTTGTCCTTACACTGACACACGAACTGATCTCTAATGAGTTGATCAGTAAAATTCTCGAATTTACAGTCAGCAGCCAGTCTGCGTAACACTGAAATGTAATTGTCAACATCTTCTCCTTCCCCTTGCTTCCTTTTAAAAAATTTGTGCCTTAAGACCATAAGACTTGGTTGCTTGTCAAATCTTATTTTAAGTTCCAAAATGGTTTCGTCATACTCATCCATCCCGTTGAGTTGTTCTTGGGACAAAGGTGGTAAATGTTTAAAAATTGTCCTTCCCTCAAATCCTAGAGAATGGAGGAGAAGGCACTTCTTCCTCTCTGCACAAAAACGCAGTGCCCCAATGGCACCCAAATAGGTTTGGAAAGCATCATGCCATATCTCCCACCTAACAGGAGGATCACCTGGAGAATCTAGAAAAGACGGAGGAGGATTTACAGACTGCATGGTACACAACTCCACTAAGGTAGGTAGGCTTGAAAAAGCAATGGTGTAATAAAAAGGTAAGTAAAATAAAATATACTACCAGTGTGCGTTACAATAAAAGCAAAAACTTGTTGACAGCAAAGGTTATATGGCACATAACATAGAAAGCTTGAAACAAAATGATATAAGGAGAGAAGTAAGGATGGAACTCCTCACACCTTGGTTTAAAACTTAAAAGGTGTATGCATCACTGTGCAGTAGTTAATAAACCTTAAACAGAACCAGCACTGTTTAGTATGGAGGATACACTGCGAAAGGTGTGTGTATCACCGATGTATGCGAAATACATAAACTTGTGTCCAAAGATGCTTAATTCCAAGAGGAGAGGTTGGGTTTCCTCAACAATGTTGAACGCGGTGCAGCGTTAATATAAGCAAAACTGCCCAAACTTGCAAAATGGCCGAAACAAAACGTGACGCGATGTCTTCAAAGTTGTAGTTGCCTCTCTTCGCGATCCGTCCCAAACACCTAAAATGGCCGCTGCTGCTGATTCTTGCGTGACGTGATGACGCGTTGAGGATGATGCGGTGCAGGGATCACCGAGAAAGCAGCGCGCAAGGAAACAATGGCAGCAGGATGGGTCCGCGAGGAAGCAGGCAGTGATGTGAGGCGGTGAGTGGACAAGCGCGAGGTGAGCAGCGCGAGGGAGGCAGTTAAATCAGGGAAAATAGTTAAAAATAAAACTTTCCCCTCTCACTCGTGCGAGGAAAAAAACTTTCACAAAAATGAGGAACAGCTGAGCAGGTCAGCGCGAGAAGGTGTAACAAAGTACCTTGTAAATGTTCCCTTCTTGATTCCGAAACGGCCTTAAAGTGGGCACAGCTGCGTGGGTTCCTGATGTAGCCAGCTTGATCGTCGCCAGTAATTTGTAGTAATTGACTGGAGTCGCTTGATGATAAATTACTACTTTAATGGCTACATCAACAGCGGAGCAGGGGAGAAGCTCCACCAACAGCTCCAAGCAGAATCCTTCCAGTCGTTCGCATCATGACATTCCAGAACACATTGCAGTACTATACTTAAAGGCATATTACAGACTAACAAGATACAACAATGTCATTACTATCGGACTTACAGGACTTATGGATTGAGGGTCATGTAAGTGATAGCCAAAACACCAGCTCAGAAACAACAATGGGGGAAAGCTCAGGCGCCAACTATGAACCTATCATACCGACTCCATTCAGAGGCAAATCTACCTTCAATCCTATAATGGGACGCGATTCTATAGATATTTTCAATGAACAGGTTGTTGCCCAGCTCAAACGTCTGCACCATAAAGTTGAAAATACCAAAAACAAATACAACCAACGTGATATGACTTACAACAAGCTGATAAATCGATTGGAAAAAGAGAGTTCCATTGTCATCAGAAATGCTGACAAAGGCGGCAACTTAGTGATATGGGATAAAAAAGACTACATCAAAGAGGCATTATCACAATTGAGTGATCAAACATGCTACACAAAATGCAATGGAGCAGAACTGAAACATATTTACATTAATTACAATGCCAAACTCAATACTTGGAATACCCAAAAATTACTAACCAATGAAGAACATCATTTTTTGAAGAATGAATTTCCAGTAACTCCATCAATTTATTTTATCCCGAAAATTCACAAAGACTCTCAACACCCGCCAGGAAGGCCAATCATTTCAGCCCGCAGTGGATTCTTAGAACATACATCTCAATATGTTGATTATTTTTTACAGGGTTTTGTCCAGGCGTTACCATCATATGTGCGGGATACTAATGATTTTTAAAAAAAAACTGAATGATTGTACTTGGGAAAGCAACTATCTTTTAATAACACTTGATGTGACCTCGCTATATACTAGCATAAAACACTGTGATGGTCTAAATGCACTTACATATTATTTGTCTAAAAGAACACAGACGCAACACAGTCAAATGTTGATTGAAATGGTGTCTATCTGTTTAGAAAACAATATATTCATGTTTAATAACATGCTCTTTAAACAAACTAGAGGTGTAGCCATGGGTGCCAGCTTCTCTCCCAGCTATGCGTGTTTACACATGGGCTGGAGGGAGGAGCTGGTACTCAAAGTGCAATACAAGGAACAGATGGAGAACAACATTAAGATGTGGCTTCGTTATATCGATGATCTTTTTGAATATGGCAAGGCACACAACAGGAGGCATATGAATTTATTCATAATATCAACGACAACACATTAAATCTACATTTTACTGCAACGGTCAGTACAGAATCTGTTAATTTTTAGATATGCAGGTGTATATAAAGGACAATAAGATAGAAACAAAGCTCTATCGAAAGGAGACAGCAGGCAATGCAACTTTACATGCCAGCAGCGCCCACCCAAGGCATTTAATAAACAGCATCCCCTATGGGGAAATGCTAAGACTGAAAAGAGTGAACAGTGATCTAGAATCTCTTAAACAGGCTCAAGAGGAAAGCAAAAGGAGGTTCCTGCAAAGAGGTTATTCATCCAAAATCATAGATAGTGCAATTGCCAAATCCATGACGGTCACACGACTAGATTTGATTCAGGGTAAACATAATACACAAATACTCACTGAATCTGCTATTTCCATACAATCAAAACCGTTTGAATTTAGAGTCATTATGGAATTTAGCAAACAACATAAGGAAATACGCAGTATCCTAAAGCGTAATTGGCCTTTGGTTTTGGATGACCCCATAATAGGAACCTCTCTACCGAGCAACATTTCTATCACACATAGGGGTCGATTCCGATTCGGGCCGGAAAAAGCACCGACCGACTCGGAGCCGGAATTTATTCCGACCGACACGTACCTGTGGCGCCCGACACGCCAAGTACAATGCAAGGCGTGCAAAATCCGACCGACAAGTACGGAACCCAAGCCGAACGACCGAGCCGCATGGAAAACAGCAATCCGGCCGGAAAAACACGCGAATCGAACCGACCGACACGCACCCGGAACAAATCCGACCGAAAGGTACACGCGAACTCCAAACCGCAAAGTACGATGCAAGGCGCGAAAACCACGACCGAGTCGTACGGAGGACAAGCCGTACGACCGACACGCATACAAAACCGAGCCGAAGTAACACAAAACACCGCGACCGACGCGTACGCAGCATAGAAAACTGCACAAACACAGAGTGAACGAAATGAAGAAGACCGTACGAGACAACTGCAGGGTCCGACTCGGTCACAAGAACGTTTCCAACATGCACAGACAGTACAAAGGAAAAATTACACAAAAAAAGGCCAAACAAGCAATTACAAAGCCAATAAATACTGGGGGGGTGGGGACAGAGAACAAAGACACACCCACAACTCCACCCATATAAAGGACACAAATCCCAACCATGATCCTTTGCAAATGCCATTCTACTGCCAGCACCCAACAGACAGCAACCACACACCCACAGCTCATCCCTCACACAAGCCACACACCATCAGCACACCAACAAATACCTACCTCACATACACCCAGCAAAACACACACTCACACACCCTCACCTGCACACCAACACACACATCACTCACCATCACCACCCATCACCATGCCCCCCAAGAAGAATCACAAGTTCCTAGATTGTGAATTGGAAGTCATGGTAGACGAGATCCTCAGGGTAGAGCCACAGCTGTTTGGCACACTGGTCCAACAGACCCCCATCTCCCAGAAAACCAAGATGTGGGAGAGGATCATCAACAGGGTGAACGCACAATCACCATGTCTGTGCACAAAGACCGACATCCAGAACAGGTGGTATGACGTGCGCAGGAGGGTACGGGACCTGCTCAAGAAAGACTACCTCCTGAGCCAATACACCGGCAGTGGCCCTCCTGCCAAGCCAGTATACCTCAGGCCCTGGGAGGAGAAGGTGCGGGCCATCCTTCCGCCAGTGAGCGTATATGGACTAGAGAACATCCCAGAGCCTGGTGAGTACACAACAAATGTACACAATATTCTGCCACAATACACACACACATCACTGTCAAGGGGAGAGTCAAACCATGCACTCATAGCAATTACACAGCAACCAGAACAGAATCATCCCAAAATGTGTATGTCAGTCAGATAAACACAACACATGCCATCTCAAAGTTACATTTAACCGTGTCATCACATGTACAAACACAACTACAACTACAGCTAGGCAGTGGCACAAATAGAACTAACAAACACATCCAGACATGTAGCCACCACTACAACACCAACACACAGTGAAGACCACTGAAAGAAAGGAATTCTGTGTATGCTGGGCAAGTCAGTGTAGCCAATAGCATCATGGGAGTCGTAGTCACACATATTGCCCCCCCCACAACTGTCCCATCAACACCACCATGAACCATGCGCACATCACAGGGAGTGGAAAAGGACTCACAAGATGGCTGACACTGGCTACTGCTGTGGGGAGCACAAGGCCCTGCTGGCAACTGTGCAACAACCAACAGCAGGACACCACTGACTGACATCCTGAGAGACAACTTCCACTCCCTGCAATGGAAGCACGTTCCATGGTGGGATATCTGGCTGGCTGGGTGGGAAGGAGGACTCGCAGCACTGACCATAGTCACAAACACCTCCCCTCACACACACCCTCAACACATACTCCACATAACCCACCTGGGAGAATGCAATGCCACACATCCTAACTCAAGATCCCACAAAGAACCTCCACCCTGGGTTATGTCGTGTGAAGCACAGGGACACTCTTGGGACTTTCAGCCAAACAACTGCCAGGACAACACTCCCAGCCATCCTGTCAGCACAGGCAGCCCACCCCACAGGGAAGCAGAGTCAAAAGGAAGGAAGCATGGGCGTGCTGGGAAGGGGGTGGAGGCAATAGCATGATGGGAGTCGTAGTCACAGCTCTACATCCCCCACCACATGGCCCAGCAAGCTCACACTCACACATGCACATCCCACAGAGAGTGGAAAGGCCCATCAAAGATGTCTGACACTGTTGCTGTGTCGTGGGGATCACAAGGGCATGCTGGGAACTGCACACCAACCAACAGCAGGACACCACTGTCAGCCATCTTGCCATTGCTCTCACACCCACACACACTGAACTCCCCACAAAAGCAAGTAAGTATGGGAATGCTGGGAAGTGGGGTGGAGGCAATAGCATGATGGGAGTCATAGTCACAGACATAGCTCACCCCCACAACTGTCCCATCACCACCACCCTGAACCATGCTCACATCACAGGGAGTGGAAAACGACTGACAAGATGGCTGACACTGGCTACTGCTGTGGGGAGCACAAGGGCATGCTGGGAACTGCACACCAACCAACAGCAGGACACCACTGTCAGCCATCTTGCCATTGCTCTCACACCCACACACACTGAACTCCCCACAAAAGCAAGTAAGTATGGGAATGCTGGGAAGTGGGGTGGAGGCAATAGCATGATGGGAGTCATAGTCACAGACATAGCTCACCCCCGCAACTGTCCCATCAACACCACCCTGATCCATGCTCACATCACAGGGAGTGGAGAAGGAATCACAAGATGGCTGACACTGGCTACTGCTGTGGGGAGCACAAGGCCCTGCTGGGAACTGTGCACCAACAAACAGCAGGACACCACTGACTGACATCCTGAGAGACAACTTCCACTCCCTGCAATGGAAGCACGTTCCATGGTGGGATATCTGGCTGGGTGGGAAGGAGGACTTGCAGCACTGACCATAGTAACAAGCACCTCCCCTCACACCCCCCCTCAACACAAACTCCACAGAACCCACCTGGGAGAATGCAATGCCTCACATCCTAACTCAAGATCCCACAAAGAACCACCACCCTGGGTTATGTTGTGTGAAGCACAGGGACACTCTTGGCACTTTTAGCCAAACAACTGCCAGGACAACACTCCCAGCCATCCTGTCAGCACAGCCAGCCCACCCCACAGGGAAGCAGAGTCAAAAGGAAGGAAGCATGGGCATGCTGGGAAGGGGGGTGGAGGCAATAGCATGCTGGGAGTAGTAGGCACAGATATTGCTCAGCCTCACAACTGTCCCATCAACACCACCCTGAACCATGCTCACATCACAGGGAGTGGATAAGGACTCACAAGATGGCTGACACTGGCTACTGCTGTGGGGAGCACAAGGGCATGCTGGGAACTGCACACCAACCAACAGCAGGACACCACTGCCAGCCATCTTGCCATTGCTCTCACACCCACACACACTGAACTCCCCACAAAAGCAAGTATGTATGGGAATGCTGGGAAGTGGGGTGGAGGCAATAGCATGATGGGAGTCATAGACACAGACATAGCTCACCCCCACAACTGTCCCATCAACACCACCCTGAACCATGCTCACATCACAGGGAGTGGAGAAGGACTCACAAGATGGCTGACACTGGCTACTGCTGTGGGGAGCACAAGGCCCTGCTGGGAACTGTGCACCAACAAACAGCAGGACACCACTGACTGACATCCTGAGAGACAACTTCCACTCCCTGCAATGGAAGCACGTTCCATGGTGGGATATCTGGCTGGGTGGGAAGGAGGACTTGCAGCACTGACCATAGTCACAAGCACCTCCCCTCACACCCCCCTCAACACAAACTCCACAGAACCCACCTGGGAGAATGCAATGCCTCACATCCTAACTCAAGATCCCACAAAGAACCACCACCCTGGGTTATGTTGTGTGAAGCACAGGGACACTCTTGGGACTTTTAGCCAAACAACTGCCAGGACAACACTCCAAGCCATCCTGTCAGCACAGCCAGCCCACCCCACAGGGAAGCAGAGTCAAAAGGAAGGAAGCATGGGCATGCTGGGAAGGGGGTGGAGGCAATAGCATGATGGGAGTAGTAGGCACAGATATTGTTCAGCCTCACAACTGGCCCATCAACACCACCCCGAACCATGCTCACATCACAGGGAGTGGATAAGGACTCACAAGATGGCTGACACTGGCTACTGCTGTGGGGAGCACAAGGGCATGCTGGGAACTGCACACCAACCAACAGCAGGACACCACTGTCAGCCATCTTGCCATTGCTCTCACACCCACACACACTGAACTCCCCACAAAAGCAAGTAAGTATGGGAATGCTGGGAAGTGGGGTGGAGGCAATAGCATGATGGGAGTCATAGTCACAGACATAGCTCACCCCCACAACTGTCCCATCAACACCACCCTGAACCATGCTCACATCACAGGGAGTGGAGAAGGACTCACAAGATGGCTGACACTGGCTACTGCTGTGGGGAGCACAAGGTCCTGCTGGGAACTGTGCACCAACAAACAGCAGGACACCACTGACTGACATCCTGAGAGACAACTTCCACTCCCTGCAATGGAAGCACGTTCCATGGTGGGATATCTGGCTGGGTGGGAAGGAGGACTTGCAGCACTGACCATAGTCACAAGCACCTCCCCTCACACCCCCCTCAACACAAACTCCACAGAACCCACCTGGGAGAATGCAATGCCTCACATCCTAACTCAAGATCCCACAAAGAACCACCACCCTGGGTTATGTTGTGTGAAGCACAGGGACACTCTTGGGACTTTTAGCCAAACAACTGCCAGGACAACACTCCCAGCCATCCTGTCAGCACAGCCAGCCCACCCCACAGGGAAGCAGAGTCAAAAGAAAGGAAGCATGGGCATGCTGGGAAGGGGGTGGAGGCAATAGCATGATGGGAGTAGTAGGCACAGATATTGCTCAGCCTCACAACTGGCCCATCAACACCACCCTGAACCATGCTCACATCACAGGGAGTGGATAAGGACTCACAAGATGGCTGACACTGGCTACTGCTGTGGGGAGCACAAGGGCATGCTGGGAACTGCACACCAACCAACAGCAGGACACCACTGACAGCCATCTTGCCATTGCTCTCACACTCACACACACTGAACTCCCCACAAAAGTAAGTAAGTATGGGAATGCTGGGAAGTGGGGTGGAGGCAATAGCATGATGGGAGTCATAGTCACAGACATAGCTCACCCCCACAACTGTCCCATCAACACCACCCTGAACCATGCTCACATCACAGGGAGTGGAGAAGGACTCACAAGATGGCTGACACTGGCTACTGCTGTGGGGAGCACAAGGCCCTGCTGGAAACTGTGCACCAACAAACAGCACAACACCACTGACTGACATCCTGAGAGACAACATCCACTCCCTGCAATGCAAGCACAGTCCATGGTGGGATAACTGATTGGCTGGGTGGGAAGGAGGGCCGGCTGTCAACCAAATACAACCAATGCAGACCATGTTCACACCCCAACAAATACATAGAAATGCCCAAATAATGCAGGACAATGTGCCACACCAATATCAATCCCTGACTGTGACGACTTAGGACAATGCAATGTACAGGCCCGCACCCAGAGGCACAGTCACAACTGTCAGGTGTGTCAACCATTGATGCCTGCAGAAACATAACATACATTGTGTGTGTCTCCCAAAAACAGGTGATGATGGGGACACAGCAGCAGACGCTGAGGAGTCCCAGTCCCAGGCTCAAGAGGATGCAGAGCTCACTGGTGTCGTACAGCCTCTGCCCTCCTCGGACGAAGAAGACCAACCTGGCACATCCGGCGCAAGTCTACATGCAGCACCAGCAGGACCACCAGCTGCAGCACCAGCAGGACCACCAGCTGCACCCCCTGCACCCACCCCTCCAACGACTGTCACCACAAATACCATCCCTGCCGACATGGACAGAACAAGGAGCAACACCAGCACAGGGACCCTGGACCAACGTGGGGCCATGGACACCACCACCACCACCAACCCCCAAGGGGGACCAGGGTCATCTGTGCGTGCCACTGCACGCACTGCACATGTCGGCAGGGGTGGTGGGAGGGGTGGGAGACAGAGGTCGCTGCTTGCAGAGGTTGCTGGTGTGCATGATGACCCACAACTGGTACGCATAGCCGATGCGTACCAGTCCAGCACCGGAGATCTCAGCCAGGTAGTGGGGCTCCTCAGAGACATGAAACAGCAGCAGGCTGCCCATCATGCCCGCTTGGACTCACACATGTCCCGCGTGGAGTCCAAGTGGGACGCACTGCAAGAGATGACGGCGGTGCACAGGGACATTTTACAATGCCTCCGCCAGATGAACAGCAACCAGTCCACACCTCCCTGTGAGCCAACAACATCTGGTGCTGAACAAACTGCAACTGCCACAGGGAGGGAGGATGACTCTGGCGGAGAGTCCCCTGCACCGCAGCAGCCCGTACTTGAGGGCCCCCCCCCCAGAGAAGAGGGGTCGTCCGAGGAGGGGCAAGTGAGAGGCCGATGGCCAAGCGCAACTCCCAGGAAGCCTGAACCTGTTCTGGATGTTCACCTTTGTGCACAGACTGTTCACCCTGTTGACGGCAACACAACTCCCACACATTGCATGGGGAGTACAAGTTGGACCAATGTCTCAGACAACTGTGGCCCCGATACTGGGGATTTTGTCTACCAGGACTTTCAATTCACCTAGGAACTTCTGATTGCAAGATATATGTAAAGCACTACCCATCCTATGCACTATTCACACAAATGTATCACAATAAACACACTAATACACCATACTTGCCTCTGTTGTGATTCCAACGTGGGTGCTGTTATGGGGATGATGAACTGCAAAATTACACTGTGTATGCGAACTGCAACAGCAAGTACAACACAGGCATGTGAGTAAAGGCAACGTGACACATATGAGGGAGACACACCACCAGGGCTACACAACACATACACACCTAGGCCATCTGACTCATTGCCTACACTGATGTTGCCAGGGAAGACGGTGCAATGCACAGAAACCACACCTATTCCCAGTTGTAGTCAAGTAGCCCACAGGTGCAGTAAGCAAATGGCAGTCAAATGTGTGACCACAGACAACGCACATCACAAAGTGAAGCACAGGTTTATTACACAGTTGCAACATGTCGTAACCACTACAGATGCAAGGTAATCCCACCTGGCAGCGGGCACACAGTCAACAACTGTAGAAGGAAGGAAGTCCATGGGTGTGGCGCACATCACCTGTAGGGACACAACAGCTACCACCCTGGAAGTACAATCACGTCGTCGGTGGACACAGTTGACCAAACGAATCTGAAAGTACCCTGTGTAGGACAGAAATGACACACAGTCAAAAGCAATGGAGAACAGGACAGAACAGCAAAACTCATGCACAATACATGTTACAAGATACCCACCCAGAACCAAGTTAGCATGTCAACACTGTTGGGGAGTACAGACCACCTGTAAGCACACATCGCTACACACATCCAGTCAAGTAGCCCATGGACACACTCCAACAGCACCAGAGCACCACCTACACATATCATGCCAACTCACATCATTGACATGACACCTCAGGATACTCACATTCAGCTAAAGAAGTTGGTGATGAGCTGTGTGCGGACATCACCCTCATCATCATCATCATCACTGGCATCGTGGTCCAGGCCAGGATCCTCCACAGGTGGCGGATGTTGGTCATTGTCATCCTGGATGAGAGGCAACTCCTTCCGCACTGCCAGGTTGTGGAGCATGCAGCAGACGATGATAATCTTGCACACTTTCGCAGGGGCATATGGGAGGGACCCTCCTGTCTTGTCCAGGCAGCGGAAGCGGCTCTTCAGGAGACCAAATGTCCGCTCAATCACTCTCCTGGTCCGACCATGTGCCTCATTGTAGCGCATCTGGGCTGGTGTCACAGGGTTCCTGAGGGGTGTCAGCAACCACAGCATGTTGGGGTATCCCGAGTCACCTACGGACAGACAAGTGCACATTAGCTGACTTGGAAAAGTGGGCGGAATACTACAGATCAGATCACACACAATGGCACAAAGTCAGTACACACCGACAAGCCAGGCACGCTGGTTCTGCATTTGTGCCATCATCCTGGGGATGCGACTACTCCTCATCACAAAGGCATCGTGTGCTGAACCAGGGAAACGGGCACACACGTGTGTGATGGTCATATCTGCAAGACACACCACCAGTGCATTGACCGAGTGGTAGTGCTTGCGGTTACGGTAGGCCTGCTCCTGGGCCTGTGGTGGTACCAAAGCCACATGTGTCCCATCAATGGAGCCAATGACATGCGGCATCCTCCCCAGGGCATAGAAGTCACTCTTCACGTCAGTGAGTCGTTGCAGTCTAGGGAAATAGATGTACCGGTTCAGGAATAGCAACATTGCCACCAAAACATCGCGGAGCACACGGCTCAACATGGTCTGTGACATCCCACCAGCAGTCGCCACAGTATGTTGGAAGGTACCGGTGGCAAAGAAGTGTAGGGCTGCCATCACCTTCACCTTGGGGTTCAGCGCTGTAGGATACGGCCGGCCAGGCTGCAAATGTGGGGCCAACTGCACTGCCAAATCCTCAATCAGCTGCCTGGTGAAGCGGTACTGTCGGATGCTGTCCCGTTCCACCATCGTTGCCAGGTCTGGGAATGGTCGATGGACAGCAGGAGCCCTGCAGTGCAGAGGAGAAGAAAGCAAGATTGTCAGTCAGCCCACATATGCGGCATTGAACACACTCAATATCCCAACATACATCATTATGAGGCACAACTACATGAAGTGTGCAGTTCCGTAAGGACATGTATGGTACATACATGGCCAACATCTGTCATCACGGTTCAACAAGTGGCATCAATAAGTCCCAGGTTGGCCCATTGGGTATCATGAGGCCGTGTCACAGTTCCCATCTCCTGCTGCCGTGTCACAATCACCCCCCACAGTGACATGTGAGGACAGATGTGCCCCAGGCATCACAGCTCAACGACAGGTACATTCCCAGGGACCCTGTATTGCCCCATGGACACTGGCATTACATGGAGTATCATGTATACACCACAGCAAAACAACTATGACCCCCACAGGTAGTGGTCCCACTTGCCACTGCAGGACAGACATGGACGTCTGTGACACACACACGCACAACATCAAAGTCCATGCACACACAACGTGGATGTGGAGACTGTCTCCCATTGTGCACATGAAATCAGAGACATTGTAAACACTACATGCACACAGACTGTGGAGGACCATCACTATTGTGCCACTGGGACACCCTGGCTCAAACATACTGTCCCACATGGGACTCACGGGGTATGTGACATGACATACACATACACCACCGTGAAATGTGACCATGGCACATGCACAGATATGAACAGTTGCACATCACAGTGGTCATGTACACGTAACACCCAGGATCCTGTCCCCATGAACACGTGCACAGCCTGGGGTTGGCTGCCCCCAGGTGACACCCACAGGACAACATGTACACCAACATACACACAATAGGAAATGCAGCCTTACATGCCTTATCATACAGTTTGGACAGGCTGTTGTGTTGTAGGTGTGCCCCTCACTCCCTGGGAGCTATCTGTGGCTGGCATATGTCCATCTGATACAGGCATGGTGACATATGCCAGTCACTTGTATAGGGATGCGTTGAACAGCAATGGACCGATCGGTGCACCCGGCCGGCCCATTGCATTCAATGTGTGCGGGTACGCGTTGTACCCCTGTACGCGTTGATCAGCAATGGACCGATCGGTGCCCCCGGCCGGCCCATTGCATTCAATGTGCGGGTACGCGTTGTACCCCTGTACGTGCTAGTACCGCAATGGACCGATCGGTGCCCCCGGCCGGCCCATTGCATTCAATGTGTGCGGATACGCGTTGTACCCCTGTACGCATTGTACCGCAATGGACCGATCGGTGCACCCGGCCGGCCCATTGCATTCAATGTGTGCGGGTACGCGTTGTACCCCTGTACGCGTTGTACCGCAATGGGCCGATCGGTGCACCCGGCCGGCCCATTGCATTCAATGTGTGCGGGTATGCGTTGTACCCCTGTACGCGTTGTACTGCAATGGACCGATCGGTGCACCCGGCCGGCCCATTGCATTCAATGTGTGCGGGTACGCATTGTACCCCTGTACGCGTTGTACCGCAATGGACCGATCGGTGCCCCCAGCCGGCCCTTTGCATTCAATGTGTGCGGGTACGCGTTGTACCCCTGTACGCGTTGATCAGCAATGTACCGATCGGTGCCCCCGGCCGGCCCATTGCATTCAATGTGTGCGGGTACGCGTTGTACCCCTGTACGCGTTGTACCGCAATGGACCGATCGGTGCCCCCGGCCGGCCCATTGCATTCAATGTGTGCGGGTACGCGTTGTACCCCTGTACGCGTTGTACCGCAATGGACCGATCGGTGCCCCCGGCCGGCCCATTGCATTCAATGTGTGCGGGTACGCGTTGTACCCCTGTACGCGTTGTACCGCAATGGACCGATCGGTGCCCCCGGCCGGCCCATTGCATTCAATGTGTGCGGGTACGCGTTGTACCCCTGTACGCGTTGTACCGCAATGGACCGATCGGTGCGCACCCATTGACAATGGCCTAGCCTGGCAACGGACGCGTTTTCGAAATTCAAACGAGTCGGTTGCTGGAAATTCAGTTGGTCACCCACAACAATGTTGCAAAATCATGTATGTCATGAAGTTGAAGATTTGAAGGATGCTGTGGGCGTGTATTGGTGCTGCTATTCCATGGATTGGCCAGATTCAGAAGATGCAAACGACTTGGACCTATCACTTTGGACACAAGGGACAGTATCTGCCTCTCCAGCACATATATATTGCTGGCTGTTCCCCTGAGAGCTCACTTGCCTGCACTACATGCTCCAGGACGACATCTGCCACTGCACTGCTGCTGTCTCTGCCCCTCTGGACCCTGTAATGGCACGTACTGTGGAGAGAGCCCCAGCCTTCAGCCTTGAGGAGAACCAGGCCCTGCTGGACAGCCTACTTCCACAGTACAGCAAGCTGTATGGGACACCAGGGGAGCAGGTGAGTGTTCTGTGCACTGCCTTTCTGAATGTGCATTTTGTCTGACTAGCAAGGCTGAAAGTCTGCACGCCACTGGCTAGCAGGCTCACTGAGTAGTTGTCACCCCCCATAGTGTGTAGTGACATGCACTGGACAGGTATGGTGCAGTGACAGTGCATTTGAACAAGGTTTTACTTCCCATGCAATGATACCATGTAGTGACGTCTGGCAAACTGTCCATGGGCAGCGTTGCACTGCCTGTGTACATCATGTGCCCCTGTGATTGAGACATGTATATACAACTGTGTCATGCACGGATATGTTACATGTGTAGTAATGGCCTTTTCACTTTGTCATCCTGACAGGTTAATGCCCATCGGAAGCAGGAGATCTGGAAGGACATCGTCCGGGCTGTCCGGTCCGTGGGGGTCTACAAGCGCCGGATCCACAACTGCCAGAAGAGGTGGCAGGATCTTCGGGTCTGGACCCGGAGGATTGCACGGGTCCAGCTGAAGCTGTCGCCTCCTCGCAGGAGGGGCGGAACACGGACCCTGACCCCCCACATGCTCCAGATCCTGGCGGTGGTGTTTCCAGACCTGGATGGGCAGCTGAAGGCCAGACAGCAGCAAGGAGGGGGTGAGTCAAAGACTGCACTGTGAACTCTGTATTACATGCTATGTGCCCTCCTCTGGCCTGGTTAAACTGCCACAGTACAGCAGTCATGTTGTCCAGGAGCCATGTCCCTCTATTGTGCACTGCCCACTCCTCATCTGATACCCAGGTGTGGCCCTTACATTCAGGGAATTGTGTCACTTGGGACTGTGTCCTTGCAGTTTGCTTCACTAAAGGTGGGGGACAGCATCTGTTTCCCTAACTCTGTTGTGACCATCATGGGTGGGTCCATTGTTCACACAACGCCTGTGTTCGGACATGTAATCTGCGTGTTGCTTTGATATGCGGTCCACTTGCTGAGCTGAGCCACCACATGTGCCTGGGGTATGTGGCACACACCCATGCAGCGGGTGGGAACAATGTTTGGGCCCTAGGAGTGTGCAGATTACGTGTGTCACACATACATAGCCAGCTATCCACTGTCCAGGGCTCATCCCTCATTCATGTGGGGCAGGACAGTCATGCCTACTCCAGGCCATGCAATGCACTCTGTACTCCCACTCCCGTGTATCAGCTGACACATTGTGCGCAGTGATTTGACCCCTCAGGTGTCTGTCAGTGTGCTGTGGATTTGTTGCCAGGACTGCTGGGGTGTTTCTCGGTAGGGGCTCAGCATGCCCCTGGAGATGTGACCATAGGAGACGATACTTGTGTCACATAGGTGTTTGATCAGCTGCCCGTGCAGACTGGGGTATGCGAATGTGAAGTTCAGGCAGCTGTTCCCCATTCACAGCAGATTGTGAGGGGCTCAGGTTCAGAGGGTAGTGTCACAGGTCTCCCATATGTCCAATCGGTATGACCTGGACAGATGAGGGTTAAGATGATGTGTTGTGTGGGGGATGTACATGTGCATTTGTGCAGCTCCAGGACTTGCATTCCCCATGACCTACTATTGTGACACAGTGCAGAGTGTTGTTGTCTGGCTGCCAAGTCATACATCACTGAGACAGTGATGTATGACTTAGCAGTAATGCCTCCGCCATGGCATGTGTCAACTTATTGGTGATCCTGCAGGGGAGTGACATGTGCTACATGCACACCATTGTGGCGATGGCTATCAGGACATGGGTGCATCATGGTGTCCTTCGCTGGTATGCATCACATGCATTTCCTATTTGACTCTGGGCGTCCCTTTCATCCGGAAACCTATACTGACTCAGTGGCAAGAGTTGTGATGTGTGCATGTCCACATGCTACACCGTGTCCTCTGCACTGTCCAACTACTGTGTAGTTGGTGCATGTGTCCACACTGGGGTGTTGCTATCCAACAGACACCAGACAGATGGGTGCAAGGCCATATGGGATGTGAGTGCCATGGTTGGCATCAGACTGACAATTGGCTTCTCCTGTTCAGTTAGGGCACTTTTAGCAATGTACAACTAATGATGCCAGGGCTTGCTCTGTAATGTGCTGTGCTCACAGTGGTGTGTGCGTTGGTCCAGGTGACTGATGTCTGTCTGTTTCCCCATTGTTTGCAGATACATCCACGGCCACGGAAGGGGACAGCTCCACGGACCAGGAGGAGCCGGAGAGCCAGACTGGGTCAGCAGCCGAGGAGTGGTCGGAGGGACCCAGTGGCACGGAGGGCGAGGGGAGCCACACCGAGGAGTCCTCAGCACCATCCACCTCAGCTGAGGACCAGAGCAACTCGGAGGATGACTCCCTTATGGAGGCGGGTGTCAGCAGCCACCACACCCTAGCTAGTGTTGCTGTCCCCGCCACCACCAGCACCACCACCGCCCTCCCATCGGCTCCCATTCCCCAGGTCCGTGGAGGCTCCCATGTTCGGGAGTGTGTCTCCTTTGGGCCAGGCACCGCACCCCTGCCCCTGTGTCCCCTGCTGCCCTGAGTGAGGAGTATGTGTACCTCCTTCGCCAGCTCCATGTAGGGCAGACAGCCATGCTGAGTGTCCTCCATGCGCACACCGCTCTGTTGACTCAGCTGGTGTCGTTCATGGAGGGCATCTCATCGGGCATGTCTGACCCACAGAGGGGCAATAGGTCCATGGACTCCTCCCTGACGGCAGCAGTGTCCCTCCTCAGACAGTCCCTCACCCCTCCTGCCTCTGCTCCATCCACACTCCCCAGCACCTTACCCGTCCCAAGCACACACACACCGGCACAGGCACACACCAGCACACACACATCCAGCACACAGACACACACGCCACAAACAAAACGCACACGCACGCACAGTCAGGGGACTGAAACCAGACTCACAGGGGATGGGGCCCTGGAACACACACACGCATCCATGAGCACTGCGCAGTCCTCAGTTGCCTCTCCCTCCAAAGCACCCTCCCTTGCCTCACCTGCAACCCCAAAGACCCAGCGGCTCTTCCTCAGTGACCTCGGCCTCTTCCCCTCCAATCCAGCTGATACAGCATTCAGGGGGAAGAGGAAGCCCACCCACACGGAGCAGAGTGCCCCTCGCCCCCGGACACCCTCCCCCAGGCGCAGACAGACTGAGGCCCCCACCCGCAAGTCCCCCCAGAGTCGTAAGAGCAAGACCCCGCCGCCGCCCTGCAGCTCAGGCACCAGGTCTCCTTCCTCCATCCCTCAGGCCCCCACTCCACAGGTGCCCCCACCACACCCTGCCCCAGGTTCCCCCACCCACAGATATACCATCCCCAAGAGGATCTGGCCTTCTCCCCCTGCCACTTGCTCTCCCGGCACCACACCCCCCGCTGCGCTTGTCTGTGCCACTGATGTGGTGAGGGTGTCCTCCCCTCTGTCCAGCCCACCTTGCCTGTTCCCCATTCTCCTCCCCTGGTGGTAGGCACTGCAGTGGAGTCCACTACCACCCTGTCTGACTTGGGCACTGCAGTGGCGGGCCTGTCCACTCCATCTGCAGGGTCCACTGCAGTCGTGCCGGCACCCACAACATCTGAGTCATGCCCCCCAGTTGTGCCGGCACACACCATGTCAGACACCTCCACTGCAGTTGTCAGTGGCTCTCCAGCACCCACCACCCCTTCCCTGCTTCCTCCTGGTGAGCCCTGATCCTGTCCCTGCGGTGCCTGGCCTGCCCCCCCCGGTTGCCCCTCCTAGTGGATTGTCCCTGGTTTTGTGCAGGCATGCGTAGGGTGACATCTGCCACTGTCACCCTGTTTGGACTTTGACAATGGACTGGCCATTGGCCTTTGTGTTTTTTCTGGACTTTCAGTTTTCATTACACACATATGTTGAATAAAGCAACTTTCTGTTCTCTAGTGCTTATGCTTCTGATGTACATGTTGTTGATGATGCTAACCATGCCCTTGCTGCAGTGATGGTGATATTTGGTCTCATGATAATGAAGTGTTACTGTGCAGGAACCCATGTGGTCCAGGGGGAATGTGTCCTATCCTGTGGTGTATCCATGTCATCCATAGCAGCATCTGAGGGTGTCATGTGTTCAGTATTTGGCAATGGGATTTCCTACTTACATTAGCAATTTCACATCTGTGGCTTCCACCCCTGCACATCTGTTGTGCCTGCCATTGTTCAATTCGTCTACTTCCCTGACCGTGTGGCCATCTCCACTGGACATGCAGGTTTGGGCATCAATGGGGAAGGACTCATCTGTGTTGTCAGTGCAACATTGCTATACAAGTGTGTTGGATCTGTGCTGATGATTTCGTTGGCACTTCCATGACCAGGCTGATGTGACGGGAGCCCTCATTTGGTGCTAATTGTTGATTGTGTGACCAAGTGCTCAGCTGACATGATGGGGCCCTACTGAGGCAACATATGGCACAGCTTTCCTCACACAGGAGTGGAGTCCCCTCATGGCAGTGTGTACTCCTGTGACATTGCCTGCGCCCAAGGTGTGTGTTGTATGTGCATGTCTGTGTGTTCACTTCCGTTTAGCTGTGCATGCTGTGATCCCTAGTGTTGTACCTGTTTGTGATGCTTGCTGAGTTGACCTATGTTCCCCCAAAGTCTTCTCCCTGGGTTCTCTGTGATGTGGGTGCATGGCACATTACTGGTCATCAGGGTGTCACCCATAAGTGTGTTTGCTGTCAGGGCTGAGTTTGTGTGCAGACGCAGATGGATCACAGTCAGGTTTCCCCTTGGCACTTGTTGTTTGCCCCTGTCATGTGATTTCCAGTTTGTGTTATCTTTCAGTGATTGTGACACGTTGTGTGTGTGACTGCTGGCACTCCTCAGGGTCCGGGCTGCAATGTTGGTTGGTGTCTATGTGTGTTCTTTGTGGGTGACCTTGGCTTCTTCATTGGTGTGTGACTGTGGCTGGGATCCCATTGGTTGGTGTGGTATTGCCGTCATGTCCATGTACAGCGTAGTGTGCAGTGTGTCAGACATTCAGGAGTCTTGTTGAGTGGCCATGTGTGATGTGTTTCTGCACCTTGGTTCCCACCCACCACCCTGGAATAGTCATGGGTGCATGTGCAATGTCACCAGTGCATGTGTGCTTCACTGCTGCACATTGTTGGAGGTCGAGGGGTGTGGTGTTGAGTGTGTGCAGATGAGAGTTGTTGCCCGGCTAGGCCCCTGCCTCCATGTTGGCCTTGGCTTACTGGCCATGCTGATTGATTTGTGCTTGTGTAGGTGTGATGGTAGTTTGTTGCTCAGGACACATGACTGTGGTTCACAGTGTGAACGACATTTAGCTTTGTCATCACAGTGGGATTGTAATGCAGCCCAGGGTCACCACATTGTGGGGGCCCTGGGGGTAGTGCTGTGGTGTGTCTCTGTCTTGCTGTGTCAGTTGCTGTTCCTACGTGCCTGTGTGACATGTGTGATTTGTGCTCCCTCTCATCTGACAATGCCTGCTTGCCCACATAGGGGATTTGGATCCATGAGTTACCTTTGTGTGGCACTGTATGCACATCTGTATGATTGGTATTCAGGTCTCCTCATGTGCTGTGTGGTTGCCTGGGGACACTGGCACCCCCCCTCACCTGTTGTGTATGCTGTGCAGCGTGGGTCTGCCTGTTTGTGTTTGTGCATCTGCACCACTGCATTGGCATATCTTGGGTGTGCCATTGGCTGTATGTAGTTTGGTGGCTTTCCCCTGCTGTCCCTGGGACTCCTAGGTCATCAGTCAGCACAATGATCATGGTTTGTGTGTCCCATTGCTGCCATGGTATGGTATCTGTTCACCTCACATCTACAGTCTCCACAGGGTATCTGCATTTGTGTGCCCATTGGTGCAAATATGTGGGTCTGCATTCTGATGGTCACTTCTGTAATTGTGTCATTGATGAATGTTGACAGTGTCAGCCCCCATGGGTGTTGTTTGTCTGCACATGGCCAAAGGTATGTCTTATTTTCACTGCAGTATTTGGCTCCCCCAATTTATGTTGCAATGGGACACATGCACTACTTTGCCACTGATGTGTTTTATGTTCTGTGACCAGGAATCATCCATGCAGTTTGGCAGTTGCAGCTCTTTCTTTGTCAACACCTACATTTTGGTCACAGTGATGATGGGGGTTTGGACCCCATTGCCACAATGTTCAAAATGTGCTTCAGCTATGGACCCCACACTTACATTTTGGTCACTGTGATGATGGGGGTTTGGACCCCATTGCCACACTGTTCAAAATGTGCTTCAGCTATGGACCCCACACTTACATTTTGGTCACTGTGATGATGGGGGTTTGGACCCCATTGCCACAATGTTCAAAATGTGCTTCAGCTATGGACCCCACACTTACATTTTGGTCACTGTGATGATGGGGGTTGGACCCCATTGCCACACTGTTCAAAATGTGCTTCAGCTATGGACCCCACACTTACATTTTGGTCACTGTGATGATGGGAGTTTGGACCCCATTGCCACAATGTTCAAAATGTGCTTCAGCTTTGGACCCCACACTTACATTTTGGTCACTGTGATGATGGGGGTTTGGACCCCATTGCCACACTGTTCAAAAAGTGCTTCAGCTATGGACCCCACACTTACATTTTGGTCACTGTGATGATGGGGGTTTGGACCCCATTGCCACAATGTTCAAAATGTGCTTCAGCTATGGACCCCACACTTACATTTTGGTCACTGTGATGATGGGGGTTTGGACCCCATTGCCACAATGTTCAAAATGTGCTTCAGCTATGGACCCCACACTTACATTTTGGTCACTGTGATGATGGGGGTTTGGACCCCATTGCCACAATGGTCATGGCCTGCTTGCATTGTGGGGGCCACACACATATATGTGTGGCACATGTGATAGGGGGTCACATTGTATGTTCAAAGTCATATTCAGTGTTGTAGGCATTTGACACAGTCTACACACGCTTGTCATGGTGTTGGGGGGATGTCTTTTTCTTGCATTTTCTAGGTTGTGGTGTGCTGGTTGTGTCATGCATTGTCCATCCTATGAGTGGGGGTGGTGTTGGTGGTAGGCATCCAGCCCCCCATGGGTAGAGGTGGTAGTAGTGACAGGCATCCAGCCCCCCTGGGTAAGGGTGGTAGTAGTGGTAGGCATCCAGCCCCCCCTGGGTAAGGGTGGTAGTGGTGGTAGGCATCTGGCACCCCCCTGGCTAAGGGTGGTAGTAGTGGTAGGCATCCAGCCCCCTGGGTAAGGGTGGTAGTAGTGGTAGGCATCCACCCCCCTGGGTAAGGGTGGTAGTAGTGGTAGGCATCCAGCCCCCCCTGGGTAAGGGTGGTAGTAGTGGTAGGCATCTGGCACCCCCCTGGCTACGGGTGGTAGGCATCCAGCCCCCCCTGGGTAAGGGTGGTAGTGGTGGTAGGCATCTGGCACCCCCCTGGCTAAGGGTGGTAGTAGTGGTAGGCATCCAGCCCCCCTGGGTAAGGGTGGTAGTGGTGGTAGGCATCTGGCACCCCCTGGCTAAGGGTGGTAGTAGTGGTAGGCATCCAGCCCCCTGGGTAAGGGTGGTAGTAGTGGTAGGCATCTGGCACCCCCTGGGTAAGGGTGGTAGTAGTGGTAGGCATCCAGCCCCCCTGGGTAAGGGTGGTAGTGGTGGTAGGCATCTGGCACCCCCTGGCTAAGGGTGGTAGTAGTGGTAGGCATCCAGCCCCCTGGGTAAGGGTGGTAGTGGTGGTAGGCATCCAGCCCCTGGCTAAGGGTGGTAGTAGTGGTAGGCATCCAGCCCCCTGGGTAAGGGTGGTAGTAGTGGTAGGCATCTGGCACCCCTGGGTAAGGGTGGTAGTAGTGGTAGGCATCTGGCACCCCCTGGGTAAGGGTGGTAGTAGTGGTAGGCATCCAGCCCCCTGGGTAAGGGTGGTAGTAGTGGTAGGCATCCAGCCCCCTGGGTGAGGGTGGTAGTGGTGGTAGGCATCTGGCACCCCCTGGCTAAGGGTGGTAGTAGTGGTAGGCATCCAGCCCCCTGGGTAAGGGTGGTAGTAGTGGTAGGCATCTGGCACCCCCTGGCTACAGGTGGTAGTAGTGGTAGGCATCCAGCCCCCCCTGGGTAAGGGTGGTAGTGGTGGTAGGCATCTGGCACCCCCCTGGCTAAGGGTGGTAGTAGTGGTAGGCATCCAGCCCCCTGGGTAAGGGTGGTAGTGGTGGTAGGCATCTGGCACCGCCCTGGCTAAGGTGGTAGTAGTGGTAGGCATCCAGCCCCCTGGGTAAGGGTGGTAGTAGTGGTAGGCATCTGGCACCCCCTGGGTAAGGGTGGTAGTAGTGGTAGGCATCTGGCACCCCCTGGGTAAGGGTGGTAGTAGTGGTAGGCATCCAGCCCCCTGGGTAAGGGTGGTAGTGGTGGTAGGCATCTGGCACCCCCTGGCTAAGGGTGGTAGTAGTGGTAGGCATCCAGCCCCCCTGGGTAAGGGTGGTAGTGGTGGTAGGCAGCTGGCACCCCCCTGGCTAAGGGTGGTAGTAGTTATAGGCATCCAGCCCCCCTGGGTGAGGGTGGTATTGGTGGTAGGCATCTGGCACCCCCTGGCTAAGGGTGGTAGTAGTGGTAGGCATCTGGCACCCCTGGGTAAGGGTGGTAGTAGTGGTAGGCATCTGGCACCCCCTGGGTAAGGGTGGTAGTAGTGGTAGGCATCCAGCCCCCCTGGGTAAGGGTGGTAGTAGTGGTAGGCATCCAGCCCCCTGGCTAAGGGTGGTAGTAGTGGTAGGCATCTGGCACCCCCATGGCTAAGGGTGGTAGTGGTGGTGGGCATCTGGCACCCCCTGGCTAAGGGTGGTAGTGGTGGTTGGCATCCAGCCCCCTGGCTTAGGGTGGTAGTAGTGGTAGGCATCTGGCACCCCCTGGCTAAGGGTGGTAGTAGTGGTAGGCATCCAGCCCCCTGGGTAAGGGTGGTAGTGGTGGTGGGCATCTGGCACCCCCCTGGCTAAGGGTGGTAGTGGTGGTTGGCATCCGGCCCCCCCTGGGTAGGGGTGGTGGTTCGCATTCAGGCCCCTGTGTGCATATGTGGCATTGGTGATGGGCATCCCGCCCCTATGGTGCTGCTGTTGCTGGTGTAAGTAAATTCTGCATCCCTCTGTGTGTGTGTGATGTGTCATGTACGTGTTGTATGTGTTTTGTGGTTGGTGTCTGACTTACCTTCTGCGCCGTACGCGTCCGTGCCTGTTCCGGTAGTAAATGTAGAATATTGGTATGATCGGGACGAAGGGATTCATGGTTGGTTCGTGTCGTTCGTCTTTCTCGTTGCTTCGCGTCGTCCTCGCCGCTTCGCGTCGTCCTCGCCGCTGGCGTGTTCGCTCGTAGCCGTGGATCGTGTTGTGGCGCGAATCGGAGCTTATTTGCGCCTCTCCCGGATGCTTTGACGTGCCGTGCGCAGCGACGGGTTCGGCGCATACGGAAAGCGCATCGTACTTGTTCGGCCGGACGGAGCTGCATTTTCCCTTCCGTGCGACTCGATTCTGCGTTTCCGGATTCGCCTCGGTCGGAGAACAGGACCTGGATTGGGTGAGTACGACTCGGCCGGATTCTGTGCTGTTGTGCGCATCGTACTTACTCGTTCGGTATGTTGTACGGATCGGTCGGGAAACAGGCATTCGCATGGCTTTTTTCCTGACCGAATGGTATTGGGTGCGCATCCGACCGAGATCGGAATCGGCCCCATAGTAGGGCACCTTCTATGCGAGACAAATTAGTCAAGACAAGTCCAGAGATAATAGAAAGCTGCAGCTGGCTAGCAACACATAAAGGGTTTTTTAAGTGCAAAGTATGCAAAGCTTGCCGACATGGGGTCAACACAACAACATATATAACCCCCTTCAGTCCTAAGGAGCACAAGATTCAGAAACTTTTAACCTGTAAAACAGAATTTGTAATCTATGTCCTGATATGTCCGTGTGGCTTACAATACATTGGGAGCACTAAACTCCAAGCCCACAAGCGCATCTTACAGCATTTGCGAGCAATCAACAATCAAGATAACACCTACCCTGTTGCAAGACACTTCAGGGACTGGCATAACTCAAAAAGCTGACGTACCTTAAATTTTTCCTCATAGACTCAGTGCCAGCAAGTAGAAGAGGAGGCAACAGGGAGGAAAAATTACGCAGGTTAGAAACTAGATACATTCTAGAAATGGATTCGAAACAGCCAGGAGGACTTAACATTACAGATGACTTACACACCTGCATCTAGATTATGACATAGCAAAAACAAATGAGAGAAAACGATTACCATCGCTGTTACTGATTCCAAATCATGAAATATAACTTTTAACTTTTGTATTAGAGGTTTCAGGTGATTTGTGTATTTATGTATTTATATATTTATAGAACCTTTTACAATATGTCTGTATTTATAAAATAGACAAGCCTGGAGGACTCAACATCATAGATGACTTATACACCAGCATCTAGATTAGAACACAGTAGAAACAAATGAGAGTAAATGAATATCACCATTGCTACAGATTCCAAACTATGCAATACAACTTTTTAACTTTTGTATCAGATGTTTTTAAGTTACCTATATATTTATGTATTTATATATATTTATGAAATTTTATACGTCTGTATATACAAATTACGCACTCACTGTTTGGATCAATCACAGTGCAGTAGGGCAACTATACTTTTTATGGAATATACAATTTACCCACGTAAAATCAAGTGATTGTGACAGAATATGACTTCAATTAAATGATACCCACTATCTTGCAAATCGGGACACTAGAGCACTTTGGGTATTTAACCTATTATAAGAGGCTTAACCAAGCGGATACAAATTCCAACATTGATATCAAGTTTGTCTTAATTTCAAAGTGTTGAAACGACAATTATTCAGCTGATAAGCGGACAATGACAAATTGTTTTTAACTAAGTCTCTCACATCCGCATTCGAATATATCAGCACACTCTTTTAATATGTTTTTATTCACGCACATTTAGCACTAATAACACTTTATAAAGGTCATGTCTATTGGCAATATACAAGAACTTCGATTTATACAAAACAAGCATGCCATGGTCTTTTTACCTAATTACATTTATGTCACAACTAGTACAAATGACTAAGGTGTTTATATAACAGGAGGACAAAGCAACTATAAGTCAAAGCGATATTATTATCTGTTTGCAATTAATCATAATTTATGCAAGACATCATCTATTTTTTGAAGAAAACATGTTATCATGCTGAAGAAAAACACTATACATTTATGTGCCTATTTTTTACCTATGTATAACATGTGAATCGCTATTTTTAAATTGTAAAACTCTTGCTGCTAATACTATTGTCACCGGGTTTATAAAACATTTTATCAAGTCATTTTAAACAAACTAATTAACCATTTGAAAGCATGAACTACTAAATCTAATACCTCTTTCATTGCCATGACTGATGTTTTTTGTAAACTCACGTAATGCACATTGTCACTTTAAAAAGAAAAAAAGTATACCGCAACGTTGTCATGTGATCAAGGCTCCTTGAGAGTTGAAACGCATAATGGCGGCATCCAAATAAATATCTAAGAACACTGTATCCGTGGTCCGTGTCCGTGATTTTGGATCCATCCGAAGGAGTGGCGGAAAGCGAAATATATATATATATATATATATATATATATATATATATATGTATAAATTATTATGTTTGTGTGTTCATCTTTTTTAATTAAGTTTATTTGTTATATTTTGTTAAAATGTATATTACATTTAATTTATTTTGTTAAAAATTAATTTTAATATTTAAGATAATTACTATATATTATTTTATTTTATATATATATATATATATATATATATATATAAATCTACATTTTGTACATCTATATTTTTTACACGATATTTTTTAGTCAATATTTTTGTACTTAACTGTTTAAGTATAGGAGTCGATATTTTTGTGGTCTATGGGCCAGATTCACAAAAGTAATCTGAGACAAAATCCTAACTTTATGACTTTCGCTATTCACAGAAGGCATTTAGGAGTACTAAAGTTAGCATTTTGTCTCAGTTCAACTTAAGTTTTGGTCTTAAGTTAAACTTAAGACAAAACTTAAGATTAACTGAGACAAAATCCTAGTCGTAAAGTTAGGATTTTGTCTCAGTTAAACTTAAGTTTGTCTTAAGTTTAACTTAAGACCAAAACTTAAGATTAACTGAGGCAAAATCTAACTTTAGTACTCCTAAATGCCTTCTGTGAATACCGAAAGTCGTAAAGTTAGGATTTTGTCTCAGATTACTTTTGTGAATCGGGCCCACTATTTTTTCATCGATATTTTTTACATCGATGCTTGTGACATCGATGTTGTGTCAGTGAACCCTACGGCACTATACTGTATGTCACTCCACCCTGTGCCGCTCCATTGTATGACACTCTCCTCCACTATTTATAACTCCACTCCATAAAAGTGTACCACACTTCATGGTACTCTACGACATTCTACCCCACTCTATCCCTGTACACTCTGCTGTACAACTCTATACTCCACTCTATGACCATACGCTCCAATGAACAACACTATTCCACTATACAACACTTTTTTATATGGCACAGCACTCCACTGTACTGTTTGAGACCCCACTCTACTTTATAACAGTTTACTACCTACGCTACGGCAGTACACAGCACTCCATGCTACTCCACTCTATGACACACCAATACACTCTATTGTACTTTACTCCACACTACGTTACACCACTGCACTCGACTCTACCCCACTGTACGAGACTTTACCTCACTCTATGCTATTACAACAATCCACTCTACGCAGCTCCACTGTTTCAAACACTAATGTATTCTATGCAACCCCACTCTACAACACTTTACTATACTGAATGCCACTCTCTGACACTTTATTCCTGTCTATAGCCCTTCACTCCATAGTACAACACTGTACGATACTGTATGCTACTGTACAACATTTTACTCCACTCTACTCTATGATACTCTAGCCACTGTACAACACTGTACGCAACTCTTTATGTGCCACTGCACCCCACTTTACTCCACTCTACTCTGACACAGTACTCCGCTCTACTCCACTGTACACCACTCCACTCTATGTCACTCAATGCCATTGTACTCTATAACACTGTGAGCCCGATTCACAAAGAGCCTCAGCAGTCGTGGTGGGAGCCATGCATGGCAGTTTCTCATTGCGGAGATTCCGCCATGACTGCAGAGGTTTTTTTGTGAATCGGGCCCTGTAAGCCAATCCACTGAACCACACTTTGCAACTCTGTACTGTATACCACTCCACTCTTCAAAAATAATCTAGACTGTATGCCACTCTACTCCCCTGTAGTCTACATCACTTTCTAATACTGTACGACACCCCACTACACTCTACTGTTCAACACAGTACTCCAATTTATGACACTTTACTCGACTCCACTCCACTGCACTCCACACCACTCTAGCCTATGACGCGCCACACCATTATACTCTGACACTTTACTCCACTCTACACTACCCCACTCCAGTGTACTACACTATACTACACTCTACTACACTTTAACCCACTCTACGTTGCTGTACTATACTCCGCCCTACGCCGCTCCGTAGTCTGACACTCTAGTCCACTGTATGCAACTCCACTCTACAATACTGTACTACAGTCTATGACACTCTATGCCATTCACTCTATGCAACTGTACTACACTCTATGACATTCAACAACACTCCACTCAACTTCTGTCTACAATAAGCCACTTCACTAAATGACGCGGCCAGACTGAGCCGGCTCGTGATCCCAAAGGGCGAGCCTTTTCGCCCTTGGGATTATGATGCACGGTTTCCGGCATGGTTTCCATTCCAGCCAGTCTGCATGGAAACCATGTCGGAAAGCATGTTTGGGGGCCCCAGCAGGGCCCCCTTGTGTTTTCAGCCTCTGGTTGTGGGCCGAGCGGGCACCAATGGTGTCCCCCATTGATCCCTGCACCCCGTGACAGGCACAGGGTGCAAGGATGAACCACACCTCCCATTTCCCTATGTGAGCATGTATTACGGCCAGTTTACAGCCGTATTGCATGCTCCCATACTGAAATGTACGAATGCAACCGAACAGTGTTCGGTCGCATCATAATTAGGCGGTTGGGACTGCCGACCGGAGGCTGGTCGGTCCCAGGACCGAGACAGTGTCGGGCGGACCTAAGTCCGCATGACATCGTAATTAGGCCCAAACTATAACTCGCCACTCTACCATGCACTGTGTTGTGACAAATAATGTAATTTGAGAAGTTGTAAGTGTTGTTATGAATGGTTTGATTTCACATGGTATAAGTGATGTAGTATGCAAGTGTATAAACAATGCATGGAAAAGGCATGAGATATAGTTAATATAGTGTGGCCAGTGAGGTGACAAGACAGCGTTAATGTTTTTTATTTTTAATAGGTCTGCTTTATATATGTTGATATACTTACCCCTTCATAAAGCCAATGGTCCCACTTCTTATATTTTGGTGTTCTAACCCTTTGACAAAGTCTTACTTAAAATAACACGTTTTATATTGTAAAATCGAATAGTAAGCCTGCAGGAGATAGAGCCGGTGCTCGCAGGAGTTTTGGGCACCAGCGTGAGGCCTACTCCATGACATGCATGGTTTAATAGGGGTTAGGAGCAGGGCCTAGCTGCAGGTCAATCTGACCCCTCCAGATTCCAACACTTTTCCCATTGTTGCTTATTGGGGATAGTAATCTCACACCCAAATATATTCCTTTATCCCAATGTTACTGGATTTAGAATAGTAAATTTGTCCCAGTCAAATATATGCATCATCTCTAAAGTTACTTGGATTGCAGCTGAGGTTATAAATCCGCCCTCCCCACATATATTAAAAAGAGAAACCTTCTACAAATTAAGTTGAACTGGTGTTACAATAGTGAATCTGATCACCACAAATATGTTAATGTATTAAAAATTACAATTTATTGGTGAAGATATAAAATTTTATTTTTATTTCTAGATAAACAGATATTTACAAAAAATATTTTTGAATTTTTAATTGATCCTGCTTGGTAAATGGAATATTTTTTAATTTAAAGAAGTTACGGGGCATATTTACAAGGGCTTTATCTCCGCTTTTTTGGCTTTTAAAGCCAAAAAAGCGGAGATAAAACTATCGCCCTATTAACAAGAGGGTGCCAACATGCATTAGCGCATGTTAGCACCCTTTTACCCGATGCCTCCCTTTGCCTCTCTAATGAGATGCAAAGTGGGCGTCACTGGGCAGTACAACCTTGTAAATATCGCTGATGTGCACATCGCGATATTTACAAGGCTGCCAACGCATTTTAGCAGACGTTAGTTTTGGGCGAAAACCGCTGTTTTCGCCGAAAACTAACGTCTGCTAAAATGCAGACTTAGGCATACCTAATATGGGGGTGGATTGTGCTGATACGACCACAGGGTCGTATCAGCAGAGGTATTGCCGCTTAGCAGGGAACATCGCTGGAAAACCAGCGATGTTCCCTGCAAAACGGCGATTTCTCCGCTATCGCTGGTAATTATATCTCCCTGGGGAAATGCATTATAAATAATGCGCTAACAGGGCGATATAATCCAGCGATAGACGGCGATAAATAGAAAAGCGCTAAGCGTGCTTTGCGTTTATTTATCGCCGTCCTTGTAAATATGCCCCTACATTTTTTATTATGTGTTATTTCAAATATATATTTTTAAATAACAATTAAAAATACATGTATTTTCTTTACATAAAATACATTTTTTTTAAAGTATTGTAACTTCTTAAAATTTAAAATTATTTGAAATTAAGTATATTTAACATTTTTAAATTAGATTAGCAATATGTTTTAGCACTTTATTAAGCTTTTCATTATTTTTACAGATTTTAACGTACATTTTTAAATTCAATAGTATGGTAACCTTTATTTTTGTATTACCTACTTTTAAGGACGATATTTTGGAATCATAATTTTTGTTATTTTCTATATAAGGGTATGGTTCACGATATTTTGACAATTTTTACTTTATATTTTGATAGGTTGATAGTTTTGTAGTCGATAATTAGGAATAAAACCAGTTGAAACATGCTATCGGACTTTGTTTGCTGGTGCTTTGCTAACACTTTATCTTTAATTTGGTATTGTTGCATTTTGGATCTGTCTGCTCAGTCTTCATCTTTTGTTTAACTAGTATTCGACTTTCCACAACCTCTTCTTGACCCTTCAGTACTTTTGCAGCCATTTGTGGTATCCTTTTCTGTTGACTTTATCCAAACATGAGTTCGAAAGGGCAGTTTACAGTTAAACTGTGCAGAGTCTTTATATAATATCGTAGGACTTCAATTCTGATTTACAGCTACCTGAGCTAATTCCTCTCTTTGTATTGTTCTTTTGGTTGTAGCAATTAGTTTATCTACCATTCAATTTGCTTATGGCCATATCAACGATATTTTCCTCTGAACAGCCCCCATGTAATTCATACATTTCCTCTACTTGTTTCAACACGTGGGCCATTATCTGTTTTTACAAAATCTGGTATTTATCAAGTCAAGAAGATATCATCTAAAACAGGAAGTACAACAGATGCTGAAGTTAAAAAATCTGTTGTATCAGTCGAAAAGTGACTATTCGTCTATGACTACAAATAAGTAAGGTCCAGAATCTAATGGCCCATGGCAATCTGCAGCAAACTTAGACCACACTGCTCATGGTAGTTCATACATTTTGAGTTGTTCAGGAAAGGGCATTCTAGCTGTATACGGACCCAAATGAGAAGCTAACATAATTTCTGCCACCATTTCTGAAAAACAAACTTTGCCATATAGAATTGCTTTGTTACAGTTATTGCTCTATGGAATTTATACACAATGTCGTTTACACATTTTATTGCATTTAAAATAATGAATTTTGTTCCTCTTTATAAGATATTAGTTGCTACAGATAGCTCCTCTTGGATATTAATTTATTACAATTGTATTAGATTAGAACATCTCTCCTTTTTTTATGTAAGAAACCCACCACCTCATGTATATGCCTTCACCTAGTTTTGTCTCTATCAACTCTTTGTCAGTTCAATTCAAGATATAAGCCCAAAATATAAATATTCTTTAGCAATCTACTTTTCACTGTGTTTTCTGCAGGATAACGGAACAGATAACCTACAAGATTATATTCTTTTCCAGGCTTGCAAATGATTCCAAAGTTGTAGTACATTAGCCTCATACCACATCTCACCATGCATAAAGGCATTTTTGCTCTTGAACTTCCAAATATTGTAACCAATGATTGGTGGTCATGTATTATTGCAAATGGCTTGCAATATGAAATAATGTTCCCATACTACTGCTACGCTCACTTTCTCTTGTTGTGAGTACTTCTTCTCAATGTCTGTTATGCTGCTACTGATTAAGAAATGTAAGCTCAATGTGTTTCTGTTCATGGTTTGGTTTGTACTGCTATTTCTCATAGTTCAACCAGGCTTGCATCTACCAGTTGTTCTGTACATATGAGATCAAAATAGTATAGATGTTTTGCAGTAAATATGCCTTCTTTCATTTTTTAAGCATCATTTTACAGTTCTCATCCCACTGGAAATGTTTCCTTTCTTGGTTATTTCATGCAGAGAAGCACTCGAAGTGGAATTGCCCTTGACATATTGTAAACAATTGGTAGCCATTCATAAAAATGATCTCAATTCAGACACTTGATTAAAGGTATGCTGGAGATTATTTAAATGCAGACACTATTGCATGATCTCAGTCTTTTCCTTCTTTGGAAAAAATATGTCCATAGAAAATGAACTCAGATATAATAATTTCACACTTTTCACGCATTAGTTTCAGATCAGGGTATGTTAGACATTTACAGGCTTTTGTGAAAGCACAATCATGTTCCTCTTGGATTGGGCTAATATCTCATCTCTGATATTAACACAGTTTTCATTGGCTTAATGTTGTTCTTCACAATTTCCTGAAATATCTCAGCAGCCGAACATTTTCCAAAATTCAATTTTGTGTATCTGAACGTGTTTAGATGTAACAAACATGTTGTTATATTTTTCCTGTTAATCAATTTCTAGCTGATTATATATTTTACATAAATACAGGTTTGAAAATACTGTGGTGGGGTGCCAATAAGATTCCTTATCTTATCATCAAAATGTGGTCAATGATCATGTTTTGCACTCTCGTATGTATTCATATCCTAATATTGCTTATATCCTAATGTTGTATTTTGGAACCACAACTATAGGAGATACCCACTGCATTGGATCTTTTCTGGCACAATGACAGACAGTTAATTTCATCTTCTACTTTCCGGTAGATGTATTGGAACTCTTCTTTCAATTTGCACCATAGGCTTGTTGAATTCATTTATATGTAGTGTAATTGTATAATATAATATGTAGTGTACCCTTCCTTTGATTTTCATATTTCTGATTTTTGCTTCAATGTTTGCCATTTTCCTTGTTCCAGATTAACAGCATGTGTTTTCACTCTTGTCTCTGTGAGAACTATTTGTAACATAGTTTGCAGGTAATACATTTTCCCCAAAGGTTTTTTTCTGAGTTCTGTATTTTCAGAAATTGCTCCAGACCTGGAAAGGAATATATTTACATCCTTTAGTTATCAGTAGCTGAATTTCTTTTTCAATAGTAAACCTTGCAAACTTACTAAATGTTACTAACTTCTTCAGTCTCATTGTAAATTAATCCTTTTTTTCCTCTTCTCATTTACAGGACATGTAAAACAAATACCTTTCAATATATATGTTTCTCTGTGGGTTAAACCTTTTATTAGGAACCTTTATGAGCCCTTAGTTTATATCATAGTCCAGAAATGTCATTATCAAATTTTCAACCTCATCTCCAACCGAGTTAGGCAACAGATCTGTTGCTTGCTCAACAGCATGTCTTTTGCATGTTGCGTTAAGGAAATATTCAAACCTTCTGCTCCTCCATTTCTCCCAGCGTTGGGCTGTAGTCTGCTGATCAGACATATAAAATGGTAGAGGTCCGCAAATTATCCTGCTAGAAAAATGTTCTTCCTTGTGTAGAAGATGCATTTGTTCTATATTTAATAAACTATTTGCAATCTCACTGTCAATTTAATTTTCTTCTTCCATATGTCATCTATTTTATGTGTGTGTTTGTAATTTATCTGTGTATATGTTAATATGTATAATGTCTTATATTAAAAATGCCACTTTTCAACTTTTTTTGAAGATTATTTTTCATACATCACCTTAGCATGGAGCCTGCCTGCATTCCAATGAGATTTCCCTATCCTCAACATGGCCAGTAGGATCCCAAAATAGCCACTGAGATTCTTTCTTCTTGCTTTGTTTCATTGCTTGATTTCAAAATGGCAGATTCTGTTCTTGGATGTCCTTCCTGACAATGATATGGGGTTGGTTTATGTTCAGATTCTTTAGGCTCCCTTAATTCAGATGGGATCACTGTGAGGCACAATTACACAGCCCCAGCACTTCCCTACACTTCCACTTTTGCTTTATTTGACTTGCATTGATACACACATTTAGCAACATTAATTCTCACTGCTTATCTTGACTGAAAGAGCTGTAGTTCTTTTTTTTAATATCCACTGTAATTGCTCATCGCCAAGTTCTGAGAGTTTGTCTCTAGTGAGGGAGCAGCACTTTTGAACAAATCCCAATTTAAAAGTTTCTTAAAATGAAACTTTTATCCAACAGCATAGCAAGCACAGCATACTCTTCACAATGTTTGTAACCGTCTGCTCTTCAAACCATCTCCAACTCATTCCAATAATAACCTACTGCATTCTATTCCCTCCGACACCACTAGATGTCATCTCATTTCAGTCTGGTCTGCCACATACTACTATCATAACTAGTTAACGCTGACCTCCAATAGCAATGAATAAATATTGAAGGAAGACTAGACCATGGGTAGGCATCCATATATTGATATATTATGACAATGCGTAGAAGAACCTGTACTTTGAAAGGAGCAGACATGAGGGGAGGGACAGGGGAGGGGAAGGGAAGAAGTGGGGAGGTGGCTAATTCAAAAAGTTGATGGGTATGTTATATTGACAACAGATATGTAAGAGCCATAAAAAACGTGAATGTTAACTGTTATTGATGACATTTATTGATGCGGATGTAAAGTGGTTATTAAAAAATGCCAATAAAATATATTTAAAAAATAAATAAAAATACTATCATAACTAGTACAAATCATAAGATGTGACACATCATACATAGCCCAGAAGTACCATTTAGTGGGACTTCATCAAGCTTAAAACAGCACCCCAATCTTAACTAAGCAATAAATCACTTAACAATGACAGATCACACACTAAATACAACACCTATACCAACATCCCATAGTGCCACATAGGGGATACTGTGGATCCTTAAAAAGATACAAATTACCTCAAACACAAACATTGAGATGGCCAGCGCATTTAGCAATCATCCCAGATGGCAAATACTCAAATTAGGAACTTTGTCTACTCACAACACTACTAACCACTGTAACAAACATTTGACAGAAAGAGACACCTAAAAGCAGCATGTGAACCGCATCTACACTACTGATGATCCAACGTAAGCAACCAGAAATCAAACTTTGTTACTGTGTCATGAATCTGCCACCTACTGGAGAGTCTATGGCTGTGGCTCAGTACAGTAGCCTAGATTTTCACCATCTTTGTCTGCCAGAGGCAAGGGCGACCACTTTCAGTACCCATGTTGCTGCCAACACAAGGAAGCGCATGAGCAGATAGAAGGTGCCTCCCAAAAAAGGTCCCAAATGGATGAAAACACTGAGAGGCAAATAAAACTCAGAGAGGACTTGTAAGTCCTGGACTGGAACGCTGATCAATGATGACTAGGGCTCGAGGTAGGAGACACTGCTGGAGAAGAGGAGATCCTTCCAGAAGAATTCCAAGGAGGAACCAGGAGAGGACTGTAAGAGCAGGATACTTCAAAATGAAGAGGGATAGAATGACAACTTGCAAAACCACAGGAAAGAGCTACCATTCATACAGGAGCACTGGAACAAGATGATAGGTCTGCATGAAGCGTTGCGCCACAAGGAAGTCATAAATGTCCCTCCTTTACATAAGCCAAAAGGAATTAAAAAAGAATCCATATTGGATTGGGAAAAAGGTGACAGACAGAAAGGATTGGAGGTATGGAATCTCTGATGGCATCTCCTGATAGAGACTCCCCAGGGAGAGGAAAAGTAGCGTAAGGAACAACATTGATGGGCTAGATGCCTAAAGGTAAATTTAGATTGAAAACGCAGTGGCCTGCCAGCACTCTCACAAACCTCCCAGCTTTGAGGGGGGCTGTGTGTCCCATCCACCTGAGGAAAGCTTCAGACGCTGACATCTGGTGGGACACTAGCAGAAGTGCAAGAGAATAAAAGCCTCCCAACTTCAATAGAATTGAAAGACCATACTAATGGCAGAGCTGTGCTATGTGCATCAATGGCTCTAATTTATTTTCAGTCCCTGTCCACCCAAAAATCTAGATTTACTTTTGAAATGGAAGTACGCCATCTCTCCACCAACATGCCACACTCAATCACATTCTTCAGTCCTCCAGTTCTTCTAGCAGATAGAATTTACCAATGGTGGGTGAATTGTAATTGAGGACTTTTTTTTATTGAATTAGCATCAAATTTAGAGCAGTGCACTGTACCTACCACCTCCGTTTTTGTAACAGAGATAAGGAAATCTCCAGACGTTGCCCAATCCAATGATTTCACCGGCAACTGACAGCAAAAACTCCAGTTTGTTGTTCCACTGCCCCCGCTCCATTATTTCTGGTTTGCACTCTTCAAATTCCTCCTTTTCCATGAGGGGATGTGCAGGTGTGGTATCTCGTTTGGTAACTGTCCCAGCATTTGTGATACCCATCACACCTAAAAACACAAACAGGAAGTACATTTTACATTGAGCGCAGAGAAAAGTGCAAAATAAGAGATACTCGTTGAGCATTCTGTTATAATCTTATGTATTTGGTATATTCCGCATCCCCCTTTCCCCAGCCCCTTATGGCGTGTGCCTTGCCTTTGCTGGCAACATTCCACAGCTAACTCCAGCTGACTGGAACTTGTGGTGGTGTAAGGAACTAATAAAGAAGACTCCTGCATTCATCAGCATTTTATCTTCTTTATTGTAACATTTGGAGGCGATTCACCATGTGGGGACGGTTCACCATCACCCTCAATGCTTACTCTAGTGCCAGCTGTACATAATTAATCAAGATCTTGGTTTAAGTAACCTGTGAGTACCTTATTCAACTTCTTCCGTTACTGCTTCGGCTGCTATTTTCATACCTCTGCTGCCCATAGTCGGTTTGGCTTCCGGCCCCGTCAGCGGTTATTATATACTGTCTTCTATCGGCGCCTGACGGGTGACAGCATGGGAGCCTGTCTCTGCTGTGAGCCCTTGTGCTCTCTGCTCATGGGAGTAGCTGATCGGTTGAGTTTCCTTTTCCCGATGACTCCGTGATCTCCCGCTTTTGACTGCATTGAGGAGAGCATCTTTATTCCGGCATTGCTTCCCGCACTGCTGGTGTTGTTCTTCACCTGATGATCCTGGCTTCCATCGGAGTTAGCTCTTCCTTTGGGGAGTGGCAGCCTTTGGGGAGTGGCAGCATCAGTAGCAGTGGCCTCTGGGGCGTGCCTTTCCGCTCATCAGCCGAGGGCGGATCCTCCTTGAGCTGCCTGTCAGGTTGCACGCTGATGGGCACAGCTGCTTCTTGTTGGGAAATCTGTAGCATGGGAGCCTGTCTTCCGCTCACGGAATTTGCTCGGTTCCTCCACATAGAGAAGTCAGCTACTAAACTGCACCCACAAATGCTTTGATAAAGCAACTTTACAAGCTAAAAAAGCATATAACTAATTCACAAAAGTAAACTTTGAAAATGAAAATATCAGGCAATGAGAGAGGTGATGATTTTGGGGTCCCCCTAACCTAGGGGAGGACCAAGCAGATGCCTTGAACACAAAGAGCATATCATGCTGAACGATTCAGTGGTGGTCCCATCCTCTTAGGACCACCTCAAGCACAGTTATGGGCAAAAATACAATCCCAATCAAGGTCCTGCAAAGCATTATGGATGAGATTACAGTGGGCAGTGAATATTATAGTATCCAATATCAAAATAATTCTACAAAGAGCTGCAGTTGAACTAGTCGTTACTAGGTGTCCTCACGAAGTCAAATGCAAAAGCATTGAAATTATTACATCAAGCTGCAGTTCAACTAGTCCTTGCTAGGTGTCCCTCAAGTCAAATGCTTTTGCATTTGACTCATGAAGGACACCTAGTAACGACTAGTGGTACTGCAGCTTCATGAAAGGGTTTCAATGCTTTTGCATTTGACTCGTGAGGGACACCTAGTAACGACTAGTTGAACTGCAGCTCTTTGTAGAATTGTTTTGATATTGGATACTATAATATTCACTGCCCACTGCTAATCTCGTCCCATAATGCTTTGCAGGGCCTTTGGGTGGGATTGTATTTTTGCCCATAACTGTGCTTGGGGTGGTCCTAAGAGGATGGGACCACCACCGAATCGTTCAGCAAGATGTGCTCTTTGTTTTCAAGGCATCTGCTTGGTTCTCTCCCTAGGTTAGGGAGGATCCCAAAATCGTCACCTCTCTCACTGCTTGCTAAATTTTCATTTTCACTTTTGTGAAATGACAATATGCATTTTAGCATGTAAAGACAGAGCTACTTGTTATTTTGCCAAAAGTATATGAGGTTTCTGTTTTATTTATTGGGAGTCTGACTGCATAGTAGTACTCCGCAAATTACGCCCACTCCTATTGAATTATCAAGAGAAACCATTGTCTGTCAGTTACTTTTGCCACTCTCAAACTCTGTCTGCAGTTTCTGAACAGTATTACTCATCGTTCTGGGGGTAACACACGCCGCCTGTCTGTTCTTTTCACGCTGATGGGCACAGCTTTTCCTTGTTGAGAACTTCTCAAGTACTTTCTTCAGTTAATCAGTTATTTTGTTTCACACTTAAAACAAGTATTGTTTCTTGGGGGTGTTCATTGGTATTTCAGGGTTTACATATCCTGTCTCTTTTAGTGCGTAACTATGGCCACAGCGAATATGTCGCAACCACTTCCTTTTTTGAACGAGGTGGGAGAACCATTATTACCATGGAAACAATGGTTTGGTTATTGGAGTCCTACCTAATTGCCATATGAGGGGAGAATTTTTCTCCGTTATGCAAATTACACACACTACTCCACAATTTCGGTATTGAGGGTCGCAAAACTTATGATAACATTTCGGTCTCCATGCACGAGGAAGGTGATAGTGATGAAGATGATAATGTTTACCAGGTCGCAGTGAACAGGCTAGAAAAACACTTCAGGAAGAAAATAAATGTGCTGGAAAAGCACAAATTTATTTCAAGGATACAAGGTAAAAATGAGAAAGTAAAACCTTTTGTCGCTGCATTAAAAGGCCTGGCTAATACATGTGAATTCGATTCTCTTCAAGATTCACTTATGAGGGACCAGTTAGTCAGGTGCACCAACAACCCAAAAATTCAAGAAAGACTCCTGGTGGCTAACCCTGATCTCAAGGAAGCTACTGATATAGCGGTAGGGATATTTTAGTCAGGACTGTTCCCATGAGGCACAGGGTCAAGACTGATTTGCATATGGCTGGGTCTGAACTGGGGTGGCGAAGTGAGCTAAAGAATGATGATGGATTCAACCCAGATCTGTGACTGGGGGTGAGTGTCTGAAATGTTTCATTGCTCTGTCCATCATCTCCTTGTGTTTGCTTTGTTCGCCCTAAGTTGGCAGGGTATGCCCAGACGTGGGTCCCTTGCTCACTTTGCCACTGGATTCAAGCTAGCCTGGCTGATTAGGGGTATTACCCTGAAACCAGTCCCAGGATGCTTTTTTCCAGTCTAGGAAAGACCTGACTTTGCAGTTTGGTCTGGACTGTTCCCATGAGGCACAGGGTCAAGAATGATTTGCATATGGCTGGGTCTAAAATGGGTTGGCGAAGTGAGATAAAGAATAATGATGGATTCAACCCAGATTTGTGACTGGGGGTGAGTATCTGAAAAGTTTCATTGCTCTGTCCATCATCTCCTTGTGTTTGCGTTGTTTGCTCTAAGTTGGCAGGGTATGCCCAGATGTGGGTCCCTTGCTCACTTTTCCACTGGATTCAAGCTAGCCTGGCTGATGAGGGGTATTACCCCAAAACCGGTCCCAGGATGCTTTTTTCCAGTCCAGGGAAGACTTGGCTTGGCAGTTCGGTCTGGACTGTTCCCATGAGGCACAGGGTCAAGATTTATTTGCATATGGCTGGGTCTGAACTGGGGTGGCGAAGTGAGCTAAAGAATGATGATGGATTCAACCCAGATCTGTGATTGGGGTGAGTGTCTGAAATGTTTCGGTGCTCTGTCCATCATCTCCTTGTGATAGCGGTAGGGATTGAACGTACCGCTGATTGCATGGCTGCTATGAAGGGGGAGGGAGACAAATAGCACGATGTCAATATTATAAATAAACATAGTGATGGAAAGGAGATTAAGAATAAAATTTCTATCGCTTTGCCATTAGGCACTAAGCCTAAATTCTACAGATGTGGGAGTCCAAGTCACTTAGCGAACAATGTCTTTTGCCAAGCTTCATCTGTTGTTTGTCACAAATGTGGTAAAAAGGGTCACTTGGTGAGGGTCTGCAGGGAACAGCGGTCCAAACCTGTAAAGTCAATTGAGCAATGACATGCCTTCTGATACCAAATTGGTGTTCCAACTACAAAGTGTAAATAATGTAACAGGTTTCCCTTCATGTAGCATCACTTTAGATAAAAAACCCATGACAGTGTTTGCCAACTCTTGTTCACCTTACACTTTGGTGGATGTCAATCTGTTTGCATAACTATTCCCCTCTTGGCAAGAAGTCCTGCGGTCTCCAGACATTCAACCGGGTAGTTATAATGGGGACCCCATACCTTTACTGGGGATGATGACCATGGAAATTGGGTTCAAGGGTAAGAATACTGTGGGCAAAATTTATGTCACACAAAAGGGATCAAATTTGTTGGGCTGGAAGCACCAAAAGGAACTGGGAATCAAGTTGGTTCCCAACAGCCCTGAACAAGTTCTTCTGGTTGATCCTTCTGTTGGGGGGATGGAGGTTTGCAATGATTTCCCCAAGGTTTTCTCTGAGGAGCTGGGTTTGCTTAAAAATTACCAACACTCCATCAAACTAAAATCTAATGCTAAATCTGTTGCACACAAGGTTAGGCCCATTCCACACATGATGCACACCCCTCTCCAAGTTGAGCTTGACAGGCTATTAACATTAGGTGTTATTGAACCGATTGAAAGTTCCCAGTGGTTACCTCCGATAGTTCTTACTACTAAAGCATCTGGCAAGGACATTAGACTATGGGGTCGATTCCGATTCGGGCCGGAAATTTCCCCGACCGAGCCGGACCCGGAGAGATTTCCGACCGAATCGGACCCGTGCAGTCCGACCGAACGAGTCCGATGCGTCCGTATGTTATCGGACACGAGTCGGTCGGACTCCCATTGAACTCAATGGGAGCCGGTCGTACAACGCGTACGCGGGCTCCCATTGCCTCAATGGGTGCGAGGCGGACAAGGGCGCCCCTACAGCGAGTACGCCGCGAAGCGCTTCGCGGCGTACACGCACAGGTAGGGGGGACCCTTGGGTCCCCCTGTGTGCGCTCGCACGGGTACGCGTACAGGGGGTCCGACACGGACCCCCAAAGTACGGCTCCGACAGCGAGTTCGAGTCGGACGGCGCGAGTCGGTCGGAGCGGTCGAGGTGCGCATCGTACTTACCCGGCCGGAAAACGTCTCCATTGCGCGGTGCGACCGGGTCCGACCGAGTCGGTCGGAGCGGTACGGTCCGGGTACGAGTCGGTCGGAGCGGTCGGGTCGCCCGGACGAGTCGGTCGGCGACCCGCATCGTACTCGCTCGGCCGGACCCGCGTACGGTTCGGTCGGGTAACAGGCTTTCGCATGGCTTTTTTCCCGACCGAATGGTATTGGGTGCGCCTCCGACCGAGATCGGAATCGGCCCCTATGTGTAGACCTGAGAGATCTCAATGAGAACATTTGGGTGGACAGACATCCACTGCCATGCATTCATGAGGTCCCCTCTCTAATCAGGGGAGTTGTTTCAGTGTTCTGGACCTTCCCTCTGTCTACCACCATGTAGAGCTTCACCCTGAATCACGTCACCTTACATCTTTTGTGACTCCCCTTGGGGCATTTCAGTTCCTTCGTATGCCATTTGGATTGGCTTCAGAAGCTGCTGCCTTCCAGAGGATTATGCAGCCTGTGCTGAAGGACCTTCCAGGGACCTTGGGCTTCCAGGATGACATCCTCATCTATGGGAAAGATGTGGAGGAGCACATTGTCATGCTGAGAAGAGTGTTATCCAATCTTGAGAGGGCTTGACTCACTTTGAGAAAAGAGAAATGTCGCATTGGGGTGGTGTCAGTAGAGTACCTCCGGCACACCATCTCACAAGATGGCATCAAGCCTAAATTAGATCTGGTGGAGGCAATCCAAAATACTGCTGCCCCGACTTGTGTCGAAGACCTCAAATCATTTCTGGGCTTATCAGACTATTACTCCAAATTTGTTCGCAATTATGCCAGAATTGTGGAACCGTTGCGGAGTTTACTGAAGTCCAGGGTCCCTTATGTTTGGAGTAATTTATGTCATGATGCCTTCGTGGTAGTGAAGGAGGGAATTGTCTCTGCCCCATCACTAGGCAGGTTCAATCCCACAAACCTACAGTGCTGTGTACTGATGCTAGCAATAAGGGTTTGGAGGCTAGTCTTACCCTATATGTGGAGGGCAAGGAGCAAATTGTTGCTTTTGCTTCTCGTACGTTGAAAGGTGCGGAAAAAAACTACTCAGTGGTTGAGAAAAAGGCACTTGCTTGCTTTTGGGCGATAAGACATTTCTGATTTTTTTTGTGGGGCATACCATTTAATGTAAAAACCGACCATAAGCCTCTCATGTATGCTTTCACCACAAAAGGGTTGGTCAGGACCACCCCCAGGATTGCGAGATGGATTTTGGGACTGTAAGGGTACAATTTTAGAGTCAAATACGTGCAAGGGACACAAAATGTGGTGGCAGATTTTTTATCCCGCTCACCAACTGTGGTGGAGGAACAGACCGATGTTGGTGAGTGTGATGAAGTCATGTTAAAGTTAACTTGCTTGAATGGGATGGTTGCATTGAAACTGATGAGGAGAAGATTTCCCTCAAAGAATACATAAGGAATGGTTGGCCTGCTGCCGAAAGTGATGTCCCAGTGTTGCTGTGTAAATACTGCGAGGTGAGGTTGGAATTAAACATACAGGAGGGAACCGTTTGCAGGGTAGAGAAAATCATCCCGCTGGAGAAGCTAAGGGAGAAAATTGTTGAATTGGCCCACATAGGGCATTTAGGGCATAGCCTCACCAAGAACAAAATACACCTGGATTATTGGTGGCCAGGTACGGATGTCTTGGCGGAGAACATGGTGAGAGATTGTTTGGAGTGAAGTAGGAGTGACAAGATTCACCAAACCCGTAAGTCTCCACTGTCTCCTGTAGAGGTCCCTGATAGCCCTTGGTCCAAATTAGCGCTCAACATTATTGGCCCACTCAATCTCAAAATGTTGAATGAGCGTTTTATCCTGGTATTGATGGACTATCACACTTGTTGGGTGGTTTTCAAGTGTGTGCACCAGATCAACACAGTTTTTGAAAGGAGCTTTCTTTGAAGAAGGCATCCCGGATATCCTAGTTACTGACAATGGGGTAAAATTCACTACAGAAAACATGAAAGAGTTCTTATCTGATATGGGAGTCACCCATCATAAGACTGCTTTGTATTGTCACTGCACCAATGGGTTAGTAGAGCGGATGAACCGTATGTTCAAAGAATGCCTACAAAGAGTAGAGTTACTGTGCATTGCTGCTATATCTGCTTTGCAGGATACCATTTGGGCCTATCGTTCTACCCCCAATAGCATCACTGGGGTTTCCCCTTTCATGTCCTTGAAGGGCAGAGCTCATAAGACCAGACTATCTCCTACATGCTTGAGGAAGAAGGGAGTGTGTGTGGTGGACCGCAAGTCAAATATAAGAACAGATATGATCTTACCAAGCATGTCAAATCCAGAGTGTTTGAGGAAGGAGAGTGGGTCCGTGTTGACCTTCCCAGACCACGTAGGAGGGAAGCCTCTAGATTCTCTGAACCCATCAGAATAGCCAGGGTGGGCAGGAATGTGGTTCATCTTGGAAATGGTCAAACCTGGAGTATGGACAAAATCGTCGCTCACAAACAGGTGGAAGGGTCTGTGGTGGGTCCTGAGCAGGAAAAGGCGATGTACCTTACTTTCCTAGGAGGTCCCAGAGAACCAAATCATCACCCATGTGGGTTAAGGACGACAGTTTAAAATTATGTTTATTTAATGCGGTTATTTCCATAGCTCATGTGTTGCTTACTTATTGTATTTTTCTGTGCACCTTCTCTTTTTTCCTCATCCTTCCATTTGCTCCTCCCCTTCTCTCTACCTCTCTCTTTTCCCGTTTCCACATCCTCTTCTTCTCTCCTTGGTCACCCTATGTAAGGAGGTGTGTTATAATCTTATGTATTTGGTACATTCCGCTTCCCCCTTTCCTCCCGCCCCTTATGGCGTGTGCCTTGCCTTTGTTGTCAGCATTCCACAGCTGACTCCAGCTGACTGGAGCCTGTGGTGGTGTAAGGAACTAATAAAGAAGACTCCCGCATTCATCAGCGTTTTATCTTCTTTATTGTAACACATTCTTTATCACCACACACAACTCTTCTGAGTGTTTATTTAGCCAGGGATTGAGGATGGCTTCTAGGAGGTGTTGCCTATAGTTATTCCTTTCAGCTTAATGTTTAAAATGTATGGAATTTGCCCTTTCAGCTAGCTGAAAAGGATAGGAGAGTGTTTCCAAACCCCACTCAGTATGTGACTAGATGAGTGAGCGAGCAGGTACGTCACTGACTAAGTATTTAAATGAATGACTAAATTAGAGTGAGTCAGTCATTGTGTGAGTTAGTGAGTGTGAGAGTGACTAAGTGAAAAAGTGAGTGACCAAGTGGTTTAATGAATGACCAATAGTAATGAGTCAGTCACTGTATGAGATTGTCACTAGGCCCTGAAAGAAGAGTTGCCTGAAGGAAAGAGAAGGTTGGATTTAGTTTTAAGGAAGGTTGTGATCTGTTGAATATGACTAGGCAGCTCATTCCAGATCTCTGCAGAGGCATTTGCCTCCCATGAGGGAAAGTTTATAAGTGTCTTGGTAAAGAAGTGATGAGTGATCAAAAGCCTTCTTGTAGGCCTGTAGCAGATTTTATATTGTTAAATATATCTGAGCTTTGCCAGAATTATATTTGTGAAGAAACCATAAGCATTTAAAGTGGAACCTATTTTAAGGCAATGTAGTTCCTGCCCAGCTGCAGTGAGATACTCCCTCTTCTGAAGCAAGCGAGTGATTGAGTAAGGGATTTTGATCAATCTTTGTGCTTGTCAGAACCAACCAGTGGACCAAATGTGAAATTCTACCTGACTCAGAAATATATTGGAAGAGATCCAAAAAGCGGAGTTATCCACTTCAACTTACCAACTTAAGGGTCCTATCAGAAAAGTATGTATAACTATAGGAAGTAGTACCATACAATTACTCTTTTACACGGTCTTACATGCCTTCGGGAATTAGGCCTGAAAAGTCCCCCTTTCTTTTGTAAAAAGTGCAAAGAGTACACCGTCCATTCTATTTTGACTAATTATGTATAATTATTCCCAGAATATACTTATGTTTTCCATTTTAGATGTTTTGGAGCCAAGTCATAAAGGTATTTAAGACTACTACTTTATGCACTCCAAAATGCCTTTGTGACTAGACCCAATAAACCTTAAATCCTTGCATGCATGACCTGGAACAGTGGTTCTTAACCTTTTGATGCATGGGCCCCCACTTAATCATTACTGAAATCCGGGTACCTCCACTGAATCATTATTGAATTACGCGTGCCCCACTTAGCCGTTACTGGAAGATGGGGACTGCAGCCTGAACAGTATCATGATTTGAACTGCTAAACCATACACAAAAATACAGAAACGAGCAATTGTCAAACAAATACACAAATGAAGAACATTTTTATTTAATTAAAAAAATTAATTTAGAGCATCAAAATTTTAATGGGAAGGTTGGAGCTTTTTTAAATTCAATTAAGGCCACCCATTGTCCATATTATATTATATTCGATGCACTTGCATTGTTCCCAGGGATCAATCTGAGGATAACAATTTAGGGCCCGATTTAATTCTTGGAGGTAAGGATACTTCATCGCAACAGAGTATCCTTACCCCAAAAAATACGGTTTGCCTGCCAAATTTAAATATGGGTGGACCTACTCCATCCCACCTAATTTAGATGGGCAGAATTACAGGTCAGTTTTCACTCCCCATCACCGCCAGGAAAATCCTGGCAATAAGGAGCAGAGAAAGCTGCTGAATGATCTCTTTACCACAGGAGAAGACCACCATTGCAAGGGGAGCATTTTATTTTTTATGCTCAAAAGAAAATTCCATTTTGGGATTTTCTTTTTGAAAATTAAAAAAAAAGCAAACTGTTTGCTGGATGGCTCTGGCCCGCTGAAGGAGCCCTGCATGAAACAGGACAATGCATTGATAGGAATCACTGTGATGGCAGTTCCTTCCAATGCTACATAAATGACGCCAGCTTAGCGGTATTTAATAAATTTGGTGGGAGGAGTAGTCTCGAGCATGCGGATGTAAAGTCGGCCACCGGGCCAATGGAGATTGCTCCATCAGAAAACATTAAATTGAGGCCCTTAATTATTAGCCTCCAATTTCAAATTCCTTCACATTTAAAGAATATTTAAAAAAGTTCAATTTTACATTTTAGCTCTTTACTTATATATACTTTATTAATCTTCTAATATTATTTAATTCTCTAAGCATATGCTGACCCCCTGAGTAGGTGTACAGGACCCCAGGGGTCCCTGGACCACATGTTAATAACTGTTGTTCTAGACACCTCACCTCAGTCATCTCAGTTGCTGATAAGGTGTCAGTCAGTGCGAGGTGAGTGAGTGAGTGAGTCAGTCAGTGAGTGAGTGAGTAAGTGAGTGAGTGATGGGGTCAGAGTGGAGTGAATCAGTCAGTCAGTGAGGAAACTTGTCCAGCCTGGAATACAAACTGAAATATTTCTAACCACTTCTTTGGTGATAAGGTTGTGACCTGAGAGTAACAAGCTGCCTTTTTTCTTCCTGTTTCTGGCAGTTCTCTTTGTTAATTTAATGTCTTTCCATTGCTTTCCCTCAGACATACAGTACTGTTGTGAGAACTGCCACCTCCTGACTTCAGCTTTATCAAAGTTTACAAACTATGATTTTGTAACAGATTACTTAGCTGTCTCTCATTTGGCCCCCATCAACTGACGAAAATCATTCTACAACGCTGTCCCTGAAGCAGTTTATAAGAATTGTTCTTTGTGGTCATCTACAGGCGCATGTGAAAAATTACGTAAAGCAGTGGAATCCACACAAATCCACTCCACCCTTCCTGGATTAATATCTAAGAGGTTCCACTTTCACCTGTGGCCCATGCAGGTTAAAAGCTGTTGGGCGGTCGGGGGTGGGGGGTAGGGGGGGTGCTTATGACAGACAGCGACAAGGGAAAATTAATTAATTTTCCCTCGTGGTCATCTGTCAAATTCCCCCCTCAACCCGGCCCCACTGCCCCACCGCTCTTACCTGCATGGGCCGCGGCTGTCCACTTTTATCATCCTTCACATCGGAACGCCATATAAGTTATATGATATAACCTGCTGCCTCGCACCCAGGTTTCAAGCTGCACTAGAATGAAACATTTAGCAGCATGAACATCAAATGGTCATCTCTTTACAATAAGATGATACATAGTTATCAGTCACCTATAGTATGGCACAGAGTCTAGCATATAGCTAAAAATGTTAATGTATCAAAATGACGCTTAAATACTTTGGGGTATATTCACAAGAACGTGTGATAACTACCGCAAGAGTAGCGTAACGCAACTTTCAATATCGCAGCCTATCTCGGGAAAATAACCCCGTGTCAACGTGGAATTACAACATGGCGGTAGCATGCGATAGTTGGCAGACACTGCGGCCAATGTCCGCGAGACAACCACCTCGACGGAGATTAAAACACAAACCACAACGCGAAAAAAGCTGCGATGGGCCAAAGCGCGATAATAAAACAGTGACAACCAGCGCGAGGGCAGCAATACGCACGCGCAATGTGGGAAAAAGCACAAGAACAGTATACGGAAAATGCAACAGAACAAAATACATCAACAGCGGAGTACCACGGATGCACCCTGGCCAACTGCAGAGGACAACATGCATACCACAACATCCACGCACCGTGGAAGAACAGACCCTACAGGCACACCACATGAAAGAGACCAGTGGCAGACAAATCTGAGCCGCAGGAGCGACACACCCACCGTGCAGCATACGCACATAAGCAGAAGTGCACCCGGACAGTGACAACATCCCGGTACAAACTGCAACACCTCCACAACTGAACACAGGACACAACTGGTTCGGAAAATGTGCACAACATGGCAAATCACATCCAAAACCCCAGGGACATGTAACATGACAATGTACAATTCCAACCTGTGACCTGCAAATATGTTTTATTCACACATGCAGTGCATTTGGACATCTACCACTGTCCCATGAATGCCACGGACAGTCACAATGTGACGTGCTCATGAGAAGTAAGTGTCAATTAAGGAGTCCCTACGGGCCATTCCTGTCGCAGCTGCAGTGGGATGTGGGCCACCTACCCCATCACCACCATCATCGTCCGGTACCTCTGGAACTGGGATCCATGGGGCCCTGGTGCGAACACAGATGTTGTGCAACATACAACATGCAACGATCATCTTGCACACAACGTCCGGGCTGTACAGGAGCTTCCCACCAGTGCCGTCCAGGCACCTGAAACGTGACTTCAACACGCCAAATGTGCGTTCAATGATGCCCCTGGTGCGTATGTGGGCCGCATTGTACTGCCTCTGGGCGGGTGTGTTCGGGTCTCGGAGGGGTGTCATCATCCAAGGGCAGAGTGCATATCCTTGATCACCTGTGACAGTGCAGGGAGAAAAGAGTCAATACTTGGTTCGGCAGGATGTGATGGCAGGCCCACCAATTCAGTGACTCCTGTGCTGGCTGTGTGTGGGGTGAGTGTAAGCCAGCCCTCAGGGAGTAGCTGGTGCTGGCAACTACACCAACAGTCATCAGGCACACAGACATGCAATGTCAGAACTACAAGGGGGGATGACTCGAGGCGCACAGGGCTAGTCGCCCCGGATGCACAGCGGCCGACACGGACCCACCACCACGGGACGCTGACCTGTGGGAGACTGGGATAGGGGCATGAGGGCAGAGCAGTGCCTCACATGTGTCATGGCTGCATTCTGCATCTCCACACGTTCAGCTGTTGTGTGGCTGTGGTGCCATGTGAAGTCTGTATTGGGTGCAGGGGTAGCCCAGGATGACCATGGAGTGGTGTGGTCATGTCTGGTAGGTGTTCGTGTAGTTCAACATGTCGGATGTGGTTAGGTCACGTGTGCATCCCCACAGTTGTGCCTTGTGCGTTGGTGGCTGTGGGATGTGTGGGGTGTTGATTTGGGACTTACCAACGAGCAGTCCTGTTCCATATGTGCCATCCTGGAAGCGCTGGTTGATGATGGACTGTCGGAAGATGAAGGAATCATGCACACTGTCTGGGTAGTTGGCGACGACATTGGTGAACATTCCCCGGTGGTCCACTATTGCCTGCACATTGATGGAATGCGTGTGCTTCCTGTTGCGGTAGTGGTGTGCAGTATCCGCAGGGGGCACAAGTGGGACATGTGTGCAGTCGATTGCCCCCAACACGGCCGGGAATCCGGCTATGGCGTAGAAGCCTTGCTTAGTCTCCAACTGTTCCTGCGCAGTGTTGGGGAAGTGAAGGTACTGGGGTATGAAGCTGATGATGGCATCCAGGACGGGTGTGATGAACTTTGATAGGGCTGTCTGTGAGACCCCTCTGACTCTGGCAGTTGTTGGTTGGAAGGTCCCAGAGGCCAACAGGTGCAGCACTGCCAGCAGCTTTGTCTGCGGTGGGTTGTTTGTTCTCCGCTGTGTTGGGACCGTCAGCCTGTGGGCGATGTAGGTCAGGATGCGGAGGATGGTTGTCCTTTTGAGCCTGTAGTGGGCAATGACTTCCGCGGGCGTTAGGTCTGTGAGAGTGGTGCGTTTTCGGTAGGGCCGCTGTCTTACTCTACGCTGCCTCTGTGGTGGTCCGTGGGGGGGAGCGGGTCCGGGTCCTGGGGGTGGTGGCGGTCCTGGGGGTGGTGGCGGTGGGTGTTGTGGCCCTGTTGGGGCTCCGAGCTGCATGTAGAGTAGCTCCATGGCGTCGTTTGTTCTTCGGATATGGCTGTGTGCGGGACTCCGTTGCCTACTGCAGGTAGACGTCCGTCTTTACACCTGCTTGAGGCAGGTGTTAAATACCTGCAGCTAACGCACCTTATCGCCTGTTTTGTGTTCTTATCGCCGATGTGGCTGGTCGTTGTAAATGTTGAGGTGTGATGTTGTCTCGACTTTTCACACGGGAACGCCCACTCTGCATCTCATTAGCGATATTTGCGGGGGTCCTCTGTGGCGATGTTTTTTGCGGCTGCTATCGTGGGTAAACTGGTGCTGTGGGCTGTTTACACCGGCTTGTGAATGGGGAGGTAGATTTATCACGACTTTGGCTGCGATGAAGTGCCGTTAATTCGGCGTTAGCTCCTTGTGAATATGCCCCTCTGTTTTTATATGTTCTTGTTTTTCTGTGCCTCTCATAAGCGGCAGGGTGGCACAATGAGTTAAATATTTCCCTCTGTGATCTACAGGTTAAGAGTTTGAATCGAACCAAAGTGACTCAGCCTTTTATTCTTCAGAGGTTGCTAATTGGAATACCTTTAAACTGGGTTACAATAACATCTGTTATTTATAACGTTTAGAGGTTTGAGCAGTGCAGTTTGAAGCTCTACATAATAGAAGTTAATATTGTAGCTGCCTGAATTGTCTATAGTTGTCAGTACCGATCGTGACCAATAGAATGGACTGACAACATTAGCACAGGCAATAATGTAAGTGGGGCGCTGGGGCTCAAGCCCCATTCATATTTCAACTGAATTCACCAAAGACCTGGGCCCTGCATAGTAACAGAGGCACCAGCAATAAGGTTTTACTTTCATGTTCTCAACTAAGAGTTCAGTTGCTTTATTTGCTGCTAAAAAGTGCGACCACAGAAGGGGTGGGGTTGCAGGGGGTGCTACGATATTGGACCCAAACCCAAGCAGGCTCTGATTGTGGCAGGAGTTAAAGTTTTTTTAGAATTCCGCATTCTTTTAGAGAAGTGGGAATGTCTGCCTATTAGTACTGTGGTTCTAAAAGCTGTACTTCATTTGGCATGCCCACCCATTGAAAATTTCACTGATTAGCCTTAGCTTTCAAGAATATAGAGTAAAAATTGCAAACTGAAATTTGTTTTGTAAAATGTTTTACATTCTTGCCAGAAGCCCAATGTTTTGTGTTACACCTCCAGCCAGTACTGCCTTTTCAGGCAACACAATGAAGCTACATTTTGGGGATTATGGCTTGTTTTTTAACATTGCATGGTGGGAATTTGAGCCTTTCAAGTGTTGCCTTTAAAAAAAAAAAGACTCTCTGAAGGATGTAAAATCACTTAGATGCTGTTTTAAATTTTAAGAAACTGGTATACTCCTTTTCCATTATTATTACTGCTTGATCTGACTACAAGCCCAAATATAAACCCTGTTCACCTATTTCCCTCTAATCATGAGTGAAAATTTAAATAATTTGCAGTTTGTTTTTTGAGCAGTGTTTTGAGTAAGCATTTTTGCCAAGCTTCGCTAGCAAGACTGATAGAGCGTAGATAGCATTAGTGCAACCTTTTCTAACACTTGTGGATTGTAAAAATAGGAGTGTGCATGAGTGTTTGAGACACAATGTGTGAGTATGTGTCTGTGAGAGAGTGCATTTGTGCTGTGCTTGCAAGAGCCAAGCTGATGCTGGCACACTGGAGGTAGTTCTTGGCCTATGGAGGAGGACACCAATAACATATGGATGGGAGGTGTTATCTATAGCAAAATGCAGGCTGTGGCATATCAGAGGTAATATTTGGCCTATGGGGGAACCCGCTACAAAATGCCAGTGCTGACATTTCTGAGGTAATCCTTGACAACACGCAGGCTTTTGCATACAAAAGGTAATCTTTGACATATGTGGGAAAGTATTTGTAGGAAAGTCATCATTTTTTCCCTGATCACCCCCATTTTATTACTGATACTAATAGTTACTGACTCTGAAAGTGCCCTGGGCTTTGTTAAGTTAATGTACTTTTTAAAGCGCGTGATTACCGTAAGGTGTCTTGGCACTAGTGCGTTTATACCCTATTTAGAACAATCCAAAAGAGGCCTGAAGTTTGTTAGCCAGCCAAGATCACTACTGAAGTAAGTGTGGAAAAGATAGGTTTTCAGATCCCCCCTAAAAATTAAGAGATTGGCCTGCGCCCTGAGATGAAACAGGAGGGAGTTCCACAACTTGGAGGAGGAATAAGAGAAGCTTCGCCCCCCCCCCATTGATATCTTTTTATTCTAGGTACACACACTGCCAGGCGGTACTAAATCGAAGGGTGTACGAGGGCGTGTACCATTCAACAGTGCAGAAAGCCTGGCCCGACTTGATGCAATGCCTTATGGACCCAGAATAGGTCTTTAAATTTGATTCTTCCCCTAACAGGAAGCCAATGCAGGTCTCTGATTTGCTTTGAATGCTGAACAGAATTTGGGGAGTTTTTGTAAGGATTTTTGCAGCCGCATTTTGAATTTTTTGTAGCTTGTACAGAATGCGAGCCTGAGAGCCCACATAGAGGGCATTGCAGTAGTCTATCTTAGAAATGACAAGAGCTAGTATAACTGTTTTTCTAAGTTCCATAGGAATAAAATGGAAGATTTTCTTAAGGATTTTTAGCATCAGGAAACAAGAAGAAGTAACCTGTTTAGAGTGGTTGAGGAAGGTCAGATTATGGTTAAAGATGACTCCCAAATTTTTGGCCTTTTGAACTGGACATGGGAGGTGTCCAAGGCTTGACGGCCATTAGGAAGAGTTCCATAAAGAATGGTCTGTCAAATAATAGCACTTCCGTCTCATCAGAATTAATTTTTAAAAAGTTCTTCCGCATCCAGGTGACGATCATCAGCATACAAGATCTAAAGTGCTTGGCAGCCTTATTAGGGTCAGAGGACACTGATATCACAACTTGGTTGTCATCGGCATAGGATACAACGAGAACCCGAAAGAGCGCACCAGTCTAATCAAAGGAGTGATGTAAGCATTAAATAATGTAGGGATAAGTGAGGACCCCTGCAGGACCGCACATGGTAGTGAAAAGGGATTCAATGTAAAGCTGTTCAACTCCACTGATTGCTGTCGATTGGACAGAAAGGACTTTAGCAATCTAAGGGCAGATCCTCCAATGCCAATGCTTTCTAAACCATTTACCAGGGAGAGATGGTCAATCGCATCAAAAGCGGACAAACGATCCAGTGGGATCAAGGCCGCATTATCTCCTTTGTCCACTATCGATCTAATGGCTTCTGTTCCAGCTTGATTCCAGACAAGGATATGACCTGAATCCATGATGATCAGGGTCAAGGTTGTTGGAGTTTTCAAGGAAGATTGAGATATCGTGATTCACTGCTTTTTCTGGAATTTTGGCTGGAAGTGGCAGTCGTGATATGAGTCTATAATTATTTACGTCTTAGGGATCCAGGGGTGGTCTCTTTAATAAAGGCAAGATGGATTCCTTTTTCCAGTCCTCAGGAAAAATACCTGACTCAAGTGCCATGTTGAGTAATGGCATGAGGTAGGTAGAAGTGATCAGATTAAAACTTTCTTCTCAGAAAGAGGGGTAAAGGATCTCAGTGTCAAAGGGAGAGGACCAACGTCAGCTTCCGGGTTCTCATTCTCAGCGACAGCCCCTATGTCAGAGTTTGGACTGTTAGTGGCTGTCTTGAAGTGTTTATAGATATTATTACATTTAGATAAAAATAATTCAGCCAGTTCATTACAGAGATTTTGGCTGGGGGCTACTGCCTTGGTGTTGCCCCAGGATGAAAGTGATTTGACTTTTTTAAACAGTTCTTTAGAGGAGTTTTCAGCTGCTCTACTTTTTTCTGTGAAGAATATGATTTGTAGTTTTTTGTCATGATTTTATACTTTATTTTTTGCTCTGAGCTATAGGATTTTCTCCAGATCTGTTCTTGACTTTTACACTTATTTTTGTAATTTCTGAGCTCTTGCGAGTACTACGGTGCGGAGGGTACAGCCTGATGATTTGTTTATTTTTAAGTGGTGCCACCTGAGTTAACGCAGCCCCTACCCAGGCCTTATATCCAGCTGTAGCAAGCTCGATATTATTATCCAATGGAGGTTTGGAACTGCGGAGTAGGTTGCCCAGAACCATACTGTCAATGTTTTTCCATGCCCTGTCCGTACTTTGGTCAGTTCATGCTAGAGGTGTAATACTTTCAATCGGAAGCTCAATATTATGAGAAAAAGTACCATCAAGAAAATGGTTAGCCTCGTGCATGGGTTTCTTGACCTGTTGTATGAGGTCAGAGCTACGATTATCAATTAGGAGCTCTGAGTTTTTGTCATCAGCGCATTCTAGGTGAAAAGTATAATCAACTTAAATCATAAAATTTGGGTAGCCTATACATGATTTTATAAACCCCAGGGCTTTAAGTGGGCCGGGTCTGTCGGGGTCTGAGCACCGGCAGTTTTTTTTTGGGGCCCTCGAAACGGGTCTCTATCGGGCTCTATTTTCGCGGCTGGCAAAGGTAGTCTTTTTTTTTTTTTTTTTTTCTGGACTGCAGTGAGAGCTCAGTTTCCTCACTGAGTAGTAGAGGTCACGGCATGACGTCATGCCAGGTGAGCGTTGTTGGAGGAAGGGAAACCCTTTAAGAGAGCCATTTTCTCTCAGGATTTCCCTTCTCTTTTTTCAGCGCAGGAGCAACGTCGTGGTGGTGCCAGTGTGGGACCTTCGTCACCTTCTCATTTTCCAGCGCAGGAGCAACGTCGTCGTGGTGCCAGCGTGGGACCTTCTCTTTTTCCAGCGCAGGAGCAACGTCGTCGTGGTGCCAGCGTGGGATGGTGAAAACCGAGACTTTTAGAAACAGGTATTACCTTCTCTTTCCTGCTTTCGTTTATTTGCTCCCCTGTTAAATGGATCCAAAAAAGAAAAACACTTTTGCTGGAAACGTCCTCTTTTTCTGACTTTTTTCAATTTCTAAGTGCAGCCTCGGGGTGGAGAGAACTAAAACATTCAAAATATGAAAAGTAACTAGCTAAAGCAAGACAGAGTGGTTGCAAGGTGGCCAGATTGATTTATTCACACCTAAACACATTAGCGCCACTTTACAGTGTTTGCCAGTGAAGCGCTACTTTTGTTTTCTCGTCTCTCTTTGAACAACATTGTTTTCCCTTGGTGGGAAAGTGCACTATTCCTGGAGGTACTGAAATACCTACTTGATGGGTGAATTGGAAAACAAAATGTGTACAGCGGCTGTGTGTTCACGAATGTGGTCTTTTAAACCATACTGCTTACGTTTTGTAAGGATATAAGCAATGGGCATTGAAACGGGTCCCTTCTGGGCCCTGTAGTCATGGCCTTAACTTTTCAGGCAAAAGCACTCACTAATTTCTGAATAATGAGTGTAAAAAGAAAAAGGTAACCATGTTGTTCCTGCATACATTTCATGTGCTTTACTTAATCTTGCATTCTCTGAGTGTTTGCTTTTTCTAGGATGTTGTTAATTTTTTTTTTAGGCAGCATATTGCTCTTGTCTAGTGCGTAATTTAAATTGAGTCACATCCAGGTGTTTATAGCGGGTCAGTGCAGTGCAAGTTTCTCTCAGTGGGGCAGTATGGTGTTCAGTGGGGGAGAGGATGTGGCACTATGGTCAGAGCTGCGGAATTCGGAACTGGGGAACCAGGTTCAGCCTTCATGACCAGTCCACCAGACCACTCCCGCTGAGGGAGCACATTCCCATGCTAGACCTTAGAAGGCCCCGTAAGATCTTAAAAGCCCTGGTGTCTTAGCACCAGCAGGTGGACCCTAGAAGTGGCATGTGTGGGTTAACCTTGAAGGCCTGTCCGCCACCATTTATTCTGAAGTTCACCCCCAGTCTTGCAGGCAGGCCTATGAAGCAGCACACCATAGAGTGACAGTGACTCTGTCACTGAGGTCAAAGGACCCTTGAGCAGGGTGGCTCTAGGGCAGTGCGACCGCACCAGGCGCTGACCACCCGCGATCCGTGCAGCTAACAGCAGTGGAGCAGAGGGCCGGGTAAGGGGATTTCAAGGACGATGCCGAGGGAAAATTAAATAATTAATTTTCCTTCAGCATCATCCTCGAAACCCCCTTACCCGGCCCCACCGCTGTTACCTGCACGGACCGCGGGTGGCACTGACTTCAGGTGGGGGCGTCATGTTTGTAAGTATAATATGGTTTTAAAAGCACTTGCTGTCTCCTTCCTGGCCTCCAACAATTTTCGGCAACAATAAAAATGTCATGATAACTCCAGGGATTAATGTTCTTAGTAGAGAGAGATGGTGTTTTGTCTAGTGGACGTTTTGACTCATGGAAAGGAAGCGCAGAGGGTTAATGTGCCCACTGCTAAGAACATGTACCATGCAGATCACAAAGTGCACATAATGTAAATAGGTCAGTGGGTTGCTGCTTGTGTCAGAGTCATTGAGATCCTTTTGTTACTTGCAGTTTATAAGTCAGCTCCTAACATAGAACAATGAGCTATTAACTGTCATGTAAGAGCTGCATGCAAACTGCAAGGTATAAATTAGAGCATTATGTTTTTTCCACAGTCTTTGATTATCCTAATGTTGCAAAAAAGGGTTCATTTGGGTAGAAATCAATTCTGATTATTAAAGAGAACCCCCAACCATGGTATTACGTTTTAAATTCTGAGTTTGTGTTTCTCCAGACCAATCACTATTAAACTATGCTGCCTACTAGTATGGTTGTCATGTGACTCCTACACCTTATAGTCCTTTGTCTTATGTAAAATTTCCTATACAGTGATTTACACACATATATTACACTGAGATAAGCAATCATACGTGATGTAAAGTGCTCTGACACCCTATACTGCTATTAGTGGTGCTGTAAATTTTCTGATACTTTATTATTTTGACATTTTTACACATGCTAACAGTATCCGCAAAGATTTTTCCTTATTAGTACCAGTGGAACATACAAGTGCAGCAGTGAGAAAGTTGACCAGTCAACCTTGCAATGGGCCATCTACTTTGCAGCAACACAAGTCACATTTTTTGTAACTTTTGATCCGTTTGAGCTATAAACAATTTATTAGTTAAAATCGTCAGATTATGCAGCAGATGATGTATTATGTGGCAAATATGGCAGAGCCATAATTATGTGGAAAACATTTGCAAACTAGGATATTTTGCCATTCATGTTTGAACTGCTCTTGTGGAAAAAGGGTGGGGAAGTGCTGATGACAGAAACTCCATGGCTGGGAGACAAATGGCTTGCGATTCCACTTTTAAGGATATTTGGGACATTCTGTGATTGGAAACGTATCCCACTTTGTGAATGTATTTTAATGTCAATAACTCATATTAAACCTTAAATAAACATGTGTATCCATTGGTTAAATTAAATAACGTAATAAGCTGTAACTGGTTAGTGAAATGGGAAACAAATACTAAAAATTGGGATATTTTGCTCTTTCTGCCACACCTCTGACTCCGCCGAGAAACCCCAGCAAAATAGACACAGTGAATATCTTCAAGGGTTTTGGGGAATCCTGCAATAGATTTCTAAGTAAGGTAAATAATTTTTACATGTTTTTTAAAGTGTTTGGTATTTTTATGGCTTATACTTAATAAATATACCTTTTTGCCTATTTTATTATCCTTTGCTGGATGCGACTTCATGATTTTCTTAAGCACACAATGCTAGTTATCTTGATTTAGACCACGCCCCTACTCGGATAGGCCACACCCCTTGAATAGATTTGCAACGCCCCTTTTAGAGCACCCCCAGTTTTTTTTTCCCCACTTAAAGCCCTGATAAACCCTATGTTGGATTGAATGAATTGTTCCTTCGGGCCCGGTGGGCGGGAGAAAAGAATGCCATTAAAAGAAAAGGTGCTGTGTATCTTTAAGTGAAACCAAAATGCTTCACAATTTAAGTGGACTAGGGGTTGATGGTTGACCTTAACATGGCTGCGATGAATGTTGGATGGGTGTGGGGTGGGGTGTGAGCCAACCCTCGGGGAGTGGCTGGTGACAAAACAACTAGAACAGTGACCAGCAGATCACCACAGTGGCCATATTCGGAGATGCGTGACTCCCGCTAGCTTTAATTCGCAGCAGATATGCACCCATTGCTTTTTAATTTAAGTTTATGCGTTGCATGTATTTCTTACTGGTGTTTTAGTTATTTCTAATTTGCCAGTATTCCGGCAGCACACCCGGAATACTGGTAAATTAGAAATATCTTTCAGGCCTGCTCGGACTGAAAGGGGTTGCTGGACCCATCATTTGGTTTTGTTTTTCCCCACATTATTTTCAGAGAAGACGCTCTAGCGTGTCCTCTCATAGCGGCACCTCCCCCTGACATGCCTCCTCTTCACAGCCCTCTTAAGTGGCTCTGATGAGCATCTGTGGAGCGGGCACACCGCGGCCGCGCTGAAGCCACGCTAGTGGCAAGCCTGTCTGCACCTGTCCATGGCCAGACATTGCCAAGCGACAGGACCCCTGGCCTTTTTTCCCTCCAGACCTATAGCCTGGAGAAGTGTGGCTCAATGGTTAGAGCGGCAGACCCTGATGCAGAGATCTGGCCCGGGACCAGGGTTCAATTCCCGCCTCGGCGGGTCTTGGGCTCCACTTCCTCGGACCTGATAATTCTCGCCTCGGTGCCTATTCTAATCATGGGTCCCACTCTGCAACTCTGGGCAATAGCTTGCTTAATCTCCACAACGGCCCCAACAGCGCTGGGATGCCTGGCTTCACCCTGGGGGTGCCCAGGAGTGGACATTTCACAGGGAAAAGCCAGGAAGGGTTCCACAGCGGTATGCGTACAGCGCCAGGACACCCCTTTGGGGGTATAAGTGCGCTTTACAAGTACAAATTTCATGAGCTCATGGAAGAAAGGTTATCAATCCAGCCTGCTGAGGGCAGGCCCCAGCCAGGCCCTGGTTATGGCTGACTCAGAGAAATATGACATTTCTGGATGACTCAAAAGCAGTACAAATATGACTTTGGACTCTGCAGAATACTTCTTCTCACACCCGTTACAGTGGACTTTAGTGCGTGTCTGGAATTTGTAGGCCTTAGGAAAGTAAAACTAGCCCATGTGCTCCCTATCCCCATAAGAGAATAATGGAATACACACTGTAAAGCACACTGACTTTCCCTGGCATGTTTCTTCCCACTGTATAAAGCCTATTCCATGTCACCACCCAATTCTACATAAGTCCTGCCACACCATTCACTTTGTAGCTGCTCCTGGACTGCGCACGCCAGGAATCTCCCCTGCGCAGCCCGTACACGTGTGCACACGCCTGTACACATGTGTCTGCATGTAACCAGCCCGGTGTCCTTTACTCCAGCTGCTGCACAGCGGCCTGGTCAAGCCAGGGGGACACCAGTAAAATCCCCATGCAGTCTCTTTCATTATGCGTTCACTGTGGGTGAGTCCCAACTTATGAGGCTCCCCCACAGTAAAAGCTCAACAATTAGGTGCTCAAAAAGCAAAAAATCCGGGCGGTCCATAGTGTCAGAACCACCTTCTAACACACGTGGTCCCAGGAAGGCAGTGGCGTAGAGGACCCGCACCCGAAGCAGGACTGAACGCTCCTGCGCCAGAGAGAGGCAGCACCAGCAGAATGTACATAGCTGCTGAGGACAGGCCCTGAAGTTTTCGCCTGGCAACTCCAGCCCCTGCGCAGCTCGCGAGGTGAGAGGCTGCTGTGGAGGGGCAGGAGCGCGTGAGCAGTCTCTGAGCGGCAGTCGGCCGCTCAGCAATTTAGGCAAGAAATGTGAAGAGAAGAAAAAAGACACTGTGCCAGCCCTCAGGGAGCTGAATAGCTGAGGAAGCGGGCTACCGGGGGGCGAGAGAAGTGGGAGAAGCATCCCACCTACTGAGCAAGAGCGGGGACGGAGACCGTAAGGGCACGATGTAAACGGCCCGCAAAGACAGTGAGGATCGGTGCTAGCCCGCGTGCTTCACCCTCCCGCCCTGCACCGACTGAACTGCACAAAAAAAAATGAAAACTTACCGGGAGGTGGGAGGAGATGTTGCTGTCGGCCAGAGGGCCTCCTGAGGTGTGTGTCGTCGGCAGCCGTCGGAACCGATGCCCCGCCCGCGGGCAAAGAAACCAGGCCGCGCCCGCATGTTGAGAGATCCCCAGGTGAAGACTGTCACCGCGCAGCCAATTCATGGCTGCGGTTTCACTGAAAATGTGAATGCATCCCAGACAGCATTCACTGTCGAGGACAGAAGTGTCTGCAGCTCGGTGAGCATCAGGTTGGAAAGAAGGCAGCACCCGCAAATAGTTGCCCTCAACTCCTCTGCCCCAACGACACCCGCTTGGGCAGGACAATTTGCTGCACCACGGAACCGGTGAATGTTGCAGAAAGAAGGAAAACGGCTGCAGACTGCCATACTAAGCCCTGCAGCGCCACCTAGTGGGGCCATTTTCCAGTACCACAGTTAGGAAGAAATGACTGGCTATAGACAAGCATGGAGCAAAGGGAACTGACTGCTGGGGCTGATGGTCAGAGGCAAAGGGAGAGGCAGCAAAATCAGTGCTTTTTCCTGGAAAAAAAAAATAGAGATATATACATTGCAGCATTGAAAGTAAATAAATAAAAGAAAAGAGAAAACGCAACAGCGAAAGTTTATTGAGAACTGGGCATTGTTAATGGGAAAGAGAGATCTGAGCTCAACCACATAGCTGATCAGGAGAGGCAGCATGCCCTGCCACGTGAGGGAAGTGCACGGCAGCACAGGAACAGCTGCTGCAACCCTCCCATGTCAAGTGAGGATGCTGGAACAAACAGAACACGGAGGACAAAGGCTGCCAGGGCCTGAGACGGAGAATGCAGTGATGCCTAGTGACCACAGGTGGTCACTGCAGCAGCAAGAACACAGGAAGGAGCGTGACCAGGAGAACAAGGGTGGTACAGGACAACAGCCCAAAGCAGCAAGTCTCTGAGGGACTGGAGGAAATGCGCAACACGCGCACCCAGTGATGAAAGGACACCACCGCAAGTAGATGAGGAAAGTGCACAAGGAGAAGACGTTGTGCCGAAGAAGTACCACAGACAAGGACGGTACGGGTGGATCCCAAGAGTGAGCACCCTGCAAGGAAGGTGGTCACACGGCGTGACTCATCCTGTGAAGCCGGCCCAAGAGGAGGCTGCAACGAGAGAGCCAAGTTGAGGTGGTATTAAGGTGCCTGGAGCACGCCATCAAGAGAGATGCCCTGCCAGAGGTCAGCGGAGAAGATCTGCAAGAGTTCGGCGAGTATGACCCGCAAGAGGTCGGTGAAGCGGTGACCTGAGAAGAGGTCGGTGAAGCAGTGACCTGAGAAGAGGTCAGAGTGACGGTGACCAAAGAAGAGGTCAGAGGAGATGACCGAGGAGCAGTCTGACAAGATGACCGAGGAGAGGTCCGTGGAGAGGACCAAAGAAGAGGTCAGAGAAGAAAGACCTGAAATCAAAGAATGAAGACCGAGAATGAGTATTGACAGGAAAAAGGTCGTGACGACAGGTCTGGTCACTGAAGGAAGAGAATGCATTGTCCTAGGGGTAGGACAGGACCAGGGAGACCCGTTTGAAGGGCACGTCATATGGAGAGGCCTGGTCAGTGAAGACGAGCAAGAAGATGGGACCAGACCGCGTCGCGAAGCAAAAGAACAAGAAGGAGGAAATTGTGTGGCATGACGCCACCACGAAGAAATGCTAAGAAGAAATCTCAAGAAGAGGAAGAGAGGAGTGTGTGATCTGACAACTCACACACCAGAAGGCAAAGGTGACGAGTGCAAGAACATCTGGCTTGGAGCACAGTACCTGGAGAACATCAGTGGCACTTGGAGAACCTACCTATCCATGAGTCTTCAGAACACCTGGTGATTGCAGAGGTGAGCAGGCTGGACCATTCGTGACATCCACCTTTGGGGTCACACGGGAGACTGGACGGTGAGACTGCTCAGACGTCCTGAAGAAGAGGATCTGACCACTCCACACCAGACCGTGGCCACCCAGGGGCAAAGGCCTCAGGGACGATGGTGAGAGCGGGTCCCCCCACGGTATATAAGTTTACAGCCGCCCTTCCGCAGGTCCCAGGAAGACGAAGATCTCATGCTAAGTAGCAGGAGTAAATAACTACCTTTCAGGTAGAGCTAAGGACTTGAAGGTGGGACTCGTAGCGCTTCCTCCACACACCCAGTGGGTGGCGTTGGAGCGACACGGCGAAGTGCACCCAGTCCGGTGGAATCATGGTGAAGAGGGCCTCCGGGACATCCTGTGAGAGGGGAACATTTGCGAGAGGGGCATCCTGGTGAGAGGGATGTTTTGCAAATACTCCACCATTCCGTAGAGAGAAGCATTGCAACACTTGTGTGGATGACACAACAACCAGGACTGATAAGTGATTCACCATCACTCCACCTGCACGGTCACAGAGAACAGTGCAGAACGAGAGACTTTGATGTCTACTTCCGCATCGTGAGTCCAAGGAGGACCAGACCCGCAGGGCAACACTGAACTGTGCCAAGCAGAACTGGTGATCCTAGCTGCAGTTGTACCATCTTCCTATTTCTGCAAGCAGCTGAACAGACTCAGTGAAAGTTCATATTTATAGTTTTATTCTCTCCCATAGGTTGGACTTTGGTGTTCCATTTTGAATAAAGTTTTGGAGGGATGTAGTGACCTGCTGGTCACTGTTCTAGTTGTTTTGTCACGAGCCACTCCCCGAGGGCTGGCTCACACCCCACCCCACCACACACCCATCCAACACATGTGTCACAGGACATGTGACCCTGACAATAAAAGGGGCCGGGGGCACGTGCCCTGGGCCAGTTCTACTAAGTAACTATCTGTGTCTGTGCGTTTGTTATTCATGCATGAGGGCCTAGGGCCCTGCAACATCACAGCCACCAAGACCTACAAAGAAAGAAAATTCAATGCGCTTTGCAAAGCTTCAAATGGGTGAAATAATACGAAGTGGACGCACATCAGAGCCACTTAAGAGGGCTGTGATGTGTGTCAGGGGAAGGTGTCTCTATCAGAAGACACGCTAGAGAATCTTTGCTAAAAACAGTGTGGGAAAAAGCAAAACCAAACGAGTGTCCAGCAATCCCTTTGAGGCCACCCAGGCTCCCCTGTGCTGCCAGAATCCTGGCAAATTAGAAACAACTAAAATAACAGTGTGAAATACATACAACTCATAAACTGAAATAAAAAGGCAAAGTGTGCCTATCTTCGGCAAATTAAAACAAGCGGGAGCCAGGCATCTCCCAATATGGCCGCCAGGACCTACAAGGAAAGATAATTTAATGCGCCTTGCAGAGATTCAAATCGGTGAAATAACATGAATCAGACGTGCATCAGAGCCACTTAAGAGGGCAGGGAAGAGGAGGCATTTAAGGGAGAGGTGCTGCTATGAGAGGATGCGCTACAGTGTATTTGCTAAAAACAGTGTGGGGAAAAACAAAATCAAACGAGGGCCCAGCAATCCCTTTCAGGCATCACAGGCTCCCAAGTGCTGCCGGAATACTGGCAACTTAGAAATAACTAAAATAACAGTGTGAAATACATACAACTCATAAACTGAAATACAAAGGCAACGTGTGCCTGTCTGCGTCGAATTAAAGCTGGCAGGAACCAGGCATCTCCCAATACGGCCACCAAGACCTACAAGGAAAGAAAATTTTATGCGCCTTGCAAAGCTCTAAATGGGGGAAATAATACAAAGCGGACACGCATCAGAGCCTTTTAGGAGGGCCGAGATGAGGCGGCGTGTCATGGGAAGGTATCTCTGTGAGAGGACACGGTAGAGCATCTTTGCTAAAAACAGTGTGGAAAAAATAAAACCAAACGAGAGTCCCGCAAACCTTTTCAGGCCGCGCAGGCTCCCCTGTGCTGCTGGAATACTGGAATATTAGAAATAACTAAAATAACAGTGTGAAATACATACAACTCATGAACTGAAATGCCCATTTACCGTCTTTACCGTCTTTCTGTCTGTCTTTCTATTGTTGTGCCTGGTGTTTGTATATTTTCTGTGATTCTATTTTATTTTTGCCCATTTTCTTGTTGTTGTCCCTGTGCCCTTTGTTTTAGTCCTCTGTGCCCGTTTTCGCTGCCCTTTTCCTGCCACTGCTGCCCCCGCTGCTCCTCCCCTGCCATTCCCGCCTCCCAGCTCCGCTTCCCTCCCCCTTCTTTATTTAACAGCGGCCGCTGCGCGCAGCGCACAGCGGGTGCACCAAAGGCAAGCCCGTCTGCGCCTGTCCGCGACCTGACCGCTACCAGCGCCAGAGACCCTGGTTCCTCGACCACCAACCGCCATGACTCAGCTGCCCTCCTCGCACTTAACCCCGGAAGGAACAACAACTGCCAGCTGTCTACGCCGAACAACACCCACGGCCAGTTCTCCTGCCGACACTGCTGCATAACCTTCACCACCCACGGCTGCCGCCCCCACACGGGACACCAGCACCCCCGAAGCCCTGATGTACATCCTCCTCAATGTGCGCTCCCTGCACAGACACGCCGTAGAGATCTGGGACCTCCTCGACACCCTCTCGCCAGATGTCGTGCTTTTCACAGAAACATGGACCAACTCCACCTCCGCCCGACATCGCCACCGCTATCCCCCACAGATACGAGATCCAGAGGAAGGACCCCCTCAACCGCCCAGGAGAAGGACTGGCCATCGTGCACAAGAGCTCCCTCCGACTCACCACCTCCAGGACGAGCGACAGTCCGCCCACCACCGTACACCTCCATTTCCAGATCCAGACCAGCCCCAGAACGACCCTACGAAGCACCCTCACCTACAGATCTCCCAGACCTCAAACCGTGTTCACCACCACCATCGCCGACCTCATCGTGCCCCATGCCATCGCCTCCCTGGACTATATACTCATCGGAGACCTCAACTTCCACCCCAACAACCGCAGCGATCCCAACTCCGCCTCCCTCCAGGACAACCTCGCCAACCTCGGACTGAAACAACTCATCACCACCCCCACCCACAAGGCAGGACACACCCTCGACCCCATCTTCACAGGAGGTAACAACATCTGCTTCAGCCACACCACACAACCCCCCTGGACGGACCACCACTGCATACACTTCCACATCGACAAACCCATCGCCCCCAAACCTGCACCCCGCCCTCCACGAAGGAACTGGAGCAAGATCACCGAGGAGCAGCTCAACCACACCCTCAACCGCGATGCCTCCTCCACCATGACCGATGCCAACCTCTCAGCCAAACAACTCCACAGATGGATCACCAACTGCGCAGACGAGCTTGCACCCCTCAGCAACCCCGACAGACAGCGCCCCAGAAAGGCCAACTGGTTCACCGTTGACCTCCTAGAATCCAGACACACCTGCAGACGTCTCGAGAAGAATTGGAGAAACAGCAAATCCTCGGAAGACCACACCACATACAAAAACTCCATGACAGAATACCACCAACTCATCAGATCCACCAAAAGGACCTTCATCCAGAACAAGATCTTAACCAACTCCAGTAACTCAAAAGAACTTTTCAACATCATCCACAAATTCACCAAACCCCCCAGCAAATCCACAGACATCACCCCCTCCCAGGACCTCTGCAGCAAGCTCGGCTCCTACTTCCACCTGAAAATCAAGGCCCTTTATGACAACTTCAATGAACAGACACCGAACTCTGAATCCACTCCCTCCTCCAGCATCGCCAGCCCACCATCTCCTCTTGGACCCCAATCACCACCGAAGACACCACATCGACCATGAAAGGCATTCACTCTAGAGCCCCCACAGACCCCTGCCCTCCGTACATCTTCCACAGAGCCACCACCGCCATCGCACCAGAACTACGATGCACCATCAATGCCACCTTTGAAACCAGCACATTCCCGATGACTGGAAACGCGCAGAAGTCAAGACCCTACGGAAGAAGCCCTCAGCAGATCCTACGGATCTCAAGAACTACCGACCCATCTCCCTCCTCCCCTTCGTGGCCAAAGTCACAGAGAAGACCGTCAACGCCCAACTAACAAAATTCATCGAAGAGAACTCCATCATCGACCCCACCCAATCTGGATTCCGCAGAAACCACAGCACCGAGACCGCTCTACTCGCTGCTACAGACGACAACCGCACCCTCCTCGACCAAGGCCACACCACGGCCCTGATCCTACTCGACCTCTCTGCAGCCTTTGACACCGTCTCCCACCGCACACTCACCGCCAGACTCCACGACGCCGGCATACAGGGAACCGCCCTCGACTGGCTCCACTCCTTCCTCACCAGCAGAACCCAAAGAATCAGAATTCCACCCTTCCTCTCCGAACCCACAGAGATCAACTGCGGAGTACCCCAAGGATCTTCGCTCAGTCCACACTCTTCAACATCTACATGGCCCCCCTCGCCGCCATCGTCAGACAGCACAGACTCAGTATAGTATCCTACGCCGACAACACCCAGCTCATCCTCTCCCTCACCAAGGACCCCATCACCACCAGACTCAGCTTCCAGGAAGGAATGAAGGACGTCGCATCCTGGATGAGCAGCAGCTGCCTGAAGCTAAACTCGGAGAAGACAGAGGTCCTCGCCCCCTTCCCCTCTGCTTGGTACAACACCTGGTGGCCCACCGCACTCAGCAGCTCCCCACCCCCATGCACCACGCCCGAAACCTCGGCATTGTACTCGACTTCTCCCTCTCCATGACCCAACAGATCAACGCCGTCGCCTCCACCTGCTTCAACACCCTCTGCATCCCCCGGAAGACCTTCAAATGGATCCCCCAAGAATCAAGAAAGACTGTCACCCACACACTCATAACCAGCAGACTGGACTACGGAAACGCCCTCTACGCTGGGATCAACAAGTCTCTGCTCCGCAAACTCCAGACCATACAGGACACTGCAGCCAGACTCGTCCTCAGCATCCCTCGACACGAACACATCACCCAACACCTGTGAAACCTCCACTGGCTCCCCGTCGAGAGGAGAGTAATTTTCGAGATACTCACCCACACCTACAAATGCCTCCACAACACCAGACCACAATATCTCAACAAAAGAATCTCCTTCCACGTACCCAAGAGAAACCTCCATTCCACCGACCTCGCCCTCGCCGAACTCCCACGCATCTGCAGAGCAAGAACAGGCAGTAGAACCTTCTCCTACATCGCAGCTAAGACCTGGAATGAGCTCCCGATCGACATCAGACGCGCCCCCACTCTACAGATCTTCAGGAAGACCCTCAAGACCTGGCTCTTCGACTGACCGGAGCTGCTCCCCCCGCCCTAGTGCCTTGAGACCCTCAGGGTGAGTAGCGTGCATCAAAATTCCTGATTGATTTATTGAAATAAAAATGCAACATGTGCCTATCTGCGCCTCATTAAAACTAGCGGGAGCCAGGAATCTCCCAATATGGCCACCAAGACCTACAAGGAAAGAGAAAATTCAATGCTCTTTGCATAGCCTCAAATGGGTGAAATAACATGAAGTGGACGCGCATCCGAGCCACTTAAGAGGGCTGTGATGGGGAGGCATGTCAGGGGGAGGTGCCGCTATGAGAGGACGCACTAAAGTGTATTAGCGAAAAACAGTGTGGGGAAAAACGAAACCAAACAAGTGTGCAGCAATCCCTTTCAGACCGCCCAGGCTCCCTTGTGGTGTCGGAATCCTGGTAAATTAGAAATAACTAAAATAACAGTGTGAAATACATGCAACTCATAAACTGAAATAAAAAGGCAAAGTGTGCCTATATGCAGCGAATTAAAACTAGCGGGAGCCAGGCATCTCCCATTATGGCCGACAAGACCTACAAGAAAAGAAAATTTAACGCACCTTGCAGAGCTTCAAATAAGTGAAAGAACATAAAGCAGATACTTTTAAGGACAGAGCACTGGCCCTGGGTCTGTTAACCAGACCCAGGGCCAGTGCTAAGTCCTTAAAAGTATATGGTGTTTGGTATAATTATAATTGGCCAAGACACCCTACTGTAAGTCCCTAGTATACAATAGGGTAGGGAGGTTTACAGACCCCAGTGTATTTAATGCACTTGAGTGTTTACTGCTGTGGTGTCAGGTGTCATTTTAAAGCCAGCACTGCCTTGTAGGCTGTTTTTGAAATAAAACTATGTCCAAATTTGACTTTGGAAGAAAAAGTACTTCCAAAGTCTTAAACTACCTTTTTATTACATATAAGTCACCACATGGTGGCACTGTCTTTTTAGTTTTGAGATGAGCACAACAACCGCGTTTATTAAGTCTATATGTATTGAAAAATTAATATTACCAGCCTCTTGTGGCTTTATTATAGCTTTGTGTGGCCTGAAATAGTCTGAATTTTCACACTTGTAGGAGTGCAATGGTTAGGTGTTGCTGGTACTGCCATTTGCAGTGCTGGCAGGGTATGGCTGGTGCAGGCAGCAGTGACCTTCCAAGAAGGGCCCTGGGACTTAATGTTTTACAAATTAAGCACTGGTTACCGATGAGAAAGAGGAATTTGCCTAAGGCGGTGCCGTTCTTACTTTGTCTTCACTTGGTCACAGCCGTAGCTCCCTCCATGGCTCAGAACACTTCAGCTGGTCTCTTACAGCCTACTATGGGGGTTGATAGGTGTGTCTGAGCACCCTTAGGCTGCCAGAAATGCAGGTCAGTCACAGGTCAGTCACAGAAAAGTCCAAAGGTGTTCATTAGCCCGCAAACTGCTAGGGGCATTTAATGGTTAGTAAGGTGCTCCTTTGAAACATAGCATGCTCAGATTAAAGAAGGTCCCAAAATGAACTAGAGTTTAAAATAAACTGGTTGAATATTTGAAAGTTGTTACCATCCTGTTTAGATGCAAGGAAGTGTTAATACTAAGGAATGGAGAACATTGACACTGTTGAGAATGGCAAATTATAATCAGGGAGCAGAGGCAGAAGCTGGAACTCCGGAGCTCCCTTGGCTACCATTACCATGCATGAGGAGCTCATCCAGTCCAGGGACCTTATTACATAAAGTCCCCTGGGAGTACAACAGAGTGTGGGCCACCTTTCTGGTCTTCTGTGTCACTGTGGTTTTACAGAAGGGGTCTCAGATGCTTGCACATCCCCGTCTGAAATATAAATGGTGCCGGAAAATTATCCAGCACTCATTAGCATGGGGGCATATCTGACTAATTGCCACACTTCTATGAGGGCTCCCACTTGAAGGGGGAAAAGGACATCGCACGGACCCCCCTCACATCCCTCTGCCAGCTGGTGCAGTCACTTACTGCACCAACCTGCAAGGGAATCCCTGTTCCCATTTGTAAAGCAGACAGGATACCACCTGCATTCTGAGAGGTGGATTGGCAGCTTCAAACAGCCTTTCAATAATGGCTGCCTCCAGCGCAAGAGTGAGTTCATGGCTACCCTGGGGGCAGTGCATTTTCTATAATGGGGCACACTGTCCCTATTTGCACCCAGCTCACCTAGTTAAAGTTACTTAAAGGTGTACTAAATTGCTCAATTCCCTTCCCAGAGGCACAGGGTTGAAGATGACCAAAGATGTGTTTATGGTTCTCACTACTAAATCATTATGTTTTCAAGAACAAGATAATCGACTGAGCCAGGAATTGACAGAGATTGTCCAAAATTGAATCGGATTCTCGTTGTTACTTATGCTAAGGTACAGGTGTTCATACATCCCACATAATGGGGTGACGATCTTGAACTAAATCTCACCTTACGAGGTTCATGTGAGCAAGGGTCACCAAATTATCTGTGGGGTTTTAGATTACATCACCCAACTTTGAATGGGAGAATTTTGAAGTAATTTTATCAGTTTTAAAATTGGGCAGTACCAAGGATTTCATTGCCAAATCCCTGCTACTGCATTCCCTGCACACACAAATACTGCTTCACCTGCTCATCCGTTGCTCTCATAGACTCCTGCCACTTTTGCTCATTAGTGGTGGCAGATAATCTTTTAAAGTAAAGGGTGTAATACTGTTGGAAGGTGGTAGAGTTGGGGGATGCCAATAATGAAACAGGGCCAGTCTCATTTTAAAGGAGCAGCAGTTGTTGTTGAACCCTGGGACATTTCTTACTACAAGGAGAGAGGGGTTGCGAGAGCAGCTTGGATCTGGAGACTCAGGGGCATATTTACGTTCCCTGGCGCATCCCTGCATATCAGCAGGGATGCGCCAGGAAAACGCGTCACGCAAGTTTACTCCTTGCGCCACGTCCGATGCACCGCATTTACAATGCGGCGCATCGTGGCGCAAGGATAAGCAGATGCGTGACGCATCTGCCGGCGGAAGGTTGGTGCAGTGCTGAAGTTGTGTCGCAAGCGCGACGCAACTCCAGCACTGTTCCAACCTTCCCTATCCCTAACATGGTGCATCAATCCTTATGCCTGCTTGAAGCAGGCATAAGGATTTGACGCACCAGCGTCGGAAAAGTGACTGCATAAAATCTTGTAGATTTCACTACGTCACTTTTCCGAGGCGTTCCTGTGCTGGAACGCCCCCCCCTGCGCCGGTACGCCCACATGAAACCTGACGCAGGTTTCATGTGGCGCAGGGGTTTACTACGTGACGCATCTCCCTAGTTTACTACGTGACGCAACGTCGGCGCAACAGTGGCGCAAGGGGCTTGTAAATATGCCCCTCACTACTTACTTGACCAATTAAGCATTGAAAACTATAACAAAAATACAAATATGTGAACATCTGCAAATGCTGTCTGCTGATTCAAACTGTAAGGGACCGGTCAATCAACACTTTGCTGTAGCTGGTTTATTTGTACAAGTGAATTATTGAAAAAGCGCTACAGTCACACAAAAAACTAGCTACCAGCCACCTGCAGCGGTTCTGGAAGGCCTAAAGAGGCCGGATACCTTTGATCCACCTAAAACTGACAGGTGCCACACCAGGACATGATACCGCTTTCGGAGGCAGGATTTTCAGAGCTCAAGGCCTGTCTATGATGGCTCCTAGCTCACCAGTAAAGGAAAATACAGAATTTGCAGACAAACCGACTCCTGGTACAAAAATCACGCCGAATCTCCGACTGCTTTAGGTTCAATAACTCTCAAGGTAACAGAACGGTCTCTGAGCATGCAGTGCGTAAAGAAATGTACTGCTGATTTACATTGTATTTATGCATGTGTTAACATTATTGGTTGTGAGTGCCTGTTTAAAAATTTACTTTTTTATCCCTTGTTACAGTCATAAAATTGACAAACCTCAGGAGGATACATATGCAAGTCTACAAACCTCATACAAGAACCAGCCTATGTTTTTGCTAGAACCTCACCAACTTTATAAATTGTTAAGATTGGTGTATAATTTGATAGGGAAAAGAAATGTCCATCACAATATGATTCAAGTCTTGTCAAACTGTCGGAGAGACACAATGTGCGTGTAACCCTAGCACAAAACTTGAGTGCTTGCAAGGGAAATGTTTAGCTTTTATTGGAATACTGGTCCAAAAAGCAATAGTAAAGCGCATATGCAACATTTATTTAAAAAAAAATACACAACACATGGAGTGTTGCCCTGATTACTTACCCTAATCTTCATTACTCTTAGTCCTACTCATCTTTGGTCCAGTCATAACCAAATGAGGTAGGGGCATATTCTCAAGGACTCATCGCCGATTTATCGGCACTTTAGCGCCGCAAAAGTGGTGATAGATTTATCGCCCCATTCCCAAGCTGGTGCAAACTGCCGATATCGCCAGTTTACCAGCGATAGCTGCCGCAAAAAACATCGCCACGAATGAGTGCGACAACTAAAGCTAATGATATGTAGAGTAGGCGTTCCCGTGTAAAAACACACAAAAACACCAATTCGCGAGATTCTCAACGACCAGTCAGATCTGCGATGCGAACCAAGAACAGGCGATAAGGCGCGTTAGCAGCAGTTATTTAACACCTGCCTTTTACTGGTGTTAAGCAGGACGACCAACTGCAGTAGAAAGGGAGCCCAGCCCAGAGCCACATCTGAAGACCAACAGATGCCATGGAGACACTGATCATGCAGCTCGGAGACCCAAGAGGGCCACAACACCCACCGGCACCACCCCCAGGCACACCCCCACCCCTGGAACACCCCCCCCCCTGGATTACCACCTAGGGAGTGCAGGACAGCGGACGACCCTAAAACGCACTAGCCCCAGAGACTCAACGCCAGAGGAAGCCATTGGCCAACACAGGCTCAAAAGGACAACCATCCTCCGCATCCTGACCCACATTGCCCACAGGCTGACGGTACCAACACAGCGGACAACCTACATCCCCCCGCAGACAAAGCTGCTGGCTGTGCTGCACCTGTTGGCCCCTGGTACCTTCCAACCAACAACTGCCCAAGTCGGAGGAGTCACACAGCCAGCCTCATCAAACTCCCTCACACATGTCATGGATGCATGTCCACAAAAGCAACGGCAGGTCCCTGTATCCGCACCACACGATAGTTCCAATTCGTAGTGTACCTGCGCAACCAACCCCAACACCAGCCGTGCTAGATGCCTCTGTGCCCCAGACCCAAGATCGTAGTAACCGAAATGTGGGTGCACCAGGTCATGAAGTCCAGTAGTCAACAGTAGTGTAAAAACAGAACTTTATTACAAATACATAAATCAGCAAAACGAAAAGCTCAGCCAACGCGTTCCATTCCCAACGGGGAACTTCAGCAGGGCAACGTGTCTTCAGAAACCTGTGGGAGAAATGGTGACAATGGTCAAACTTCCCTATAGTCACATGCCTAATCTGGTACAGTGTACTGCACTTGGACAAACCAGAATGCTCACAGGCCTGATAAGCCATGCATGAGAAGACCGTAACAGAACTACGTGTGGCCGCAACCGTCGTAGGAATGAAGAGGAAGGTAACGACCACACGAACTGCTGTTACGGTCACATCATGCAGGACTCATCATACCTGAAAGCATCACGGTGTGTGTCAGCTTGATGCCCCTGCCCCTCACTCACCCCACACTGCGCAGGAACATCTTGAGACCATGCAAGGAAACTTCGCCATAGCTGGCGTCACGCACGTGTTGGGGGCAATTCACAGCACACGTGTATGACTTGTGCCCCCTGCCGACACTGCGCACAATCACCGCAACAGCAACCACACGCATGCCATCACTGTGCATACAAAAGTGGACCACCGTGGCCTGTCCACCAATGTCGTCGCAAACTCCCCAGGCAGTGTGCATGATCCCCACTGTCTGCAAGTCCGCCACCAACCAGCGCTTTGAGGATGGCCCCCATGGAAATGCACTGCCCATCGGCAAGTACCAACTGAACACACCACACACCTCAACTCCACAATCCCCCAACTCACAACTGTGGGAATGCACACATCACCAATCCACCACCAAAGTGACTACTGCATGTGTCTCAGTCTCCGCCACAACCTGCCCATAGGCCTACACACACGTGGCCGACCACCTTCAACTGGCACATTCACACTGGAGACGAGGTGGCTACGTCCCAAACCAACCCGCGCACATCACGATCATCGCATGCAGGATCGTGTCATCGTCACGTGGCGGTAGGCCCCTGCCAGCCGCAGTGCAGCGGGTGCCATTGACCCTGTGCAATGCAAGTCATCGGCACATGGTGGTAGGCCCCTGCCAGCCGCAGTGCAGCGGGTGCCACCAACTCAGTGCGCCACAAGTCATGGACCCTTCATGATTGGGTCGCGTGGTGCGGACGCCATCATGTCATCTCCGGCAGTGGGGAATGTGACGTGCTAGGCCCCTTTTATTGGCAGGGTCACATGTCCTGTGATGCCTGTGCTGGATGGGTGTGGTGTGGGTGTTAACCAGCCCTCAGGGAGTGGCTGTGGCATGCTGACAACTAGACCAGTGATCAGCAGATCACTACAGGGAAGACCTGGGACATGTAGCTTTGTCATCCCCCCCGCTGAGCGTAAGCGGAGTGGACTGGCCTGGCGTATGGCAGGCCAGCGTAGGGGTGGGAACAATGAGCCCGGGGCTCTGGGCGTGCTTCAGTTCTGGGCTGGACAAGGATGCTTGTGTCTCTGTTGTAGTGTCTACGCCACCCGGACCGCAATCGGCAATGTTGCACCCTGTGACTCAAGTCCCACGACATGAGCAACATGGACGTAAGGGGGAATCACTGACCCTACATTCATCCATACTCTCATACTTGAATGATCAAAGGCATGACACATCTGTGCGATTCTGAATGTTTAATTCACATCCAGTGGAGTGTTGCAGCTGGAGCAGTACAGGGCCATGCAAACCCCACTTCACATTATTGGCCCGTGGAGGGCCAGCCAGAGTCCTTCAGGGAATGACAAGTACATCGGAAGAGGAAGAGTTCAGTCCGCAGTCTGATCGCTGTGCCATTGGTAACCAAACAGAAAATGGCAGTCCATGTCAAGGTCCAAGGTGAGTATCGTAGAGTGTATCAGGGGACAGTGGAAGGTGATGATGCAAAGGGCAGAACCAAGCAGAAACAGGCCATATGGCGGAGATGAATGCTACTGCCTCCAGTAAGGTTGATTCACCCGCATCTTCGTCCTCTGATGTCACATGTGCCTCACACGTGGGTGGTGGATGTAGAAGCAGCAGCAACATTCATCTGCGCAAGGCCTTGAGGCAACCATGCCATGACGATGTGCTGCAGGGCATGGAAGGTCCCAGCCACATCTCGCCGGTGTGCCGCCGTGGCAGCCATTCTTTCTGCCATCATCCGCTCCATGTTCTCCATGAGCCCCCGCATCTGTCCCAACTCCCGGCTGACATCGCTGGAGCCACTCTGACTGGACAGTTGGTCTTGTCTCAGTATCATGACTACAGCGATGTCAACCATGGATCATTGGAGAGCATGGAGCGGACTGTGGGTGTCCGTTAGGGACTGTAAGTGGTCCCTGATGGTACTCAGACACCCATGTATGGCATCAAGTTTTGCTGCCAGGAGGTCGAACCCCACCGCACCTGATCAGCCATCTTCTCCTGGACCTCTAACACACGGCGTTGGAAGGCCAAGTGTTGTTCGTTAGGGTCCTGGGAGACAACCGGGGTGGTAGGTGCTTCCTGCTGTGTGGTCTGTGCAGGGGGTGGGGTCTCCTCGATGCAGCTGGGCTGCCCTGCCGAAACTGTCGAAGAGGGTTTGGAGGGCTTTGGGGTCGATGTCGGGGATGTCCTCATCGTCATCAGTGAAGAGTTGTTGGGGCTGCTCTGAAGGAGGTGTTGATGCTCCCTCTGCAATGTGAAGGGGAGATGCAGTATTACATTGTGTTCACATGTATGTTGTCGCATTGTACAAGTTCACATGCAGACTGCATGACAATGTACATTGTGACTGTTTAGGAGGAGCTGCCTATTTGATGCGGGGCAGTGGACATTTCGTCGACATCACGGATATGTGTTTGTACTAGTACATTGACATCTCACATTTCCCTGCTATGCCAAATGTGATTGGCCAGTTTCTACACACAAGCGGGACCTGTTGTGTCCTCTGTCCTGTTGTAAACGTGTTGCAGTTTGTACCACATTGCTGTCAATGCTGATGTGCTCTGAATTTCATGTGTGTGTGCTGCATTTTGGGAGAGTCGCCCCTGCAGCTCTGATTTTGCTGCCCCTTGTCCCTTTCAGGTGGTGTGCCTTTGACTTCTGTGCCCATACAGTACTGAGATGTTGCAGACTTGAGTGAATTTGGGTCTTGGTGGGAGTTGGGACTCTGGGGCATGGTTTGTCCGCAGATGTGTTGTTGACGTCAGGGGTTGTTTGTGCAGGTGGATGTGTCAGAGTGTGACCTGCTCCTTTATGGATGTGGTCCACGCTCAGCCACCTCAGTGTGGTGACGTGCACCATGTAATGATGATCGGACTGCAGCCATGCTAATCGTCATGCAGTGTCACTTGCATTGTCAGTGTGGCTCACGGACCCGCAGCTTTGCTGGGTTCAGCACATGTGCATGGGTTGGTTGTGAGATTGGTGATGTGTGGGAAGGGCCCCCTCTGGGCACATAGTCGACGGGGGCCTACTTGTTGTTTCTAGGTGTGCTGCAGTGTGCCAAGGGGATCAGGGACATGATCCAGAGTCATTGTGGGTGTGCACTGTGCTGTACTTAATTGTGCATGTGTGCCATTGTGCCCATCTCCCCCCGTCTCCCCAGTCCCTGGTCGTTAGTCACCCTGTTGCTGTTGTGTCAGGTCATGGTGAGCAGTGTCCGGTCCCCCAACTCCTGCCACCATCTCCCCACTGATGACTGTGGACACCATTTCCTCCATCTCATCCAGCTCCTCCTGTGGCGCTGGACTCCCACCTCCAGTCTGCATTGCTGCCTTCTGGTTGTTGGCGAGTTTCTGCTTGGTCTTGCGCTTCACATCATTCCAGCGCCTCTTGAGCTCTTCCATTGTCCTCCTCAGCACTCCGACTGCATTCACCTTGTCCAGGATGGGCTGCCATGTTGCATTTTTTGTTGCCAATGACACAGTGGAGGTGACGAACAGTTGTTGATGGTGTTCTATCACCTCCGTGATCAGGATCCTGTTTTCCTGCGGACTGAACAGGGTCTTCCTCTTCTTCTTGTCCTTGCCCTTCCCTGTCCCCGAGGTCCCAGGCTGCTCCTCCTGGGGGCTTGTGGGGTTCTGGCCGTCCTCTGTACCTGCTCCGGCTGCCTCCATTGTGCTTCGCTGTTGTTCGGTTTTTGTTTGTGTTTTTTTTTTCTGCTTTTGTAGTGATTTTTCCCGCCTGACCTGTGTCATTTGCAGGCCTGGCGCTGCTTTTCGCTGTTTGTCTTATCGCGGTTGGGCCCATCGCAACTTTTTTCGCGTTCGGGTTTGGATTTTCATCGCCGTCCCGGTGATGTTATCGCGGATATTTGAGGCGTTGTCGGGGGACTATCGCATGTTGCCGCCGTGTTGAGAATACGACGTAAACACAGAGTTATTTTCCCGCGATAGACGGCGATATGAAAACTTGCGTTAAGCTATTTTGGCGATGTTTATCGCACGTTCTTGAGAATATGCCCCGTAGTATCCAATCACAGACAGGAAACAAAACAGAAAACGTTTGCTAACCCCACCCACTCTCCTGCTAAGGGCAATAAAACAGTAGCGATAACCAAGCACTTCCTGAAATTCCAAGAAACACAAAGGCTTGATACCGGGAGGGTGGGTGGGAGGGAAGAATGGCTGGGTCGAGGACGAGTTGGACTAAGAGTAATGAGGATTACTAGTAAGTAATCAGGGCATAACTTCTACATCTCACGTCCTCGACCCAGTCATAACCAAATGAGATATACCAAAGCAGACATCCATAATAGAAGGCCTTTGAAATACCATCTGAAACAAAGAACCACACCGGATAGAGGCATATTACAGTGAATTTTAATGCAACATCCAGAGAACAACTTAAACAGGAGCAGGAGGTTCCACAGCCTACAAAACCCCACTCCCGAAATTCAAAAGGTCAGTTTGAGCACAATTCAAATGGTAATGTCTTTTAAATGTATGTTCAGAGGCCAAAGTCTCACCCCGACAGATCACCTCCAAGGGCACTCCCTTAAAAGCAGCCCATGAGGCTGAAACTGCTCTAGTAGACCTGGCCTGAACTCTAGAAGGGCACGGCAAGGCAGCACCCTGATATGCTAAAGAGATGGTGTCCTTAATCCAACACCCCAGGGTCATCTTAGATGCAGCCTTCCCTCACCCTGCATGGCCAAAAAGTCACAAATAAACTGTGAGCAGAACTAAAGGCAGCAGACCTTTCACATAAACAGATAAGGCATGCTTCACATCCATGGTGTGCAACAACTGCTCCTCAGGAGAAGAAGTAGAAGGACAGAGAGAAGGTAACACCAGCTCCTGAGAGGTATGAAATTTAGATTGAACCTTGGGGAAGGTCCCAGGATCCAACCTCAACACCACAACATCCTACAGGAACTGCAGAAATGGAGGAGAACACCTCAAAGCTGAAAGCTCCCCCAACCGCTTCACCGACGTGACAACCACCAGGAAAGTCAGTTTAAAAGATAAGAACTTCAAATCCACAGAAGCCAACGGCTCAAAAGGAGAGGACTGAAGAGCATGAAGGACCAGAGAAAGATCCCACACTGGCACACAAGAGCGGACAGCAGGGGAAGTAAGAGAGAAACTCAGAAACAACCGGGGAACCAAAGGTCCTGCAACAGATGAAAAAGCACCAGAATCCCTGAATGCCCTGATAGCTGCCTACTGACCTTTCAACGTCAACAGGGCAAGGCCCTTATAAAAACCATCCAAAAAGAATTGAAGGTTAGAAGAAACAGAACAAGAAGTAGAAGCCGGGACCATGAATAGAACAACACGTGTCAAAAGCTGTCCAATGCTTAGAATAAGACGACAGAGTAAAACCCCTATGTGAACCCTGGACCACAGAAAAAATGTGGGCTGGCACACCTTCCTTCGCTGGGTGAGAAAGACCAGCGGGCTATGGTGGAGAGACTGCAGAGGAGACAGTCCTCGAGGCAAGATCGAAGGAGGCCCCACATCCAGATTTGTCAACAACATGAACCACGTCCTCTGTCGGCCAGTATGGCAACACAGCCACCACTTGAGCTTTCTCCTTCACAACCTTCAAAAGAAACGCCTGAATGAGTGGAAAGGGAGGGAAGGCATGTAGGAACTTTGGAGGCCATGAGATCGACAATGCAACCACTCCACAGGCACTCACCTCCGAAATCCTTGAGCAAAAGGTCTATATAAATAAATAAATATATATATATATATATATATATAAATATACACATATATATACATATATATACATGTATATATATGTATATATCAGCACACTTTCCCTCGAATAACAAAAGATGACGACGCCATGTCTTGACAAAATTGTGATTTAAATGTCAGCTGTCGTGCGCGTTTCGCCTGTCCTGCAGGCTTGCTCACCAACAAATTCAATAAAGTTTTCAGCCATTTTTAAATATACTTAAGTGCTGTGTCACATGTGAAACTACTAAAAAAGTGCATCAGAAGACAGACTGGTAGTTTTTTTCAATAGAAAACACAATGTTTAAATAATACACAAAAGCTTTGCCCCACATGATTCTGAAATTAAAAACGAATCAATATAACCTCGTGACACTACTGCACAGCAATTCTATTTTGCTGTACATTGTATCGACCCGCAATTATGGGCATGTGCCCAAAATTTTTCTCGATATTAACAGCATAAAGCCTAAGTAGGCATATACCATTCCTGCAAAACAACCATAATTCTGCAGGTGCCCCGACTTCTTAATACAATATTGTCACAATCAAGCCCAAGTGGGCATATGTGAATGGCAAAGATAGCTTGTTTATAAACATGTCAATGTCTTCTAAAAGTGCAGGTGCTTATAATGAAAACAAATGTGTGCATTTTTTATATGAAGTGAAAGAAAATAAACAGATAAAAACATAGCGAATGGGGCGCGGACTCACTCATTACTGCAGTTAATTACAGGTGTGTATGTAAGTCTTCCTCCATATTTAAACCTTCCGGGATTTTACAGTTCAGCTTTAATATATAAGAAGATTCTAGCCTTCTCAATTGTTTTTCCCGGTTTCCACCTCTCACGTTGGATTTGATTGCATCGATCACAAAATAAGATAATCCCTCTGTGCTTTTGCAATGGTGTTGCTCGAAATGTCATGCCACCGGATACATTCTATCCCCATTCTTGATGGCTCTTAAGTGTTGCAGCACTCGTTTGTGGACTGGTAAGATTGTGCTGCCCACATACCTCAGGCCACAAGGGCACTGAAGTACATAAACAGCAAAATCCATCTTGCATGTGAATTGACCCTTGATTTTCATCTCCCTATTAGAGAGTCCTGTTTTATACATGGTGGTATTTATCCCATGGACAAAGCTTTACATTTCAAGCATCTTACAAATCCTTCTCTTCTACCTATCCACATAGAGGCTGTCACCTTTGGTTTAGATGCTGGTACCACATTACTGACTAGCATTTGTTTAAAGGATCTAGCTCATCTAAAAGTTATTTGTGGTCTCTTCTGTACCAATTTGCCCAAAACTGTATCATTTCATATCAAATGCCAATGTTTGGACATAATATCTCTCACTCTTTAATGTTGTTTGTTAAAGGAAGTGACCATCCTACATTGATTTTTATTTTCACTTTCCAACCTCTTTTTTACATTACTTTTGTTGAAAAGGATATCTTCTCTCGACCTTTTCTTGGCTTTGTAAATGGCAGATTTTATACAACCTTCAGAATAGCCTCTTGATTTGAAACGTGCTTTTAAAACCTCCAATTCTTTATTGCAGCCTTCTTGATCACTACAATTACGGATGGTACGCAGGCATTCCCCATAGGGGATACTTTTGATTAAATTCTGGGGGTGGAAACTCGTTGCATGAAACAATGCATTACCCGCTGTGGGTTTGCGGTACAGCGATGTCTCCAACCTCCCATCCTTTATATAAACTGTCAAATCAAGAAAATTCACACTAGTTGCGCTAATGGTGCTTGTGAATTTCAGATTTAAATTGTTAGTCTGAATTTTCTTGACAAAATCATTTAATGACTGTTCTGAGCCTTTCCATACGACGAACAAGTCGTCAATGAAGCGACTCCAATGCATGACGTTATTATGCCATTTTTCTGGGTACAGCTTCTGGACCACCTGCTCCTCCCACTAGCCCATATGCAAATTCGCATAGCTGGGGGGAAAGCAGGTGCCCATAGCTGTACCGCACGTCTGATGAAACAATTCGCCATTAAAAAGAAAATAGTTGTTTTTCAGGCAAATAGATGTCATTGCAATAAGCATTTGTGTGTGAGACCAGAATTTTACAGGTCTACCTCCCAAAAAGTATTTAACAGCATTCAGACCGTCTTCATGCTTGATGCTGGTGTATAATGTGGTTACATCAATGGTTGCCAATAGGAAATCACTTTCCCATGGCAGATCATATACCCGCTTTAAAAAATCCCCTGTGTCCTGAATATATGATGGAAGGATTTTAACTGGAGGACAGAGGAATGAATCTACAAACTTTGATGTATTTTCTAGGGCACTGCCCATAGCTGAAATTATAGGGCTCTGCTTAATAAAGGATTAAGTCCCCTTCAATCCTGAGGGTCCCTGGGGGCCAACTAGCCCACAAGGTACCTCCAGTAAGCGCCACAGAGCTGCGTTGCAGAGAGGTGTAAAAAGGGGCGTGGCCTCAGACCACCTCTCTGCAACGCAGCCCTGTGGCGCTTACTGGAGGTACCTGGTGGGCTTGTTGGGCCCCATGGACCCTCAGGACTCAAGGGGAATTACTCCCCCAATTTCAAACGCGCCAGGGGGCACATTTGCACAGTGGTGCAGGGAGGGGGCGGGGCCTAACAAAACAAGTGTGCAAATGTGCCCCCTGGCGCGTTGTAAATTGGGGGATTAAGTCGCCTTCAATCCTGAGGGTCCCTGAGGGCCAACTAGCCCACCAGGTACCTCCAGTAAGTGCCACAGAGCTGCGTTGCAGAGAGGTGGTCCGAGGCCACTCCCCTTTTTACACCACTCTGCAATTGTGGCTTCTGGTGCACTGCTGGTGGGGGATGAGGTCCTCTTGTGTCCTGAGGACCTCAAGACACAAGTGGACTACATCCTCCGAGCAGCAGTGCACCAGAAGCTGCGCTTGCAATGTGGTGTAAAAAGGGGCGTGGCCTCGGAACACCTCTCTGCAATCCAGCTCTGTGGCGCTTACTGGAGGTACCTGGTGGGCTAGTTGGCCCCCAGGGACCCTCAGGATTGAAGGGGACTTAATTCCTTAACTTACAACGCGCCAGGGGGCGCGTTTGCACAGTGGTGCAGGGAGGGGGCGGGCCTTATATACCAAATTAGCAATCTTGCTGTGTGGGACTTACTGGAGGTAATAAAAGGGGTAGTTGGCCCCCAAGGTTGACGTTGGGGGCAAACTACCCCTCGTGTTACCTCCAGTAAATCCCACACAGTGGGATTGCTAAAAGGGGTTTGGAGGCCACGCTCACCTTTCTCCACCACTCTGAAAATGAGACTGCTATTTTATAGTTAGAAATTAGCATTTAAATAACCTTTGAAATTCACTGAAAAAACCATAGGTTTCAGGGACGTTATAGTTAGAAATTAGCATTAAAAAAACCATTGAAATTCACTGAAAAAACCAAAGGTTTCAGGTACGTTATAGTTAGAAATCAGCATTTAAAAAACCTTAGAAATTCACTGAAAAAACCATAGGTTTCAGGGACGTTATAGTTAGTTGGAGATTTTACTCGTACAAAACCAGAGAAATTCCAACGTTATAGTTAGTTCAGCTAACTATAACTCGCACCCCCGCAATGCACTGCTGATGATGTCACATATTACATCATTCATGACATGGTCAGTGACATCACTGATGACATCACTGATGACATCTCAAATTACATCACTGATGACATCATCCATGTGAAAATCCGATGCACCTCCTCACACCCTAATATAACCTTTGATACACCCACTGTAAAATACAGACTACCATTTTCGAAACCATCGACACACCAATACCAGTTACTACATACGCACTCACTGATTCCTAGGTCTACACACACATCCACTCATTCACCCATACAATCACTCATACATGCAGTCACTCATCAATACAACACTATCATATGCACTCATACACCTATAGAGACACTCACACACCACCACTCATCCAGAGTTACTCACACACCTAGTCAGTCATGCAAAGAATCAATCACACTTCCATTTACTCACGTATACAGTTATACACACACCACATCACTTATTCATACAGAAACAAATGCATACTTACTCTCTTATACAATCACTGATACAAGTACACACTCATCCATAGAGCCACTCTCACAATCACTGACTCTCACGTATAGTCATTTATATATTCCAACTCTCACATACACTGCCTTTTACATATGTAGTTGGACATGTACCACTGAGACATCCATTCACTCACCAACACACGCATACACACACTCACCCACCCATACAACTGTTTCCACATGCACTCTTGAACCCATACACCCAGTGAATCAACCACTCAAACATCTATACACAGAGTCACACACCTCCCACCCACCCACACACACACTCAGGCACCCATACAAATACTCAGGCAAACAATCGATAACCCATATAGACACTCATGTAGCTACTGACCAACCTATGCAGCAGCTTATACAACAACAGACAGACTGATACAGACATTCACACAGTTTAGTCACTAACCCATGCATTCAGTGAGACACATGTAATCACTCACTTAAACAGTCAGTCACGCACCTACTAAATCCTCCATCCAGACACTTACACACCCACTCATTCTTCAATACACCTTGGCATATATATAAAACATATTTAAACTTTATAGAAACACACAGTCACTGGATGATGTCATCAGTGATGTCATTTGAGATGTCATCAGTGATGTCATCAGTCATGTCACTGACCATTTTATGAATGATGTAATATGTGACGTCATCAGCAGTGCATTGCAGAGGCGCGAGTTATAGTTAGCTGAACTAACTATAACGGCAGAATTTCTCTGGTTCTGTATGAGTAAAATCTCCAACTAACTATAACGTCCCCGAAACCTATGGTTTTTTCAGTGAATTTCTAAGTTTTTTTTTTTTTCATATTTTTTTTTTTTTTAATTAATTTTATTTTCATCAAAATTTATAACATAACAGTGCAGATTTGCAGTATTATTGTACAATCACAATGCATTTTCCTTACATTCATCTAGGTATCCCATATTACATTAATACCTATATATTTTCACAACCTTACATGTCTTCCTCCGAATCTGTCTCATCTTCTGGGGGGGTACAAATGTCCCCTCTGTGCGTGTTCCATTTTCCCCACACCTTAACCCACTTACGAGGGCACTTCCTATTTATAAACGCGGCTTTCTCCACCACCATGATTGTATCCATGTCTCTATTCCATTGTGTTATTGTTGGCACTATTCCTGCTCCCCACCTCTGCGCTATGTTTCGCTTGGCTATCGTCATGCCAGTCGTGGCCCACAGGCGTTCTACATGGGTGAGGTTTGTTGGGCCCCATACATTAAGAAGGCAGCGTTGTGGTTCCAGAGGAACCGGTTTCCAGTGACTTCTGCAATTGTACCCACTACGTCCTCCCAGTAAGACCCTAGTTTAGGGCAGTCCCACATGGTGTGATAGAAGGTGCCCACATCCCCACAGAGGCGCAGGCAGCTTGGGTCATGGGCTCTCCCCATCCTGTGCAGTACCGTCCGTGTGTAGTATGTTCTGTGTAGTATTTTGAACTGCACCAGACGTAGTTTAGAGGAGATTGCCACCTCCTTAGGCGAAGCTAGTGCCTCACGCCAGTCCGGGTCGTCCATTTCCCCAACGTCGGACTGCCAGATTTCCTGAGTCGGAGTAGTGGGTCTGGTTGATTGTTAATAATTTTTTATATGTCAATGACGTCGCTTTTTATATAGACAATCGGTAAGTAGTCGGTCCTCTAGGGGGAGGCCTCTGGGAGCATTGTGGCTTCAGGAAGGGCTGCCTCTATTGCATGTTTGATTTGGAGATACCGGAATTTTTCGCCAGGAGCCATAGAGTAATGCTCTTGCAAGTGGGCGAAGCTAACTACTTTTCCATTCTGCCAGAGATCCCCAAGCTGGGAAATACCGATTAGATCCCATTTATGGAATCCTTTACTATTTCCCAGTGTTCCCAGTTTACGTGCGTCCCACAGGGGTGTGTGTTTTGTGAGTTTTCCGGTCCAGCCCAGGTGTCTGTTCACAGTGTGCCAGACGCGGACGGTGTGTGCCGCTGGGCCAATAAGGTGTCGGTCTTTCTGGGTGTTATACAGCGCTCTATTGAAACCGCCCTTTCCCAAAGCCATTCTGTCAAGGTGGTAGGCTGGGTCCGAGTCTGGCCTGTGGAGCCACTGATTAATCACCACGAGCTGTGAGGCCCAGTAATAGGCCTTGATATCCGGGAGGGCGATCCCGCCATCATACCAACTTCTCACCATTTTTTTCCCTGCCACTCTTGCTGGTTTGCTGTCCCAAAGGAGGGCTGCCACCTCTGAATTTACCGCTCTGAAATATGAGTCAGGGACTGGGTATGGGGTGTTCTGTAGGGCATACAGAAATCTGGGCAGGGCCATCATTTTAAATAGCGCCGCTTTTTGCCTAAAAGGGAAAGTGGCAGCGTCTTCCAATGCCGTATATCGCTTTTCAGTCGTTGCAGAGGAGGTTGTAAATTGAGTGTTAAGAATGTGTCGCAGTCTGCGGTTATATATATTCCAAGATACTTAAAGCTGTCCCTGATGATTTGGACCTTACATCCTCCTGGGAGATGTGGGGGCTGGCCATGTAATATGTAAAGAACCGACTTATCCCAGTTGATGGCATAGCCAGAGACAGAGCCGTACTTCGCGCATAGATTAAGTAGTGCCTGTAGCGATCTCGTAGGCGAGGAAATATATAATAACACATCGTCCGCATATAGGGAAATACGATCTTCCCAGCCCTCCCTCCATTTTAACCCGCGAACCATGGGGTCCCATCGTATCCACGCCGCCAGCGGTTCAAGAACTAGCGCGAACAGTAAGGGTGACAGTGGGCATCCCTGCCTCGTCCCCCTGCCCAGGGTGAATTCCCTTGAAATGTGACCATTAGCAACGACATGCGCCACCGGATCAGTATATAATAAACGTACCCAAGAGCAGAACTTCGGTCCGAAACCCAGGTGTTAAAGGACCGCAAATAGGAAGGCCCATTCCACCGAGTCGAAGGCCATTTGAGCGTCTAAGGAAAGGATCGCAGCGTCTTCCTGGATAGTGTGTTTACGACCTAATACTCCATGGAGACGTCTAAGATTCAGGGCCGTGTTTCTGCCGGGCATAAAGCCCGATTGATCCGGGTGTATCAGTGCATGAAGATGCGGGGTCAGTCTGAGCGCTAGTGCTTTGGCTAAAATTTTCCCCTCTGCGTTAATTAAGGAGATTGGGCGATATGACATGCATTCCTCTGCTGGTTTTCCAGGCTTATGGATGGCCACTATAGTGGCCAGCCGTTGATCCTTAGGGAGCCTTCCCATATCGCGACTGGTTTCGAACATTTTTAGTAAATATGGGGCTATCTTCTCCGACGTTTGTTTGTATAGCTCTATCGGGATCCCATTGGGACCCATGGCCTTGCCCGATTGTATTTTAGAAATGGCCATTCTAAGTTCATCTACTGTGATGTCTGCTTCTAGATTGTCGGCTTCTTGCGTCGTGAGCCGAGGCATCCGAATGTCATGGATGAATGCAAGCGCGTCTTGTACTGTAGTGGTGTTTGTGGAGGTGTAGATTTGTTCATAGTGTTGTGCTAGTGTGTCGACAATGTGCTGTGGGTCCCTCGTGAGTGTACCGTCGTTGGTTTTGATCTGCGCTATCCATCTCCGCGCCCGTTCTTTTTTATCCAGCCAGGCAAGAAGTTTACCTGCTTTGTCTCCGGACTCATAGACCCTATGTTGGACCGCTTGTATACGGCACTGGGCGGCAGTCCAGAGCCGTTCCCTGTAGTCTTGCGTTTTAAGGCGTAGGGCATGTGTTGTCTCGTCAGTAGGGGCGGTTACATGTTGGGATTCCAGGTGACGTATTTCCTGCTCCAAGGTCTCTATGTCTTTCCGTTTTTCCCATTTGTGCCCCTCAATAATGGAGATCGCTTGGCCTCTTATTACTGTTTGTAAGCTTCCCACAGCGTCAGAGAAGAGGAGACTGATGCCTCATTTTCTAGGAAGTATTGTGTGGTCGTCTTTGTGAAGGCTTTCTTGATCTTAGTATTTAGGAGGAACCCTGGACAAATGGGGTAAATGCGTCTCTGAGTAGTACAATATGCACGTATCTCTGTCTTTACCGGGGAGTGATCAGATATTCCCCTAGGCAAGTGTGTGGTCGCCCCTACCCTCCCTACATCATTCATGGCCATTAGTATATAATCTATACGGGAGAGGCTATTATGCGCTCCCGAGTGAAATGTATATTGTCTCATCGTCGGATTTCGAAGCCGCCATATGTCTAGTAAGCCGTGTGCCTCCAGAAATTCGGTCAGTGGGGAGCTGGTACGATGTTGCGGTCGGGTAGGTGTGCGGTCTAGTACGTCATTTGCTGTCATATTAAAGTCCCCTCCTATGATTAGATCTCCGTCTGGTAGGGTGAGGAGGAAATTGCCCAGATCTCGGAAAGCGGGGAGTGTAGAGCCGGAGGGATGTAAACCGATACTATATTAAACCTTCGAACCTCCCATTGAATCGATAAGGCCGCGAATCGTCCTTGGTCATCTTTAAAGGTCCGGTGAACAATAAGGGAAATTGTTTTCTCACTAAAATTCCCACTCCTCGAGATCCCGTGGTGAATTCCGAATGGATCATTAATTGGAACCCCCACCTGTCAAGGGCCCTACATGTAGAACCCATCAGATGTGTCTCTTGGAGCAATACAACCATTGGGGAGTTGCGCTTTAAATATTGGAGTACTAGCCCTCGCTTGATCTTGTCCCCTAGACCATTGACATTCCAGGAGATGAGTGATAGTATTGGTGTTTTGGTGTGAGGTGTCATTGGATCAGAGGAAGACATTGGGTGTACAGCTCCACGTGGCATATCGGATATCAAAGGACATTGTGAACCTATTACTACAGTTACCGTATATTGACTTCTGCAAAGAAATAACTACTAAGACATCAACAAACAGAACTGTCTCGCATTGTATATCAACATTCCTTGCGGCTGGAACCTGCATCCCGCCTCCCCGGCTCGGTCCGAATATCTTCATACCTAACTTATTGCATTTTACGCCCATATTGGGGGTCAGCGTGGGATTATTCCCTGTCAATGTAAATAAACTCCCTACCCACCCACCCTCCCTAACTCCCAACAGTTCAACCCCCCTCCCTGCAGCCCTGCCTAGTAGGTTTACAACTACCCACCACCCCAAAAACAGAGTGCTTACAAGCCCTAAAATCAAACCCATTAAATGTACGGGTGCGTGGTGTTAGCGTCCAGCAGCTCCTCCCTCCCGGGCCCACGGCCACATCAAGTTACATTAAGGGAAAGTGGTAGGTCTGTAAATTGTTCTGTTCAGTGACATGCTGCCTCTGCCACTTTAAGTAGGCATAGTGGGCTCCTATATTGTCCTTCACACAGGAGTTTCCACTCCTATTTCTATTCACCCCGTATAGTAACAATAAGAGAGGTGATTACCGACCAGTACAGCTATGCAGTCCTTCATTTCCCCCCACGTGCAGTTTCACTACCAGGACTGGTAGAGCGAGAGCTTCTGGATCTCGATGGCGAGCGCTGTCCTCCCCTACGCCTGGACGAGTAATCCTTGGGGCGGGGTTCGGCGTTCCGATGTTCCGATTCCTCCCTTCGGCGCTGTGACTTGAGTGGACCCTCCTCCAGCCAACGTTGTGCTTCCTCCAGCGTCGTAAAGAACCAGGATTTCTCGCCGTCGAGGACTTTAAGCTTGGCTGGGAAGAACATCATGTATCTAACGCCCTTGTCTCGGCGAGCCCGTTTGATGCCTTCGAAGGAACGTCGTTCTCGTTGCACCTTCAAGGTGAAGTCAGGGAAAAACCGGATCGTCGCATTGTCATACTGAAGGTCCCCGGCGACTCTTGCTGCCTGCAAGATCGCGTCTCGGTCACGAAAGTTCAGGATTCTCGCTATAATAGTGCGAGGTGGTGCTCCAGGTTTTGGCTTCGGGATTGGGGCTCTGTGTGCCCTTTCAATAGAGAATAGTGGGGAGAGTCTCTTGGGCTTTAGATGATGCAGGATAAGGTCTTCGAGGAAGAGGTCCACACTGGGCCCCTCCGTCCCCTCCGGTACTCCTACCACCCGTATGTTGTTGCGGCGGGCTCTTCCTTCCTGATCATCCAACTGGAGTGCCATTTCTTTATGATGTTGGACTAATTGTTGGACCTTTTCTTCCAATTTGCGTGTCGCAGTCTGGAGCTCTACAACATTCCCTTCCGTAGCCGTCACCCTGTCGGAAGTTTTCCGCATGTCTGCTCTCATTAAGTTCATCTCAATTGTGACCTTATCGATTTTCGTCTCCAGATTTGTGCCAACTGCCTGTATCGCCGCCATGATTGATCCTAGAGATGGTTCCTCTGCGGACGTGGTTTCATCATTTGTTCCATCCGCCGCCGGAAGTTGGCGGGGTATCGCATATTTGTCCATCTTGTTGAGTTGGACGGACGTTGCCGCGCCTTTAGGTTTTGTCATTATGTCACGTAGGCCTCACCTCCCACGGTATGGGGTCACCAGGGAAAGTTTCAATATCTTGGACCCTACTGGTAGCACTTTGTGAGCTATTGTGGTCCGCGGGTTTCGCTTTACTGCACTGCGCTGTGCACGGTGGTCTTGTCCGTAGTCGTGGCTTCTTATCGGTTCAGACTCTCTCCAGGTGTTTTTTCCCCCGCTATGCTGCGCTCAGGTCTGCTCCCCGCCCTCTGCCGCCTCGTGTTTCGATTCTTCACGTATACTGGCGCCTGCGTAGTATGGCAGTAGTGGCACGGCGTAGCAGGCACTGTGTATATAGGGCCGGAGTTTGCTGTGGGATTGTGTGCAATGCCTTTTCTCACATACTTGCCCCACGTCCGTTCTCAACGTGTTGGATCTACCTGCGGTAGCCAGTACGTAGACCGCAAATTTGGTTTTACACGAAAATTGCCCCTTTTTCTTTTGTTCATTCTTTGCAAAACCCAAAGGATAACTTACAGTGTTTTTACCAAAGGTACAGGCCTTACACTTAGTGCACTTAATGAACCCGTCCTTTCTAGTAAGCCATGTTTTACTCGGCTTGGTCCCCGTTTTCATCGGTAACATGTTGCAAACGGAATTTGCGGTCTACGTACTTCAGTGCCCTTGTGGCTTGAAGTACGTGGGTAGTACCATTCTTCCAGTCCACAAACGGGTGCTGCAACACCTGCGAGCCATTAAAAACGGTGATAAGATGTATCCCGTTGCCCGCCATTTTGACAAATGGCATAACAAAAATGTGGGGGTCTTACGTACTTTGTAATTGATGCTGTACCTTTGAGTATAAGGGGAGGAGACCGTCAAAAAACGTAGGCTTGAGTCAAGTTACATCATCAAACTGAATACTAACAGGCACATGCATCAAGGAAGGCTTTTGCGATTCCTTAATTGCGATTAATAAGGAATCGCAATTAAGGAATCGCAAAAGCCTATGCATGTAGGAATCGCTATAAAAATAGCGATTCCTAAACATTCCTTAATTGCGACTCGCAAATTGCGAGTCGCAATTAAGGAATGCCTTCCTATTCATTCCTATGGGCCTACAGGCCCATAGAAATGAATGGGAGATTGCATGTGCAATTTGCGAGTACCAGTAGGTACTCGCAAATTGCTCATGCAATTTCAGGAGTGCAAGGGTGTCAAAATGACACCCTGTTGCACCCTGAAATTGTGATGTGCACCCATGTTGCGCACACACATGCCCCAAGGGCATGTGTGTGTGTAACCTAAAACTTAAAAAATGCATTTTAGAGCATTTTTCGAAGTTTTGCAAATTACAGACAAGTTTTATTTGTCTGTAATTTGCGGTCCCAAATAGCGAAATCGCTATTTGAAAGTGCTTCTAGCATTGCATTTAAGGAATCGCAAATTGCGATTCCTTAAATGCAATCACAATTTAGGAATTCGCAATTAATTGCGAATTCTTAAATTGCGCATAAGAAACACTTTCATGCATCTCCAAAGGCCAATTTGCGATCGCAAACGGCCGATTTTTGCGAATCGCACCGTTTGCGATCGCAAAAACCTTTGATGCATGTGCCCCTAAGACCCCTACAGGCCTTAATATGGAGGAAGATCTCCATACTCATTTGTAATGTCCCCCTGACCCTGCTGTTTTTAACTGGTTTTAAAATTCACATTCACGATCAGCACTAGTTTGGTGGAAGCAGGAGAGTATGTATGCTATAAAGAAAATGTATAAATGTTATACGATAAAGATGCATTGTCCTGGAAGGAAAAAAGGCCCGCTGGAGCTAGCTAAATGGATTATTTATATCACATATTTACATTTTAGCAACATAAGCACGAGGCTCGATATGTTTATAATATATATATATGTAAAATGGCATGCGATCTGTTTGAGTGATAAGAAGTGATTTGATCATGTTGCAATTTAGCCCACTGGGGCAGTTATTAGTGACATTGTAAATTGATTAATCAATATATATTTTAATTTGGCAGTAATTAAATTTGCCGAATCTTGCATTTATAAATATTTAAAGTGTGATCGTATTAATATGCATTCCACATTGTTTTAATTGAGCGTATATTAAGCGTTGTTGCAACAGTGTCCGGAACAATATGGTTATCTATTCCAAGAAAACTACGAGTCTGCTTTCACTATCTATTTTTGTAGTTTGCATGTGACACGGAAGCACTTTCAGTTAAATTTGCAGAAAAACTTTATTCAATTGTTAGTGAGCAAGCCTGCTGGGCAGGGAAAACGCGTCTGACACTATCAGCTGACAATAAAGTAACTGTGGCGAAACGACACGGCGTCGACTTTCCTTCATTGGAAGAGTGGTGTATATTTCGGACCGAGTTTCGAAGGTCCGTAACGCCGACGCGCCCTTTGGTCTGGAGGTGGTGGGCTAACCGAAGCAAACATGGAGTCTATGGGGTCGATTCCGATTCGGGCCGGAAATTTCCCCGACCGAGCCGGACCCGGAGAGATTTCCGACCGAATCGGACCCGTGCAGTCCGACCGAACGAGTCCGATGCGTCCGTATGTTATCGGACACGAGTCGGTCGGACTCCCATTGAACTCAATGGGAGCCGGTCGTACAACGCGTACGCGGGCTCCCATTGCCTCAATGGGTGCGAGGCGGACAAGGGCGCCCCTACAGCGAGTGACGCCGCGAAGCGCTCGCGGCGTACACGCACAGGTAGGGGGACCCTGGGTCCCCCTGTGTGCGCCTCGCACGGGTACGCGTACAGGGGGTCCGACACGGACCCCCAAAGTACGGCTCCGACAGCGAGTTCGAGTCGGACGGCGCGAGTCGGTCGGAGCGGTCGAGGTGCGCATCGTACTTACCCGGCCGGAAAACGTCTCCATTGCGCGGTGCGAGTCGGGTCCGACCGAGTCGGTCGGAGCGGTACGGTCCGGGTACGAGTCGGTCGGAGCGGTCGGGTCGCCCGGACGAGTCGGTCGGCGAGTCCGCATCGTACTCGCTCGGCCGGACTCAGCGTACGGTTCGGTCGGGAAACAGGCTTTCGCATGGCTTTTTCCCGACCGAATGGTATTAGGTGCGCCTCCGACCGAGATCGGAATCGGCCCCTATATATATATATATATATATATATATATATATATATATATATATATTCACTGAATCAGAATCAGAACGAGCTTTATTCGATTTTATACATGTAAAATCACACAGCGATACCCCACAGCCACATGCAGGTAGGCGGACACGGGCCGGAGGGTGCGGAGAACGCCGTTACTAGCGAGTGGAGTGTGAGCGGTAGGCTACAACAATTCAGAGGCTGGGTTACGAGGTTGGCAGGAATACGATAAGTGAAGCGTGCACGGGCTCGGTCACTTAACAACAGTATTCAACAAATTTTTAAGTAATTTGCTCTTGCTACAATCAGTATGTCAGCCGACGCGCTGAGAGAACGGGAGGAGGCGGCAGCTAATATGTTTCGACGACGACAAAGCTCCCGTAATGAACTCAACTGCCCACAATGCATCACAAGGGCCTCGCAACTTGAATTTAAGAGAGCAATTTAAACAATTTAAACAATTGGAGAAAGCTATGCGAAATGAACAAAGTAAATGATGGGAGGCAAAATCCTTACAACGTTACCTCGATGTAGGACGAATACCTAGAGGTTTGAGGATTTTAATTGCCCCGAGTTATGAGACACCCGATAGAGACATGATGAAAGAATGGGCAGAAACTAACCTTGAATCCTCATGAAGACTATTAATTATCCTAGTAAAATATGCTGAGAAGGATAGGCTAAAACTGCAGGAGGAAATAGAGAAAATCAATGGTGAAATCAGCACAATGAATCAAACAGATGAAGCCACAATATTACGAGAGGAAATGAATAAACGATTAAAAAGGGAGGAGGACAAAATCAGGGAAAGGAAAGCGTACAAATTCCACAGAGACCGGTCTGATTACGAGAATGGTCGTATATTTACCTTCGCAAAGAAATTTGACGCAATGAAAATATCGAAATATGGGGACAATCAACTGGCCAAACAAAGCAGAATTGAGGAGAGAGCAGGATACGGAGGTGCATCAAACTCCGATTTAAGCTCTGCCGTCGAGAGTGAAACTGAAACGGAATCTCGCAGACAGGCAATGATGCAAGTTCCAGCTCAAATTTCACTCACGGATGAAGTGGATTTTTTATGTCGCCAAAGGCTGCTCTCTCTGCGCCCCAGGAACCAAACAAACAAACAACAAAAACCCGGACCATCAAACGCAGGGAAAGAAGGAGGGCAGCGAAACGAAGAGCCAAACATCAAAGGACAACAGAAGCGACAAACGAGAAGGAACTGGAGATGGCAATAATTGACTCTAATAATGAGGCCCGTACAGTCATAAATCTAACGGAGGTGGTTCTAAACAAAGCAGAACAACAATTGCTCATGCTCGGTCTATCTTTCTGTCCGGAAAGCTCCTTTGATTATGCAGCCACAAGAATGGATGTCTATAGGGGAGTACGCAAACTAAAACTTAAAAAATACTTCAAAACTCAAAAGCGATCAGGAGCAAGTTTAGTTGAAGAACAAGATAAACACTCAAAGAACTCCCCGTCAGAATTCAATTTTGATAGCGCTGATCTGGCAACTCTGTGTGACATGCAGGACTTGGCAAATGAAAATAACATCTCAAGTCCAAACATAGAAAATGTAGAAAACACCGGAAATACCGTGGGGTCAATCATCACCAAAACTCCTTTTAAACCACGGTCAACGTTCAATCCCATCATGTTAAAAGACTCTATAGATATATTTCACGACCAGGTGGTAACAAGTATCAAACGCCTCAATCACCATGTATTAAACATCAACAAACGCAAAATAAACCAGCGTGAGTTACAATACAATCAGCTCATGGCCAAATTGAAAATAATCATGAGATAGTGGTCCGCAATGCGGATAAGGGAGGCAACTTAGTCCTGTGGAACATCAAAGATTACACTCAGGAGGCCATGAACCAACTAACTGACTCCAATTGTAACTGCTGAAGTGACATCACCAAGTTGAGAAAAATTAACAATGACTATAAAGGCAAATCAATAGCTTGGAAAAATGCAGGACTGTTATCACCAGATGAATTTAAATTTTTAAAAAATGAGAATCCGGTCACTCCGATCATGTATTTCATTCCTAAAATACATAAAAATTCTGTACATCCTCCAGGAAGGCCTATTATATCGGCCCGAAAAAGTCTGTTGGAAAACACCTCAAAAAATGTGGACTTTTATTTACAGGAGCATGTCCAACGATTAACGTCCTATATTAGAGACACTGGTGACTTTATTGCCAAAATAATGAATTTTAATTGGAAAGATAACTATTTGCTTATCTCTATGGATGTGACATCCCTCTACATTTCAATAAGACATATGGATGGTCTTAAAGCCCTTCGCTACTATCTTAGAAGAAGAGGAGCGGACTATACAAAACACAACACTATGCTAATTGACATGGTTGAATTCTGTTTATGTAACAATATTTTCATGTTTCAAAACGCCCTGTTTCAACAACTCAGGGGGGTTGCAATGGGGGCCAGCTTCTCCCCCAGTTATGCCTGTCTCCATATGGGATGGTGAGAGGAGCTGGTCCTACTCAAAGAGTACAGTGATCATGTCAACAACAATATCAAGGCATGGTGGAGGTTTATAGACGACCTCTTCGCAGTGTGGGAGGGAACCAAATCAGAAGCTGAAGGTTTTATTGAAAAGTTAAACACCAACCAGCTAAACTTGCAATTTACAGCTGAAATAAGTAGAAGCAGTGTCTATTTTTTGGATGTAGAGGTATTTATCTTTAATGGTAAATTGGAAACCAAGCTCCACTGTGAGCCCACTGCTGGGAATGCTGTGCTTCACGCCAGCAGCTCGCACCCTCAACATCTAATACAGAGCATTCCCTACGGGGATATGCTCCGCTTGAAGAGAGTTTGCAGTTGTGAGAATGACTTAAAATCTGCCCAAGCCAGTAGCAAAAAGAGATTTTTAGAGAGGGGCTACAATATTAAATGTGTGGAAGCAGCTATCGCTAAAAGCAATAGAGTACCCAGAGAATTGCTCCTTCAGAAAAGGCATAGGGATGACAATTCCAAGAGTCAGGATGTAGAGACCTTCAGGTTTATCCTTCAATATAACAGACAGGAGAAATCTATAAGGAAAGTAATACGGAAAAACTGGCCTCTTGTACTGGGGGACCACGTCATTGGCCATCTCTTGCCAAACAGGCCAGCAATTACCTACAGTAGAGCGCCTTCAATGAAGGATACCCTGGTACAAAATGACCCAGGGGGCCAATCAAAGGGTAATTGGCTTAGCCAAAGAAAGGGCTTTTTTAAATGTAAGGTATGTAAGGCCTGTCAGCACGGTATCAATACAACTACATACAGGACACCATTCAGTACACGGGATATAACCATAGAAAAATCCCTGACTTGCAAATCTGACCATGTGGTGTATGTGCTGGAGTGCCCCTGCAATTTAAGATATGTAGGGTGTACAATCTTGCAGGGGCATAAAAGGGTACTACAGCACTTGCGGGCCATCAAAAATAAAGATCAGTCCTATACGGTGGCCCGACATTTTAATGAAATACATGAAGGTGATTGTAAGGATCTTAAATATTTTTTAATAGACAGTATTCCCCCCAACAAAAGAGGAGGTGATAGAGAAAAAGCCCTTAGAAAATTGGAGATGCGATATATTTTAAATTTAGACACCAAGCATCCCACAGGGCTTAATGCTATGGATGAATTGCATACCTGTCTTTATTAAGGGAATGTTTACAATTACATAGGTTCATAATATAGGGAGAGCTATTCAGTATCCATGAAAAAAACTTTAACATTTTTTTGAATAGTTCAGTCGCAAACCAAATGAAACATCACTAAGGTTATTAATAATCTGCCGCAGGTCCCTCTTTTTAAATTATACACTGGTAGTGGAGGTTTTTACACTAATTTAGATTATTTATAGCTTCTTTTTATGGATGTCATATGCTTTTAACATATGGATATCTTTATGTACAGAAAATTCTTTTGCACATTCATATTGCACCAAGCACTTTCTTAAAACCAAGGTTTTTTAAATGAAGAATGAATATTAATGACAAGTGAACCAAGTTTTTATATTATTGCCAAACTTATAATATTAAATACACATAGAAGTCTAGTTTAAATTTAATTATGACCAATGGGTATTTATACCAGGATGTTTCAGAAAATACTGCGATTTGCACATCAACTATAATGCACTGATTAATAGGTTTTTTACTCGTTTTTGAAACTCGTTTTACTAAAATTGTTATTTTATTTGGTAATAAATTGAGGGTAAAATTTATCGAGTATAGTAACCTATGAATATATGGACAGACGCTACTAGTATCAGTATGTGAATGAGATATTTCAAATTAAATTCAATGCGATATTTATACCATTAATTTGTATCACATTATCAACTATGAGCGATCTTATAGCCCAATGTTGGCGCCAATTATCATTGTTAATTTGGTACTTGTCATTTGTTGCTATGTAAAAACCTTGTATTTTGTTATGCACTGGCACTTTAAGCATTTGGGGAAAAAAGGAAAACAAAGAGAAAAAAAGGAGTTAAAAAAATGGTTTAAATTGTACCTCCCCCATGATGTGCGCGTCATGGGATCAAGACACCAAGAGTGTCGAAACGCGTCATGGCTGCTGAGGTTGCTGCAGGAGCTAAATAAATATTGGCAACTGCATTACCTGGGTCCGTGCTTCACTTTTCTGGCATATCGGCGAGTTCAAGGTGAAGTGTGACGCATATACATATATATATATATATATATATATATATATATATATATTCACTGAATCAGAATCAGAATCAGAATGAGCTTTATTCGATTTTATACATGTAAAATCACAAAAGCAGACACAACAATTAAAAACACTTCATCTTGCAAAAAAGCTTATTAGTAAACGTACGACACAGACAAATAAAAAGAAGAAAAATCACGATTAAATCAGTGCCCCACAGAACTAAGTCTATCACAGAATATCAAAAGCACATCTCCATGTGACATTTAAAACGAAATGGTCTTTCTGATTCTCAACGTACTTGTTAAAAAACAGGCAATTGCATTGGTAAAACAATCATTATCTAAAAATTGCAAGAATAAAAATGCCGGTCAGCATTGGGTCCACCCCCTAGTCTTAAAATTGGCTGAATCCACCTCCTTCTTTCCTTTATATAAAATTTGCAAAATAGTACCACTTGCATTGATGATTGCAAAGACTGATTATCACAAGGACAACAGCATAGCTCATTTGACCAATTATTTATTTCGGGAAAAATTATCAAACGATAAAAATTCCCAAATCTAAATCGGGTCAAAACATATCTATCATACCCACTTAAATTATACTGTATATACGGCTGGATCGTGTGGGTAGTTAAAATCAATTGATGCCGTTGTACTGTCGGTTTATTTGCTTCTAAAATAAATCTGTTTGCCTCCAGGTGAGTCATGCAGATTCTTTTGAGCTCCTTCCTGGAAACAGAGTTTATGGATTCAGGGGAATTATAATAATCAGGGTGCCCAAGATCATACATTAAGTTTTTTACGTATTTTAACCAGGCGATCTTAGTAGCCTGGTCCAGCTTCATGCTGTCTTTAATAATATCTTGGTTAAGACCAGTTCTGGTAGAAGTCCAGATCCTATGCCATAATAAAGCAGGCTGAGCTTTAATAATGTCCGCGATGTATGGAACGCCTAATTCACTATGACAATTGAAAACAGAAGTACTAGCTGGAACCGCCAGGAGGAACTTTAGAAAGGCATTTTTGACTCTCTGAATAGGTTGGGAATCCTGGAACCCCCACACACCTGCCCCATAGGTAGCTATACTCACACATTTAGCTTGATAAATCTGCAAGAGCAGTGCTGGTGGCTTTCTACCCAATTGTTTTGCAAAGTTGGCTACAGCAGCCGTTGATTTCATAAAAAGTAAACTCCTACTTTTAATAGCCTGATGCCATGACCCGTTAGAGTTGAAAAAAATTCCTAAGTATGAAAATGTATTGGTAGATTCTACCCTGCTACCCCCTATGGACAAACTCCTACATTTCAGGCTTCCTTTCCCACACGTCATTATATAAGTTTTAGTGGCGTTAAATTTCAAGCCAAGTTTATCCATATATGCAGTATAGGTGGAAAGTGCCTTTTGTAGGCCTATCTGTGTGCGGGCCATCAGCACTGCATCGTCCGCATACAGAAGGGTAGCTATAGGACGTTTATTTACATATGGCGTATCCTGCACCTTTTCCACCATTACTTGTACCAAAGCATTAGTATACAATGTGAACAGGAACGGTGCCAGGACACAGCCCTGTCTAACCCCCCTTTCCACCTTAAACGGTACAGTGCATTCTCCCTTGGTTCCATATCGAACCTTGGCTGTCGCGCCACTATACAGCTGCCCTAGAAACAGAACCAGCGGGGGATCCACTCCCATGTCAGTTAAAATGTCCCACAGTTTACTATGTATGACACAGTCGAAAGTGGCTGTGAGGTCGACAAATGCTAGGTAAAATCTCCCTGTTTTAGCCTGTGTGTATTTCCCTGTTAAAATACTGAGATTAAGAGCTTGCTCCATAGTGCCCAACCCCTGCCTAAAACCATATTGTACATCAGACAAATCTTTTGTCTTCTGCCCAGTCTTGGAGCCGGTTTAAGACGATCCGCCCTGCTACCTTCACCAAAGAATCCAATAAAGATATTGGGCGATAGCAGGTTGGATTTTGCCGGTCGCCTTTCTTAAAAATGGGTACTATAATAGACTCGGACCAGGTCTTAATGAAACCCTCCGAACAGCAAGCGTGCAAAACCCGTGTTAATAAGGGAGCCCAAAGACACAGATTTGATTTAAAAAGATCGATTGGCACACCATCTGGGCCAGGAGCCTTACCACCCTTGCTCTCGTTGATTGCACCAATGACCTCATCATAAGTAAAGTACAGATCTAGTGGAGGTGTCTCATAAGAACTAGTTCCCCGTTGGCTACAATGGGAGGATAAACTTACTTCAACCGGGTAAGAATTATAAACCTTAGAAAATAAATCCACCCATTGGTTTTCATCAATAGCAACCTCTATCAATGGTTTATTAGAGGTAGTGAAAAAAGGAGCATTCACCGCCTGCCAAAAAGCGGCACTGTCTTTATTGCGCGCTGCTTCATATAGAGTGGTCCAGGCGTTATCTTTTAGCTCTTTTTTACGTATTTTTAAGGCTTGGTTATAATCCCTCCTGCACTCACTGTCCCTTTCAGGTCTATGAAGGGCTGCCTTTAATTTGGTGTATGCTTTCGTGCATTTGGTATCAAACCAACCCTGACTACCTGAGTGTGCACCTTTATGCTCCACCCTGAGAATATTTTGTATTTCATATGTAAGGTGAGCAAAAGCTTCTAGAGTGTTATCATGGGAACTTGTTTCCTCCAAACAGGTTAGGATAGAGTTATAGCACTTAGTCACAATTTGCTTGGTAAACTCTATTGGTTCACAACTGGACCAGCGCAAAGAATACCCATTAGTCCTCCCCAAGGATAAATTCTGAGCCCACTGAAAAAAACAGAGGTTTCAGGGACATTATAGTTAGGAATTTTCATTTTAAAAAACCTTAGAAATTCACTGAAAAAAACACCGGTTTCAGGGACATTACAGTTAGGCTGACATTTCACTTGTAGAAAACTAGAGAAATTCAGCCGTTATAGTTAGCTGAGCTAACTATAACTCGCACCCCTGCAATGCACTGCTGATGAAGTCACATATTACATCACTCATGACATGGTCAGTGACATCACTGATGACATCTCAAATGACATCACTGATGACATCATCCAGTGACTGAGTGTTTCTAAAAAGTTTAAGAATGTTATATATTATAAACTGACATGTACTTCTCAATAAAAATATACAAAAAAAGAAGAAGAAAAAAGAATGTTATATATGTATATATACACCAAGCTGTATTGAAGAATGAGGGGGTGTATGAGTGTCTGTATGGATGATTTAGTGGGTGCGTGACTGACTGTATAAGTTAGTGATTAAACGTGTTTTAGTGAATGTATGGGTGAGTGACTAATCTGTGTGAATGTGTGTATCAGTTTGTCAGTTGGTGTGTAAGTGGCTTCATGGGTTGGTGATACATGAGTGTCTATATGAGTTATTGATGAGTTATCTGAGTACCTGTATGGGAGCCTGAGTGTCTGTGTGGGTGGGTGAGGGTGTGTGTGACTCCCTCCATGGATGTATGAGTGGGTGAATCCCTGGGTGTATGGGTTCATGAGGGCATCTGTTAGGTACTGTATGGGCGAGTGAGAGTGCGTTTGGCTGTGTCGGTGAGTGAATGGATGTCTCAGTGGTATACGGGTGAGTAACTGCATAGGTGAAAGGCAGTATGACAGTATATATGAGTGTTGGAGTATATAAGTGACTATATGTGTGAGTGAGTGATTGTGAGAGTGGCTTTATGGGTGAGTACGTGCTTGTGTCAGCGACTGTATGGAGAGTAAGTATTTGTTAGTATTGTATGAGTAGTGAGTGTGTGAGTTTCTGTATGAGTGAATAAGTGGCTGTGTGATTGAGTGTTTGGGTGAGTGAGTAGGTGTGTGAGTAGCTCTATGGGTGACTGACAGTATATGAGTGGCTCTATGGGTGTATCAGTGGATATCTTAGTGGCTATATTGGTGAGTGAGTGGATGTGTATGTAGACCTATGAATCAGTGAGTGGATATGTATGTACCGGTATTGGTGTGTCAATGGTTTCAAGAATGGTAGTCTGAAATTTTGAGTGGGTGTATGATGGGTTATATTTGGGTGTGAGTAGGTGCATCAGAGATTATGTGGATGATGTCATCAGTGATGTCAAAATCTTTGTACATGAAGTTTCGCTATGGTGTTCTGCAAGTCAATTCTAATACAGCGAAATGGGGTCGGAAAAATGGTGGCAATAATGATCAATATTGTTTCTCATGTCAACCTAATGTACAAGAAAACGATTTCCAAATATTATTTTTCTGTCTAGCATACGCAATCCCAAGGCGAAAATGGATTTAACCCATTTGTCGGAACTTGAGAATTAGGTCTTGCTCTGATGCAACAAGAATTCTAATATCCGATACTTCACAGAAAATTGTTTTAAGTGTTAGCAGATACTTGTTTGCCGTCAATTTATTAAGGGAAAAAAAGGCATGAAATTTTAATGTTACAAATCTGTGCTGCTTTAAATATTCATATGCACTTTTCTGCACTTGCACTTTACATTTTATATTTGCCTAGAATTCATGCAGAAAGCCCCAGATACCTTTATGCATCTTTGCACATGCTATGTGCTGCCTCAAGAAACTTTATGCACTTTTATAGCATTTGCACTTTTATTTGTTGTCTAGAATCTATGAAGAAAGCTTTAAAGTATTTACGCTTTCCCCTATGTTTTAAATTAACTGAATAGCAAGCTTAGCATTTTATCGTATTTTATTTGATTTATCGATTAGCCGGTATTTTATCGTAAATGTAAAACTTTATTAATTGCAATTGTCCAAAGCTGTAATAAGGGAACGATTTTTATCTAAGTTGTGCTTATCAACATGTATGAACTGTTTTTATTTTGTATCTTTTATGGTTTTTTAAACCGAATAAAGATTAATGAATGATGTCATCAGTGATGTCATTTGAGATGTCATCAGTGATATCATCAGTGATGTCACTGACCATGTCATGAGTGATGTAATATGTGACGTCATCAGCAGTGCATTGCGGGGGTGCTAGTTATAGTTAGCTCAGCTAACTATAACGGCAGAATTTCTCTGGTTTTGTTTGAGTGAAATGTCGGCCTAACTATAGTGTCCCTGAAACCTGTGGTTTTTTCAGTGATTTATAAGGTTTTTTAAAATGCAAATTCCTAACTATAACGTCCCTGAAACCTCTGTTTTTTTCAGTGAATTCCTAAGGTTTTTTAAATGCTAATTTCTTACTATAACGTCCCTGAAACCTGTGGTCTTTTCAGTGAATTTCTAAGGTTTTTTAAACATTTCTAACTATGCCTACATAGGTAAGACAGGTGCACAAAGAGGAAGAAAGGTGCAGAAAGAAGCAAGAGAAATGCAGAAAGAGGCAAGAGATGTGCGGAAAGAGGCAGAAAGGTGCAGAAAGAAGCAAGAGAAATGCGGAAAGAGTCAAGAGAAGTACAGAAAGAGGAAGACATGTGCAGAATGAAACAAGAAAAGTGCAGAAAGAAGCAACAGAGGTGCAGAAAGAGGCCAACTTTGACTGTACCTTTCCACAGACTCATACAAATTAGCCTAATCACTAATCCTTTCCCAAGATGTCTTAATCCTCACTTTTCTCTTGAAGGTTCACTATTCGACGACTGCTCAGAATGTTAGGCCTACCGAATGTAAAACAGCAATCCTAAGCATATCACAGTTGTAAGTCTCACCTAGTTTGAAAAGGTATGCATGCATGTGTCTGTGCTTTTACCTAGTGACATGTTATAAAAAAATAAACATACAAATACTTGAATACCTGTGTTTTAAACAGGTTACTCTGTAAATTTGTGTACAAAAGGATGTACGTATTTCTTTCTGCTCATCATACATGGCACATGGGTATTCAATAGTATATTTGAGGGGCTCTATAACACATACATACGTAAGACATGTCTGCCTGTGCAACCGAATGACAGAGCAGAACTGAGAAGATTCGACCACCTATAGGGGAAGCTACCAGCTTTTTAAGCTATCATCTTCAGATGCATAACACATGTGAGAATACATGTACAAGTAGACATGTACCTCAGTCACAAGAGCACACAGACCTTTAAACTAGACAGCTTGCACTTCCCATTTAAGTACAAAAAGAGGCGAGAAAAGTACAGAAAGAACCAAGAAAAGTGCAGAAACAAGCAAGAGAGGTGCAGAAAGAAGCAAGAGAAGTGATGAAAGAGACTAGAGAGTTGCAGAAAGAAACAAGAAAGGTATAGAAAAAAACAGGCGAGGTGCAGAAAGAAGCAAGAGAGGTGCAGAAAGAGGCAAGTGAGGTGCAGAAAGAGGCGAGAGAAGTGCAGAATGAAGCAATGGAGGTGCAGAAAGAGGCAAGACAGAAAGAGGGAAGAAGGGTGCAGAAAGAGGCAAGAGAAGTACAGAAAGAAGCAACAGAGGTGCAGAAAAAGGCAAGGGAACTGAAGAAAGAAGCAACAGAGGTGCAGAAAGAGGCAACAGAACTGCAGAATTGGGCAAGAGAGGTGCAGAAAGAAGTAACACATGTCCAGAAAGAGGGAAGAGGGGTGCAGAAAGAGGGAAGAGAAGTACAGAAAGATGCAAGACAGGTGCAGGAAGTAGCAGGACAGGTGCAGAAGGAGGGAAGAGGGGTACAGAAAGACACAAGAGGGGTGCAGAAAGAAGCAAGAGAGGTACAGAAAGAGGCAAGACAACTGCACAAAGAGGTAAGACAGGTGCAGAAAGAGGGAAGAGGGGTGTGGAAAGAGGGGTGCAGAAAGAGACGAGAAGTGCAGAAAGAAGCAACAAAGGTACAAAAAGAGGCAAGAGAAGTGCACACAGAGGCAAGAGAGGTGCAGAAACAGGCAAAAGAGGTGCAGAAAGAGGGAAGAAGCGTGTAGCCAGAGGCAAGAGGGGTACAAAAAGAAGCAAGAGAGGTGCAGAAAGAACCAACAGAAGAGCAGAAAGAAGCAACAAAGGTGCAGAAAGAGGAAAGAGAAGTGCAGAAAGAGGCAAGAGAGGTGCTTAAAGAGGCAAGAAAGGTGCAGAAAGAGACAAGAGTAGTGCAGAAAGAAGCAAGCGAGGTGCAGAAAGAAGCAAGAGAGGTGCAGAAAGAGGGAAGAGGTTTGCAGAAAGAGGCAAGAGAAGTGCAGAAAGAAGCAACTGAGGTACAGGAAGAGGCAAGAGAACTGCAGAAAGAAGCAACAGCAGTGCAGAAAGAGGCAATAGAACTGCAGATTGAGGCAAGAGAAGTGCAGAAAGAGCTGACACATGCGCAGAAAGAGGGAAGAGGGGTGCAGAAAGAGGCAAGAGAAGTGCAGAAAGAAGCAACAGACGTGCAGAAAGAGGCAAGAGAACTGCAGAAAGATGCAAGAGAGGTGCAGGAAGAGGCAAGACAACTGCACAAAGAGGTAAGACAGGTGCAGAAAGAGGGAAGAGGGGTGTGGAAAGAGGCAAGAGGGGTGCAGAAAGAGACAAGAGAAGTGCAGAAAGAAGCAACAAAGGTACAAAAAGAGGCAAGAGAAGTGCACACAGAGGCAAGAGAGGTGCAGAAACAGGCAAGAGAGGTGCAGAAAGAGGGAAGAAGCATGCAGCCAGAGGCAAGAGGGGTACAAAAAGAAGCAAGAGAGGTGCAGAAAGAACCAACAGAAGAGCAGAAAGAAGCAACAAAGGTGCAGAAAGAGGAAAGTGAAGTGCAGAAAGAGGCAAGAGAGGTGCTTAAAGAGGCAAGAAAGGTGCAGAAAGAGACAAGAGTAGTGCAGAAAGAAGAAAGCGAGGTGCAGAAAGAAGCAACATAAGTGCAGAAAGAGGGAAGAGGTTTGCAGAAAGAGGCAAGAGACGTGCAGAAAGAAGCAACTGAGGTACAGGAAGAGGCAAGAGAACTGCAGAAAGAAGCAACAGCAGTGCAGAAAGAGGCAATAGAACTGCAGATTGAGGCAAGAGAAGTGCAGAAAGAGCTGACACATGCGCAGAAAGAGGGAAGAGGGGTGCAGAAAGAGGCAAGAGAAGTGCAGAAAGAAGCAACAGACGTGCAGAAAGAGGCAAGAGAAGTGCAGAAAGATGCAAGAGAGGTGCAGGAAGTAGCAGGACAGGTGCACAAAGAGGTAAGACAGGTGCAGAAAGAGGAAGAGGGGTGCAGAAAGAGGCAAGAGGGATGCAGAAAGAGACAAGAGAAGTGCAGAAAGAAGCAACAAAGGCACAAAAAGAGGCAAGAGAAGTGCACAGAGTCAAGAGAGGTGTAGAAACAGGCAAGAGAGGTGCAGAAAGAGGGAAGTAGGGCGCAGACAGAGGCAAGAGGGGTACAGAAAGAAGCAAGAGAGGTGCAGAAAGAACAAACAGAAGAGCAGAAAGAAGCAACAAAGGTGCAGAAAGAGGAAAGAGAAGTGCAGAAAGAGTCAAGAAAGGTGCAGAAAGAGGGAAGAGGGGTACAGAAAGAAGCAAGAGAAGTTTCAAGAAGAAGCAACAGATGTGCAGAAAGAGGCAAGAGAACTGCAGAAAGAGGCAAGAGAGGTGCAGAAAGAGACAGGACAGGTGCAAAAGAGGGAAGAGGGGTACAGAAAGAGGCAAGAGGAGTGCAGAAAGAAGCAAGCAAGGTACAGAAAGAAGCAAGAGAAGTACAGAAAGAAGTGACAGAGGTGCAGAAAGAGGCAAGAGGGGTACAGAAAGAGGCAAGCGAAGTGCAGAAAGAAGCAACAGAAGTGCAACAAGAGGCACGAGAACTGCAGAATAAGGCAAGAGAGGTGCAGAAAAAGGCAACACAGGTGCAGAAAGAAGGAATAGAGGTGCAGAAAGAGGCAAGAGAAGTATAGAAAGAAGCAACAGGGGTGGAGAAAGAGGCAATAGAACTGCAGAAAGAGGCAAGAGAGGTTCAGAAAGAGGCAGGATGAGGGGTACAGAAAGAGGCAAGAGGGGTGCAGAATAAAGCAATAGAGATGCAGAAAGAAACAACAGAAGTGCAGAATGAAGCAACAGAGGTGCAGAAAGAGGCAAGAGAACTGCCGAATGAGGCAAGAGAGGTGCAGAAAGAGGCAACACGTGCCGAAAGAGGGAAGAAGGGTGCAGAAAGAGGCAAGAGAAGTGCAGAAAAAAGCAATAAAGGTACAGAAAGAGGCAACACAACTGAAGATAGATGCAGAAGAGGTGCAGGAAGTGGCAGGACAGGTGCAGAAAGAGGGAAGAGGGGTACAGAAAGAGGCAAGAGGGGTGCAGAATGAGGCAAGAGAGGTGCAGAAAGAAGCAAGAGAAATGCAGAAAGAGGCAACAGAGCTACAGAAAGGGGCAAGAGAATGGTAGAAAGAGGCAAGAGAGGTACAGAAAGAAGCAAGAGAGGTGCAGAAAGAGGCAAGAGAACTGCAGAATGAGGCAAGAGAGGTACAGAAAGAGGCAAGACAAGTGCAGAAAGAGGGAAGAGGGGTGCAGAAAGAGCAAGAGAAGTGCAGAAAGAAGCAACAGACATGCGGAAAGAGACAAGAGAACTGCAGAAAGATGCAATAGAGGTACAGGAAGTAACAGGACAGGTGCACAAAGAGGTAAGACAGGTGCAGAAAGAGGGAAGAGGGGTGCAGAAAGAGGCAAGAGGGGTGCAGAAAGAGACAAGAGAAGTGCAGAAAGAAGCAACAATGGTACAAAAATAGGCAAGAGAAGTGCACACAGAGTCAAGAGAGGTGCAGAAACAGGCAAGAGAGGTGCAGAAAGAGGGAAGAAGGGTGCAGACAGAGGCAAGAGGGGTACAGAAAGTAGCAGGACAGGTGCAGAAAGAGGGAAGAGGGGTACAGAAAGAGGCAAGAGGGGTGCAGAAAGATGCAAGAGAGGTGCAGAAAGAGGGAAGAAAACTGCAGAAAGAGGCAAGACAGGTGCCGAAAGAGGGAAGAGGGGTGCAGAAAGAGGCAAGAGGGGTGCAGAATGAAGCACAAGAGGCACAGAAATAAGCAAGAGAGGTACAGAAAGAAGCAAGAGAACTGCTGTAAGAAGCAAGAGAGGTGTAGAAAGAGGCAGGACAGGTGCAGAAAGAGGGAAGAGGGGTGCAGAAAGAGGCACAAGGGGTGCCAAATGAAGCAAGAGAGGTGCAGAAAGAAGCAACAGATGTGCAGAAAGAAGCAACAGAGGTGCAGAAAGAGGGGTGCAGAAAGAGGTAAGCGAAGTGCAGAAAGAACCAACAGAGGTGCAGAAATAGGCAAGAGAACTGCAGAAAGAGGCGAGAGAGGTGCAGAAAGAGGGAGGACAGGTGCAGAAAGAGGGAAGAGGGGTGCAGAAAGAGGTAAGAGGGGTGCAGAGAGAAGCAAAAGAGGTACAGAAAGAGGCAAGAGAACTGCAGAATGAGGCAAGAGAGGTGCAGAAAGAGACAGGACAGGTACAGAAAGAGGGAAGAGTGGTGCAGAAAAAGGTAAGAGAAGTGCAGAAAGCAGCAACAGAGGTGCAGAAAGAGGCAAGAGAACTGCAGAAAGATGTAAGAGAGGTGCAGGACGTAGCAGGATATGTGCAGAAAGAGGGAAGAGGGGTACAGAAAGAGGCAAGAGGGGTGCATAAAGAGACAAGGGAAGTGCAGAAAGAAACAACAGAGGTGCAGAAAGAAGGAAGAGAGGTGCAGAAAGAAGAAATAGAAGTGCAGAAAGAAGCAACAAAAGTGCAGAAAGAGGCAAGAGTGGTGCAGAAAGAGGCAAGAGAGGTGCAGAAAGAAGCAACAGAAGTGCTGAAAGAAGCAACAAAGGTGCAGAAGGAGGCAAGAGAGGTGCAGAAAGAGGCAAGAGAGGCGCAGAAAGAAGCAACAAAAGTGCAGAAAGAGGCAAGAGAAGTACAGAAAGAGGCAAGAGAGATGCAGAAAGAGGGAAGAAGGGTGCAGAAATAGGCAAGAGGGGTGCAGAAAGAAGCAAGAGAAGTGCAGAAAGAATCAACAGAGGTGCAGAAAGAAGCAACAAAGGTGCAGAAAGAGGAAAGAGAAGTGCAGAAAGAGGCAAGAGAGGTGCTGAAAGAGGCAAGAAAGGTGCAGAAAGAGGGAAGAGGGGGTGCAGAAAGAAGCAAGAGAGGTGCAGAAAGAAGCAAGAGAAGTACAGAAAGAAGCTACAGAGGTGCAGAAAAAGGGAAGAGGGGTACAGAAAGAGGCAAGAGAAGTGCAGAAAGAAGCAACAGAGGTGTAGAAAGAGGCAAGAGAACTGCAGAATGAGGCACGAGAGGTGCAGAAAAAGGCAACACAGGTGCAGAAATAGGGAAGAGAGGAGCAGATAAAGGCAAGAGAACTGCAGAATGAGACTAGCGATGTGCAGAAAGAGGCAACACGTGCAGAAAGAGGGAAGAAGGGTGCAGAAAGAGGCAAGAGAAGTGCAGAAAAAAGCAATAGAGGTGCAGAAAGAGGCAAGAGAACTGAAGAAAGCTGCAAGAGAGGTGCAGGAAGGTGCAGGACAGGTGCAGAAAGAGGGAATAGGGATACAGAAAGAGGCAAGAGGGGTGCAGAATGAAGCAAGAGAGGTGCAGAAAGAAGCAGGAGAGGTGCAGAAAGAAGCAAGAGAAGTGCAGAAAGAAGCAACAGAGGTACAGAAAGAGAAGAGAATGGCAGAAAGAGGCAAGAGAGGTACAGAAAGAAGCTAGAGAGGTGTAGAAAGAGGTAAGAGAATTGCTGCAGAATGAGGCAAGAGAGGTGCAGAAAGAGGCAAGACAGGTGCTGAAAGAGGGAAGAGAAGTGCAGAAAGAGGCAAGAGAAGTGCAGAAAGAAGCAACAGAGGTGCAGAAAGAGGCAAGAGGGCTGCAGAAAGAAACAAGAGAGCTGCAGAAAGAGGGAAGAGGGGTACAAAAAGAGGCAAGAGAGGTGCAGAAAGAAGCATCAGAAGTGCTGAAAGAAGCAACAAAGGTGCAGAAAGAGGCAAGAGAGGTGCAAAAAGAGGCAAGAGAGGCGCAGAAAGAGGCAACAAAAGTGCAGAAAGAGGCAAGAGAAGTACAGAAAGAGGCAAGAGAGATGCAGAAAGAGGGAAGAAGGGTGCAGAAAGAAGCAAGCAAGGTGCATAAAGAACCAAGAGAAGTGCAGTAAGACGCAACAGAGGTGCATAAAGAGGCGAGAGGGGTGGAGAAAGAGGCAAGAGAAGTGCAGAAAGAAACAACAGAGGTGCAGAAAGAGGAAAGAGAAGTGCAGAAAGAAACAAGAGAGGTGCAGAAAGAGGCAAGTGAGGTGCAGAAAGAGGCGAGAGCGGTGCAGAAAGAAGCAAGAGAGGCACAGAAAGAAGCAAGGGAAGTGCAGAAAGAGGGAAGAGTGTGCAGAAAGTGTCAAGAAATGTGCAGAAAGAGGGAAGAGGGGTAAAGAAAGAGGCAAGAGAAGTTTCAAGAAGAAGCAACAGATGTGCAGAAAGAGGCAAGAGAACTGCAGAAAGAGGCAAGAGAGGTGCAGAAAGAGACAGGACAGGTGCAAAAGAGGGAAGAGGGGTGCAGAAAGAGTCAAGAGGAGTGCAGAAAGAAGCAAGCAAGGTACAGAAAGAAGCAAGAGAAGTGCAGAAAGAAGCGACAGAGGTGCAGAAAGAGGCAAGAGGGGTACAGAAAGAGGCAAGCGAAGTGCAGAAAGAAGCAACAGAAGTGCAACAAGAGGCAAGAGAACTGCAGAATAAGGCAAGAGAGGTGCAGAAAAAGGCAACACAGGTGCAGAAAGAAGGAATAGAGGTGCAGAAAGAGGCAAGAGAAGTATAGAAAGAAGCAACAGGGGTGGAGAAAGAGGCAATAGAACTGCAGAAAGAGGCAAGAGAGGTTCAGAAAGAGGCAGGATGAGGGGTACAGAAAGAGGCAAGAGGGGTGCAGAATAAAGCAATATAGATGCAGAAAGAAACAACAGAAGTGCAGAATGAAGCAACAGAGGTGCAGAAAGAGGCAAGAGAACTGCCGAATGAGGCAAGAGAGGTGCAGAAAGAGGCAACACGTGCCGAAAGAGGGAAGAAGGGTGCAGAAAGAGGCAAGAGAAGTGCAGAAAAAAGCAATAGAGGTACAGAAAGAGGCAACAGAACTGAATATAGATGCAGAAGAGGTGCAGGAAGTGGCAGGACAGGTGCAGAAAGAGGGAAGAGGGGTACTACAGAAAGAGGCAAGAGGGGTGCAGAATGAGGCAAGAGAGGTGCAGAAAGAAGCAAGAGAAATGCAGAAAGAAGCAACAGAGGTACAGAAAGGGGCAAGAGACCAGTAGAAAGAGGCAAGAGAGGTACAGAAAGAAGCAAGAGAGGTGCAGAAAGAGGCAAGAGAACTGCAGAATGAGGCAAGAGAGGTACAGAAAGAGGCAAGACAAGTGCAGGAAGAGGGAAGAGGGGTGCAGAAAGAGCAAGAGAAATGCAGAAAGAAGCAACAGACATGCGGAAAGAGACAAGAGAACTGCAGAAAGATGCAAGAGAGGTACAGGAAGTAACAGGACAGGTGCACAAAGAGGTAAGGCAGGTGCAGAAAGAGGGAAGAGGGGTGCAGAAAGAGGCAAGACGGGTGCAGAAAGAGACAAGAGAAGTGCAGAAAGAAGCAACAAAGGTACAAAAATAGGCAAGAGAAGTGCACACAGAGTCAAGAGAGGTGCAGAAACAGGCAAGAGAGGTGCAGAAAGAGGGAAGAAGGGTGCAGACAGAGGCAAGAGGGGTACAGAAAGTAGCAGGACAGGTGCAGAAAGAGGGAAGAGGGGTACAGAAAGAGGCAAGAGGGGTGCAGAAAGATGCAAGAGAGGTGCAGAAAGAGGCAAGAAAACTGCAGAAAGAGGCAAGACAGGTGCCGAAAGAGGGAAGAGGGGTGCAGAAAGAGGCAAGAGGGGTGCAGAATGAAGCACAAGAGGCACAGAAATAAGCAAGAGAGGTACAGAAAGAAGCAAGAGAACTGCAGTAAGAAGCAAGAGAGGTGTAGAAAGAGGCAGGACAGGTGCAGAAAGAGGGAAGAGGGGTGCAGAAAGAGGCACAAGGGGTGCCAAATGAAGCAAGAGAGGTGCAGAAAGAAGCAACAGATGTGCAGAAAGAAGCAACAGAGGTGCTGAAAGAGGGTTGCAGAAAGAGGTAAGCGAAGTGCAGAAAGAACCAACAGAGGTGCAGAAATAGGCAAGAGAACTGCAGAAAGAGGCGAGAGAGGTGCAGAAAGAGGGAGGACAGGTGCAGAAAGAGGGAAGAGGGGTGCAGAAAGAGGTAAGAGTGGTGCAGAGAGAAGCAAAAGAGGTGCAGAAAGAAGCAAGAGAAGTGCAGAGAGAAGCAACAGAGGTACAGAAAGAGGCAAGAGAACTGCAGAATGAGGCAAAAGAGGTGCGGAAAGAGACAGGACAGGTACAGAAAGAGGGGAGAGTGGTGCAGAAAAAGGTAAGAGAAGTGCAGAAAGCAGTAACAGAGGTGCAGAAAGAGGCAAGAGAACTGCAGAAAGATGTAAGAAAGGTGCAGGAAGTAGCAGGATAGGTGCAGAAAGAGGGAAGAGGGGTACAGAAAGAGGCAAGAGGGGTGCATAAAGAGACAAGGGAAGTGCAGAAAGAAACAACAGAGGTGCAGAAAGAAGGAAGAGAGGTGCAGAAAGAAGAAATAGAAGTGCAGAAAGAAGCAACAAAAGTGCAGAAAGAGGCAAGAGTGGTGCAGAAAGAGGCAAGAGAGGTGCAGAAAGAAGCAACAGAAGTGCTGAAAGAAGCAACAAAGGTGCAGAAAGAGGCAAGAGAGGTGCAGAAAGAGGCAAGAGAGGCACAGAAAGAAGCAACAAAAGTGCAGAAAGAGGCAAGAGAAGTACAGAAAGAGGCAAGAGAGATGCAGAAAGAGGGCAGAAGGGTGCAGAAATAGGCAAGAGGGGTGCAGAAAAAGGCAAGAGAAGTGCAGAAAAAATCAACAGAGGTGCAGAAAGAAGCAACAAAGGTGCAGAAAGAGGAAAGAGAAGTGCAGAAAGAGGCAAGAGAGGTGCTGAAAGAGGCAGGAAAGGTGCAGAAAGAGGGAAGAGGGGGTGCAGAAAGAAGCAAGAGAGGTGTAGAAAAAAGCAAGAGAAGTGCAGAAAGAAGCAACAGAGGTGCAGAAAAAGGGAAGAGGGGTACAGAAAGAGGCAAGAGAAGTGCAGAAAGAAGCAACAGAGGTGTAGAAAGAGGCAAGAGAACTGCAGAATGAGGCAAGAGAGGTGCAGAAAGAGACAGGACAGGTACAGAAAGAGGGAAGAGTGGTGCAGAAAAAGGTAAGAGAAGTGCAGAAAGCAGCAACAGAGGTGCAGAAAGAGGCAAGAGAACTGCAGAAAGATGTAAGAGAGGTGCAGGAAGTAGCAGGATAGGTGCAGAAAGAGGGAAGAGGGGTACAGAAAGAGGCAAGAGGGGTGCATAAAGAGACAAGGGAAGTGCAGAAAGAAACAACAGAGGTGCAGAAAGAAGGAAGAGAGGTGCAGAAAGAAGAAATAGAAGTGCAGAAAGAAGCAACAAAAGTGCAGAAAGAGGCAAGAGTGGTGCAGAAAGAGGCAAGAGAGGTGCAGAAAGAAGCAACAGAAGTGCTGAAAGAAGCAACAAAGGTGCAGAAAGAGGCAAGAGAGGTGCAGAAAGAGGCAAGAGAGGCGCAGAAAGAAGCAACAAAAGTGCAGAAAGAGGCAAGAGAAGTACAGAAAGAGGCAAGAGAGATGCAGAAAGAGGGCAGAAGGGTGCAGAAATAGGCAAGAGGGGTGCAGAAAGAAGCAAGAGAAGTGCAGAAAGAATCAACAGAGGTGCAGAAAGAAGCAACAAAGGTGCAGAAAGAGGAAAGAGAAGTGCAGAAAGAGGCAAGAGAGGTGCTGAAAGAGGCAAGAAAGGTGCAGAAAGAGGGAAGAGGGGGTGCAGAAAGAAGCAAGAGAGGTGTAGAAAGAAGCAAGAGAAGTGCAGAAAGAAGCAACAGAGGTGCAGAAAAAGGGAAGAGGGGTACAGAAAGAGGAAAGAGAAGTGCAGAAAGAAGTAACAGAGGTGTAGAAAGAGGCAAGAGAACTGCAGAATGAGGCAAGAGAGGTGCAGAAAAAGGCAACACAGGTGCAGAAATAGGGAAGAGAGGAGCAGATAAAGGCAAGAGAACTGCAGAATGAGACAAGCGATGTGCAGAAAGAGGCAACACGTGCAGAAAGAGGGAAGAAGGGTACAGAAAGAGGCAAGAGAAGTACAGAAAAAAGCAATAGAGGTACAGAAAGAGGCAAGAGAACTGAAGAAAGATGCAAGAGAGGTGCAGGAAGGTGCAGGACAGGTGCAGAAAGAGGGAATAGGGATACAAAAAGAGGCAAGAGGGGTGCAGAATGAAGCAAGAGAGGTGCAGAAAGAAGCAGGAGAGGTGCAGAAAGAAGCAAGAGAAGTGCAGAAAGAAGCAACAGAGGTACAGAAAGAGAAGAGAATGGCAGAAAGAGGCAAGAGAGGTACAGAAAGAAGCTAGAGAGGTGTAGAAAGAGGTAAGAGAACTGCAGAATGAGGCAAGAGAGGTGCAGAAAGAGGCAAGACAGGTGCAGAAAGAGGGAAGAGAAGTGCAGAAAGAGGCAAGAGAAGTGCAGAAAGAAGCAACAGAGGTGCAGAAAGAGGCAAGAGGGGTGCAGAAAGAAGCAAGAGAGCTGCAGAAAGAGGGAAGAGGGGTGCAAAAAGAGGCAAGAGAGGTGCAGAAAGAAGCATCAGAAGTGCTGAAAGAAGCAACAAAGGTGCAGAAAGAGGCAAGAGAGGTGCAAAAAGAGGCAAGAGAGGCGCAGAAAGAGGCAACAAAAGTGCAGAAAGAGGCAAGAGAAGTACAGAAAGAGGCAAGAGAGATGCAGAAAGAGGGAAGAAGGGTGCAGAAAGAAGCAAGAAAGGTGCATAAAGAAGCAAGAGAAGTGCAGTAAGAAGCAACAGAGGTGCATAAAGAGGCGAGAGGGGTGAAGAAAGAGGCAAGACAGGTGCAGAAAGAGGGAAGAGAAGTGCAGAAAGAGGCAAGAGAAGTGCAGAAAGAAGCAACAGAGGTGCAGAAAGAGGCAATAGGGGTGCAGAAAGAAGCAAGAGAGCTGCAGAAAGAGGGAAGAGGGGTGCAAAAAGAGGCAAGAGAGGTGCAGAAAGAAGCAACAGAAGCGCTGAAAGAAGCAACAAAGGTGCAGAAAGAGGCAAGAGAGGCGCAGAAAGAGGCAACAAAAGTGCAGAAAGAGGCAAGAGAAGAACAGAAAGAGGCAAGAGAGATGCAGAAAGAGGGAAGAAGGGTGCAGAAAGAAGCAAGCAAGGTGCATAAAGAAGCAAGAGAAGTGCAGTAAGAAGCAACAGAGGTGCATAAAGAGGCGAGAGGGGTGGAGAAAGAGGCAAGAGAAGTGCTGAAAGAAACAACAGAGGTGCAGAAAGAGGAAAGAGAAGTGCAGAAAGAAGCAAGAGAGGTGCAGAAAGAGGCAAGTGAGGTGCAGAATAAGCAAGAGGTGCAGAAAGAAGCAACAGAAGTGCAGAAAGAGGGAAGAGGTTTGCAGAAAAAGGCAAGAGAAGTGCAGAAAGAAGCAACTGAGGTACAGGAAGAGGCAAGAGAACTGTAGAAAGAAGCAACAGCAGTGCAGAAAGAGGCAATAGAACTGCAGATTGAGGCAAGATAAGTGCAGAAAGAGCTAACACATGTGCAGAAAGAGAGCAGAGGGGTGCAGAAAGAGGCAAGAGAAGTGCAGGAAGTAGCAGGACAGGTGCACAAAGAGGTAAGACAGGTGCAGAAAGAGGGAAGAGGGGTGCAGAAAGAGGCAAGAGGGATGCAGAAAGAGACAAGAGAAGTGCCAAAAGAAGCAACAAAGGCACAAAAAGAGGCAAGAGAAGTGCACACAGAGTCAAGAGAGGTGCAGAAACAGGCAAGAGATGTTCAGAAAGAAGGAAGAAGGGTGCAGACAGAGGCAAGAGGGGTACAGAAAGAAGCAAGAGAGGTGCAGAAAGAACAAACAGAAGAGCAGAAAGAAGCAACAAAGGTTCAGAAAGAGGAAAGAGAAGTGGAGAAAGAGTCAAGAAAGGTGCAGAAAGAGGGAAGAGGGGTACAGAAAGAAGCAAGAGAAGTTTCAGGAAGAAGCAACAGATGTGCAGAAAGAGGCAAGCGAACTGCAGAAAGAGGCAAGAGAGGTGCAGAAAGAGACAGAACAGGTGCAAAAGAGGAAAGAGGGGTGCAGAAAGAGGCAAGAGGAGTGCAGAAAGAAGCAAGAGAAGGGCAGAAAGAAGCAACAGAGGTTCAGAAAGAGGAAAGAGGGGTACAGAAAGAGGCAACAGAAGTTCAGAAAGAAGCAACAGAAGTACAGAAAGAGGCAAGAGAACTGCAGAATGAGGCAAGAGAGGTGCAGAAAAAGGCAACACAGGTGCAGAAAGAGGGAAGAGAGGTGCAGAAAGAGGCAAGAGAAGTATAGAAAGAAGCAACAGGGATGGAGAAAGAGGCAATAGAACTGCAGAAAGAGGCAAGAGAGGTTCAGAAAGAGGCAGGATGAGGGGTACAGAAAGAGGCAAGAGGGGTGCAGAATAAAGCAATAGAGATGCAGAAAGAAACAACAGAAGTGCAGAATGAAGCAACAGAGGTGCAGAAAGAGGCAAGAGAACTGCCAAAAGAGGAGCAGAAAGAGGCAACATGTGCCAAAAGAGGGAAGAAGGGTGCAGAAAGAGGCAAGAGAAGTGCAGAAAAAAGCAATAGAGGTGCAGAAAGAGGCAAGAGAACTGAAGATAGATGCAGAAGAGGTGCAGGAAGTGGCAGGACAGGTGCAGAAAGAGGGAAGAGGGGTACAGAAAGAGGCAAGAGGGGTGCAGAATGAGGCAAGAGAGGTGCAGAAAGAAGGAAGAAGGGTGCAGACAGAGGCAAGAGGGGTACAGAAAGAAGCTAGAGAGGTGCAGAAAGAACAAACAGAAGAGCAGAAAGAAGCAACAAAGGTTCAGAAAGAGGAAAGAGAAGTGCAGAAAGAGTCAAGAAAGGTGCAGAAAGAGGGAAGAGGGGTACAGAAAGAAGCAAGAGAAGTTTCAGGATGAAGCAACAGATGTGCAGAAAGAGGCAAGAGAACTGCAGAAAGAGGCAAGAGAGGTGCAGAAAGAGACAGGACAGGTGCAAAAGAGGGAAGAGGGGTGCAGAAAGAGGCAAGAGGAGTGCAGAAAGAAGCAAGTGAGGTACAGAAAGAAGCAAGAGAAGTGCAGAAAGAAGCAACAGAGGTTCAGAAAGAGGAAAGAGGGGTACAGAAAGAGGCAAGAGAAGTTCAGAAAGAAGCAACAGAAGTACAGAAAGAGGGAAGAGAACTGCAGAATGAGGCAAGAGAGGTGCAGAAAAAGGCAACACAGGTGCAGAAAGAGGGAAGAGAGGTGCAGAAAGAGGCAAGAGAAGTATAGAAAGAAGCAACAGGGGTGGAGAAAGAGGCAATAGAACTGCAGAAAGAGGCAAGAGAGGTTCAGAAAGAGGCAGGATGAGGGGTACAGAAAGAGGCAAGAGGGGTGCAGAATAAAGCAATAGAGATGCAGAAAGAAACAACAGAAGTGCAGAATGAAGCAACAGAGGTGCAGAAAGACGCAAGAGAACTGCCAAAAGAGGTGCAGACAGAAGCAACATGTGCCAAAAGAGGGAAGAAGGGTGCAGAAAGAGGCAAGAGAAGTGCAGAAAAAACAATAGAGGTGCAGAAAGAGGCAAGAGAACTGAAGATAGATGCAGAAAAGGTGCAGGAAGTGGCAGGACAGGTGCAGAAAGAGGGAAGAAGGGTACAGAAAGAGGCAAGAGGGGTGCAGAATGAGGCAAGAGAGGTACAGAAAGAGGCAAGACAAGTGCAGAAAGAGGGAAGAGGGGTGCAGAAAGAGCAAGAGAAGTGCAGAAAGAAGCAACAGACATGCAGAAAGAGGCAAGAGAACTGCAGAAAGATGCAAGAGAGGTGCAGGAAGTAGCAGGACAGGTGCACAAAGAGGTAAGACAGGTGCAGAAAGACGGAAGAGGGGTGCAGAAAGAGGCAAGAGGGGTGCAGAAAGAGACAAGAGAAGTGCAGAAAGAAGCAACAAAGGTACACAAATAGGCAAGAGAAGTGCACACAGAGTCAAGAGAGGTGCAGAAACAGGCAAGAGAGGTGCAGAAAGATGGAAGAAGGGTGCAGACAGAGGCAAGAGGGGTACAGAAAGTAGCAGGACAGGTGCAGAAAGAGGGAAGAGGGGTACATAAAGAGGCAAGAGGGGTGCAGAAAGAAGCAAGAGAGGTGCAGAAAGAGGCAAGATAACTGCAGAAAGAGGCAAGACAGGTGCCGAAAGAGGGAAGAGGGGTGCAGAAAGAGGCAAGAGGGGTGCAGAATGAAGCACAAGAGGTGCAGAAATAAGCAAGAGAGGTGTAGAAAGAGGCAAGAGAGGTGCAGAAAGAGACAAGAGAAGTGCAGAAAGAAGCAACAGAGGTGCAGAAAGAGGCAAGAGAGGTACAGAAAGAAGCAAGAGAACTGCAGTAAGAAGCAAGAGAGGTGCAGAAAGAGACAGGACAGGTACAGAAAGAGGGAAGAGTGGTGCAGAAAAAGGTAAGATAAGTGCAGAAAGAAGCAACAGAGGTGCAGAAAGAGGCAAGAGAACTGCCTGCAGAAAAAAGCAACAAAGGTGCAGAAAGTGGCAACAGAACTGCGGAATAAGGCAAGAGAGGTGCAGAAAGAGGCAGGACAGGTGCAGAAAGAGGGAAGAGGGGTGCAGAAAGAGGCACGAGGGGTGCCAAATAAAGCAAGAGAGGTGCAGAAAGAAGCAACAGATGTGCAGAAAGAAGCAACAGAGGTGCAGAAAGAGGGGTGCAGAAAGAGGTAAGCGAAGTGCAGAAACAACCAACAGAGGTGCAGAAATAGGCAAGAGAACTGCAGAAAGAGGTGAGAGAGGTGCAGAAAGAGGGAGGACAGGTGCAGAAAGAGGGAAGAGGGGTGCAGAAAGAGGCAAGAGGGTTGCAGAAAGAGGCAAGAGGGGTGAAGAGAGAAGCAAAAGAGGTGCAGAAAGAAGCAAGAGAAGTGCAGAGAGAACCAACAGAGGTGCAGCAAGAGGCAAGAGAACTGCAGAATGAGGCAAGAGAGGTGCAGAAAGAGACAGGACAGGTACAGAAAGAGGGAAGAGTGTTGCAGAAAAAGGTAAGAGAAGTGCAGAAAGCATCAACAGAGGTGCAGAAAGAGGCAAGAGAACTGCAGAAAGAAGCAGCAGAGGTGCAGAAAGAGGCAAGAGAACTGCCTGCAGAAAGAAGCAACAAAGGTGCAGAAAGTGGCAAGATAACTGCGGAATGAAGCAAGAGAGGTGCAGAAAGAGCCAACACATGTGCAGAAAGAGGGAAGAGTGGTGCAGAAAGAAGCAAGAGAAGTGCAGAAAAAAGCAATAGAGGTGCAGAAAGAGGCAAGAGAACTGAAGAAAGATGCAAGAGAGGTGCAGGAAGTAGCAGGATAGGTGCAGAAAGAGGGAATAGGGGTACAGAAAGAGGCAAGAGGGGTGCAGAATGAAGCAAGAGAGGTGCAGAAAGAAGCAAGAGAGGTGCAGAAAGAAGCAAGAGAAGTGAAGAAGCAACAGAGGTACAGAAAGAGGCAAGAGAACGGCAGAAAGAGGCAAGAGAGATACAGAAAGAAGCTAGAGAGGTAAGAAAGAGGTAAGAGAACTGCAGAAGGAGGCAAGAGAGGTGCAGAAAGAGGCAAGACAGGTGCAGAAAGAAGCAACAGAGGTGCAGAAAGAAGCAAGAGAGCTGCAGAAAGAGGGAAGAGGGGTGCAGAAAGAGGCAAGACGAGTGGAGAAAGAAGCAAGCAAGGTGCATAAAGAAGCAAGAGAAGTGCAGTAAGAAGCAACAGAGGTGCATAAAGAGGCGAGAGGGGTGGAGAAAGAGGCAAGAGAAGTGCAGAAAGAAACAACAGAGGTGCAGAAAGAGGAAAGAGAAGTGCAGAAAGAAGCAAGAGAGGTGCAGAAAGAGGCAAGTGAGGTGCAGAAAGAGGCGAGAGCGGTGCAGAAAGAAGCAAGAGAGGCACAGAAAGAAGCAAGGGAAGTGCAGAAAGAGGGAAGAGTGTGCAGAAAGTGGCAAGAGAAGTGCAGAAAGAAGCAACAGAGGTGCATAAAGAGGAAAGAGATGTGCAGAAGAAAGAAGCTAGAGAGGTACAGAAAGAAGCAAGAGAGGTGCAGAAGGTAGGGAGGTGCAGAAAGCGGAAGAGATGTGCAATAAGAGGCAAGAGAAGTGCAGAAAGAGGAAGAAAGGTACAGAAAAAAGCAAGAGAATCCGGAAAGTGGCAAGAGAGGCGCAGAAAGAAGCAAGAGTGGTTTGCGCACCATTAGTAGCAATTTAACAACCACATTTAGCAATAAGTAACAGGTGACCATTCCAGCTTTGCAAAGGGCCTTCCACCACGCTGTAACACTTGTTGCTGCATTTTTTTGTAACATTTAAGCCATTTGAGGTAGAAACAAGGGGGCATGTTCTCAAGGACTTATCGCCGATTTATCGGCACTTTAGCGCCGCAAAAGTGGCGATAGATTTATCGCCCTATTCTCAAGCTGGTGCAAACTGCTGATATCTCCAGTTTTTCAGCGATAGCTTCCGCAAAAAAACATCGCCACGGATGAGAGCGACAACTAACGCTAATGATATGCAGAGTAGGCGTTCCCGTGCAAAAACACATGAAAACACCACTTCGCGATATTCTCAACGACCAGCCAGATCTGCGATGCAATCCAAAAACAGGCGATAAGGCGCGTTAGCAGCAGGGATTTAACACCTGCCTTTTACTGGTGTTAAGCAGGACGACAACCTGCAGTATGAAAGGGAGCCCAAACCAGAGCCACATCTGAAGACCAACACATTTCATGGAGCTACTGATCATGCAGCTCGGAGACCCAAGAGGTCCACAACACCCACCGCCACCACCCCCAGGCCCCCCCTACCCCCCCACAGACTACCACCGAGGCAGCGCAGAACAAGACAGCTGACCTTCCGAAAATGGCATGGCCCCTCAGCCACACAATTGCAGAATGTGGGGAGAGGTGGGAACCAAGTATGTATGAAGGAGGCAAGTCATCCATGAATAAGAATGTACACAATGCCAAGTGTGGCGGTAATGTGCTGGACAGACTCAGTATGCAGAGCACAGACATGTCCATGTGGACATATACTGCTGGTGTTTGTAGTGTTGTGGACAGTGGACGCAACCATGTTACCTCAGGCAGTGGGGAAGACCTCGGTCATGTAGCTGTGTCGTCCCCCCTGTAAGCGTAAGTGGAGTGGGATTGTCTGGCGTACGCCAGTCCAGCGTAGGAGTGTGAATAAATAGGCCGGGGCTCTGGCGTGGTTCACTTCCGGGATGGCCAACGCATCTGCCAGGGCGGCGCCCCTCACCCTGCCACGAGTCCGCCGCCGTGACCGCCAGCCTCCTCAGCCGATCGCTGGCTTCCGCGACACAGGCCCCCAGCGCACCCAGTGGCACAGCACCGCGGAGTTATGTGTGTGCTGACTAGGGGTGGGCGGTATTTGCGTAGTCGCGCTACGCAAAGCTCCGTAAAACGGTAAAAAATCTCCACGAGCACGCAAAAGTTCCGCAAACATGCGGAATTGCTTGTTCCGCCCGTTCGCGATGCTTTTTTCCTGTTCGCGAACGCTGTTTGCGTGCTTGGGGAGAAATATCTCACGAACACGCATTTTGAAAGCGCGAACAAGCAAAAAATTCCGCGAAGTCGCGGATCGCGGAATTTTTGGCAATTTCGCGTTCTCCACGGAACGCGAAATTACCCAAATTCCGCAAATTCCGCGAGCGGAACGGAATTTACCGCCCAGGCCTAGTGCTGACCACTGCCTCCGGCCTACACTGTGGTCAGCAGGTCGCCCAATTCAAATCGAGTCTTGATTTATTGATGGCGCAGTCCAGTAGGCAACAGACATTGCTTCCAGTGCGGCCCGCCCGGACGACGCATCATCGGAGGCTGCGCACCCGCTGAGCGCTTCAGGTGCCACTAACTCTGTGCAGCTCAAGTCAACGCCACGTGGCTGTGGGCCCTTGTTGACCACTGCCTCCGGCCTACATTGTGGTCAGCAGGTCCCCCAATTCAAATTGAGTCTTGATTTATTGATGGCGCAGTCCAGTAGGCAACAGACATTGCTTCCAGTGCGGCCCGCCCGGATGACGCATCATCGCAGGCTGAGCACCCGCTGAGCGCTTCAGGTGCCATTAACTCTGTGCAGCTCAAGTCAATGCCACGTGGCTGTGGGCCCTTGCTGACCGCTGCCTCCGGCCTTCACTGTGGTCAGCAGGGCTCACACATATCAAATCCAATCCTGACCTGCAAGGACATGCCATCATCGCTGGCTGCACACCCGCCACCACCGCCAGGACCACCTCCAACCAACAACTGCCAGAGTCGGAGAAGTCTTACAGCCAGCCTATCAAAGTTGTTCACACCTGTCTTGGATGCCATCATCAGCTTGATACCCTGCTCAGCTCTTCAGGTGCCACTAACTCAGTGCACCACAAGTCATGGACCTTTTATGATTGAATCTTGTGTGTGTGATGTCAGATCTGGAGCCCCTACCTCAGTGCACTGCAAGTCATGGACCCTTTATGTTTGAATCTGTGTGTGTGATCTGATGATCACTGTGCTAGTTGTTGCCAGCACCAACCACTCCCTGAGGGCTGGCTTACACTCACCCCACACCCATCTAGCACAGGCGTCACTGGACATGTGACCCTGGTAATAAATGGGGGCCGGGCGCACGTGCCCGTAGCCAGTTCCACTATCTATCTAAGTGTGTCCATGTGGTCATTATGTATGCATGATGGCCCCGGGCCCTACCACATTACATTGTGCTGTGGTCAGGCAGTGGGTAAGACCTCGGACACGTAGCTTTGTCGTCCCCCCTGTAAGCGTAAGCAGAGTGGGCTGGGCCGGTGTACGCCAGTCCAGCGTAGGGGTGTGAAGAATTTGCCCGGGACTCTGGGCGTTGTTCAGTGCTGGCCTGGACAAGGAAGTAACTAATGCGTGTGTCTCTGTTGTAGTGTCGGCGCAACCCTGCCCGCAATCGACAATGTTGCAATGAAGCATGCACCTGGAGGGCGGGCTCGCACGAACGGAGAAATGAAGGAGTGCAAGACCGCTCGGGGTCTTGGCTTATACATGCCAAGTGTTGTGTGTATCTGTATTGCCGCAGCATGAGCCAAATGCCTAGCCTTAATCGCAGGGCGAGTCCAGCCAGGCATGAACTCTACATCTGTGTCCGCCCTATCCTTACCATAGGCCTACCCTCATGTGGCCGCCCACCTTCAACGGCCAACATCACAGTGTCGTTTTCAGGCTTGTGGACATGCGCAGACAGGCATGACAATGGTGTGCCGTAGGAGTGCAAGTGATGCAACCGCGCAGCGCACACAAGTAAATAGGCTCGGGGAGGGAGGAGCAGCTGTGAGGCAACGTAACACACAGTGATGCCGATCATTTGCCACATGCAAGACATGTCAAACATGAATCCCAAAGTCGCACACATCACACCCCACCCCCAACAAGCCACATCACATTTCCTGAATGCAAGCAGATGACAAACTAACATTAGGGATGAAAGCTCCTTTGTCTGAACTATCAGGCGGAAGCACATCTGCACCTCCGACCTTGGAATTGCATGTGCCCGGCACCCCCTGACAGATACTATAGCAGCTGATGATGACTCCCACACTACGCACAGCCCGACGAAAGACCAATGTGTACACACCCCACTCACAGAAGTCCTTGCTCGAAGTTATCTTGCATGGAATGGCCTTCACACTTACTCCCACACCATCCCAGGCGTACAACCGTTGCACACTAAAACAACTCATTGATCCGAGCTGTGGCATTTCATCCACAGAACTGGCACAGGTCAGAACAGTGCCACTGCAACCAGAGCCACTAACGCAATGGCAGAACATCCCGGACACATGCACAACCCCTGTCACGTGGAACTGTACCGTGCACGTATGCTGCATTTACTGGGGGCACAGCCATTGGCAGTGCTGCGTATCAGTTACCAGCTAAGCTTCTGCCTTGCGAGCGTCACCTGCATTCAGCCTGTGTTGCATTGTCGATCGTGCTTATTCGAGTGGTCCATGGATGTCTGCCTATCCAACAGGACGGTAGCTGAACTGGATTTTGACATGTGTGTGCGCCCCCTGTTGGCCCACGACCAGGAGTGTCACAGTGATACCCGTTTATGGGATGCCTTGATACTTGGCATACATGCTGGCAGCTGGACCTGGGAGATTGCACAACTCCTCGTGTGCAGTGACCACATTGAACCGCTCCCCTATTGGGCTGTAGTGCTAATTGATGAAAGGGGGTGGACGCAGCACATCTGTCCGGACCTGCTAATGGATTGCCTCGCCGTCCTGTTTGATGAAGTCGACAACGACCTCATGTTGGAAATGATAGCCTACGAAGCTGCAATCGCTTTCATGGATGAGTAACTACGTACCTGCAGCCACAACAGATTGGAACCCATTGCACATGTCCAAACACTTTGTTGCATCTTGGAGATCTGGTCACATATTCCACGACAACAGTGGACATAGCTGAATTCGCCTGGACTCCGAAAACATGAGCGGACAACAACGCAGGTTAACACACACCTGTGAAAGGTGAGGCACTCCCCCGGAGTGGACAGCGGCGCTTGGCAACGTTCCTCATTCTGACATACTGCTGCATTGGTCTGCATGTTGTGGCACTCATCTTGCCGGTACTGACACGCATATGCTAATAAAGTCTACGCACCTTCACTTGTATTCAACTGTGATGAGTGTTGATTTGAATGACAATGTGTCTCACTGCCTATCTGGGTCACGGCCATACATGCGCATTGATAGCATTACCCAGGGAGTACCTTTTTGTGGAATCACTGTCCCTACATTCATCCATACTTTCATACTTGATTGATCATAGCCATGACACATCTGTGTGAATTAGAATGTTTTATTCGCATTCAGTGGAGTGTTGAAGCTGGACCAGTACAGGGCCATGCAAGCCCCACTTTACATTGTTGCCCTTGGAGGGCCAGCCAGAGTCCTTTAGGGATTGACAAGTTCATTGGAAGAGGAAGACTTCAGTCCGCAGTGTGATTGCTGTGTCATTGGTAACCAAACAAAACATGGCAGTCCATGTCGAGGTCCAAGGTGAGTGTCGCTGAGTGTATCGGGGGACAGTGGAAGGTGTTATTCCAGGGCATGATGCAGAGGGCAGAACCAAGCTGAAACAGGCCATATGGCGGAGATGAATGCTACCACTTCATTCTTACCACAAAGCCAGATTCATCATCATCTTTGTCCTCTGATGTGTCAGGTGCCTCACATGTGGGTGGTGGTGTTTAGTCTGCATCACTGTGTGGCACTGACACATCAGGGGCTGGAGGTGGAATGTCTGCTGCACTGTGTGGCACTGACACTTCAGGGGGCAGAGATGTGGATGGAGTAGTAGCAGCAGCATTCATCCGCGCCAGGCCTTGTGGTGGCAATGCCATGACGAGGATCTGCAGGGCATGGAAGATCACAGCTACATCTCGCTGGAGTGCAGCCATGGCAAACATACTTTCCGCCTGCATCCGCTCCAAGCTCTCCATCATTCTCCTTATGTGTCCCAACTCCCGGCTGACATCGCTGGAGCCACTCTGACTAGACAGTTGTTCTTGGCTCAGAGTCATGACTCCAGCGATGTCAGCCATGGATTGTTGGAGAGCATGGAGCGGACAGTGGGTGTCCGTTAGGGACTGTAAATCGTCCCTGATGGGACTTAGACACCCACATATGGCATCTAGTTTGGCTGCCATGAGGTCGAACCCCACCCACAGTCGATCAGCCATCTTCTCCTGGCACCCTAACACACGGCGTTGGAATGCCATGTGTTGGTCGTGGGGGTCCTGGGAGACAGCTGTGGTGGTGGGTGCTTCCGGCTGTGTGGTCTGTGCAGGGGGTGGGGTCTCCTCGATGCAGCTGGGCTGCCCTGCTCCTGGGGGTGGGGTGCCGAAGCTGTCCATGAGCTGTTGGAGGGCGTCGGGGTCGATGTTGGGGAGGTCCTCTTCATCATCAGTGCTGAGTTGTTGGGTCTGCTCTGCAGGAGGTGTTGATTCTCCCTCTGCAATGTGAAGGGGAGATGCAGATTGACATTGTGTTCACATGTATGTTCACGCATTGTACAAGTTTACTAACAGACTGCATGACAATGTACATTGTGACTGTTTGTGAGGAGATGCCTATTTGATGCGGGACAGTTGACATTTCTACACAATCAGGGATGTGAGGTTGTACTTGTACATTATCATCTCACAGTTTTCTGCTATGCCAAATGCGAATGGCCATTTTCTACACACAAGCGGCAGCAGTTGTGTCCTCTGTTCTGTTGTGAAAGTGTTGCAGTTTGTACCACATTGTTGTCAATGTTGAGGTGCTCTGATTCTTATGTGTGTGTGCTGCATTGTGGGTGTGTTGCCCCTTCAGCTCTGATTTGGCTGGCCCATATCCCTTTCAGGCGGTGTGCCTTTCACTTCTGTGCTTATACAGTGCTGAGATGTTGCAGACTTAGGTAAATTGGGCTCTTGGTCGGAGTTGTGACTCTTGGGCATGGTTTGTCCGCAGATGTGCTATACTTAAATGTGCATGTGTGCCATTGTGCTCATCTCCCCTGTCCCCCCAGTCCCTGGTCGTTACTCACCCTGTTGATGTTGGCTCAGGTCATGTTGTGCAGTGTCCGGTCCCCCAACTCCTGCCACCGTCTCCCCAATGATGACTCGGGTCACCATTTCCTCCATCTCATCCAGCTCCTGGTGTGTCGCTGGACTCCCACCTCCAGTCTGCATTGCTGCTTTCAGGATGGCTGCGAGTTTCAGCTTGGTTTTGCGCTTCACATCAGTCCAGCGCTTCTTGCAGTCGTCCACTTCCCTTCTCTTCACTCCGACTGCATTCACCTTGGCCAAGATGGACTGCCATATTGTATTTTTAGTTGCCAATGACACAGTGGAGGTGATGAACAGTTGGTGGTGGTGTTCTGTCACCTCTGTAATGAGGATCTGGTTTTCCTGCGTACTGAAATGCTGGTTCCTCTTCTTCTTCTCCTTGCCCTTCCCTGACCCCGAGGTCCCAGGCTGGTCCTCCTTGGGGCTTGTGGGGTTCTGGTTGTCCTCTGTACTTGCTCCGGCTACCTCCATGGTGCTTCGCAGTTGTTTGTGTTTTGTTTGTGTTTTTTGTTGCCGCTTTTATAGTGGTTTTTCCCGCCTGACTTGTGGGACTTGCAGGCCTGGCGCTGCTTATCGCTGAATTTTTTATCGCAGTTGGGCCCATCGCAACTTTTTTCACGTTAGGGTTTAGATTTTTATCGCTGTCCCGGTAATTTTATCACAGACATTTGACGCGTTATCGGGAAACTATCGCATGTTACCGCTGTGTTGAGAATATGACGTTAACACAGAGTTATTTTCCTGCGATAGACGGCGATATGAAAAATTGCGTTAGCCTATTTTGGCAATGATTATCGCACATTCTTGAGACTATCCCCCAAGGTTTCTTTTTGTTCATTTCTGCAGATTATGCGGCAGGTGATGGATTATGTGGCAAATGCAGAAAATGTATAATTTTGCAAAAATTGCTACCGCTGAACAGTCACATAATTCCAGTGGCCCTGCTCATACCTCTGACTAGGTCCAGAAGTGCTCCTCAATGGTTCCTTCATTGAGTTTATAGTTTAGCTTCTATGGAAATGAAGATGACTAAACCTGAGGTTACCACTCAACAACACAGACTATCATGCCACATAATTACTCTCCATAACACATAATCCCACTCCACATAATTCCTATACACTAAATATCACATACTTACTAGCCACATAATTTCACTGCACTACATACCACATAATTCCACTACACACATCGTACATCCACTCCACTACAAAAAACATTAGTCAAATACCTTTAAATTTACAATGCCAGTAGCTCTAACTCTCGCAAATGCGAGACCTGTTGCATTGCAAATGCTTCTTTAACTAGTAGTCGTGTTTGCAGAGTGTTGGAGAAAAGGGGCTTGGCCTCCGACCAGTGCTCAGGAATTCCGCTGTGTAGGACTTACAGCAGGCACCAAGAGGGCTTCTTGGCCCCCAAAGTCCCTCAGGAGTAAAGTGGACTTCATCCCCCAACCAGTAGTGGGCCAGGAGGCGCGTTTGCAGAGTGATGGACAAAGGGGGGCTTGGCCTCCAAAGACCTCTTAGCATTCCCACTGTGTGGGACTTACTGGAAGTAACAGATGGGGTAGTTAGCCCCCAAGGAAATCCTTGGGGGCCAACTACCCCTCCTATTACCTCCAGTAAGTCTCACACAGCAGGATTGCTAAGTTGTGATAGCAGGCCACGCCCTCTTTGGCCACCACTCTGCAAATGCGCTTCCTGGCACGCTCTTGGTTGGGGAATGAAGTCCCCTTCACTGCTGGAGGTCCTTAGGGGCCAACTAGCCTATCTGTTACCTCCAGTAAGCCCCACACAGTTGCTGAGAGGTGGTCACAGGCCACGCCCCCTTTCTTCACCACTCTATAAACGCACCTCCTGGCACGCTCTGGGTTGGGGGATGAAGTCCCCTTATCTCTTGAGGGTCCCTGGGGGCCAACTAGTCCTCCTGTTACCTCCAGTAAGCCCCACACAGCTGGATTGCTGAGAGGCAGTTAGAGGCCACGACCCTGGTGCACTGCTGCTTTGGGGATGAAGTCCAGTTTAGTCCTGAGGTCCTCAGGACACAAGGGGACCTCATCGCCCCACCACCAGTGCGCCAAGAGGCGCGTTTGCAGAGTGGTGTAAAAAGGGGCATGGCCTCCTACCACCTCTCAGCAAACCATCTGTGTAGGGCTTACTGGAGGTACCTGGTGGGCTAGTTGGCCCCTGAGGACCCTCAGTATTGACGGGGACTTCATTCTCCAACCAAGATTGTGCCAGGAGGCGCGTTTTCAGTGTAGTGGTGAAAGGGGGCGGGGCTTCCAGCAAGTTGCCAGCTGTGTAGCCCTCCCTTCCCTTAGTGCATTTGTGCCCGGGACCTCATCCCTGGGGCCTGACCCATTTGAAATTTATTTTAATTAAAATCGGAGGGGGGATGTGTAGCCCCCCTCCCGAGGCCGATATATGCCTTGGGGACTCCATCCCTGGGGCTTGGCCAATTTTCTATGTTTATTTTAAGGGAGGGGCCCATGCAGCCCTCCTCTCCTGGCCAATTTTGGCCCCAGGGACCCCATCCCCCAGCCATTTTTTTTTAAATAAAAAAGGAGAGTGGGCCGAGTGGCCCCCCTCTCGGGCCATTTTCAGCCCCAGGGACCCATCCACCGGGGCATGGTCAGGACATTGGGGACCGCGGGGGGAGCCCCAATGCCCCGCAATCCCTGCCGGCTCCCCGCCTCCTGCGGGAGCTGGCATTGCTTTGGGCAAAGGGAGCTGCTGACATGCAGCTCCCTTTGCCCAAAAGCAATACTGCTTCGCTTCATGTAAGCAAGAGCAGTTTTCCTGCTCTCACTTCCATGAAGCGAAGCATAGTTTGCTATGGCATGGAGGAAGCATTGCTTCCGTCATGCCATTGCAAACTCCAATGTCCCGGGGGTAGGCACCCCGGGACATTACGGAGCCAGCCCTGGGTGGTAGTTGTCCCCCGGGCCAAGGAGGGCTCCTGGAGGGGGTCGCGCGGCCCACCTCGCAACAGGTTTAAAGCACCGGGGAGGTAGTGGTCCCTGGGGGTCCACAACAGACTCCCATATTTGAATAAAGTATGCCCTGGGGAGGTGGTGGTCCCTGAGGCAGTGTGGGGGGGCTTGATCCCCCCACTCTTAATTTTTAAAATAAGCCCCGGGGAGGTGGTGGTCCCCGGGGCTGCGGGGGGGCATGTGGCCCCCGCATTTAAACATATAGCCCCGCGGAGGTGGTGGTCCCTGGGGCAGTGTGGGAGGGCAGGAGCTCCCCCCCACACTCCAATTAATTTATCAAAGCCCCAAGGAGGTGGCAGTCCCCGGGGCTTGGGGGGACCTGCAAGGCCCCCATGCCCACAATTAAGTAAAGCCCTGGGGAGGTGGCGGTCCCTGGAGCAGCGTGGGGGGTGGCAGGAGCCCCCCATGCATTAAAAAAAAGGCACTGGGAGGTGGCGGTTATTGGGGCTGCGGGAGGCCATCGTGTCCCCCCACATATCATTAGCATAGCTCCCGCAGTCCCCCACATCATAATTTTCCATTGCCCCCGGGACCTGGCCTGCCCAGGGGCTTCAAGAAAACAAAGCAGGGAGACAGCGCTTCGTTTTTTAAAAACATTTTCGGTGGGATTCACGGACCCTATGCGAATCCTGCCGGAAATGTAAAAAAAAATGCTTTTTTGGGCCCTTGGGGTCCCAGTGGCCTATGGGGTCAGGGTGTTTTTTACCCTGCCCCCTTTTCACAGTTTTTCATCTTTTTTCTTGTTACTCAGTTCAACCGAGTCACAAAATGGCTGTCAACACTTCCTGGTTGGAACTATTGGCAGCCAATCAGATTCCAAGGCTCGTGATCGGGAGGGTTCGCGGATCCTTCGCGTCCATATATAGATATCTGTAAATATTTAAATTTCTCAGGAACTACTGAAAGGATTTACACCATTTACCAAAAAGGTTGCTTTCTGAACCAAGAGCTACCTTTTTGCCAAATTTGGTGTAATTCCGTTCAGCAGTTCGGGCTGTAGCCTTGTCTAAAGATTCCTATGGAAATTAACATGGAGAAAACGTGTTTTGGGACCCCCCTTTTTTCTTGGTCCCCGCTTGACGAATCACCCCGAAACGTTAAAGACAGGAGCTGACCGGAGCATCCCTTTTGTTTTGAAAATTTCACTTAGATTTGTCAAACGGCCCCAAAGATATTGGCAAATCAAAAAACGCTAGGTCCTAACTATAACTACCTACTGGCGACCGCCAGTAGGTAATATATAGATATAGATATAGCTGTAGATATATAAATATATACTTGTGTACTCACATACATACATATGTGTGTATATATATATTAGGCCTGGGCGGTAAATTCCATTCCGCTCGCGGAATTTGGGTAATTTGGGTAATTTTGCGTTCCGCGGAGAACGCGGAATTACCAAAAATTCTGCGATCCGCGGCTTTGCTGAATTTTTTGCTTGTTCGCGCTTTCAAAATGTGTGTTCGCGAGATATTTCTCCCCGAGCACGCAAACAGCGTTCGCGAACAGGAAAAAAGCATCGCGAACGGGCGGAACAAGCAATTCCGCGTGTTCGCGGAACTTTTGCGTGCTCGCAGAGATTTTTTACCGTTTCGCGGAGCTTTGCGTAGCGCGACTACGCAAATTCCGCCCACCCCTAATATATATACATATATATATCATATATACACATATATATAATATAACACAATTGTTAAAATTAAATATTTGACAATAATTAATTTTTTTGTTTAATTCTTTAGATTAATTGCTATAAAAAGCATGTTTTATATATATATATATATATATATATATATATATATATATGTATATATAATTTTTTCACAAACATTAAATGAATTACCAAACAAATAAAATAAAAAAACAAAAAAATACATTTACAAAAAATATGATAAAAATTTTAAAACAAATAAATATATAAACAAATACTATAAAAATTACAATGATAAATATTTAACCAATATCAGGAAATGACTTTGGAGGGGTTAAATATACTATTGCCACTCCAAATAGCGCAACAGTAGGAAAAACATTGGACTTCAGAGAGGTTAATTTTACTGTTCCCACTCGAGTCTGTGCAACAGTAGGGAAAGCATTAGACTTCAGAGGGGTTACATTTATTATTTCCACTCCAGTCTGTGCAACAGTAGGGAAAGCGTTGGGCTTTAGAGGGGGAAAATTTATTATTCCCACTCCAGTCTGTTCAACAGTAGGGAAAGCGTCGGACTTTGGACAGGCTAAACTTACTATTCCCACTCCAGAGGTTTTAGGGACGTTATAGTTAGGAATTAGCATTTAAAAAACCTTAGAATTAATTATTACTTAATTATCTTCCCACCCTACAATCTCACAAACCTAGTACCCACACCTAAAACATAACTAAAATATATAAATATTACACAATTGACATAATTATTTATGAATTAAATATTTCACTATGCATTAATAATCATTATTTTAAAATTTGTATTTAATTAACTTCCCACTGTATAACCATACAAACGTGGCAACCCACAACTAAAATATAACTCAAATAAATCTGCATTACATAATGTACATAGTTAATAATCAATTCAATAATTAATAATAACATATTAATTATTTGTTAATTATTACTTATCAAACTTTCCTCCTTGTACCCCTACAAACCCAGCAGTCCGCACCTAAAATATGACTAAAATACATGATTATTACAAAATGTACATAATTAATAACTAAGGGGCCCATTACGATACCCGGCGTAAAAAAATCCGCCAGGCATGGAAGCGGCAAAAATCCGCCCGCACACACCGTCTGAACACCGACCACGCCATTACGATTACACAAACCGAAAACCGCCATCGGCGGAAAAATCACACAAAATACCGCCCGCCAACGTCCGAGTCGGAGTCAAACCGCCCGCCACGGACGGAAACACGCACGACAACACAAAACCGCCCGCTCTCACGGCCGACACACCGCACGTGAAATTACGATCGCACCGCCATGAGCGCGGAAAAACCACAAATATACCGCCCGCTAGCGCAAACAACGCCGATGAGAATCGACACGGCAGAAGCCATGGCGCCCACGTACCTGCACAGAAACCATCCGCTCACAAAACCAATAGCACACAACATGGCCAACAAGTCCACACAGCAAGGCACGCACAAATACACAAGCACAGTACACATCCCGAAAACACCCCCGGACAAACAAAAAATACAAAGGCCAGAACCCCAGACACAACACACCTGAAAACAACAGACCATGAGGACACACCCACATAGGTGAGTACAAAAGCAGCACTCCCACAGACCACAACCCCTTGCTACATTGCAAACCAGAGAGGAGAGGAGAGGACACAGTGACACAGCAAGGACAGCAGCACACCACAGAAACGCACACATCACAACCACCACCACCACCACCACCACCACCAAACACCTGCACCACAAACCCCCTGCACATTACACAACACACACCGCACCAGCACCACAAACACCATGGCACCACAAAGGATGCCCAAGTACACGCCCATTGAGCTGACGGTCATGGTCGACGAGATCATCAAGGTGTACCCACAAATCTATGGGAACATGGTCCAGCACACACCACTAGCCACCAGAAACAGAATGTGGAACCGGATCGTAGACCAGGTCAATGCAGTCGGGACCCTGCCCAGGAACAGAGGAGAAATAAACAAACGTTGGAATGACGTAAAGAGCCTGGTCAAGAAGAAGGAGGGCAAAAACAGAGAGCTGGCTGCCGTCACTGGCGGAGGGAATCCCGCGCTCTTCAAGACCTTCAAAGCATGGGAGGAGAAGGTGCGAGTCATAATACATCCGGAGATCCTCGCCGGATTAGCAGGGGAGTGGAGGCTGGTAAGTACAAACTAATGTATACCAGCACACCGCTATGTACTCACATGCACTACCACCATGCCACAGCTCCCAGGGACAAACACCCCCATGTCCAGCACACAATACACAACACATCACACACACATGCAACAGACACCACCACACACAGCCCAAACCGAACAACTGTAACATACGTGGGGACATGTGTACACTCAGCCAGCCACGTAACCACCAACAGGTCCCCAAATATGCCAGAAGCGCCACAACGAGCACCCACCACACCCATGTGTCCGCCACAGCTGCACTAACCGACAAGTAACAGGTAAGTGGCAGGAACACAAAGTGCAGTGGGTGGGACGGTGGACAGCCCAAGTACAACACACACCAGGCCCCTAGTCCCACAGCACAGCAAGGAGGAGCATCCCCCACACCCCACAGCCACGTGTCAGCCACCGCAGTGCACAACGACAGCCGAAAGGCAGACATCACGGTCCACAGCAATCGGTGTCAGTGGGTGTCCAGCCACCCCACGACCCACAACACCCCCCACCCCCACAGACCTGCAACATGGAGCACCCCCCGCTTAGAGCCATGTGGCATCCAGTACAGTGCACGCACGAACAACTTGCAGGTGGGAAACTGGACAGGGCTGGATTACTGGAGGCATGAGGACCATAACACGACCAACACATGGGACATGTCACGTAGCAGACGAACACGCAGCACCGCCCACCGTCACGAACAAGTGATCAATGTGCACACGGACATGAACAACAGACTCACACCCCACATGACCCATCACAGACATAGCAACACCCAAGGAGCCACGTCTGCATGCACAAGCCACACTGAATATAGTACCACACGGCAGCCACTGTGCAACTCATCACACACAACCGAAACACCATTGAAGTCCTGTCCATGTAGCCCCTACTGCCTGTCAACCACACACCCCACAACTACGCCTATGTAAGACAAACAACACTAGACGCAACAGAGCGGAACAACATAAATGCACACGAACACCACTGAACCCATCAAACACACAGACACACCATGCACATACAACATACCATCCATCCCATCCGTCAGCCCCAGTCTCATGAAAGGCATGTCATCCGCACAGCTGCCACACATACAGCAGTCACGCTAAGATACATGCCCATGACCAACCATGTGCCAGAAGTCAATGAAGCGCACGACACACTGTGAGCAACAACACACAACATGGGCCACACCCCCCGAGCACTGCAGTGATGCACATGGCACAGGGCAGCACGCACACCAAGGAGATGGGACAACTGCAATACGTTGGCTGGCACACAACCATCACTCACTCATAACGATGCGTCCAATGCCATGTCCAGTAATCACAACAGACAGCAAATATGCAGGCCATGTCAAGCATGCACACACCTCAAACCATGCACTGTCATGCTGCCACAACACATGTCACGTTCGGCACCCATGGCTCACAGCATGTACCCCAAAAGCATATCCCCTCCCAAATGCGAATCTGGGGCATGGCCCCCATGTTGCCATATGCGTTCCTAAGCGTTCCATTTGAACCCCAAAAGCATATTCCCTCCCAAATGCGAATCTGGGGCATGGCCCCCATGTTGCCATATGCGTTCCTAAACGTTCCATTTGAACCCCAAAAGCATATTCCCTCCCAAATGCGAATCTGGGGCATGGCCCCCATGTTGCCATATGCGTTCCTAAGCGTTCCATTTGAACCCCAAAAGCATATTCCCTCCCAAATGCGAATCTGGGGCATGGCCCCCATGTTGCCATATGCGTTCCTAAGCGTTCCATTTGAACCCCAAAAGCATATTCCCTCCCAAATGCGAATCTGGGGCATGGCCCCCATGTTGCCATATGCGTTCCTAAGCGTTCCATTTGAACCCCAAAAGCATATCCCCTCCCAAATGCGAATCTGGGGCATGGCCCCCATGTTGCCATATGCGTTCCTAAGCGTCCCATCTGAACACCAAAAGCAAAGTACAAACCAGACCCAGGATGGGCCAGGAGCCCGCATACACCAGAGTCACAATAAGTAGGGGCACAGCAACACACCCATCGGCATAGCCAATCCGACCCATGCCACATGTGCACAGCACACAGTCCCATTGCCAAGCACACACAACTACAGATGCTACAGCCACACACACGCCTCCGGGAAACCCATGTACGAGATTGCACGAACTGTTAATGTCAGACGACAAATACATACTTCGCCAGGTGCAACACAATAACAAATCTCATTCTCTCCACAGGTGACGAACTGCTGGATGCTGGGGATGGAGCCAGCAGCCAGCACAGCCAGCCTACAAGCCCCCAACGAGGACACACGGATCTGGAGGATCTGTCCTCCTCTTCGGACACGGACCACCAAGCAGGCCCATCTGGTGTGGCAGGGCCCAGCCGCTCCCCAGGACCCCTCCTACCCACCAACCCATCATCCAGGGCTGCTGAACATTCCCAGCCCCCTGCTGCCACTGTCGTTGCGGCCACACCCACGGTCATTGTGGCCACTACCACTGCCGCAACCGCCACCATCGCCGCACCGACCACCACCGCCGCCACCACCACCACGTCTTCGCTGGCACCAGCCCCAGCGCAGGTGGTGGCCCGGCCGACTGGATCCACCCTGGGAGCCACAGCGAGGACCGTGGTGAGCAATGTGGCTAGTGGGCAGGCCGGTGGCAGCAGGACTGGTAGGAGGAGCAGGGTCAGGGAAACGCCAGCCTCCCCTGGGAGCCATGCCCTGCCTCAAATGGCCAGAGTCCTTGGGGCCTATGAAGAGGCCCAAGGACAATGGGTCCGGTCTGCTTCAGACACGCGTGAGGTGCTGGGGGTGCTGAGGTCCATGGACGCCCGTATGGGCCAAATCGTGGACCTCATGGGCCAGCTGGTGGTGGCGGTGAGGTCACAGCCAGGGACAGCAGCTCCCCTCCGCCACCACCTGCCGGGGCGCAGGGTGGAGCAGCAGTGTCCAGTTCCCCTGCGTCCACAGCCAGTGAGCACACCTCAACCACCAGCATGTCGCAAGCAGGCACCCCCTCGCAAACGTGGAAGGGGCCGTCCGAAGTGGAAACAGATCTCCCGGGAGGACTTCGCACGCTCCAAACGCAAGTGAGGCAGCCAGCCAGCCTTCCGCCAGCCTTCCTTGACCAGCCACTGCATTGACTTGGACTACGATCCCACTCCACACAGCCATCTGGATGGCATGTGTGTGTTGGACTATGGACATAGAACCAGTGGGTACACCCTGAGCATCACGCAGCCATGACCGACAGCTCATTGTCACTGCACGCACCACTTTTGTCATCACCTTACACACAATCACATGTCACAGTTTGTAATAAATGCACCTTTTACACTAACTGCTGTTTGTGCCCTATGTTTTATTTGTACGGAATACAACAGCCACCTTGGGCGGAAAGGCACCTGATGCGTGGCATGGCAATTGAATCCGGAGGGCCTGTAGGGACCTAGGGGTGGGAGACAGAACAGGAGCACATTCAATGAGTGTGTCACACACCCATCACACAGTACATGTCAACAACTACAAGCAATGTACACACATCGCACAGAGCAATAGGGCACAATGCCACAGCCACCAACAGTGGCATACTACCCTGGCCATGGAGCATTGACACACAGCACGCAGTGAACAAACGGCCACCCTGACACAGCACACACACACCTGCACAGATACAGCCACATCAGCCGTCGTACATGGACACTCACCGTCAAGTGAAGTAGCGGGCGATGAGCTGCTGCCGCACATTACCAGCTTCCTCCTCTCCGCTGTCCTCCTCACTCGAGCTGTCCTGGTCTGCGGGCTGGGGCCCTGGTTGATCTCCGTCATCCACGATGAGGGGGATCTGCTTCCGAATGGCCAGATTGTGCAGCATGCAGCACGCCACCACTATCCGGCACACCTTCTGTGGGGAGTACGCCAGCGCACCCCCGGTGCGGTCCAGGCACCTGAACCTGGACTTGAGGAGGCCAAAGGTACGCTCGACCACACGTCTGGTACTCCCATGTGCCTCATTGTAGCGATCGTCTGCTGGGGTGCGAGGATTCCTCAATGGACTGAGCAGCCATGCCCCATTCGGGTACGCAGAGTCACCTGGGTGTGAGGGACACAGAGAACCGTTGCAATTCCAACTGGACAGGGGACAGCATCGCACAACCAGCACGCTACACCACTCCACATACTCACCGACAATACAGGCACGATCCTGTTGCATATTGGACATCAGTCGTGGCAAGATGCTGTTGCGCATTATGTGTGCGTCATGGGCCGAGCCTGGGAACTTTGCACACACGTGGGTGATCACCATGTCCGCAAGGCACACCACTTGCACATTCAGGGAGTGCGTGTGCTTCCTGTTGCGGTACAGGTGCTCAGTGGCCTGTGGTGGAACAAGGCCGACATGTGTGCAGTCAATGGCTCCAACGACGTGTGAGATTCTGCCAAGGGCATAGAATGCACCCTTCACTGCCGCCAATTCACGAGCCCTGGGGAAGCGGATGTACCTGTTTCGGTACAGCATCATGGCTGCCAGTACATCCCTCAGCACCTTGCTGAACATGGGCTGGGACATCCCTCCTCCAATGCCCACTGTGTGCTGGAATGACCCAGTGGCGAAGAAATGCATGGCGGCCATCACCTTAGCCGTGGGGGTGACAGCAGTCGGATACACCCTGCGGGGACGGAGATGGGGTTCTAACATGGCACACAGTCGATGCAGGGTTGGCCTGTCCAGCCGAAACTTCCTAATAACCTCTGTATCGTCCATGTCCGCCAGCAATTGGTATGGGCGGTCAATGTTCGGTCTCCGCCTAGGGACAATGGCAGAGGACACATGTCAAAGCAACACGACACATAGCAATTTCGCATACACATCACTGACATGACTGAGCAAGCACATGAGCCACAGCCCAGCTGTCAAGCTGGGACGGCACGGCCACAATACACCTACACAGGTCTCCCAACAATGGCAATGGCTAGTGATACAAACCACTGCCATGTGCATGCACATGGGGATCTAGGCCCCAATGACTTGCGGGGCGTGCTGATGGGGACTGACTGCATATCCGTCAAGCGGCAACGCCACGGCAACATGAATGTCTGCTGAGCATGGAACTGCTTCCGCGGCTGGATGAGTATGGCACACGACGACGACGATGTGGGCACAGGCTGAGCGGCCAAAACAAGTGGGACCTGTGGCACGAGGGGATATGAGACAGTAGTAGGTGTCAGCACTGCACCCTATGTACAGCACTGTACGGATCACACCTCCTGAAACATTGACAGGTGTCCACATTGACAGCCCCATGCCAAGACGGCTGTGTGCTTGCAGTCACACGTCACAGGTGAGAGGTTACATTGCACGTGCCAGGTGGCAGACGTACATAGTGGGAGCTGGCATGTGTGTGCATGTGTCTCCTGTTCAGGATCCACCAGATGGGCGCTGACTCTGTACTGACCATTGGACACAGCATGTTCCGTGGAAGGCTTGTGTGTGTGGGATGGTGGCACTGGATGTGCCTCCGTTGGGTGGGGGGCCATGCACAGGGCGGGTACGTTGATGATTGCGCATTGTTGGTCACGGTGGGTGCACCAACTGAAGATGTGTTGCCCTGTGTTCAATTCCTATGTCCGCATGATGATGGACTGTAGATGTGGGCAGTCTACACATTGGTCGATGTGCTGTCTATATGCATGTGCCTTCACACCAGGCACAGCTGCCCCTGCACATGTGACCCCTGCTGGACTCGCTGCTGGGTCTGTGGAGCTGATGCACCTTCTGCGCGTGGGGCGGACAGCTCTCCTCACTTACCTCATTGCGCATGTCATGACTTTGCCGCAGGTGACATGGATCATGGAGGGCCCACATGTACGCGTGGGTAGGCTACACATGATTGTACACTGGTCGCCACCCCCAGTCAGTGTTTCGAATGGGAAGGTTGTCGTGCTGGTGGTATGTTCGATGTGGCGGATGGGCGGGCCTAGGTGCGGGCTTACATTCCGGACATGGGGGGTAGTTGGATTGGCGACTAGTTGCAGTACACACGGGACACGTCTCTTCCTTTCCACATCTGGGTCATCCCTTGTACTTACTGACAGTGATACAGTCATCTTCGCCCCAGCCCTCATGTCCTCCCCTCGCTCCCCCAATATGCATGCTCACCTGCGAGGCTAGCGCCTGCACAGGCAGCCCCAAGCTCGCACCAGAGAGGGCAAGGAGTGTATGTGTGGGTCCAGTTGCACGAGTGGGCTGTCTCAGGGTATGATGTGTGGCGGGACGCCGTCCACCTGCGTGGTGCCCCAAATGGAGACCCGGCCTGCATGGACTATGCATCACAGTCTTCGCCTTCCGGATCCGCCACCTGCGACACCCAGTGGCTGTGGCTGCCCTTGCGGCCAGGCCGCGTCCGTCTGTGGCTGATGGCCCACACATTCACTCTTTGGCCTCTCTGGGGAGGGCTCGGGGGTGGTGGCGCACGCGCTTGCACTTAGTCGCAATGGCATGTGGCGTGGTTGGTATGATGGGCAATGGATGGGATGGTGCGAGCCACCTCCCGTGACGTCAGTGCTGCTCGTGCTGTGGTGCGTCCCCCTACACTTCCATTTGACTTGTGCCATGCTAGACGTTGAGGTTCTATTGCCTGCGTGATATGACCAGGAGGAGCGCGAGGAGACCTATCACACACCATGCTCCACTGCCATCCCGTGCCCTGTATCGCCTGTGCGGATTGACTATGTTGGGGTTACACCTGGTCGACTGGGGCTGTGTGTGCCTTGTCAAGGGGCATGGTGGGCGCACAACAGGATCCAGCTTGTCCACAGAGGGTGGGCTGAGGTGCGCCTGGTACCGCTTTGTACGTGTGCCCGGCTGCTGTGCACACACGTGTTCACTCCCCCCGACAGGTGTCCTCTCACAATGCCCAGGGAAGCGGTGGTGTACTGTTCATGACCCCTCCCGACACGGCGTGCTCCAACTTGGCATGTGCGCATCTACCCGTCGCACCCACCCACCTGAGCACTGCGTCCATACGACTTCACACGACACATGTGTGTCTTCCACAGTAGTGCTACTCATTTGCGTTGACATCCAATACCAGTGGACTACATGGTCATGTCACGACTGCCGTGTACTTCACATACTCTCTTCCTCTCTCATTCGTACTTGTGAAATGAGTCAGCGGAGACAGTTTTGGTTTCAAACATTATATTGAGTCTTCTGTCCTCTGTGATGCAGTATAGTGGACACTACTGGCAGCGGAATACATGTTGAGGATATACTGAGCATGATTGCAAATGGGATAGGGTGTGGGGTTACATGTGATTGGCTGTTGCATGTGGGATGTGGGCTTCAGAGTGACATCTGCTTGGCCAAGGCTGTGCTAATGTACATTTACGTATAGCTGCGGAGCTGCGGACTTTGACACAGACGGTATACATGTAGCCTACCAGACCGCTTGGCATCATGGGCACAGTCCATCTCAGTTCCATGTGACAGGTTTGCTGCGGTTGTTCCTCATGCACGTGTGCATGTGAGATGACATCAGGGCATGTGCTTGCGTGCATGCAGCGGCGTGCCACTTGTTGTTGCACTGTGGTGGTTACTGGACATGTCACAGTCACTGGGGTCGTGTTGTTGTTGTATGCACTTGTCGTCCATGCAAAGGTCCTGGTATGGGATTCCCGGGGCGGAGGTGGGAGGGGTGAAGCACCCACAGACTCCAGGCGACCTATTCATGTCCACTGAGCGGTGTGTGTGTCCATGGGCGCTGGATCCATGTCGTGTCCTGGTTGTTCGTGCAGTTCCGTCCATGTGGGTGCGATACACAGAGCCCATGCCACTGCCTCCCACGATGCATGCGGTGTTCCTGGATGTGATGGGGAACAGTGTGCATGTCCCGGTCATATCCGATGTCATGGCGATGTCGTTGATGGTGTGGTTACAGTTGCCGGTCGTTTGGTATGGCTGTTGTGGTGGTGACTGGCCAGTCCGTGCGGAAGCTAAGCATGGGTGCGGGGTTGGACATCATAGGTCAATCGGGGAACCTGCGTTGTGGTCCGACGAATTTACAGGTTGTCAGGTATGCGATGCCGTCCAGCAGGGCTTCCATGTCATTGGTGGTGTACATGTTTGCCAGCCAATGTAGCGGATGGTGGCTGTCAAGGTGTTGTTCGTAAGTTGTCCCTTGGAGGACCATGATGGGGCATGCTGGGTGACATTCGATGTAGCTGTTCTCGATGATCCGTCGTGTGGAGGCACAGTGGTCCCATTTCAGTGCGGGTGCGATGTTGGCCACATACGCCATGCCCCCATAGGCAGAGCAGGCCCTGTCGTGTGCGTCCAGAGGGAGGAGTAGTGGTAGCAGGTCCGCCTTCAGACATGCCGGGTTGGAGAGGCATATCTCCACGGGATGCTGGTAGGGACACCTCCGACAGTAGAAGACGGGCATGACGCAGCTGAACAATGTGATGCGGTAAGTCAGTCGGTAACTTACGTTCAGCAGGGACAGGAGATCGCATCCCAATGTATGAAACAGGTTGGTTTTGTACAGCTTGAGCTGTTCGGCGTAGTTGGGTAGGTGTGTTGCGGTTGCCATTTCGCAGCGGTGCGTTGTGGTGGCGTGCTCCGGCTGTGTGTGCAGTCTGCAATGTGCACGCTCCGAGGTTGCTGTGAGCTCTGTGTAGTCGTAGGGAGACAGGACTTGTGTTCTGTTGGCTTGTTTGGAGGACACGGGCCCTCTTCCCACATGCTTCTCAGACAGTTCAAGGTCAGTGATGTGTGACTCCTTCCAATTAACTTGCATGTGGCCGACATGGGGGAGTGTTTTCTTCTTTCTTCCCCGTCCGTTGTGTGCTTCTGTGATATGCGCTATCTGCCCTGTGGTCGGTCTCCTCGGCATGCCTGTGTTGGTCTATTCTTGGACAATGGCTGTATTCACCGGCTTCTGTCGTAGGGCTGTGGTTTCGGAGTTGGAATGGAAGGTCATTCAGTGCTGTCTGCTCTCCCTTGTGTGGGCGGCAGGCTGCCTTTCCGCTCTGCGTTGGGCCTTGTGTGTGAATGTTATTCTTGGGCCACCTGTTGTCGGTCCCCGGGCTCTTTGGTGTTCCGTTTTATATGTCTTGTTCATATGTGCAGGGTGGTATGGGTGTTTCAGTGTGGTACTGGCGTTCCTCTTCCCGAAGGGGCCCTGCTTCTCCTAGTTGGTGTTGCCGCCGCTGTGTGCTACGCCATGTTTGTTACACTGGGGTGTGTCCTGCAGTTGCGTGTCTTCACTGACATGTGTGCGTCGGTTGTGTGGCGTTGGGTGTTGTCCGTGAATTGGGCGTTGGGGACATGTCTGTGGCAGGCCTGTCACGTGTCATGTGCGTTCGGGGTGGGGCTGATGTGTGTGCTGCTTGGTTGTGTCCCTGTGTCTGTGTGCGACGCATGCATGGCGCTGCGGTTGGCCTCTGCGTTGTGCGCATGTGTGGCGGCGTCATCGCCGCTTTGGGGCCGTGACGGGGTGGTTGGTTCCTAGTCCCAGGTGGTGTGTACACATGTGTTACGCGATGTTACGATTTGGCCTGTGTGTCATATGTGGATGCAATGGTGGATGTGTAGTGTACACGCGCTGGTGGGGGTTGTCCGCTTTTCCGCCCTTGCACTGTGTGCGCTGTTTGCGTGCACTTGTTGTGTGTGTGCCTACCTGCGTCTCCGCGGTACGTTGCGTCCTTGGTGGTGCATCAGCAGGAGCATGGGGAGGGCCTGCAGTGCTGGATTCATGCTCGGGGAGCCGCTTCTTCGTTGTCCGTGCTCGGCGTCCGTGTTACCGCTTCGGTTTGTCGTACGGTATCTCTTGGCCGTGGGAGCCGTTTGTTTGCGGCATCGTAATTTATGCGCCGGGCGGTACGTGTTTCGTCGGACGGTGTGTGTCAGTTGTGCTGCGCCGCTACGTGTACGGGCGCACTTTGATGGCGGACGGTGTTGCTGGCTTGCCGGCGGTGTTTGGCCTACTTTTCGCATCGTAATTGGGCGGGCGTGTGGACTGCTGCGTGCCGGCGGTAACTGGTGGTTTTTGCATCCGCCAGCACGGCGGTTGTGCTTCCGCCCGCCATCGTAATGGGCCCCTAATTTATTAATGAATAATAAATTATAACATAATTGTTAATTATGTATTACATGATTAACTTTCCACCCTATTCCACTGCAAATGTAGCAAACCTCACCTAAACTATAAGGATAATAAATCAATATTAAATAATATACATAATGAATATCTATCACATACTTACTTAAAAAATATTAATAATTAACAATTAATTATTAATTAATTAACTTCCAACCCTAACCCCCTACAAACCCAACAACCCACTACAGCACTACAAATTACTATCAACAATTAAATTAAACATTCTAAATAATTCAAAATTGCAAACTATATTTAAAAAGATTAATAACAATTCTACAAACAATACTAACACATAAAATAATAAATAAACTAAAACACATTAAACTAATTAAAATACTATAATCTTTACAACTATATTATTGAAAGCTTTATTGACAGCAACGATAATCTTAACAATGATATTACTTGCCTGAAAAAACGATATTCTTGACAGCAATATTTCTGCATCACAATATTTTTGCATCATGATATTTCTTCGATATTTCTGTCTCCCAAAATTTACAACTCAATATTTAGTCCAACTACCCCTATCCAGCCAAAGTGTTTGAGAAGGCCATCAACAAGCAACTCACAACTTACCTTGAACCACAGCACTGAAACAGCACTCATCGCGGCCACCGACGACATTCAAAACATCCTGGGCTGAGGGGAAACAGCTGCCCTCATCCTCCTTGACCTTTCCGCTGGCTTTGACACTGTCTCTCACAACACAGTTTTCAGAAGACTCCAAAAGATTGACATACAAGGATCCACTCTCAAATGCATCTGTTCCTTTCTCACAGGAAAAACCCAAAGGGTCAGGCTGCCACCCTTCACATCAGAGATTAAGAAACTGATATGCGGTGTCCCACAGGGATCGTCCCTTAGCCCCACCCTTTTTAACATATGCATGCCACCATTTTCCAAAGTCATCCAATTACAAGACAGCAACATTATCTGCTATGCCGATGACACCCCTCTCATCCTCTACCTGGCAGACAAGACAACACCACTATAACCAACTTCACCAACTTCATGAGCATGATAGCAAACTGTATCCAAACCAACTGCCTGAAGCTCAACTCCGACAAGACGGAATTACTGGTCTTTTGCAACAAGACTCCCCTATGGGATTCCTCCTGGTAGCCGTCGGAGCTAGCACTGACACCCACAGATGATGTAAGAAATCTAGGGATCATCTTTGACCACAAGCTCAACATGACAGCTCAAGTCAATGCAGTCTGTACTTCCTGTTTCAAAATCCTATGCATGCTGTGAAAAATCTTCAAATGGTTGCCTCAGAACACCAGATGGTCCGTCACGCAAGTACTCATCACTTGCAGGCTGGACTACCGCAACACTCTCTACTCGGGAATCTCCAAACAACTTCTACACAGACTCCAGACCATCCAGAATTGCACTGCAAGGCTCATACTTGACCTCCCATGCCACACCCACATCACACTGCACGTCAGGAAGCTTTACTGGCTCCGAATTCACAAGCTCAGTCAATTCAAACTTCTCATGCACACATAGAAAAGTGCTACACAAGACCAGAATAGCTGAACAGCGCATACACTTTCACAACCCACCAGACACCTAAACTCTCACTCACACACCATCCCCACAAAACTGGAAGCCGCTCATTCTCCTATATTGCAACTACAAAATGAAACAACTTCCCTCGAAACATCAGAGCCTCCTCCTCACTTCTTGAGTTCCGCAAGAAGCTGAAGACCTGGTTCTTCATAGAAGCAGCTTGGGATTACATACCAACATACCGTGCCCAAGCACCTGGATCCTCTCTCGGGTGTGCTATACAAATCAATATAACATAACAAGAGTCATGAACACTCAGGCCGAGATTTACTAAGGCTTGCCTTGTCCTTTAGTGGCGCAAGTCATCATAAGGCAATGCAAGTCCTTAACTAGGATTAACTAAGCCAAGCAAGCGGCGATTTGCATTACCATGGATTCACCCATAGATTTTGTCTCATTTCCAGATGTACTAAAGCTATCTGGCAATACGTACAAATTCTATGCCTTCTCCTGTGAGATGTAACACAGAGAAATATTATTGTGTGAAAAATTACTAAATATGCCTCTAAATTACAACTTTCGGTGTCAGACATAGCTTGCTATTCTAAATGTAAAATCAAATAGTGCACTTCTTTTATGTTTCTGTTTTTCAAAAAAACACAATGTAACAGTTTTCAAAACTTCACTTCATTGAAACTACAAGAATTGTTTTTGCATACTGCTTTACCAAACAAATTCTACATTTGGATGTCAAAAATAGTAAAGATATTTTATATATATATATATATATATATATATGTGTGTGTGTGTATCACATGACGCCAATCCATAGCTCGCGCTTATTCCCATAAGGATTGATGGAGACACACCAATACAGCTCTTGTCTCTATATTTATAGTTTTGCCATGTGTCCACTATAACGCGTTTTGGCCGATTGCAGCTTGTATGTATGTATGTATGTATATATATATATATATATATATATATACACAAGAGGAGAGGAGTTGGCCTAAGGTCTAGGGCGGTCATCCTCAAATCTGGGGAACCGGGTTCGAGTCTTTGCAAGGACGTGCAACATCCTGTGATTCTGGGCAAATCACTTAATCTCCTAGCAAAATGAAGGCGTCTTCATGTAACACAACTGGTTCTCGTGTAAAGCGCTCTGATACCCGATACCTTCGGGTCAAGTTTGCGCTATATAAAACTCTGTAAAAAAAAAAAAACAAGAAGAAAGATGCATGACGCGCACTCCAGGTAGCTCTGCTGGACACATATCATTTTATTTTTGAAACAGCATCAAACCAAGGCACCATGACAGGTTTCAACCTCCGTCTTTTTCAAGTGGTGATAACTTATGTCACTTCAATTTTTTCGGGCCTTTCTATTTCTTTTGGATGTACCCACTGGACTTTACCTTGGCTGGTGGGAGGAGCAGGTTGTCAGTAACATCAGACTCTTCGAACACCATGTCGTGCTTTGGGTTTGTTAAACTGACGACATCTTTTGCATTTGAAATGGCAGTAATGAAGAAGCCCAAGAGTTTGTTGACATTTTAAATGACAATAACTAAACCTCAGGTTCACCAGTCAGGTACATCTAGAAGAAATATAAATCCTCGATATTCGAGATAAGGTAGGTAATGGTAAATTGGAAAGCAGCCTCTATGGTAAAAAAGCAGCATGAAATACCCCCCTACATGCAGGTAGTTGTCACCCCAAGAATCTGGTTGAGAGCATGCCCTATGGTGAGTTACTCAGAGGCAGAAAAAGCTGTAGCTCAGAGGATGCATTCATAGATTAAATGAAAGTCATGAAACAGAGATTTAAAGAAAGAGGATACTCCTTGAAAGGTATTGAACAGGCAAAGAAAAGTACAAAGAGAAGGTTTATTGGTCCTTAAATAAAAGACGACACCAAAAATCAACTTGTGAGACTTATAACCTCATTGAGTACCCAGGCATGGAAAGTAAAGAGAAGTCTAATAACATTTTTGCAAGTCCTTAATACTGACATAATCCTGTCTAAATGCATAGGAGATAATCCCCAGGTAACCATCAGAAGGTGTACATCATTAAAGAAAGCTTTAAGTAATAGCATTCTGCAGTCAAAAAACAGGACTAAAGATATGCAAGGTTTCCATATATGTGGAGGGTCCGAAGACCGTAAATATAGTACGAACTGTAAGGAGATACAACCATCCAAGGAAGAAAGGCCCTATATCATTACCAAACATCTCACATGTAGCTCGGATTTCTGTGTTTATGCACTGAGTTGTCTATGTTCCTTGATGTACATTGGCAGCACAATAGTTAAGGCGTGAAATAACAAGGGATTGTACAATCAATTGGTGGATTTGCTGTGAGAAAAGTCCCATGATGCACTTAAGATTTCTTAGGATGCTAAAGCAGTGACCAGCAAGAATCTTAACTTGGATTTCAAAGGATAGAGAATCATCCTTCCAAACCCAAAGAACGTTTACCACAGATTTCGGTTCGGGGTGGACCCTAGTACTTCTAGACACAATTGATCACCCCAAAGATGGGTGTGCCTGCACAACAGTAGGATATCAGTTTTATTGGCATTAAGTTTTAAACAATTGTTGTGCATCTGCTATTAGACAGTTTTGAAAGTCAGCACAGCCATCTGCTGACAGGGAAATAAATAACTGAGTGTCATCAGCGTACAACACTAGCGATGTCCCAAAGGATTTCATCACATCAGCTAAAGGTCTGACGTAAATATTAATAAGGGTAGGGCTAAGTGCCGAACCCAAGGGGACACCATGAACCAGCACTCTTTGGGCTGAAGCAAAAGGTTGGGTATTACTTGAAAAGACCGCTCCTTTAGAAAGGACATAAACCAGTTCAAAGCTTTGCCCTGGACCCAGAGTTCAGTGAGGCAGGTTAATAAGATCTCATGAGAGATAGCATCGAAGGCCACACTTAAGTCTAGGAGTATCAGTCCCTGGGATTTGCCAATGTCTGAAGCACTACGAAGGGTTTCATTTACTGTTAGGAGAGCAGTTTCATTGCTGTGTGAAGGCCTGAATCCGTTTTGTAAACAATTTAATATTTGATTTTTTCTAAAACTTTGGTTAGTAGATTATTCCTGTTTCTCCACAACCTTGGATAGAAATGATAGAAGAAAAATGGGGAGATAGTTTTCTGGCTGAGTAGCATCTAGAGAAAGCTTTTTTAGAAGAGAAAAAACATTAGCATGTTTCCATGATGTTGGCACCTCTGCAGCGCTCAGCGAGTGTTAGACCTGGCACCATTGGCGTGGGTCTCCCTTCCATTTTTTTGCTGTTGCCTCCTATGTTTTTGCTGTGTTTTTGCTGGTCTAGATGCTTTGGGCACTTTGACACTGCTATTCAGTGCCAAAGTGCAAGTGCTCCCTATTGTAAATTGTTGTAATGGATTAGTGACTCCATGATTGGCCATTCGATTTACTTGTCAGACCCTAGTACAGTGCGCCATGTGTGCCCACGGCCTGTAAATCAAATGCTGCTAGTGGGCTTGCATTACTGGTTGTGCCACTCACAGAAGCAACTTGTAAAATGTGGCTCAGGCCTGCCATCGCAGAGCCTGTGTGCAGTCTGGGACTGCCATGTCGACTTGACAAGTGCACACACTTGCCAGTCTCTAAACCTTCCCTTTTCTACATGTTAGTCACCCCTAAGGTAGGCCCAAGGTACTCCTGTGGGCAGGGTGCATTGTATGTGAAAGGTAGGACATACCCTGGTGTGTGTGGCATGTCCTGATAGTGAATTACAGCAAATTTTGTTTTTCACTATTGCAAGGCTATCTGTTCTTATAGGCCAGAATGGGCAGTTTGATTATAACATCTTATAAACATAACTGACCCCAGGAACCAGATGGGAAAATAAAGTTTAGTATGCCTGAACCCAGAATGTTAAAATACATCTTTTAGTGTGGGTGATTTTTACATTCCGTGTTTGAAAATACCACTTTTAGAAAGTAGGTATTTTCTTGCCTAACCATCCAGTATGCCTCTGCTAGGTTTGTGTATTCCATGTCTGGTTTGTGAGTGACAGGGGGCTGGAGAGGCCTTTGGCTCCAGCAGTCTGATGGGTCAGGGCTGGGCTGAATAGGACCCTCATAGAATAGAGAGTTGGGGGAGGAGATTTCCTTTCACTTGCCTGAGCCTTCATAGAATGGAGAGTAGGGGAGGAGTTTTCTTTTAGCTACCTGGCCAGGTCTGCTTTCAACAATGCTGTCTCCACCTCCTGCCAGTAAGCTGCACCAGGGAGGACAGAACTGGTTTTGGTTGGGCACAGACACTCTCTGCCTTCAGAGAACAAAGGAATTAGTAGTATAAATATTGGGGCCCAGACCCCAGAACTTTAGATCACTTCTGGGAGTCAAGATGAACCCTTTGCCAAGGAGAGAAACCAAGGAAGCTGAAGGAGGAGACTGCCCCTGTGCTGTTTGCTGTTTGGGGTTGGCCTGCAGTGGTTACTCATTGCCAAGGAAAGGAGAAAAGGAACATTGTGTGTACTTTTACTATCTTGAGGAAGATCTCCAAGGGCTTGAAGCTGAGCTTGCCTCCTGTTCTGAAGTCTCAGGGACACAAAGACTTCACCACCAGCTCCCCCTGAATTTCCTTGCTGGGAATTCTACCTGCAGTGAGGTGGCTGCTGTTGTTTTGGGCCCTCTGGAGACTGCGTGTCACTGGGAGCTGGAAGCACGACGCAACGAGGAAGAAGCGTGAAGCCGCCGCAGCAGTTGCCGTCGCATCACCGAAGAAGCGTGTCGCCGCCGCAGCTGTTCATCGTCGCATCGCCGAGGAAGCGTGTCGCATCACCGGAGAAGCGTACTGCAGCCGCAGAGGTCGCCGTCGCATCACTGGAGAAGCATGTCGCAAAGCCTGTCGCAGCTCCAAAGTTCATCAAGTTCTCCGCATGGCCGCCGGGCGTGCACGCATCGCATTCAAGTTATCGCATCAAAGACGCCATTTTGTCGCATCGCACCGGATCGTTGTATCGCATCGAGGCGCCATTTTGTCACATCGCACCTGATCACAGTAAGAAACAGACGCTTCGCCTCCTCTCCGGTAAGGAACAGACGCATCGACTCCCCTGCGCTGCAGTAAGGAACAGGTGCGCCGCCTCCCCCGAAGCAAGGAACTGACGCATCGCCTTCCCTGCGACCCTTTTGTTTGTTTTGCGTGACGCATCCAAGGTACTTTGAGAGTAAAGTGTCGCATTTACCATCTACATTGAACTAAGCTATTTCTACCATTGGAAAGTCATATTTTGTTTACTGTATTGTGGATTTTTGTCATTTGGTCTTGTGTTAAGTCTAGATAAAGATTACTTATTTTTCTAAACTGGTGTGGTGTCCATTTGTAGTGTTTTCACTGTATTACTGAATGTGTTCACAAATGCTTTACACACTGCCTCTGAGATAAGCTTGCCTGCTCGTGCCAAGCTACCAAGGGGGTGAGCAGGGGTTATTTTAGGAGTGTAGCCCCCTTACCATGACTAGAAGCAAGGGCCCCTACTTGGTCAAAGGTACCTACCTCTGCCAACTAGAGACCCCCATTTATAACATTGGTGGTCAGCGGTGAGGATTTGGACTTGCATTTGTGACTCATATACAGTGATTGGTGTACACTACTAGAGAGTGCAGACCATAACGTGACCACATACATTTTGGTCGAATTTTTTACTTGGAACTTCTATTTTTGCTAAGAACTGCCAATTCTTGCCACCATGACCAAAGCAGCATCCAACGCATCTTTGGATCTACTATTTGAAGAAGATAGGGTTGATACCTACCCTGTGCCACAGCTTAAAACCTTCTGTAAAAGATTTAAAATCCCTGTGAAAGGCCTCACCAAGAAGGTAGAGTTCCAAAAGGCGCTGAGTGCCAGGTTGGAATCTAGAAATGTGACTGAACATCCTGAAGAGCCTAGGGAGGAGGCAGAGGATACAGATGGGCAGCTGGATGGGCCATTGGGTCTGACCGGGGAGAAAGCACCTTCCAGGGCAGGCAGCAGTGTTTCTTCAAAGGGCCTGTCCCCAGAAGAGCTGGAGGACAGGGAGAGGGATAGGATGCATAAGTTGGAGCTAGTCAAACTCAAGCTGGGTGGTCAGATGGAGTTAGAGAATAAGAAGTTAGCCTTGTTAGAGAAGAAAATGCATTTGGAGCATGAAAGGATGTTGAGGGAGTTGGAATTGAAAGCCAAGAGTTTAGAAATGACTCCCTCTGGTGGCAGCACACCATCCGTGCCTGTAGAAACAAGAGTATTCATCCCCAAGGATGTCATTAAGGAGTTCCACAAGAATGAAGATATGGGGCAATGGTTTAAAGCCTATGATGTAGCTATGACCTCCCACCGGGTCCCTGAGAAGGATTGGGGAGCGGGGTTGTGGGGGCGGTTTCTCAGTGATGGGCGGGACACCTTGTTAGACTTGCCCTCTGAGGATCAGAATTCCTATGTCCACATGAAGGAAGCCTTAATGACCAGGTATGGGTTGACCCCAGAGCTTTATAGACAAAGGTTTAGGAATTGTAAGAAACTGGAGTCAAGTACCTGGGTAGAATATGAGTCAAATGCAAAAGCTTCATGAAAGGGTTTCAATGCTTTTGCATTTGACTTGTGAGGGACATCTAGTAACGACTAGTGGAACTGCAGCTTGATGTAATAATAATTTCAATGCTTTTGCATTTGACTCGTGAGGGACATCTAGTAACGACTAGTTGAACTGCAGCTCTTTGTAGAATTATTTTGATATTGGACACTATAATATTCACTGCTCACTGCTAATCTCGTCCCATAATGCTTTGCAGGGCCTTTGGTTGGGATTGTATTTTTGCCCATAACTGTGCTTGGGGTGGTCCTAGGAGGAAGGGACCACCACCGAATCGTTCAACAAGATGTGCTTTTTGTTTTCAAGGCATCTGCTTGGTTCTCTCCCTAGGTTAGGGAGGATCCCAAAATCATCACCTCTCTCACTGCTTGTTAATTTATCGTTTTCACTTTTGTGAAATGACTATATGCATTTTAGCATATAAAGAAAGAGATACTTATTTTATCATAACTTGCACTGTGCAAGATGCCGTTTGCAATTATTGCACAGTGCAGACAAGCACACAGCTATGCACTACGCATGATATGCTCTTTGTGTTCAAGGCATCTGCTTGGTCCTCCCCATAGGTTAGGGGGGACCCCAAAATCATCACCTCTCTCATTGCCTAATATTTTCATTCTCAAAGTTCACTTTTGTGAATTGGTTATATGTTTTTTAGCATGTAAAATTGCTTTATCAAAGCATTTGTAGGTCTTGATAATTTTGCTGCTACGCGTTTTAGCACAGTTTTTGCACTGTGCTACGTGCAATTTGCGTACTGCATAGTAGCGCAAACTATGCATGCTCCGTGAGCGTAGCGTAGTACTACGCCCAGGGTTACACCGGAGCCAGTGTGGCAGCTGTCAGTTGTCGGCTGGTGTCTGAAGAGCAGGTGATCCCCCATGCATTTTACCCTGTAGTTGCCGCTGACAACTCAGAGAGCCACTGTAAGGTGGCCCAGGTTCCCTTTGACTGGGGGGGGTCTCAGGTACCCTTCAAGTAGTTGTGAGGCCAGCCATGCCTGTTGACTGTCTGCTAGGCAATGATTTGGAGAGCTCCCCTTGGGCTAAGGTGGAGTGAAGTGCTCATATGGAGATGTTGGGTTTGCCTGAGTGGGTGTGTGTGACCACTCGGTCCATGGCAGCCAGTAAGGGTGTTCAAGTGGACCTGGAGCCTGAAAGAGTGGCCCAGGTGCCTGCCTTAAAGAGAAGAGGTAGGGGGCGCGGGAAACCAGCCCCAAACGTTCCCACGGTCCAGGAGGAGGCAGAACTTGGGGGGGATGCCCTGGAACCTACAGGGGAGCAAGTAGCTGAACTGGGGGACCTGCCTGAGCTGACCCATTGGCAGCAGGAAGGAGGACCCTCCAGGGAAGAGCTCTGCGAGGAGCAGAAGAAGTGCCCTTCTCTTGTGGGTTTGCGGCAACAGGCCACAAACCAGGCAGCAGGTGATCAGTCTGGATCACATTGTATCTACTGGGAGAATGGTCTCCTGTATTGCGAGCCTAAGGTTGCTGAGCCTGGGTCAGCCCGTGTGCTGGTGGTACCCCAGCACTTCAGAGCCTTCCTACTGGGTCTGGCTCATGATGTACCTTTAGCAGGACATTTGGGGCAGGACAAGACCTTTGAAAGGCTTACACCCACTTTTATTGGCCCCAAATACGCAAGAGTTCAGATACTCATTGCAGGACCTGTCAGACTTGCCAGGCAAGTGGTAAAAGTGGGAGGCAGCACAAGGCTCCTCTCCAGCCTTTCCCTGTGGTCAGCACCCCCTTTGAAAGGCTGGGCATTGACATTGTCGGGCCTCTGGATCCCAAGACAGCCATGGGCAACAGGTTCATCCTGGTCTTGGTGGACCATGCCACCAGGTACCCGGAAGCCATCCCTCTCAGGACTGTGACGGCCCCCGTGGTGGGTCGTGCATTGATGGGGATTTTCCCCCGTGTGGGGTTCCCCAGAGAGGTGGTGTCAGACCGTGGTACCAACTTCATATCCACGTATATGAAGTCCCTGTGGCAGGAGTGAGGTGTAACCTACAAGTTCACCACTCCTTACCACCCCCAAGGTAATGGGCTGGTTGAGAGATTCAACCGGACCCTGAAAGGCATGATTATGGGTCTTGAGGAACCTATGAGGAGTAAGTGGGACGTCCTCTTGCCATGCCTTCTGTTTGCTTCAGAGAGGTGCCACAGAAGTCCTTAGGGTTCAGCCCCTTTGAACTGCTGTATGGTCACCCTGTAAGAGGACCTCTGAGTTTTGTAAAAGAAGGCTGGGAGAAAGCTCCCAGTAAACCTCCCCAGGATGTATATAGCTACATGCTGGCCTTCAGAAACCAAACTAGGCGTTTCAGGCAACTCGCTCAGGCAAATCTGAAAGCCAGCCAGGAGGAGATGAAACGGTGGTACGATCAGAATGCCACTCTGATCGAGTTTCAGCCTGGCCAGAAAGTGTGGGTCATGGCCCCCGTGGAGCCTTTTGCGCTCCAGGATAAGTGGACCGGACCATTTGAGGTGGTAGAGCGCAAGAGTGATGTCACCTACTTGGTGGACTTGCGGTCTCCTAGGAACCCTTTGCGGGTCCTGCATGTAAACCGCCTGAAGCCCCACTTGGAGAGGTCCCAAGTGGTCATGCTCCTAGCAACAGATGAGGGAATGGAGGAGGAGACTGAGCCTCTTCCTGATCTCCTGTCTGCAAAAGAGCAAGATGGGTCAGTGGATGGTGTAAACCTCTCTTCCACCCTGACCCCTGAGCAGCAAGATGACTGTCGCCAACTGTTGGGACAGTTTCCTGATCTGTTCTCCCTGACTCCCAGTATCACTGATTGGTGCATCCATGATGTGGACACTGGGGACAGTCCTCCTGTAAAGCACAAAACTTACAGAGTGACTGACAGGGTGAGAGCTTGCATCAAGGAGGATGTCTCCAAGATGTTTGCATTAGGGGTGATTGAGTCCTCTAACAGCCCTTGGGCCAGCCCAGTGGTCTTGGTCCCAAAGGCTGCCACGCCTGGTGCCACACCCGAACTCTGGTTCTGTGTGGACTACTGAGGACTCAATTCAGTCACCAGGAATGATCCGCACCCCATCCCCAGAGCTGATGAGCTCATTGATCGGTTAGGGGCTGCCCGGTACCTCAGTACGTTTGATTTAACGTCTGGGTACTGGCAGATCGCCTTAACTGATGGGGCAAGAGAGAGGTCAGCATTCTCCACACCAGATGGGCACTACCAATTTCGGGTTATGCCCTTTGGGATGAAGAACGCCCCTGCCACCTTTCAGAGGTTGGCCAACCAGGTGTTTGCTGGACTGGAAGATTTCAGTGCCGCCTACCTGGATGACATTGCAGTGTTCAGCGCCAGTTGGGAAGAACATCTGTGCCACCTCTGGGAAGTGTTGATGGCGCTGCGGAGGGCAGGCCTCATGATCAAGGCGAGTAAGTGCCAGATCGGGCAGGGTTCTGTGGTGTACTTGGGACACCAGGTTGGGAGCGGCCAGGTGGCGCCCCTACAGCCCAAGATTGATACCATCCTGACTTGGGAACCCCCCGAGACCCAGACAGAGGTGAGAGCCTTTTTAGGACTCACAGGGTACTACAGGAGGTTTGTCAAGGGGTATGGCAGCATTGTTGCACCCTTGACAGAGCTGACTTCCAGGAAACAGCCCAAGAAAGTGAACTGGACTGACACCTGTCAGAAAGCTTTTGATGCCCTGAAGACTGCCATGTGCACGGCGCCCGTGCTTCAGGCGCCCAACTTCTCAAAGGAATTCATTGTGCAGACAGACGCTTCAGAGTATGGTGTGGGGGCTGTACTTTCACGGATGATAGAGGGGGGCCTAGACCAACCTGTAGCCATCATCAGTAGGAGGATACTTCCACGGGAACAGAGGTGGAGTGCAATTGAGCGTGAGGCATTTGCTGTGCTCTAGGCACTGAAGAAGTTGAGACCATACTTGTTTGGGACTCACTTCCGGGTTCAGACAGACCACAGGCCCCTCAGATGGTTGATGCAGATGAGGGGTGAGAAGCCGAAGCTGTTGAGGTGGTTCATTTCCCTACAGGGGATGGACTTCACGGTGGAACACCGCCCTGGTACAGAACAAGCCAATGCTGATGGTCTGTCCAGATTTTCCGCCTTAGTGAAGAGAACTCCCAAGAGGGTGGGTAGTTCTCCCCACATTCCAGCTGGAGGGGACACGTGTTAGACCTGGCGCCATTGGCGTGGGTCTCCCTTCCATTGTTTTGCTGTTGCCTCCTATGTTTTTGCTGGTCTAGATGCTTTGGGCACTTTGCCACTGCTATTCAGTGCCAAAGTGAAAGTGCTCCCTATTGTAAATTGTTGTAATGGATTAGTGACTCCATGATTGGCCATTTGATTTACTTGTCAGACCCTAGTACAGTGCACCATGTGTGCCCCGGGCCTGTAAATCAAATGCTGCTGGTGGGCTTGCAGCACTGGTTGTGCCACCGACAGAAGCAGCTTGTAAAATATTGCTCAGGCCTGCCATCGCAGAGCCTGTGTGCAGTCTGGGACTGCCATGTCGACTTGGCAAGTGCACACACTTGCCAGTCCCTAAACCTTCCCTTTTCTACATGTTAGTCACCCCTAAGGTAGGCCCAAGGTACTCCTGTGGGCAGGGTGCATTGTATGTGAAAGGTAGGACATGCCCTGGTGTGTGGCATGTCCTGATAGTGAATTACAGCCAAGTTCGTTTTTCACTATTGCATGGCTATCTGTTCCCATAGGCCAGAATGGACAGTTTGATTATAACAACTTATAAACATAACTGACCCCAGGAACCAGATAGGAAAATAAAGTTTAGTATGCCTGAACTCAGAATGTTAAAATACATCTTTTAGTATGGGTGATTTTTACATTCTGTGTTTGAAAATACCACTTTTAGAAAGTAGGTATTTTCTTGCCTAACCATCCAGTATGCCTCTGCTAGGTTTGTGTATTCCATGTCTGGTTTGTGAGTGACAGGGGGCTGGAGAGGGCTTTGGCTCCAGCAGTCTGATGGGTCAGGGCTGGGCTGAATAGGACCCTCATAGAATAGAGAGTAGGGGGAGGAGTTTTCCTTTCAGCTACCTGGGCCAGGTCTGCTTTCAACAATGCTGTCTCCACCTCCTGCCAGGAAGCTGCACCAGGGAGGACAGAACTGGTTTTGGCTGGGCACAGACACTCTCGGCCTTCAGAGAACAAAGGATTTAGTAGTATAAATATTGGGGCCCAGAACTTTAGATCACTTCTGGGAATCAAGACGAACCCTTTGCCTAGGAGAGAAACCAAGGAAGCTGAAGGAGGAGACTGCCCCTGTGCTGTTTGCTGTTTGGGGTTGGCCTGCAGTGGTTACTCATTGCCAAGGAAAGGAGAAAAGGAACTTTGTGTGTACTTTTACTATCTTGAGGAAGATCTCCAAGGGTTTGAAGCTGAGCTTGCCTCCTGTTTTGAAGTCTCAGGGACACAAAGACTTCACCACCAGCTCCCCCTGAATTTCCTTGCTGGGAATTCTACCTGCAGTGAGGTGCCTGCTGTTGTTTTGGGCCCTCTGGAGACTGCGTGTCGCTGGGAGCTGGAAGCGCGACGCAACGAGGAAGAAGCGTGACACCGCCGCAGCAGTTGCCGTTGCATCGCCGAAGAAGTGTGTCGCTGCCACAGCTGTTCACCGTCGCATCGCCGAGGAAGCGTGTCGCATCACCGAAGAAGTGTGCCGCCGCCGCAGAGGTCACCGTCGCATCACCGGAGAAGCGTGTTGCAGGGCCTGTTGCGGCTCCAAAGTTCATCGAGTTCGCTGCACGGCCGCCGGGGGTGCATGCATCGCATCCAAGTTATCGCATCAAAGACGTCATTTTGTCGCATCGCACCGGATCGTCGCATCGCATCGAGGCGCCATTTTGTCCCATCACACCGGATCACAGTAAGAAACAGACGCTTTGCCTCCTCTCCGGTAAGGAACAGACGCATCGCCTCCCCTGCGCTGCAGTAAGGAACAGGTGCGCCGCCTCCCCCAAAGCAAGGAACTGACGCATCGCCTTCCCTGCGACCCTTTTGTTTGTTTTGCGTGACGCATCCAAGGTACTTTGAGAGTAAAGTGTCGCATTTACCATCTACATTGAACTAAGCTATTTCTACCATTGGAAAGTCATATTTTGTTTACTGTATTGTGGATTTTTGTCGTTTGGTCTTGTGTTAAGTCTAGATAAAGATTTCTTATTTTTCTAAACTGGTGTGGTGTCCATTTGTAGTGTTTTCACTGTATTACTGTATGTGTTCACAAATGCTTTACACACTGCCTCTGAGATAAGCCTGCCTGCTCGTGCCAAGCTACCAAGGGGGTTAGCAGGGGTTATTTTAGGAGTGTAGCCCCCTTACCCTGACTAGAAGCAAGGGCCCCTACTTGGTCAAAGGTACCTACCTCTGCCAACTAGAGACCCCCATTTCTAATAGCGAGAGATTGGCCAATTCTAGAGAAATAGGTGTGATGCTCTCATGAAATTTTAAGATGTAGTCAGGTTTTAATGGGTCATTTGGGGATTCTGATTTCACGTGGCGCATTAGGGTAGAAATAGATTCTCCATCAAGCAGGGACAATTGGTACAAGGCTGCCTGGTATGTGTGATTGGTCCCTGTAACAAGAGAAACAGGCTTAACTATTTCCTCACCCATGTTAAAGTGAAGATAAATATCATTGACCTTATTTACAAAATGATCTCCAAGTTTATTGCAGTGGCTACTTGAAGCTTCAACCAGTCCGGGAGTAGCAGTTGGGTTAATCAAGTTGTTCACAATAGAGAAGATTTCCTTAGAGGAGTTACTACTGTTTTTGATTTTGTCAACAAAAAAGTCAGCATGGGCTTTTATACCCATTTTTGGATAGCCTTTAGTCGCTCCCATGTATTATATTTTTGCTGCAGCGTCAAAGATTTTGCCCCAAGCACGCTTTACTTTTTTACATTGCTTCTCTTCCGTGTTCAATGTTTCATTAAACCAACCAGATAAGGGCTGCATCCTAGTTCTGCAAAGCCTAGCAGGAATACAATAATCTGGGCAAAATTGAGCCATGCCTTGATGGAAGACTCTGCGCAATCCATATTAGAGTCTAACTGAGGAGCATTCATCTCAATATAACTCGAAAAGGCAGATGGGTCCAGTTTGTGCCATTGCCTTCTCATCCTGGGATTAACGGTGATAGGTATCTCAACTCTAGGAATATTAATGGTCATTGGCACCATCTGATGGTCTGAATTGATCACCAGAATAGGGGCAGCTGTTTGGAGAGTAGAAAGATTGGAGAAAACTGGGTCCTACAGATGACCAGCCACATGAGTTGAATGTTTTACTAACTGAGCCAGTTTCAAAATAGCCAAGTCATTAGTGAAGTCCTGAATTTCTTTATCATTGATTAGCAGATTCAGGTCTCCAATGATGTTAAAATTAGACAGTTGAAGCAAAGAGGTGCCCTCTATTAAACATTCCCTGACCTGTTTAGATGGGTCAGGCTGTCTGTACATCAGAAAGGCTGAGAAAGTGAAGTTGTTGTGCTTTCATAGTCCTGAATGAGGCCAGGGGACATGATGCACGCAATACTAGTGTTGTTAATAATTGCAATACCCCCCTCTCTGCCACATGGTCTGTTGCATCTTTGGATTCAAAACCTTGAAGGGTGAGCTCAAGATGGTTCTTCAATTGTGTTTCAGTGAGAAATAAAACATCAAGCCAATGGCCCAAGACTAAGTCACAAATATCAGCATAATGGCGGACTAGTGAACAACAGTTAATACTGTGCATTTACAAAGTAGATAATGTTGAATTGGTCTTTGAGGGCATGTTAGTAAAGTTAGGAAAGTTACCCTCAAAAGTCAAAGCAAAGCCACAGTGTCTGCAGCAAACCTCGGCATTGCCATCTTCCCCAAAGGTGAAAGAGTGAAGGCAAACCATGGTGCATGGTAGTCTGAGTAGTAGCAGTTGAGGGGCAGAGTAGGCTATCCTAGACGAAGCTGAATAGGTAATGGTTCTGGCACCATCCAGTCATGGACGGGTGAATTTGCCCTTGACTTTGTTGCGCCACAAGTGCGGGTGCGCTTCGGCTGCCTTTTTATGACAGATTGGGCACATAGGAAATTTCCCCTGGTTGCAGCCACTAGACTGCTAACCTGTTGTCTCTCAGTGGCTGTAGCAAAGTGGCCCCCGCCATGCAATCCTTATGACCTCACATATTACATCAATCATGACACTCATGCCATGTTCTACACCATTATTTATGACATCACTGATGACATCTCAAATGACATCATAGATGACATCACTGTTGAGATCATCCAATGAGTGTGCTAGTTTGTTTTATAGTTTACATAGTGGTGGGTAAGTACCATATTACGTTTCTACCTTATTTTTTACAGCCTTTGTCCAGCTAATGGGTGCGACTGTTTATAAAACGCATGTGCTGCAAATGCATCATATGTGTGTAGAGGTATTGAACACGTTGTGAATCTTTGTATTAGAGAGTAACTATGTGTGTGGTTGACATCTGATGATTTGTGTTCATTATGTTCCACACACATTTTTTGGTACTGCAGAAAAAGCTTTTAGCAGGGCAAAGATTCTATGTGCTGCATACTAAGTATTGTAAGCAGCCTTGAGTTATTAGACAGAATCGTCTCAGCATGACAATTTCTACTTAACATAGAAGACGGTGTCCACCAGGTATTAAGCTATGTACATATGCTTGTTTTGTTGCAGCAGATGAGCTCTCAGTAAAGTTTTCAGCACAGTATAAGGCTGCAGGTTGTATATTCTTTGGCACAATCAGGTTTTTCTTATTTCAAATGAATAGTGTCTTTTTTGAGAAGTGTTGCATAGAGTGTACACTGTTCTTAGTAGATAATTTTTAATACTCTATAGTGTATTTCTCATGAGAGTTTCACTGTCTGTAAACAGTCTGGTACAGGGTAAACTCTCTCCATAGAGTGAATACTGTTTACACTACCCACTTCTCTACTTTTATCAACTTCATTTCTCAATGTAGGTTCGGTGACTGTCAGGGTGTAATGTAATACAGATAAAAGCTGTCCACAGTAAGGCATTCCTTTTGGAACAGACGTTCAGTATTTTTAGAAACTTAGCTTTCTCTGAACAGTTGTGTACAGATTGAAAACTGCATGCAATGAATGTTTCCCATACATCTGTGGTTGATTGCTAATGTGAACTATAAAACCTGAGACGTAATTGGTATAGGGTCAATGTGGCCCATAACCCATTCTTTCTACACCTAAGAGTTGTTTCTGTGATGGCATTAATGATGCCTAATATTCTTCTGTGCTATTTTGTCATTACATTAGAGCTTTAACGCTATACTCGTTTATAGAGCAATGTGTACAAAAGAAGCTTGGATTATGTATATCGTCAATCATGTCATTTGAGATGTCATGAGTGATGTAATATCATAAGCAGTGCATGGCTGGCATGCAAGTTATAATTAGTTATGCTAACTATAACTGGTGAATTTCTGTGTTTTTTCCAGCTCAAAACTTTTATGTTGTCAGTGACATATTCACCTAACTATAACGTTACTTTAAGCTTTGTTTTTTCCAGTGAATTTTTAGGGTTTTTAAAAAAAACACACACATTTTTTTATTACACCTAACTATAATGTTACTTTAAATGTTTTTTTTCAGTGAATTTCTAGTTTTTTTAACATAAAGTAATATTTAATCATCGTACATAAATGCAATTCTCTTCCACACACACCCTTCCACCATGCACGATGGAGGTTGACCGCAGCCAACCCTCCACATGCAACCAACCCCCATAAAGGCAGCCACCCCCATATTGTGCAGGGCCTTTAGTCGTGCACAGCAGGGAGGTTGGCTGGAGGGCCTGGCCCTGGGCACCCCATACCTAAGGGGCTTTTTTTATTAAAACGGAGGGGGGCTGCATAGCCCCCATCCACGAGCCTTGTAAAACCCTGGGGACCCCATTTCCCCAGGCTGTTTGTTTTTTAATTAAAGGGGAGGGGGCACGTGGCCCCCTCCTGAGCCTTGTTAGGCCCTGGGGCCATTTCCAAAAATAAAGGGGAGGAGGGCAGGCAGCACTCTCCGCAAGCCATTATCGGCCCTGGGGACCTCATCCATGGGGGCCACTTATTTAAAATAAAAGGGGAGCCTCTTATGGCCCTTCGGACCCCATTCCCAGGGCAGCACATATATCTGAAAAAGGAGAGGAGCTCCTCTCCAAGCCTCTTGAGGCCCTGGGTACCCCATCCCCAGGACCACCTATATTTTTAAGTGGAGGGGAGGCTGCATGGCCCCCTCCTCAGCCATTATCAGTCCCAGGGACAGCATTCCCTGGAGCTTGCATTTCTAAAAGGTGGGTGCACCCACAATAGTCTCACTGGGGGCTGTGGGGGAGCCCCAAGGCACCCACGGCCCCAGCCAACTCACTGCATACAGCAGGAGCCAGCATTGCTCCCATCCACAGGGAGCAGCTCATACTGCAGGTCCCTGTGGGTGGGAGAAATATTTTGATTGTGGCTTCCATCCTTTAAAGTAATCATCCAGGCGTTGGGCTCCCCAGAGCCTTTATTTGCTCAGGGAAGAGGGGTGCATGACCCCCTCCTCATTTTCTTAAATTTCTGCCACAGGGTGTGCTCCACAGGGCATTTTAAAGCTAAGGGAGGGATGGCCGGGTGGCACCCCTTCCCATATAAAGAAATGTAAGCCCCAGGGTGTGAACCCTAGGGCCTCTGGAGGCTCAGGGAAGGGACCCCATGGCCCCCATCCTCATATAATATGATTTTGGCCCTGGGGTGGGCTCCCCATGGGCTCTTGCCGATCAGTGCCCCGCCTCCCCTTATAAACAAATTTCAACCCCAGGGATGGGATCCCCATGACCACTAGAGGCTGCATACATATTTATAAATACAGCCTCAGGAGTGGGTTCCCTGGGTCATAAACACATTGTCCCATGGGATTGCGATATTATTTGATGATTTTTTTGGGGGGTCCTGGGGGAGTCTAAGGGGAGTCAGGAAATCCCCTACACTATTCTTCATTTTTAATCACAGGACAGAGAACTAAGTCCCCGTGTCCAGTAATGGCTGCCACCCACATTTTTTCTCATGTTGCTGGCAGCCAATCCTAGGGCTCGCTCCCACGGGAGTCTAACTCCCATCGGAGCGAGATGGCCTAAGGGAAATAAAGCTCCCTGGGCCAATCAGAATGCTCCATTTTTATATTGGGGCTCCTACGAGAGTCCTGCGGACCAGCTTCTTTTCAAATTTGGTGTAATTCTGTTAAGAAGTTTTTGCTGTAGCCTTGTCTGAAGAAGTCTATGGAAAATGCATGGATTTTGCGTTTTCGGACCCCCATTTTTCTTGGCCCCTGCTTGATGGATCCCCCTGGAACTTTCCAGGAAGGAGCTGAGGTGGATGAACTTTTTTTTTTTAGAATGTTTTGTGAAGATTCGTCAAATGATGCCAAAGTTTTTAGTTTTGTATAGATGTGTGTGTGTGTATATATATATATATATATATATATATAGATAGATAGATAGATAGATAGATACATAGATAGATAGATAGATAGATAGATAGATAGATAGATAGAGATATATATATATATATATAGTTATAGTGGGACCAAAGTTTCCATAAGGAAAGCGTTTAATTTTTGCCAATAACGTTTGGGCCGCTTGACGAATCTCCACGAAATGTTCACAAAACTTCTCCTTTATGGTTCAGCTGCTGTGTTGAAAGTTTCAGGGTGATCTGTCAAACGGGGGCTGAGAAAAAAGGGGGTTCCAAAACGCATTTTCCCCATGTTAAGTCCTGGGGGGTTTTCATTTTTTGAACATGACTACAGCCCGAACTACTGAACGGAATTACACCAAATTTGGCAGAAAGCTAGATGTTGCTCCAGAAAGCACACTTTTTGTCATTACTTAGGTGAAAATCTGTTCAGTAGTTTTTGAGTTATCTACCTTTCAAAAATATGGATATCTGGGGATGCGAGTCCTTGCAGTGGACTCACGAATCCTACTAAAATTTGATTGGCTGCCAACACTTCAACCAGGAAGTTTTGGCAGCCATCTTGGGGCTCGGCTTGAAGCTGAGTCCCAAAAACAAAGTAAAAAATAAAGAAAAGGGGGCATGGTATGAATACCTTGACCCCCCAGATATGGTCGGGGTGTCCCACAGTGACCCTGCCAGGGTTTAAAAGTTTTTTTGTTTTTTTTTATTTGCCGCAGACTCGCCGGTGGATCCGCAAATCTGTGGCAACATTTTTAAAAAAAGCCACGCGGGCTCCACGCATCTTTTTTTAAAAGCTCCCGGGTGGGCCATATGCCGGGGGTATGGTACAAATAAAGGAGGGGGTGCACAGGGCCCCCTCCTTGAGCTATTGAAAGCCCTGGGGACCACCACCTCCCCGGGGCAGTGATTTAGTTATGTGCGGGAGAGCCTCGCAGATCCCCTGCTGCCCTGGGGACCGCCCCATTCCAGGGGAACAAATGTTATACTAAAAAAAGCGGGTGAGGCCCTATTGCCTCCATGTAGCCCCGGGGACCCCCACCTCCCCAGGGCAGTAACTTATATCTGTGTGGGGAAGCCTCGTGGCTCCCCCGCTGCTCCGGGGCCTGCCACCTCGATGGGGCACTGTTCCATACAAATGCAGGGGGCTCACTAGGCCCCTTCTACCCCTGGGACCACCACCTCCCTGGGGCACATAAATTAATTATTAAAAAAAGAAACAATGCAGAGGAGGACCGCCATCTCCCCAGGGCTAAAATAAATAATAATGCATGGGGGTTCCGGTCCCCCACACAAACCCGGGAACCACCACCTCTTTGGAGCAGAAATACAATAATGAAGGGGGTCCGTTACAGACCCCCGGCCCCAGGGACCACCACCTCCTCGAGGCTTACTTAACAAAGGAGGGGGGCATGCAGCCCCCCCTCCAGGAGCCCTAGATGGCCCCGGGGACCGTTACCCCCCGAGGGCCACCTCCAGAAATGTCCTGGGGTGCCACCCCTGGGACATTGCAGCTTGCTATGGCATCTCCAGCCATGCCATAGCAAACAGTAGCATTTTGTTCCCAGGAGCCGGGGGAAGGGGTCCTCGGGCCGAAAATGGCCTGGGAGGGGGGCCGCTCTGCCCCCTCTCTGTACAGAAAATATGTTTAAAAAAAAGAAAGGGCCTGACACTGGAGTACAGGGTGTATTGGCCTTAGGAGGGGGGCCTCCTCCCATGTAAAAAAAATTAAAATAAAGGTCAGGACATGGGGTATGGGTTCTGCGGGAACAAAATTGCCCCAGGGAAGGGGAACCATGTGGCCCCCCCTTCCTTTAGTTTTTAAAAAAGTAAAAGGCTGGGTCCAAGGGGATGGGTTCCCTGGGGCCGTAATCACTGAAAAAACAAAGGTTACAGGAACGTTATAGTTAGGCTCAGGCTTCACTCCTACAAAACCAGTGAAAATCAGTAGCTATAGTTACCTGAGCTAACTATAATTTATGCCCCCACAATGCACTGCTTATGACCTCACATATTAGATCACTGATGACATGGTCAGTGACATTACTCATGACATCACTGATGACATCATTGATTACATCATTGATGACATCAGCCAGTGATTGTTAGTGTTTTCTAAAAGTTTATGGGGGATATTCTCAAGAACGTGCGATAATCATTGCCAAAATAGGTTAACGCAAGTCCTCATATCGCCGTCTAGCGTGGGAAAATAACCCTGTGTTAACGTGGCATTCACAACACAGTGGTAACATGCGATAGTACCCCGATAACGTGGCAAATGTCCGCGATAACACTACCGGGACGGCGATAAAAATCTCAACCCGAACGTGAAAAAAGTTGCGATGGGCCCAACCGCGATAGAAAAATCGGCGACAAGCAGCGGCAGGCTTTCAATTCACACGTCAGGCGGGTAAAATCACCATAAAAGCAGCAAAAAAAACAGAAATAAATAAAAAAGACATAACAACTGCGAAGCACAATGGAGGGAGTTGGAGCAAGTACAGAGCACAACCTGAACCCCACAAGCCCCACGGAGGACCAGCCTCGGACCTCGGGGCCAGGGAAGGGCAAGGAGAAGAAGAAGAGGAAGACGCCGTTCAGTCCGCAGGAAAACAGGATCCCGATAACGGAGGTGACACTCCCACCATCCAATTGCCATTGGTGTAATTGACAGCACTAAATGTTGCACATACACTTATCCGAGCGATGTGCCAATGCAGAGGAGTGACATGGACACAGGGAATGTGTCTAGGAATGAATTTATTTGCACATGCTGTGCCTGTGGTCATTTTGACCTGTCCCATGATTGCCAAGGACAGTCCCCATGTGACGTGCCTATGTGAAGAAATTGTGAAATATAGTGTCCCTTCGGGCTATTCCAGCTGCTGCTGCACTGGGGTGTGGTCCACCTGCCTCATCTTCATCATCATCGTCCGGTGCATCTGGCACTTGGATCCATGGGGCATTGGTGATTACACACATGTTGTGCAACACACAACATGCAATGATCATCTTGCACACTATTTGCGGCCTGTACAGGAGTCTTCCACCTGTGATGTCCAGGCACCTGAAACGTGACTTCAACACGCCAAATGAGTGCTCCACAATGCCCCTGGTGCGAATGTGGGCCGCATTGTACTGCCTCTGGGCCTGGGTGTTCGGGGCTCGGAGGGGTGTCATCATCCAAGGCAGAGTGCATATCCTTGATCACCTGTGACAGGGGAGAGAGATGTGTCAATCGGCGGTTCGGCATTCTGTGTTGGCAGGCTTATTAGTATATTGGTGTGTGATGTGTTAGACTTTGGGATACATGTCTGACATGTCTTGCATGTGGCAAATGAGCGGCATCCATGTGTAGTACGTTGCCTCACAGCTGCTCCTCACTCCCCCGAGCCTATTTACTTGTGTGCGCTGCGCGGTTGCATCACTTGCACTCCTAGGACACACCATTGTCATGACTGTCTGCGCATGTCTACAAGCCTAACAACGACACTGTGATATTGGCCGTTGAAGGTGGTCGGCCATGTGTGTGTAGGCCTATGGTCAGGATATGGCAGAAACAGAGACACACGCAGTAGCTGCCTTGGTGGCCATCCCAGAAGTGAACCACGCCCTGAGCCCCGGGCTATTGATTCCCACTCCTACGCTGGCCCAGCCAACTCCGCTTATGCTTACAGGGGGGGACGACATAGCTACATGTCCAGGGTCTACCCCACTGCCTGAGGTAACATGGTTGCGCCCACTGTCTACGACACTACAAACACCAACAGTATATGTCCACATGGACATGTCTGTTCTCTGCATACTTAAGTCTGTCCAGCACATCCCCGCCACACTTGGCATTGAGTACATTCTGATTCATGGGTCACTTGCCTCCCTCGCACATACTTGGTTCCCGCCTCTCACCACATCCTGCTATTGTGTGGCAGAGGTGCCATTACGTGGATGGCTTGTCTGGATGTCTGGCCCCTGTTACTAGGCCTGGGCGGAAAACTACGCTACGCTCGCGCAATTTGTGTAGTTTGCCCAACTACGCGCTACGCGAATTGCACGTAGCACAGTGCAAAAACGCGTAGCGGGCATTTTTTGCTTGCTCGCGGTCCTCAATGTCAAGTTGGCGACCGCGAGCGAGCAAAATGACATCCCGGTGAGACTTTTTCATCGTTCGCGATCAGCAACATCAAGTTGCCGATCGCGAGCGTGGACAATAAACCTCCCGGCGAGATTCTCAACGCGGGGAGGTCAGGTTTCTCATTGCGAGTGGTCGCGTATGCTCGCGACCGCTCACGATGAGAAACTACCAGTCCGCGTTGAGAAAACTGCCGCTCGAGTACAAATCTACTCGAGCGGCAGAAAACGACCGCTTGCACTGTGCAAGATGCCGTTTGCAAGGATTGCACAGTGCGGACAAGCATCCGGCACTGTGCAATCATTGCGAACAGCATTTCCTACCGCACTACGCAGTTCGCGTAGTGCTACGCGTAGCTCGCGTAGTGCGAAGTGCACTTCGTGTAGCTACGCGTAGCGCTACTACGCGAACTACGCCTAGGGTTACCTGTTACCACATTTTCATGTGTTGCCGTGTCTGATAGGTGGGCATGTTGTTTGGCATGTCGTATGTGATGTTGTAACATGTGCATTCCCACAGTTGTGAGTTGTCTGATTGTGGAGTTAAGGTGTGTGGTGTGTTCCGTTGGTACTTACCGACGAGCAGTGCATTTCCGTAGGTGCAATCCTGGAAGCGCTGGTTGATGATGACTGTCGAAAGATCTAGGAATCATGCACACTGCCTGGGTAGTTGGCGACGACGTTGGTGAAGAGTCCCCGGTGGTCCACTATTGCCTGCACATTGATGGAATGGGTGTGCTTCCTGTTGCGGTAATTGTGTGCAGTGTCGGCAGGGGGCACAAGTAGGACATGTGTGCAGTCAATTGCCCCCAACACGTGCGGGAAGCCAGCTATGGCGTAGAAGCCTTGCTTGGTCTCCAGCTGTTCCTGCGCAATGTGGGGGAAGTGAAGGTACTGGGGTACCAAGCTGATGATGGCATCCAAGACAGGTGTGAGGAACTTTGATAGGGCTGGCTGTGAGACTCCTCCAACTCTGGCAGTTGTTGCTTGGAAGGTACCAGAGGCCAACAGGTGCAGCACAGCCAGCAGCTTTGTCTGCGGAGGGATGTTGGTTCTCCGCTGTGTTGGTACCGTCAGCCTGTGGGCAATGTGGATCAGGATGCGGAGGATGGTCGTCCTTTTGAGCCTGTAGTGGGCAATGACTTCCTCTGGCATTAAGTCTCCGAGGCTGGTGCATTTTCGGAAGGACCGCTGTCTCATTTTGCGCTGCCTCGGTGGTAGTCCGGGGGGGTGGTCCTGGGGGGGCTGAGGGTACTGGGGGGGTGGCGGTGGGTGTTGTGGGCCTCTTGGGGCTCCGAGCTGCATGATCAGTAGCTCCATGACATGTGTTGGTCTGCCGATGTGGCTCTGGGCTGGGCTCCCTTTATACTGCAGGTCCTGCTTACCACCAGTAAAAGGCAGGTGTTAAATGCCTGCTGCTGACGCGCCTTATCTCCTGTTTTTGGGTCACATCGCAGTTCTGACTGGTCATTGAGAATATCGCGAAGTGGTGTTTTCGTGTGTTTTTACACGGGAATGCCTACTCTGCATATCATTAGCGTTAGTTGTCTCTCTCATCCGTGGCGATGTTTTTGGCGGCACCAACCGCTGGTATACTGGTGATGTGGGGAGTTTGCACCAGCTTGTGAATGGGGCGATGATTCTTTTGCCACTTTTGCTGCGGTTGTATACCCAGTCATGTGATGCAATACCCGTTCTCTTGTCAGACATCAGTTGGACATATTCCTCTTACTGACCACTGATAAACCTGACGTTTTATTACTGACTGAAAGTTGGCTCACTGTCGACTCTGTCCCTGACATGTTGGCAGCATTACCCCCGATTACTATATTATTTTTGCCAATCGTCCACCTGGTAAACCAGGGGGGAGTCGCTGCCATCATTCATACTAATTTTAAGTCTTGCTCCCTGACATGTCTTGTTCTTAAAGAGACAGAGAACATAGCGATACACTTTGAATCTGGTAATGATTCCTTTGTCTGTATATTAATCTATAGGCCACCCTATCAGATGCCTTCCTTTCCTCTCTCACTTAGCGAACAGATGGCTAAACTAGTGATTGAGCATGCCAAGATTCTTCTTATAGGAGATTTTAATTACTGGTACAATGACCCCCAGGAAGGGGGTACAATCAGCTGAGATGACTGATCTTCTTTCAAATCTAAATTTTACCCAACATATCTCATCCCCTACTCACTTGAAAGGGCATATCCTCGATCAAGTCTGGACTATTGGTCTGATCATCTCTACCCCTACAATTGTCCCCTGTATTTGGTCCGACCACTATTTAATAAAATTTACATGTACTCTTCCGGCTATTGAGAAAATTAGTACGGCTGAAGGCAGTTATGCCAGAAAATGGAATAATGTCAACAAAAAGGATTTTCTTGACACATTATCCAACACAGTTCCATCCTCTGGCATTGACATTAATGCATCGGAAATGAACGTATCCGAGTGGCTACTTAATGCTAGTAATAAGCATGCACCTTTTAAAAAAGTTAAACTGGCCCGTCGCGCAGACGCACAGCGATGGTTCTCCACTGAACTTAAAATCCAGAAGTTGACCTTGCGCCAACTTGAGAGGCAGTGGCGACTAAAGTACTCCCCCGATAAAAACTTCTCTATATTGCAGCCCGGAAGGAATTTAAGAAGAACATCCTTACGGCCAAAGCCGCCCATTTTTCTGCGCGTATTTTGAAGTCCAATAATAGTTCCAAGGACATTTTTTCTATTATCAATGAATTAGCAAATCCTGATAGAATTCTTCTGAAGGCTACACCCTCCCAGACACTGTGTAACTCTTTAAATGATTATTTTATCGAAAAAATTATCACCATCAAAGCCAGTATCCCTAAGCATCCTTCCATCCAGAACCCTTCTGTTGTGCATAGTAACAATTGTAGTATTAGCTGCTTTCCCTCTATCAAAATGGAGACTTTCCAAGATCTTCTTGTAAAAGTTAAATCAGGTGCCCCCTCTGACTGCTGTCCACCTCACATACTAAAGGACTGCCTTGCAGTCTATCCGGGCCCGGCACTCGCTCTTTTGAACGAGTCACTTTTAACTGGCCAAGTCCCCTTGGCTTTCAAGAAAGCCACAGTGGTACCCCTCCTAAAAAACCTGGAGCAGATCACGCACTCCTGTCTAATTACCGCCCGATCTCTTTGCTTCCTTTTTTGGCGAAGATCCTGGAAGGCCATGTAGCTAAAGCCTTATCTAATTTCTTGGAGGAATCTAAATACCTGGACCCTCATCAGGCAGGGTTTTGGCCGGCCCACTCTACTGAAACTGTAATCCTCGCTGTCCTGGATACTCTCCGGGACAACGCAGACAGATGTTCCCCTCAGGCACTGGTATTACTGGACCTCTCTGCCGCCTTTGACACGGTCGACCACACTATTCTGCTCGACCGTGTCAAACATGCTGGTATTCTAGGTACGGCGGCTCTCTGGCTTGCTTCCTTTTGGAAGATCGTTCCCAGGCCGTTTGCCAAGGCCATTTTTCAGGTCCCCTACGTAAAATCACTTGTGGCGTCCCACAGGGCTCGGCCCTTTCTCCCCATCTATTTAATCTTTATATTGCCCCTTGATCCAGTCCCTTAAAGATATGAATGTGACTGTTTTTAATTATGCAGATGACCTCCAATTACTTTTCAAGATCGATAACTCACAAAACTCGGTTATGGACTTTCAGGCTACAATGCGGCACATTCAACAATGGATGGACCTTAATCACCTTAAACTGAACCCGGGTAAGACAGAGCTTGTTCTTACTGGGGACAGTTTTAAGTATTGGGGCCCCCATTACTGGCCCCCAGAGCTAGGACCTTCTCCTTCCCCGTCCCCTCGGCCAAAACACTTGGAGTTTCTCTTAACAATGACCTTTCATTAAAAACCCAGGTTGGTGCAGTCATTTCCAAGTGTTTCTTCCAAATGCGTAAGATCAGGAAGATACACCGCCTTCTCACTCAGGAAGCCTTGATTATGGTCATAATAGCCACTGTCCTGTCACATCTTGACTACGCCAACTCTGTGTACTTGGGCATGCCCCTCTATCTGCTCAAACGGCTTCAGATGGTCCAAAACCATGCAGCCCGACTGATTCTCCAACAACCTAAATGGCAATCAGCAACTCCCTTGCTGAAGAAACTGCACTGGCTCCCTATCGCCCAGCGCTGTGCCTTTAAAACAGGCTGCCTTATTTTTAAATCCTTGCATGGTAATAGTCCTGTTTTCATCAACAGCTTGATTTCTAGACATACCCCTTACGTCACCTACGTTCTGCCCATCTCTCACTCCTTGTCACTCCGACATTCAAGCGGGTAAAGCGTCAAGGAGGCCGCAGATTTGCGACTCTTGCCCCTAAACTGTGGAACTCTTTTCCGCTGGAAATACGGTCTTGCACCAACCTCCTGCAGTTTAGGAAGTCTCTCAAAACATGGCTTTTTAAACAGGCCTATGATTGATGTTCTACCGGATAGCACTTGGAGCCTCTTACAGCGCCATGAAGCCTCCTGGTGTACGTGCGCTTTATAAATTATTTTTAACATTAACATGTGATTTAAACTTTTTAAGGCACACACGTGCGCACTTTGTTTAATCTACTTCCTCCTGTGACCAAGGCCAAGTAGTGCCGAAACGTTAGGATAAGGAAGCATGTGGTGCTAGGACTTTGAACAAGGCTGTGTTCTTCGCATTAGGCCTCACATTTGGTGGACTGTGTTAATATGATGGGCTGTTCCGTGCCCATTGGTGAGGCCGCCCTGTAGGGTCGGGGGCTCCGGAACGGGAGAAAAATGTGAAAATGTTTAACGGAGGAGCATGACGCACTCACGCGCCCAGCCTACCGAGGAAAGCCACAGGAGCGAAAACTGGGAATGCGTGTAGGAAGGTATTCGAGGAGGTGTACATCCTGCCTCGATCATACGAAGAAACGGAGCTTTGATCAGGCCAATTCATAGTAGAACATCACTATGTGGAAATTTACCTCATCTGACTGGAGAACGGGAAAACCCCAATACAAGAGCAGTGCTTGTGCCAAGTAAGAACTTTGACAATTGTCGGATATATGAGGACTGCCAATTTGCACTTTTGAAAGCACTTTACAACGCACTGTGGGAGCCGTAGTTTGTATACCCAGTCATGTGATTAAAACTTTTTAAGGCACGCACGTGCGCACTTTGTTTAATCTACTTCCTCCTGTGACCAAGGCCAAGTAGTGCCGAAACGTTAGGATAAGGAAGCATGTGGTGCTAGGACTTTGAACAAGGCTGTGTTCTTCGCATTGGGCCTCACATTTGGTGGACTGTAGCAATATATATATATATATATATATATATTACCTACTGGCGATCGCCAGTAGGTAGTTATAGTTAGGACCAAAGTTTTCATAGGAGAATCATTTTTTTTTTTGTCAATAACTTTGGCACTGCTTGACAAATCTTCACAAACTTTTCAAAAAACGTCCCCTTTTTGGTTCAGCTACTGTGTTGAAAGTCATGGGGTGATCCGTCAAGCACGGGCCGAGAAAAAACGGGATCCCAAAACGCGTTTTCCCCATGTGAAGTCTATGGGGAATTTTCATTTTTTGAAGAGGACTACAGCCTGAACTGATGAACCGAATTACACCAAATTTAGCAGCAAGCTAGAAGTTGGTCCAGAAAGCGTGCTTTTGTGATTTGGTGTGAATCCGTTCAGCAGTTGCAGATATATTTAAGTTTATAAAAAATAGAGATTTGGTAGCCCAAAAACCTACTGAAATGCTACTGAAATTTTATTGGCTGCCAACACTTCAACCAGGAAGTGTTGAACCGAGACCCACAAAAAAGTTAAAAAAAAGAAGAAAAGGGGGTGGGTTAGCAACATCCGGACCCCCTAAGCATCTTCGAGGTGTGCTACTGGTACCCTTCCAGGGCCCAAAAATGACTTTAAAAAAAAACTTTTTGGCGGGAACCGGAGATTGGGACAAACACGCTTTGGTCATTATCCACCCCGAGTGGGCCAGGTCCCGGGGTTTTTTTTATAATGGAGGGGGGAACAGCCCTCCCCCTCCTGGTGACAATATTGCCCCAGGGACCACCACCTCCCCAGGGCTTTTAAAAACAAATTAAAGCCATACGGCCTTCCCCTGCTGCCCCGGGGATCATGATCTCCCTGGGGCTTATAGTTTTATAAATAGGGGGCTCTGAGACCCCCCCTAAGCCCCAGGGACTGCCACTTCTCTGGGGCTTCATCTATAAACAAATTGGGGGCATGCAAACCTCCCTATCAACCCTGGGGGCCGCCACTTCCCCGGGACTTACTTTACATAATGCGGTGAATGCGTGGACCCCCAAACCCCGGGGACAGCCACCTCATCTATAAACAAACCAGGGGCCGCATGGATCCCCCACAGCCCCAAGGGTTGCCACCTCCCTGGGGGCTTTCAACTTACATAATGCAGGGGGGCAGGAAGGACTCCCCTGCAGGCCTGGCGACTGCCACCTCCCTGGCGCTTTAACCAAAAATAATGCAGGGGTAATGGGGCCCCCTCGCAGCCCTGGGGACCCCCACCTCTCCGGGGTAATATAACACAATGGAGAGGGCTTGGCCTCCAAAGACCTCTAAGCAGTCGCACTGTCTGGGACTTACTGGAGGTAACAGGAGGAGTTGTTGGCCCCCAAGGACATCCTTGAGGGCCAACTACTCTTCCTGTTACCTTCAGTAAGTCCCACACTATGGGATTGGTGAGAGGTCTTTGTGGCTTGCCTCCTTTCTCTACCACTCTGCAAATGCATCTCCTGGTGCACTATTGGTTGGAGAATGAAGTCCTCTTGTATGCTGAGGGTCCTTGGGGGCCAAGAAGCCTCCTGGTACTTTCTGTAAGTACTAAACAGTGGGATTCCTGAGAGCTGGTCAGAGGCCCGCCCCCTTTCTCCACCACTTTGCAAACACCATTACTAACTAAAAAAACATAGAAATTCACTGAAAAAAACAAAGGTTACAGGGACGTTATAGTTAGGAATTAGCATTTAAAAAACCTTAGAAATTCACTGAAAACAAACAAAGGTTACAGGGATGCTATGGATAGGAAATGGAATAAAAAAAAACTTAGAAATTCACTGAAAAAAACAAAGGTTATATGGACATTATAGACAATTAGGCTCAGGTTCCACTCATACAAAACCAGTGAAATTGAGCAGTTATAGTTAGCTGAGCTAACTATAACTCATGCCCCCGCAATCACTGCTTATAACTTCACATATTAAATCACTCATGACATTGTCAGTGACATCACTGATGATATCACTGATGGCATCATACACAAAATCATTAACTTATCCACTCACACCCCCATAGAACCTTTCATACACGTTCTCTCACACAACTATTTACAAACCCATTCACAGAGCCATACCAGTACTTACTCACTGATTCATAAATCTACACATACATCCACTCACTCACCCATACAGCCACTCATACACCCAATCATTCACTAATACAGTCACTAACATATCCACTCATACAGCCACTCACACACTGAGTCAGTCACCCATAGAGCTACTCACACACCTACTCACTCACCCATTCAGTCAATAACACAGCCACTTACTCACCCATACAGTTACACACACACCCACTTACTTACTCATACAGATACTAACACGTGCTCACTCACCTATACAGTCACTGATACAAGCACACACTCACCCATACAGCCACTCTCACATTAACTCACTCACCCATGCAGTCTCTCATATACCTCATTACTCACCTATACTGCCTTTCACATACCCAGTTACTCACCTATATACCACTGACAGAGCCACTCACGTACAGAGCCATATACACACTCACTCACCCATACATCCCCCTTGCACACACACACACACACACACTCACTAACCCAAACAGCCACTGACTCACCCACTCACTCATCCATACAGTCAGTCACACATACTCACACACCCACACAGATACACAGACACCCATACAGGTACTCAGACAACCAATCAATGACCATACAGCCACTCTCATGCCCACTCACACACCCAATCAACCACTTAGACACCAACTGACATACTGATACAAACAGTCCCACACCCAGTCACTCACCCATACATTCCCTGAGACACCTAACCAATCAGTTAAACAGTCAGTCATACATCCACTGAATCATCCATACAGGCACTAATACACACACTGATTCACAAATACACCTTGGTATATATATTTAACACTCATAAACTGTTTAAACACTCACAGTCAGTGGATGATGTCATCATTCGTGTCATCAGTGATGTCATCTGAGATGTCATGAGTGATGTTGTGGACCATGTCATGAGTGAAGTAATATGTGAGATCATAAGCAGTGCATTGTGAGCTGTGAGTTATAGTTAGCTCAGCTAACTATAACTGCTGAATTTCACTGGTTTTGTATGAGTGGAACCTGAGCCTAACTATAACGTCCCTACAACCTTTGTTTTTTTCAGTGAATTTCTAAGGTTTTTTATTCCATTTCCTAACAATAACGTCCCTGTAACCTTTTTTTAGTGATATATATATATATATATATATATATATATGTATATAGTACCTACTGGCAGTCGCCAGTAGGTAGTTATAGTTAGGACCTCGTTTCTATTCAAAAAGCATTTTTTCTTTTGCTAATATCTTTGGCGCCGTTTGACGAATCTTCGCGAAATTTTCAAAACTAATGGTTCACTCAGGTCAGCTCCTGTCTTAAAAGTTTCAGGGTGGTTCGTCAAGCGGGGCTGAGAAAAAATGGGGGTCCCAAAACACGTTTTCTCTATGTTAATTTCCATAGGAACTTTAGACAAAGCTACAGCCCGAACTGCTGAACAGAATTACACCAAATTTGGCAAAAAGGTAGCTCTTGGTTCAGAAAGCGAGCTTTGTTTAATTGGTGTAAATCTGTTCAGTAGTTCCTGAGAGATTCAAAAATAAAAAATATTGATATCTGGTGGGCGAGGAGCATTCGCGAACCCTCCAGAGCACGAGCTTCATTCTGATTGGCTGCCAACACTCCAAACCAAAATGTGTTGGCAGCCATTTTGTGACTCGGTTGAACCGAGTCACAAGGAAAAAGGTAAAGAAATGTTATAAATGAAGGAAAGGGGGCAGGGTAGAAACACCCTGACCCCCTAGGCCTGGTCAGGGGGTCCCACGGGGACCCCAAGGGCTAAAAAAAAGCATTTTTTTTTTTTAAATCGACGGAAGTCGCGCTGGGTGCACGAATCCCGATGAGAAAATTAAAGAAAAGAAACGCGGTCTCCTGTGCTTCGTTTTAATGAGCCTCCGGGTGTGCCAGGTCCCGGGGGCATTTCTGAATATTTATGCGGGGGCCCTGCAGAGGCCCCTGCAGCCGGAGGGACCGCCACCTTCCCGGGGCAATAATTATTGAAATGTGGGGGGGCTTGCGGCCCACCCGCAGCCCCGGATACCGTCACCTCCCCGGGGATTTATTTATTTATTTTTTAAAGCGTGGGGGGGCTCCTGCCCCCCTCATGCAGCCCCTGCGACCACCACCTCCCTGGGGCTTTAATTTATATATGCGGGGGCACATGCCCCCCCACGCGCCCCAGAGACCACCACCTCCCCTGGGCACTAATCATGTTAATACGGGTGTCCGTTGCGGACACCCAGCCCCGGGTCCCACCTCCCCGGGGCTATGTTTACTGGAGCCGTAGGTGGCCCTGGGGACCGCCACGCCCTTGGGCCAGCTCCGGCAATGTCCTGGGGTGCCCACCCCCGGGACATTGCAGTTTGCAATGACAGGGCTGGAGCACGGCTCCCGCCCTGACATTGCAAACTATGCTTCGCTTCATGGAAGCAAGAGCAGAAAACCTGCTCTCACTTCCATGAAGCAAAGCAGTATTGCTTTTGGACAAGGGGAGCTGCATGTCAGCAGCTCCCCTTGTCCAAAAGCAATGCCGGCTCCCGCAGGAGGTGGGGAGCTGGCAGGGACCGCGGGGGCATTGGGGCTCCCCCTGCGGTCCCCAATGTGAGGACCGGCCCCGGGGGATGGGGTCCCCAGGGCCAGAAGTTGCCCGGGAGGGGGGCCAATCGCCCCCTCCCATATACATAACAGTTAACAAACTTAAAAACGAAGCGATGCCCCGGGGAATGGGGTCCCCGGGGCACATAGTGGCCAAGGGAAGGGGGCCACGCAGCCCCCTCCCGTGTTTAAAAAAAAAAAAATCAGAGGCAAAGTCCCGGGGGATCGGGTCCCCAGGGCAAAGAATGGCCTCAGGAGGGGGGCCATGCGGTCCCCCTCCTTTTAAGTTTTATAAATAATTTATTTAAAAATGGATGGTCATGCTCCGGGGGATGGGGTCCCCGGGGCCAAAAGTAGCCAAGGGAAGGGGGGCACGCGGCCTTCCTTCCGTTATGTTTTTTTTTTTAAAAAGAGGTAATGACCCGGGGCAAATACTGAATAATGGAAGTGGGACGTTTTTTTTTCTTTCGAGTTTGAATTCGCGACCCCAACGCGGCTCTCAGAGCGGCCCCCCGTGTAACGTCGCGTCGGATTCGCGGATCCTCCTCAAATAATTAATTTAGTAGTATAGAATTTAGATGGTAGTGTTGCATTTGTGAAGTTGTTTTAAAGAGGGAGCGTGATTAAAGTTAATGATAAGATTAAAATTGATAGAGTTATTAAAAATATATAAAATGAAAATAATAGTTAAACTTGAAAAGTGTATTGTGTTGTAGTACATTGAATTCATGCTTTTTCAGATTTGCGACGGGTGCGTGAATCCACCCAAAATTAAAAAAGAGTATGTATGTGTTAAAAAAATATAGATTCACTTTTGTGTTATAGGGTGGCTCTAAAAAGAGCTCTTGTTTTTATTATGAGTTTTTTGTAGCTAAATGTAAGTGCGGAAGCACAGCTTTAGGTTGTTGAGAAAGACTCTGCTTCCTTGATCTGTGAAGTGTACTCCATCACTTCTGTAGATGTCATCCATATCAAAACATAGATTGTTGTTATAGATGGAGCCCATCCTATGGTCTCTGAGGTAAGCAGAAACAGCTTTATTGACATTCTTCCTAGCTTTCTCAATCTGTGGACAGAGTTGATTTGACCTCTTCCATTTCTGTTTTTGGCATATATTAGAGTATACAAAGACAATTTGAGGCAAAAGCAACATCAATTGTGCAAAGGTGTCCTTCATTAGCATTTCCAGACCTACCCCAGTCAATGTGCCTAGGTCATTGCCACCACAGTGCACAATCATGAGGTCAGGGGGTTGGAGATGCAAAAAGGTTTAAACCACAGGCATCAATTGGTGCCACTTTAATCCTCTCTGTGCAATCCATTTAATATCCACATTTTGTAAAGCTAGGTCTTTGTCAATACCTCTGTGTTCAGCATACCTTTTGCACCAGAAAACATAGCTGTGCCCAACAATCCATACTGTAAGCATCTTGGAAGGATGTCTGGAAGTAATGAAAAGATGTCTGTAGCTGAGGTAGTCAGTTGGTAGATTGAGAGGTATCTAAAATGGTGGACAAGATGCTGTTTTTAAAAAAGTAGATAATTGATTGGCTGTTTATGAACATTGTACACTCAAAAATAGGGTACATGTTACTTTCTTTAAAAAGCATGTTTCTTATTGGTTATTAAAAAATATTTGAAAGGTACAGAAGATAGGATAAGGTAATATTTTGGAAAAGTCAATCACACCTGCTGTTTGCATTTGTAACCTTGTGTGCTGAACTTGAAAATATGGTGAACTTGTGACCTGCCTGTTCAGTTGAATGTTGCAAAAACTGTTACTATGGAAACTGGGATTAAGTAGAATGGGGGAAGGGTTGAATCTTAACTGTGGTTTTAAAATATGGAATTGTAATTTATATATAAGTAGGGCTCCCGGTTTTATGGTATTTATTTTTTAGCATTTCCGTCTGTATTTATCCATATTTATTTTTTGCCCACTTTATCTGTATTTATCCATATTTATTTTGTGATTTGCGGCTAAATGAAGTTGTAAAACTGTACATTTCCATATTTATTAAACTGATAGACGCGCACTCATACTTTGATGTCTGTCTGTTTTAGCTATTTCAGCTGCCAAATATTATATAACAAAACATCCACTGGTAAATACTAGCATTACACCATAAATGTATGTTGACACAATTAGTTAACTAATTTTATGTTATGTGGCTCTTCAGGCAGACAATTTATAATACTCAAATCTATGTTTTTGTCAGTTCTTGCCATAAATGTGTTGCAAACACGCCGTTTTAGATACAATTCTCATGGTGAGACCCACATATCACAATTTTTCCCCAGTATCTACATTTTTTATTTAGAGCTGTGTTAGGGCATATTATTTGCTAGATTCTCAACTTAGTAGCCCGGTTGAGTCACCTCAGCATCTTAATTTGGGATTTCAGTTTAAAGGGGTCGTAACTATGGCCAGGATGTTTCATGCAAGTTAGTTCTACCAGTGGAAGTGAAAATGATTTGGTTTCCAGGCTGGAAAATACATTGAATTATCTTTCTACCACTTGCCTTCCCTTGGCTAGTTAGTGGTTGTGCCTTGGAGGGTTGCATAATTGCAGCAGCACATTACATATTCAGACTTTGTAAGTCTTTCTCCAGTGTTGGTAAATCCGTGCAACGACTGCTGTGTCTGGGGTGTAGTTTTCCTTTAATCCGGAAAATTCTCTGTTGGGTGGGACATAGCACGTAATCCTATTTTTGCCAAGGTCCTGTCTTCTTCTTTTGGTGACACTGGCCATGAACACCCTAGACTTGTAGACAAAAAATATGACCTTGTGTAATAGAATCTCTCAGTACTCTAATGCCCTTGGGCCAAGTTCACACTTTATATAAAAAATTACAGGGTGCATGTAGGGAGATTTGCGTTGCTCATGTGAAAGCAGTGGAGGCCTAGCATAGGAAGGGACGTTGTTGTGTGAGACTTAGTCTGTTGATGATGGAACTACCGCTATCTGTTTAGAAGCAAAACACCACCCAAAAGTTTTATTTACAGGTAGAAACATATGTACCACAACTTTAGCGATTTAAAGAAAATTGGTATTAGCAATTGATCAATATTTCAACACTACCTCATAGCACAGGGACAGCATGTCCATTAGTGCCAGCGGTGCTAATCTGCAGCTTTAAGAATGAAAAAAAAGCAGGAGCAATTGAAAGCCTCTAATTTGAGGTAACATGAATATCGTGTGTGGTAGTGCAGTCAACAATTTCTGGTGTTACTCTGAATTTCCTGGCCAGCTCTAAAGGATGGCATGTGGAAGAACAGTGTGCTGACAAATACCGAAGGCGTCCCAGTTGGAAGGATGCCAAGTGCGTTTGAGTCTTGTTTGTTCTCATCACTAGTATGGCGCTTTAGAGCCTACTTTAAAAGAAGTCCAATTTTCTGTATTTATCCACTTTTAAAAATAAATGCAGACAGAAAACACATTGTTTTCTGTCTGTATTTATCTGTAAAAATCCGTAAAAACGGAAAACCGGGAGCCTTATATATAAGTAATATGTTATTAAAGTAAGATTTCCCAAGCCAGTATTGTGTTTAGAAGTGGTGTGTTCTTAAAAAATAGTGCTATTATTATTAGTAATATATTTTTGAACTCCTGTATGGATTTGCAGCTCCATCGCGATCGTGCATGGTGTGGTCGCGACTCTAGAAAATTCCACAATCAGTTTGGGCACTTTTAGAAGTCAGTTGGTAAGGGTTAACATGACTAACCAATAGAAATGTATTTTACAATTTGTAATAAAGTAGGAAGCAATGCAATTTGTTACATACATTTATTTCTGTGGAGAAAGAGAGGGAAAGTTTGCCATTACTGGTTTTACCTTTTTGAGAGTGGTGCATTACATTGATTGTGTGCATAAGATAATCTTTTATGAGTTTCAGATATTGCATATTCTACAAAACTATTTGGAAGGTCACTTATATATTTGTGAGGTGTATTATGTATTAATCTTATTTTCAAACTTAAAAAATTATTCAAGAACTGTGATGTTTTAAATATATTATTTAATGTAGAGATGTATATTGTAGTTTGTTTTATTGTACTTAAATGTTGTTTGAAATTGATTGTGTATAGTAATATGTGTACATTGGAAGATGGATTAGCGATTATGGAAGTTTGTATTAGTGTGTGGAAAAGTAGAATTGAAGTATACCGCATAATTTTAGGTGTCGCTTTCAAATTGGATGAGCACTCTGTCAAGTTTTAAGGTGTGCATGGAGTTGTGATTAAAGTATGTCTCTACTTATATGTATTCTCATATGTCTTATACATTTGAAGATGCATGATGTATAACAAAGAGGTGTTGTTGCTTTGTATGTGGCTAGGCTCAAGACTAGTGAGTAGTAGTAGAATGGTGAAGTTGTAGCACAAAAGTGTGGTTTAAAACATGTTTATATAAGGTATTAGTGATTAGGCTACTTTTTATAAGTCTGTAGAGAGGTACAGTTGAAATATGCCACATCATTTTGGGTGTTTGCTTGAAATGGAAAGAATGTTCTGTGAATTTTTGAGGTGTGCATAGTGTTGTGATTGAAGAAAGTCTTTACTAGGAGATATATTGTGATGTGTGTTATGTATCTAAAGATGGTAGATGTATAAAACATGTATGTATCTATTGTATGTTTCTTTTATATATGATGCTGCTAGCAAAAGGTACAGACATATGCATGCATGCTTTCAGGAATATGGTGAGACTTACAGTTGAGACATGTGAAGGGTTTCTGCTTTAATTTTGGCTAGGTGTAACACTCTAAGTACTTGTAGAATGGTAAAGTTGCAGCACAAAAGTGAGGTTTAAGACATGTTTGCAGAGAGATTAGTTATTAGGCTAATTTGTGTGAGTCTGTGGAAAGCTACACTTCACATATACCGCATCATTTTTAGTGTCCGTTTGAAATTTGAAGTGTAGTCTTTCTAGTTTTAAGATGTGGATGGTGTTGTGAGTGAGGTATGTCTCTGCTTGCAAATGTATTATGGTGCGCGTTATACGTCTGAAGATGGTAGATTTATAAAATACAGGTATACATCTATTTGTATGTTTCTTTTATATATGATGGCACTAGGAAAAGGTACAGACACAGTCATGCATGCTTTTAGAAATATGGGGAGAGTTACAACAGAGATATGTGAAGGGTTGCTGCTTTGCTCTTAGCTAGGCTCAATACCTGATTAGTAGTAGAATAGTGAAACAGCAGCAGTAGAAAAGTGATGTTTAAGATATGTTGGATGAGAAATTAGTGATAATGGTACTTTATTAGAGTCTGTGTAAAACTTCACTTGAAATATGCTGCATAATTTAAGGTGTGTGTTTGAAATGTTAAGTGTAGTCTGTCAAGTTTTAAAGCCTTTATGGTCTTGTGAGTGAGGTATGTCTCTACTTACACATGTATTGTTATGCTTTTGGCAATAGGTACAGATACAAGCATGCATGGTTTTAGGAATATGGTGAGACTTATGGCAGAGATATGTGATAGGTTGCTGTTTTATATTTAGCTAGGCGCAACATTCTGAGTATTCGTAGAATGGTGAAGCTGCAGCACAGAAGTGAGTTTTAAGATATGTTGCCAGAGGGATTAGTGATTAGGCTACTTTCTATGAGTCTGGGGAAATGTATACTTGAAGTACAGCGCAGAAATGTAGGTCTCTCTTTGAAATGTAAAGTGCAGTCTGTCAAGTTTTAAGTTTAAGGTCTGCATGGTCTTGTGATTGCTGTATGTCTGTACTTGCACATGTATTCTCATGTCTGCTATGCATGTGAAGATACTAGACGTATAAAATACAGGTATACATCTATTGTATATTTCTTTTAGATATGATGATAATTTGAAAAGGTAGAGACATATGCATGCATGCTTTCAACAATATGGAGAGACTTTCAGTTGAGTCATGTAATAGACTGCTGCTTTATATTTGGCTAGGCCCAACACCCATGCACTTATAAAATCACCCAAGCACTACCCATGCAGTCTTCCAAACATCCAGGCACAATCTATGCACTGCTCCAATAACCCAGGCACTACCTTTGCACTCATGCAATCACACAGGCATTACCCATTCACTCATTCAATTACCCAGCCACTACCCATGCACTTATATAATCACCCAGGCACTACCATTGCACTCCTCCAATCACCCAGGCACTACCCCTGTACTCATGCAATCACCCATCCAGTACCCATGCACTTATAAAATCACCCAGGCACTACCATTGCACTCCTCCAATCACCCAGGCACTACCACTGTACTCCTCCAATCACCCACCCAGTACCCATGCACTTATAAAATCGCCCAGGACCTACCTCTGTACTCCTCCAATCACCCAGGCACTACCACTACACACATGCAACCACCCAGACATTCCCCCTGCAACCATGCAATCACCCAGACATTACTCATGCACTCCTCCAATCACCCAGATATTACCCCTGCACTCATGCAATCACCCAGGCATTACCCATGCACTCCTTCAATCACTCAGGCAGTACGCATGCACTTATAAAATCACCCAGGCACTACCTATGCACTCCTCTAATCACCCAGGCACTACCCCTGCTCTCATGGAATCACCCAGGCATTACCTATGCACTCCTCTAATCCCCCAGACATTACCCCTCCACTCATGCAATCACCCAGGCATTACCTATGCACTCCTCTAATCCCCCAGACATTACCCCTGCACTCATGCAATAACCAATGCATTAGCTATGCACTGCTTCAATCCCCCAGGCACTACCCTTGCACGCCTCCAATCACCCAGGCAGTATCTATGCACTCCTCCAATCATTCAGCCAGTACCCATGCACTTATAAAATCACCCAGGCACTACCTATGCACTTAGGCAATCACCCAGGAACTAACCCTGCACTCATGAAATCACCCAGGCTGTACCTATGCACTCATGCAATAACCCAGGCGCTACCCTTGCACTCCTCCAATCACCCAGGCAGTATCCATTCACTCCTCCAATCACCCAAACATTACCCCTGCACACGTGCAATTACCCAGGCATTACTCATGCACTCCTTCGAACATTCAGACAGTACCCATGCACTCCTCCAATCACCCACACATTATCCCTGCACTCATGCAATCACCCAGGAATTACCCATGCACTCCTTCAATCACCCAGCCACTACCCATGTACTTATATAACCAACCAGGCACTACCCTTGCACTCCTCCAATCACCCAGGCACTACCCTTGTACTCATGCAATCACACAGGCACTACCCCTGCACTCATGCAATCACCCAGGCATTACCCCTGCACTCATGCCATCACCCAGACATTACTCATGCACTCCTCCAATCACCCATACAATATCCCTGCACTCATGCAATCACCAATGCATTAGCTAGACACTGCTTCAATCCCCCAGGCACTAACCTTGCACTCCTCCAATCACCCAGGCAGTATCTATGCACTCCTCCAATCACTCAGCCAGTACCCATGCACTTATAAAATCACCCAGGCACTACCTATGCACTTATGCAATCACCCAGGAACTACCCCTGCACTCTTGAAATCACCCAGGCTGTACCTATGCACTCATGCAATAACCCAGGCGCTACCCTTGCACTCCTCCAATCACCCAGGCAGTATCTATTCACTCCTCCAATCACCCAAACATTACCCCTGCACATGTGCAATTACCCAGGCATTACTCATGCACTCCTTGAAACACTCAGGCAGTACCCATGCACTCCTCCAATCACCCACACATTATCCCTGCACTCATGCAATCACCCAGGCATTACCCATTCACTCCTTCAATCACCCAGCCACTACCCATGCACTTATATAATCAACCAGGCACTACCCTTGAACTCCTCCAATCACCCAGGCACTACCCTTGTACTCATGCAATCACCCAGGCACTACCCCTGCACTCATGCAATCACCTAGGCATTACCCCTGCACTCATGCCATCACCCAGACATTACCCATGCACTCCTCCAATCACCCACACAATATCCCTGCACTTATGCAATCACCCAGGCATTACCCAAGCACTCCTTCAATCACTCATACACTACCCATACACCTATATAATCACCCAGGCACTACCCTTGCACTCTTCTAATCACCCAGGCACTACCCCTGTAGGTCCTCCATTCACCCAGTCAGTACCCATGCACTTATAAAATCACCCAGGCACTACCTATGCACTCCTCCAATCACCCAGGCACTACCACTACACTCATACAACCACCCAGACATTACCCCTGCACTCATGCAATCACCCAGACATTACTCATGCACTCCTCCAATCACCCACACATTACCCCTGCACTCATGCAATCACCTGGGCATTACCCATGCGTTCTTTCAATCACTCAGGCAGTACCCATGCACTTATAAAAATCACCCAGGCACTACCTATGCACTCCTCTAATCACCCAGGCACTACCCCTGCACTCATGTAATCAGCTAGACATTACCCCTACACTCATGCAATCACCCAGGCATTACCTATGCACTCCTCTAATCCCCCAGACATTACCCCTGCACTCATGCAATCACCATTGCATTAGCTGTGCACTGCTCCAATCACCCAGGCACTTACCTTGCACTCCTTCAATCACCCAGGCAGTATCTTTGCACTTCTCCAATCACTCAGCCAGTACCCATGCACTTATAAAATCACCCAGGCACTACCTATGCACTTATGCAATCACTCAGGCTCTACCTATGCTCTCATGCAATAACCCAGGCACTACCCTTGCACTCATACAATCACCCAGGCTCTACTGTTGCACTCATCTATTCACCTAGGCACTACTCATGCACTCATCCATGCCTTCAGGCACTTTTCATACACTTATCCATGCACTCAAGCTCTATCTCTGCACTCATCCAATTAGCCAGTCACTACCCTTGTACTCATACAATTACCCAAGCACTACCCATGGAGTCATGCAATCACTCGAGCAAACCCATCACATGTCTCAGCTGTAGGTCTCACCATATTCCTGAAACAATGTATACATATGTCTGTACCTTTTGCTAGCAAATTCATATATAAAGTTGATATACAAATAGATGTATACCTGTGTTTTATATGTCTATCAACTTCACATGCATGATATGTATCAAAATGCATATGCAAGTAGAGACATACCTCAGCCACAAGACTATAAAGGGTTTAAAACTCAACAGATTGCACTTCACATTTCGAACACACACCTAGATTTATGTGGCATACTTCATGTGAACTTTTCCACAGATTCTCACAAAGTACCATAATCACTAATTTCTCACCCAACTTATCTTAAACATCACTTTTCTACTGCTGCTGCTTCACTATTCTATTACTACTCAGGTATTGAGCATAGCTAGGATAAAGCAGCAACCTTTCACATGTCTCTGCTGTAAGTCTTACCATCTTCCTCAAACCATGCATGCATGTGTCTGTACTTTTTGCTAGTGCACCATATATAAAAGATGCATACAAATAGATGTATACTTGTGTTTTACACATGTAACATCTTCAGATGGATAACACATATCAGAGTACATGAGTAAGTAGAGACATATGTACATAGACACCTACATTTATGCGGCGTACAAACATATGCATGCATGCTTTCAGAAAGATGGTGAGACTTACAGCATAGACATGTGATGAGTTGCTGCTTTATATTTGTCTGTGGAAAAGTATGCTTGAAATACACCACATGATTGTAGGTCTCTAGTTGAAATGCGAAGTGTTGTTTCTTAAGTTTTATGGTCTGTATGGTCTTGTGACTGAGGTATGTTTGTACTTGCAGATGTATTTTTATATGTGTTATGCATCTGAAGATGCTAGATGTACAAAATACAGGTAGATATCTATTTCTATATTTCTTTTATATGTGATGGCACTAGGGAAGGGTACAGACAGATGCATCAATGCTTTTAGAAATATGTGGAGACATAAAAGAGAGACATGTGAAGAGTTGCTGCTTTGTATTTTGTTAGGGTCTACATCTGAGTAGTAGTAGATTTGTGAAGCAGCAGGAGCAGAAAAGTGATGTTTAAAATATATTGGGTGAGGAATTAGTGATTATGGTGCTTTACAAGAGTCTGTGTAAAACTTTACATGAAGAATGCCACATAAATCTAGGTGTTTGTTTGAAATGTTAACTGTAGTCTGTTAAGTTTTAAGGTCTGCATGGTCCTGTGATTGATGTATGCCTCTACTTGCATATGTATTCTTATATGTATTATGCATCTGAAGATGGTAGACATATAAAAGAGAGATATATCTTTATTTGTATGTTTCTATTATATATGGTAGTAGTAGTAAAAGGTACAGACACATGGATACATGTTTTCAGGAATATGGTGAGATTTATAAAAGACTCATGTGAAGGTTTGATGCTTTATATTTGGGTAGCCCCACTACCCCGAGTAGTTACAGAATGGTGAAGCTGTAGTACAAAAGTGTACACCATGTCATAAATAGGCCTGGGCGGAAAACTACGCTACGCTCGCGTAGTTTGCATAGTTTGCGCAACTACGCACTACGCGAATTGCACGTAGCACAGTGCAAAAACGCGTAGCATTGCGGGCATTTGTTTGCTCGCGGTCCTCAACGTCAAGTTGGCGACCGCGAGCGAGCAAAATGACATCCCGGCGAGACTTTTTCTCATTCGCGATCAGCAACATCAAGTTGCCGATCGCGAGCGTGGAAAATAAACCTTCCGGCGAGATTCTCAACGCGGGAGGTCAGGTTTCTCACTGCGAGTGGTCGCAGTATGCTCGCGACCGCTCGCGATGAGAAACTACCAGTCCGTGTTGAGAAAACTGCCGCTCGAGTACAAATCTACTCGAGCGGCAGAAAACGACTGCTTGCACTGTGCAAGATGCCGTTTGCAATGATTGCACAGTGCGGACAAGCATCCGGCACTGTGCAATCATTGCGTACAACATTTCCTAGCGCACTACGCAGTTCGCGTAGTGCTACGCGTAGCTCGCGTAGTGCGAAGTACACTTCGCGTAGCGCTACTACGCGAACTACGCCCAGGGTTAGTCATAAACCTTACTTGTGTGCTACAATTTCAGTATTCTGCTACTACTCAGGATGTTGGGCCTAGTCAAATATAAAGCAGCAACCCATCACATGTCTCAGTTGTAAGTCTGCAATCACCCAGTCACTACCCATGCAATCATCTGTGCACTGACGCACTATGTATGCAGTCTTTCAATCAGCCAGGCACTACCCCTGCACTCATTCAATTACTCAGGTACTACACATGCAGTCCTTCAATAACCCAGGCACTACCCTGTACTCATGCAATCACCTAGGCACTATGTATGCACTCCCTCTATCACCCATGTGCTACCTGTGCACTCATATAATCACCCAGGCAGTACCTATCCACTCCTTGAATCACCCAGGTACTATCCATGCAATCCTTGAATTACCCAGGCAGTACCCATGCACTGATGCAATCACTCAGGCAGTACCCATTCAGTCATACATGCGCTCAGCCACTACCCCTGCACTAATACAATCAGCCAAGCACTACCCATGCAGTCCTCCAATCATTCAGGCACTACCCTTGCACTCATGCAATCACCTAGGTATTACGCATGCACTCCTTCAATCACGCAGGCACTACCCATATACTCCTCCATGCATTCAGGCACTACCCATGCACTCCTCCAATCACCGAGGCATTACCCTTTATGTCATGCAATCACTCAGGCATTACCCATGAACTCCTTCAATCACTCAGGCAGTACCCATGCACTCCTCCAATCACCCAGGCAAAACCCCTGCACTCATGTAATCACTCAGGCACTATCCATGCACTCATCCATGCATTTAGTTAGTACTCCCGCACTCATTCCATTTACCCATGCACTCATAAAATCACCCAGGCACTACCTATGCACTCATCCATGCACTCAGTCACTACTCCTGTACTCATTGCATTTACCCATGCAGTCATAAACCCATCCAGGCAGTACCTATGCATTTATGCAATCAGACAGTCACTAGTCATCCTCTCCTTCTATTACCCAGGCACTACCCTTGTACTCATACAATCTGCCAGGCACTACTGTTGCACTAATTCATTCACCTAGGCACTACTCATGCACTCATTTATACCTTCAGGCACTATTTATGCACTTATCCATGCACTCAAGCTCTACCTCTGCAATCATGCAATTAACGAGTCGCTATCCATCCTCTCCTCCAATCACCCAGGCACTACTGTTGCACTCATCTATTCACTTAGGCCCTACTCTTGCACTCATTCCTTTAACACATGCACTCATAAAACCATTCAGGCAGTACCTATGCATTCATGCAATCAGCCAGTCACTATCTATCCGCTCCTCCTATTACCTAGGCACTACCCTTGCACTCATACAATCACCCAGGCCCTACTGTTGCACTCATCTATTCACCTAGGCACTACTCATACACTCATCTATGCCTTCAGGCACTATTCATGCACTTATCCATACACTCAAGCTCTACCTCTGCACTCATGCAATTAACCAGTCACTATCCATCCTCTCCTCCAATCACCCAGGTACTACTGTTGCACTCATCCATTAACCTAGGCACTACTCCTGTACTCATTCCATTAACCCGTGCACTCATAAAATCATTCAGGCAGTACCTATGCATTCATGCAATAAGCCAGTCACTATCCATCCTCTCCTCCTATTACCCAGCCACTACCCTTGCACTTATACAATCACCCAAGCACTACCCATGGAGTCATGCAATCACTCAGGCACACCCATCACATGTCTCAGCTGTAGGTCTCACCATATTCCTGAAATAATGTATACATATGTCTGTTCCTTTTCCTAGCAAATTCATATATAAAAGTAGTATACAAATAGATGTATACCTGTGTTTTATATGTCTATCAACTTCACATGCATGAAATGTATCAAAATGCATATGCAAGTAGAGACAGTACCCAGTCACAAGACTATAAAGGCTTTAAAACTTGACAGATTGCACTTCACATTTCAAACACACACCTATATTTATGTGGCATACTTCAAGTGAACTTTTCCACAGACTCATACAAAGTAGCATAATCACTAATTACTCACCCAACGTATCTTAAACTTCACTTTTCTACTGCTGCTGCTTCACTATTCTACTACTACTCAGGTATTGAGCATAGCTAAGGGCAAAGCAGCAAACTTTCACATGACTCTGCAGTAAGTCTGCCCATATTTCTAACAGCATTGATGCACGTGTTTGTACCTTTTTAGTGATATCATATATAAAAGAAGTATAAAAATGGATGTATAACTGTGTTTTACACATCTAGCATCTGCAGATGGATAACACATATCAGAATACATGTGTAAACAGAGATATACTTCAGTTAGAACACCATGGAGACCTTATAACTTGAGAGACTGCACTTCATATTTTAAACAGACAACTACATTTATGCGGTGTAGTTTAAGAGTACCTTTCCACACACTCATACAAATTAGCTTAATCACTAATCCATTTCCTAAGATGTGTTAAACCTCACTTTTGTGCTGGAGCTTCACCATTCTGTGACTCGTTATAGTGTTGGGCCTAGCCAAATATAAAGCAGAAATGTATCACATAACTCAGCTATAAGTCTAACCATATTCCTGAAAGTATGCATGCATATGTCTGTACCTTTTGCTAGCAGCATCATATGTAAAAGAAACATCCAATTAGATGTATACTTGTGTTTGATACGTCTAGCATCTATCAGAATACATGTTGAAATAGAGACATACCTTAGTCACAATACCATGCAGACCTTAAAAGTTGACGGACTGCACTCAACATTTGAAGCAGATAATGAAAATCATGCGGTATATTTGAATTGTACCTTTCCACAGACTCGTACAAAGTAGTGTAATAACTAATTCATCTCCTAACATGCCTTAAACCTCACTTTTGTGCTGCTGCTTCACCATTCTAGTAATGCTCAGGGAGTTGGGCCTAGCCAAATATAAAGCAAAAACCTATCACACGTCTCAGCTGTAAGTCTCACTGTTAGACCTGGCACCATTGGCGTGGGTCTCCCTTCCATTTTTTGCCTTTGTCTCCTGTGTTTTGCTGTGTGTTGGACTCTATTTTTGCTGGTCTAGATGCTTTGGGCACTTTGCCACTGCTGTTCAGTTCCAAAGTGCAAGTGCTCCCTTTTGTAAATTGTGTTATGGATTAGTGTTTCCATGATTGGATATTTGATTTACTTGTCAGACCGGAGTAAAGTGCACTGTGTGTGCCCAGGGCCTGTAAATCAAATGCTGCTGGTGGGCTTGCAGCACTGGTTGTGCCACCCACCAAAGCAGCCTGTAAAATGTGATTCAGGCCTGCCATTGCAGAGCCTGTGTGCAGTCTGGGACTGCCATGTCGACTTGGCAAGTGCACACACGTGCCAGTCCCTAAACCTTCCCTTTTCTACATACCAGCCACCCCTAAGGTAGGCCCAAGGTACCCCTGTGGGCAGGGTGCATTGTATGTGAAAGGTAGGACATGCCCTGATGTGTGTGGCATGTCCTGATAGTGAAATACTGCCAATTTTGTTTTTCACTATTGCAAGGCTATCTGTTCCCATAGGACAGAATGGGGAGTTTGTTTATAACATCTTATAAACATAACTGACCCTGGGAACAAGATGGAAAAGTAAAGTTTAGTATGCCTGAACTCAGAATGTTACAGTGCATCTTTTAGTGAGGGTGATTTTTACATTCTGTGTTTGAAAATACCACATTTAGAAAGTAGGTACTTTCTTGCCTAACCATCCAGTGTGCCTCTGCTAGGTTTGTGTATTGCATTTCTGGCTTTTGGATGACAGGGGCTGGAGAGGGGAAGTGGCTCCATAAGTCTGATGAGTCAGGGCTGAGCTGAATAGACCTGGACTGCATTTAGAGTAGGGGGAGGAGATTTCCTTTCACCTGAATAGGCCTGGTCTGCCTTCAACAATGTTGTCTCCACCTCCTGCCAGGAAGTTGCACCAGTGAGGACAGAACTGGTTTTGGCTGGGTACAGACACTCTCTGCCTTCAGAGAATAAAGGATTTTTGTGTATAAAAAGAAGGGCCCAGACCCCAGACCCCAGACTTTAGATCACTACTGGGAAATCAAGAGGAACCTTTGCCAAGGCGAAGAGCCGGAGAAGCTGAGGAGGAATACTGCCCCTGTGCTGTTTGCTGTCTGGGGTTGGCCTGCAGTGGCTACTTGCTGCCAAGGAAAGGAGAAAAGGACTTTGCTACTTGCTTTGTCCCCTGCTTGAAGAAAAGATCTCCAAGGTCTTGAAACTGAGCTTGCCCCCTGTTCTCGAGGTCTCAGGAAAGGCAAAGACCTCACCGTGTCTGTGTGCACCGTCTCTGATTGTTGCCGCAGAAGAAAAAGGTAAACGGCTCTGTCATTGAGTCCGTCGCAGGATTCCGTGTCCTGAATGCACCACCAAGAGCAACGCCTTGCTTCCAAAGCAACCCTGGTCTCACCGACTCCGTCAACGAGCCGCTGCTTGCACCGCGTCCTGTGGGTACCACACTCGCTTTGCTACATGCTGCAAGGACGTCACCGACTCCGTCGCTGCCCGACCGGAACATTGACCGGCTCCGTTGCCACACTGTGACCTGCCAGCACCGCAACGAGCACCGTCTCACCCTTCAACACTAGCCCCAGTCTCACAGACTCCGTCAACGAGCCACTGCCTGCACCGAATCGTGAGGACATCGTCCACCGCAACGCTCCGCTTCACAACGCGACCGCGACGTTTGCCCCGACTAACTCGCACCGAAGTGTTGGTCGCAACAAGAAAGGTACTGTGTCCGAGTCTGTCAACGCTTTAGCTGGCCTGTATTGACGCGGTCAGCTGGAATTGTTAGACTCTGTCGTATTCAGTATCGCGGTAGCCCAAGGAGGAGTTACCGAGTCGGAAGAACAGTTTTATTGATTTTCCTCCAATTTAAAGGTTATTTTGCACAAGTACTATTTTTTCAAGAGTTTTGTATGTTGGATTTTTATCGTATTTGGTCTTGTTGGTTTAGATAAAGATTTACTATTTTTCTAAACTGGTGTGGTGTCCATTTGTAGTGTTTTCACTGTATTACTGTATGTGTTCACAAATGCTTTACACACTGCTTCTGAGATAAGCCTGTCTGCTCATGCCAAGCTACCAAGGGGGTGATCAGGGGTTATTTTGGAAGTGTATCCCCCTTACCCTGACTAAAAGCAGGGGTCCCTATTTGGACAAAGGTAACTACCTCTGCCAACTAGAGAACCCCATTTCTAACACTCACCATATTCTGAAAACCATATATGCATATGTCTGCACCTTTTAAATTGAACGTATTTCTTTGTTTATAGATGAGAATATTTGTATATAATTATTTTAATTATATAAAATAATTTTAGAAAGTTTTTAAACTTTTCTTTTTTCAAATATTCTCCAATATTATTAAGAAAGATTCAGTATGACAAGAAAAGTTCAAAAGAAAAAACAACAAAAAAGACAGTCCTATTTAAAGGAGAGAGAAAAGCAGAAATTAGATGAAGTACAATATGTGACATTAAAGAAAAAGACTTCTGGTAAGAAAACTAAAGAATTTGTTAAAAGACTTTTAAAGAACGTAATGAATTTTCAAAATGGGGAAAAGAGAAAGAAAAGTTGTGCAACCAATCAGAAGGAAACGAAAAAGGACAAATTAATGGAAAATCAGGTTATGGGAAAACAATCTATGTTGATGAAAGAATATAAAGACATTAGGAAGGGAATGTATAAAAGTACAGTACTACAAAATTTATTGAAAGATTGTAAAAAATATAAAAGAAGATCTGCATCTTACAAGAAAAAACAACAGATTGAAAGTGTAGTCGAAAAGGCTTTTGAATTGAAAAGAAAATTGTTTATATTGGCATTGAAGAGAATGAAAACATTGAATAAAACAATGCACTTTATGAAGGAGAAAAGCAAAAGAAAACGACTGGTTAATAGAAGTAACTTTTGCAAAACATTTTCGGGTGAATGGAAGCACACTTCTAGTACTGAACCTTTTTTAATGAAGAAAGCTATTTTCAACAAAGTACATTAGTTCATGCAGTTGATACCAGTGGTCGTTGTTATGAGGTAAAAAATGGTTGTCCAATTGAAAAAGAAAAGTTGGTTCCTAGAAATGTAATAGCTGAAGAAGTTCAAGGGAGACGTACACAAGCTCCTGTGTATAAGTGGGATTGTAGTAGTATTTGTAGTATACGACAGGAATCTATTGATATATTACGAATTTTCTTACGAGATTATGGAAAAAAGTGTTAAACAGAAGTTTAAGATGTTGCAAGGACTAGATCCTTGCAAAGTGAGAAAATATACTAACTTGCAGGGTCATTCTCTGGCTTATCTTTCTAGAAAAATGTGTCAAAGTACTTTTCATCATTTATGAATGTTAGCAGTACATCATTCAGAAATGCGGAAGTTAGTAAGAAGATTGTACTACGTAAAAAGTCCTGCATTATCTTTAAGTGAAATAAACACAGCTCTTTTGCATGGTTCAGTATCGGATGTAAAAAAAGTTTCTGATTATACAGTTTTGTTTCTTTGGTTCACAAGAGGAGTGTAGAGAAAGTGAGAGTTTGATAAGTGTAGGTGTTAAAGAAGAGGTGGAAGATATTACTACTGAGAAGTTTACAGAAGAAATTACAAAGTTTAAGGTACTTTCATGTGAAAAACCAAACTTGCCGCCATGGAAAGGCATACGGTCTTGTATTTGGGGTCCGCTGCGTGGCCCCCAGGATGTTGTGGGGGTGGGGGTGCACATGGGGGTACCCCCCTGCATTTGTATGCACAAGGTGGCAGGCACCGCGCGGTGCCTGTCACGTTGTGCATGCAAATGCACGACGTACATTCACAGCATTGTGGCGGGCGGTGCGGTGAGCACCGCCCGCCACAATGATGTGAATAGGGCTTGCCACCGCCACGGTGGTGGTGGCATTGTAATATCGGGTGCGGGACCGCCGCACCCCTTGCGGATGGTCACGCATTCCACTGCGGTGGCGGGCGGACTTTCTCCACCCGCCATCGTAATGACCTCCTATGTTTGGATTTGTTGTCGACGTAATCATTATAGAAGTCAAACTAGGAATGTTGATCTATATTTAAAAAGTGAAAAGGAAAACAATGATAAGTGGGAGCAATTTGGTGCTTATTTGTTGGTTGAAGGTCGTTTGAGTTGGGTAGTGATCAACGTATTTGTAAATATTGTTACAACAAATTAGAAGAGAACAAAATGCCAGCTAGAGCTGTACATAACTACTTAGAGTTGGTAGCTATTCCTCCGGAACTGGTAGATTTAAATACATATGAGTCCATTCTTATTAAATCTGTGCACCCGTTTCAGGCTATAGTTCGTATGGAGCCTAAAACAGGTAAGCTGCCTCCAACAGATTTACAAAGAGGTCTGAAATGAAGAGTTGTGTATTTACCTTTAGATTTTAAGAAAAATATTGAAACTGTTGGTATAGAGAGAGAGGAAAGTGAACCTGTAGTTATTCTAGTTAATGGTGTACCAACAAAGAGTAGGAAAATATGGCAAGAGTTAGTAGATGTCACCAGACTTCAAAAGGCTGCATTATATCTTGTACAAAACAATATTTATTATAAAACTGTAACTGTGGAAGAACAAGAAATATGTTTAGAAGATGAAACAGAAATTTCAACTGGCCAAATAGAAAAATGGACAACTCCAGGAGTGAAGAAATTTATGAACATTACAGTATACAGCCTCTACATTCAAAAGAAGTGATAGGAAACACTATTGAATTATTTCAAATGAAGAAAGCGAAGGAACTCCCATGAGTGTATGGGAGAAAAGTTTAGAAGCTTGTTGTTTTCCACAGCTCTTCCTCACTGGAAAAGGTGGACGATATGATAAACGACCACTATTGATTCCAGCTTCAGAATACTGTACGACAAGATTGTACTCAGAAGATCCAAGATTTCGACAGTGTATTCCATATATATTTCATTTTCTGTTTGAAAGTGATTCTTTTGGACTTTCATATGTAGTGAACCACATATTAAAAACAGGAGTTCATCTTACACATGTTTCTGCAAAGGAATTCATGGACAAAGTTAAAACAAAGAGACGATCATATAGAATCTCAGTTAATTAATTTGATGGCGTGTCAACGTGGTACCAATGAGTATTGGTATCGTCGTCATGGAGAACTTAAATGTATGTTAAGAAACTTAGGTACCCCTACGTGGTTTGTTACACTTAGCTGTGCTGAATATGCGTGGGACGATTTACTTGAATTTCTACGACAAAGCAAATTCAAATGTAAAAACATTGAATTGAAGACAGCTGGAGAACTGTGTTCCTGGATCCTGTAAATGTGTGCAGATATTTTAATCATAGGTTTCAAGTTATGATGTCTTTTATCTGCAATAAAAATAATCCACCTCTTGGAGAAGTTATTGATTTCTTTTGGAGAAAGGAGTACCAAGCCAGAGGTGCTCCTCATATACACATGCTATTATGGAAAATGCACCTAAATTTGGAACTGATTCTGATGAAACTGTTTTGTCTTTCATTGAAGACTATGTTACCTGAGCCATTCCAAAAAAAGGAGGAGAAAACAGCTTAATACAACAAGTTTTACGGTTTTCAAAGTCATTGATGTGGAAAATATTGTTGATGAAAATACACGTCAAAGGAAAAATTTTATACAAAATGTCGTTTTGGATTCCCACGTCCAATAATTTCAAAAGGAAGAGTCAATAGTTTCATGTCAGCAGTAAGGCATACTATAACTCAAAAATCTCCTAAGAATACATACAACATAAAAAGAACTGAAGATTCAAATTATATTAATGACTACAATCCAGTGAGTTTGACAATGTGGAATGCAAACATGGATATCCAGTATGTTGCAGATAATTCAATTGCTGTTGCTCGCTATGTTACGTCATATATAACCAAATCTGAAAATACAGAGTTGAACGAAATGTGGGAAGAAATTTCACAAGAGAAGACTCTTAGTAACAAATTGTACAGCTTTCCCATCGAGAGATTGGATCCTATGAATGTGCGGATCGGTTGAGCTCTGCCAGTTTATATTCAAAGTCAAGAGGAATCATTTGGGTGAGTCTAGGTCTTGCTGCAACATGAAATCGAGTATTGAAATCTCAACAAGAAATTGAATGCTTATCATTGAATGAATCAGAAAGTACAGATATTGCTAAAACTAATATGTTGGATACCTACTATCCCAAAAGGAGTCCATATCTGTAAAACATATGTCTCTATGAAGTACTGCAACATTACAGCTTTAAGAAAAATGTTACAGAAAATATAAATGAAGAAAAATATGAAGTAATTGGATGCGATGGCTGTTTGGTAAAACATGCCAAAGGAAATCTTATTAACCACAGAAAACTCAGTTGCGAAACTCCAGATAAAAGGGAATTTTTCTATTTAGCACTTCTGCAATTCTTCAAGCCTTGGCGTAGTGAAATGGAATTACTTGGAGATTTTGACTGCTATGAAGATTATTTTAATGCAATTTTCCCTACTTAGCTACAAATGTTAAATGAAGAGATTGAACAAGAAACTACTATTGCAGCTGAAATAGCTAGAGACAGTTCTAAAGATAGACAAAGTTCTGCTCCACTGAGTCAAGATCCACTAGGACAACCAATTATTGAAAATGAAGCAGCAATAGCCATGAATGAAGTAGAAATGGCAATGCAACAAGCACAACAGGATATTATTGAGTTGGAAAACTTGGAAGAAAAACTAAATATTGAACAAAAAGAAATATATCAGCAAGTGACACAACAGATACAGCATGGTTTACTGCATAAAAAAGAATGCCAATGCACATCATTTAAACCTATTCGAATGTACATCAGTGGTCAAGGTGGAACAGGAAAAAGTTTCTTAATTAAAGTTTTGACCAGTTATCTACACAAAACTACTGAATCACATTTATCTTGTGTTGTAACTGCTCCAACTGGTTTAGCAGCACACAACATTAAAGGGATTACGTTACATTGCTTACTCATGCTACATGAAAATAAATTGGAATATCTTAAGCTATCTGGAGAAGCTTGTTATGAAGTTTCAAGAGTACTGAAGAAAATGAAACTTCTAATTATTGATGAGTGAGCATAGTCTCAAACTTAATGCTTGCGTTTGTACATTTAAGAATGCAACAGCTTTTAAAAACAGATTATGATGTTCTATTTGGAGGAAAACATGCAATTGTATTCGGCGACCTACTACAACTTACTCCTGTAAAAGGGCAACCTGTTTTTAAAACACTTGTCCATGAAGACACTAAGAAATCTTTGAGAAGTATTGGATATGTCAACATTTGGTCTCATTTTGAATGTAAAGAACTTATTAAGAATATGTGAAAAGCAAGTGATGAACATTATGGAAACATTCTTCAAGATATAAGAATTGGTGTTTTCACAAAACATGGTAAAGAAGCTTTGCAAAGTCGGCTTTTAACGAAGTTGTTTGCAAATGAAAACATAGCACCTGAAAAAATATACAACATAATTGGTGAAAAGAAGTCTATAGTTTGCCTAATGCCTACACTGCAAGAGTGTTCTACATTCAATCAAGAACTTTTGAAATTAGAAAAACAACCAATAGTGAAAATGGAAGCTATTGATAAAAATGGAACACAAAGGAGTTACTATTCTTCTCTCAGAGAAATTAAAGTCAAAATTGGATTCTTTGGAAAAGTCGGTGTCTAAGACTGCAGGTTTAGAAAAGACTTTATATGTATGTGTAAACTGTCGGGTAATTTTACGGCGTAATTTGAATGTAGAAGAAGGGTTAGTAAATGGAGCAATGGGAAAAGTTGTTGATTTTGTACATTTTCAGAACAGAGATGGAATTGAATTTTTGAAGATTAAATTTTATCAGATTGAAGAGGTAAAACAGATTGGACGTTGTACTGTTCGTTTTTTGCTTGTAAAAGACTTGTTTGTTCGTAGAAAACAGTTTCCTCTTTCTTTAGCATATGCAGTAACCATTCATAAATCTCAAGGTTTAAGTGTAGACAGTGCTTTGGTAAATATTGGAAGTACAGTGTTGAAAGAGGGCATGGCATACATTGCATTGTCTCAAGTAAGAACATTATCTGGTTTGTATTTGATTGATTTTGATGAGAAAAAGATTAGTGCTGATGTAAATTGTGTAAGAGAGTACAATCGGTTAAGAAGACTTTATGCTCCTAACTTAGGTGAATATCCCGTATATGAGAAACGTGTAGTGTGTCCAAAACAGAAATATGACAAATATTCTACTGAGATAAAAAAAAAGAAAACAATTCAAGAGAATGATGAAACTGCAAAGAAAATGAAAATGGACACTGTTGATGATATTGTAGGATACCAGTTAGAAAATAGTTCAGGTATCAACTGCTATGCTAATGTAATTGTGAATGTTGTATTTTATCTAGAGGATCTTCATCATGAAATTATAGAAAATCAAGAAAAAAGATTCTGTTCTTTACTACATTATATTTTTCAAAAGTTGGCAACTGATAGAACTAAAATCCATACTGCTTCTGGCATTCGGCATCTTTTGGATATATGTACTGGTTCATTGAAATTTACATTAAATATACAACAAGATACACAAGAATTTCTTATGTTTATGCTTGCAGTATTGGAAGATGAAGAAATAGAAATTGAAAATGTATTTGGACTAAGTTACAGATGGGATCATACATGTGAAGAGTGTTCATTTTCTTCTACCACTGAAACAGACACTGAACAATTCATATACTTGACGATACCAGATTGCAAATCAGTGTCTTTTAACAAATTAGTAAAAACAGCTAATCAAGGTATGAAATGTTCTCATTGTAAATCAGAAATGTTGTCAACATTATATATAGAGAGATTTGGAAAATATGTCATTTTAATGCTACAACGTTGTAGAGCAAATGGAACAAAATTGGAAACCAAAATTAAACATTTTGTGGCAAGTCAAGTATCAATTTAAGGGAGAACTTTTAAAGCAGTGGCTATTATTTTCTATGATGGACCTACTACAACATCTGGACACTATACTGTGTATTTAAAGTGCAATAAAGGATGGACACATTGCAATGATGCCCATTTGGAATTCAAATGTTGCCTTACGAAACACCAAATTCATATCTGATATTTTTGATGCCAAAGTTTTGAAAACATCATTCGGCCTATTGGGAAGATGTGAACACAAAATAACGAGTTTATTTTGGATATTTTCAATGCAAAAGATTCGGAAACATTATTCGGCCTATAGGGAATATGTGAACAATTAGTGTTTGGATTATTGTTTGTGCTAATTCATATTGCATTTGGAAAATTGTGTTTGAAACAAGCAGTTTATGTATTTGATCTTTATATTATACGCGATGTAATGAGAGTGTACATTTTACAAAATGTACTTGAGAAAAATAAAAGACTTAATGTAGTTGAAGAATGTAATTTAGAAACTGTAGATAGGTAAACACATAGTTACACATGTTCTAAATAATGCTCAATGCTGATTTGTTTTTTTTACAATCTCATTGATTGTTTCTTTCCCCGCTGTTGTATGATGATATACATTGAAATCATTGTGTATGGTGAAATTCAGTAGAATCTGAGAACAGCAAAAAAGGGAAACTGAAAATGTTATGTAATTCTAAAATTATGTTGTGTTCTTAAAACTATAATATTATATTCGATAACAGTTTTTCTTCTTCTTTTTTACAGAAGGTAATGGTGAAGTTTGAAAAGATTTTAAATTCACTTTACAACAAAACTACTGTAAAATAGTTCCACTGAGTTTTGTATCTACATTAGTAAAAAAGGGAAGAAGAAATAATGTAATAAGCATGATAATGTGAAATAATGTTTAGAGCCACTTTTACTGCACTCATCCAGTCCTACAAACACTACCCATGCACTCATTTATACAGTTAGACACTATTCCCACGCGCTTGCTATTGCTGTGCTTTCCAGGTTCCCTGCTGCTGGGGGACTACCAGTCCAAGGAACCCTTGCTCTCCCTGGAGGGAGGAGCCGCCTCACGCCAACACGCTGAAAAAGAGCGCATCACTACCGTGGCGCGGGACGCGCTTGCTATTGCCGTGCTTTCCAAGTTCCCTGCTGCTGGGGGACTACCAGTCCAAGGAACCCTTGCTCTCCCTGGAGGAAGGAGCCGCCTCACGCCAACGCGCTGAAAAAGCACGCTTCACCACCGCGGCGCAGGACGCGCTTGCTATTGCCATGCTTTACAGGTTCCCTGCTGCTGGGGGACTACAAGTCCAAGGAACCCTTGCTCTCCCTGGAGGGAGGAGCCGCCTCATGCCAACGCGCTGAAAAAGCACGCATCACCACCGCAGTGCGGGATGCGCACAGGCTGCGCCCGGACAAAGCCCGGGCCAAGGGCAGGCCTGTCCTTGCCCGTCATCACCAGGAGGAGGCAGGGCAGGGCCACCCCCCTAATATCGGCAACAGAACTGGACTAAAAACAAGGTACTGCATTTCTGATTATTCGGTCCATCAAGGGTAGAAGCAAAACGGACCTTAATAGCTCTTTTTAGCTTTGTGTCAGAAGAACTAAGCGGCGTATAGTAGACCAATATAAGATCGTTTAAGTGTCAAATCTGGCCACGGGTGTATAGTCTATATTGAAGATTTCACTTTCCTGGACTTCTGAAGTGCAGTACCGCCAATTGCTTGTATTTGTGTTATCTGATTTTTGTATATTATTTTTTTTCTATTGTTTTTAGTATGGGTAAAAGGAAGGTAGTGGAAGCATTGGGGGGAGGAACGGTGGGGAAGGGTAAGAAGACTAAAAGGTCGGAGAAACACCCCACGTTTACAAAAAGTAATTGCGTCATGACCCGCATAGAAAATATTATCAGCGATTGCGAGGAGATTCTAACAACCCCATTGGGTAATGACAGTGGTACATCCGATGCTCACCCCACCAAGCACTTGCCATCTCTCCAGGTTGTCAAATCGATTCATGACATGTTTAAAAAATCTATTCAGAAAGAGCCTTCCCCATCCACTCAGGGGATTGAATTACCATCAGAGTCGATCTCATCCCCACCTTCATGTGTTAACTTAGAAACCAATGTGGAATATGCACTAGAGTGCAGTAACAGATTTGCGCTTTTAGCGGATACAGCTGAGGACTCAGTTGATGATATTACGCTCTCCCAGCTAACTGATTGTATAGATCAAATAGGAGCAGTAGGGACCGCAAAAGTTGTAGCCACCGTAAAAGCATGTAGCTGTTCGTGCGAGAGCCAGTCCACATATCAGATAGAGAGTCTAAGGGCACAGACAAGTCTATTTTTGGAACTAGTTAGTACTCTGAAGAACTTGGTTGATAAGCTAACAGCCACTATGAAAATGTCAGTTTACAATGCAGCTCCCGACACTGTCAGATTACCCAAGCCTAGGTGTACCAACGACACTGTCTCCCACTTGGACAATACTAGCAGCATGGGTAGTACGAACGTCGCACCAGCTGCTCCTTCGGCAGGCTCACAAAATACTACTAACGAAAGGTCCCTGCTAAACAAGGATAGAGCGTATTCAGAAGTCCACCTGAATTATGTCAAGCAGGATAGTCCTTGGCAGCAGATTAAGAGGAACGGCCACTTGGCAAGTTCATTTTCATACCCATCAAGAAGTGCAGGTTCCACTTTGCACAAGGACCATAGATACCAAAATCCATTACTTAACAGCCCCTCAAAAGCACAAATCTTTCTGACTAATATTCCCAAAATATCATCGATTAGAGCATGGGAAGATGAACAATCTCTGATCAACAAAAGTATTCATTGGCTAAGGCATGTGAGAAAGTGTAGATCAGTAATAAAAGAAGATATTCTTTCAGCTAAAGGATTTGTGTCCAGTGGTTTAAGTACAGACTACGTGTGCTTAAAGCTAAAGTCTGTGGATTTTGCAGATAATCTAGTGTCATTTGATATAAGAACATCCCATCTGACCACATCTAACATCAGGATAAAATATAATCCCCTGCTTTAAATAATAGTAACAACCAGCACAATGTAGTTACAAACTGTAATGAGGGCTGTTCTTTGAGACAAGGTAGATTGATGTTTAAAGCCTGTGTCTATTCCAACGCAGCATGACGATGTGAATACACCAGGGGGTGAATTCAATGACCCGTCTAATGCCCAGGGTAACAGTAGCCAGGTAGATACCAATATTATTAACTCCGATCCCACTAACACGATGCTAGACTTTGCCTCCTGGAATACAGCGGACTACAATCGAAAATAGTGTCAGCTGACTGATCATCATTTATAGAGGACCACGACATATGGGCTTTCCAGGAAACCTGGTCTCAGAGACCCATCTTTCATCCAGGATACTTGAACTTTGCAAAACTGGCTATTGCCGGACAAAAAGGTAGACCTTCAGGTGGGCTCACCCTATGGGTCAGGCAACACTCAGGCTATAGGGTTGAGGAAATACCGATTGATAGCCCTGACATCCTGGCCATTCTTTTACGCCTGAAATATGACCCTGATATATTAGTTATTAACATTTATGCAAGAGGGATGACGGGTGGGAAATTTTCCAGTACAGTCTCCATACTAGACGCCTTTATAGATAAAAACAGGGGTAGTAACAATATGGTGATCGCAGGAGATTTTAATTGTACGTTTGAGCCCCTCGATTATGAAGATGGCAGCCTCTGTAATGAAGAGGACTCTCAGTGGGGCATTCCATCCTTAACCCTACCACCGATAAGGAAATGGACTGAGGCAGCTCTCCAATTAAAAAGTTTGTGTTTGGAGAGGGGTATTAGGGCAGCAAATGGGAGGACACCCTCTGACAGTAAGGGCTCATATACTTTTTGTAATGGGCCAAGATGTAGTCGAATTGATTATTTTTTCATCAATCTGGAGCTGTGGTCTTCTCTCGTCGATATGGTGGTCCAAGAGAGAAGTGAAAGTGACCATAATCCACTTCTGCTATCTCTGCAGATGCAGGGGTTAAACACACAACCTCAGATAATCGAGAGGGTGACTGCAGATGTCATTTTGTCAAATGACCTGAGAAGGGTCAAGTGGGCCTCGTTAATTGAAAATAATACCACATTAGAACAGATGATGGCAGCGGTGGAAAGCACCTTAATGGCCCTCTCTAAATTAGACACTCAGGACGATATAAATGCCGTTATTTTGCAAGCACATGATGAGTTGTTTGCAAAGCTTAAATGCTTTTTTATTAAGACCCATAAATCCAGCAGCAGAGTCACAGCTAGATCAGCAAACTGGTATAATAAGGACTGTAGAGAAGCATATAAGAAATTGTCCCAAGCTATAAAATCTAAAAGGATGGATGAAATTAAACAGGCGCGGAAAATGTACAAAAGAACCCAATATATAGCTAAAAAGGAGTCAGACGAAAAACGATGGAATGATCTCCTGCAAGCGAGCAATGAAAGAAGCATGCAGAAATTCTGGCAGATAGTGAAATGGGGGAGTGGTGAAATTAGACAAGCTCCTGACAATCACGTAGCTCCTGATCAGTGGGTTTCCCACTTTCAGGCCCAATTCACCGCTACAACGGTTAGTACATACCAGTTTCAAATACCTACGTCAGACATCACCATGACCTTCGGGATAGGGGAGGTTGAAGCTGCCCTGAACGCGATACCTAAGGGAAGAGCCCCTGGTCCTGATTGTATTCCGGCCGATCTGTTTCGGCACGATAGAGTTAATTGGCTCAAGTATATCCATATACTTGTTAACGCAATAGCCAGTGGAGCGTCCATCCCAGAATCCTGGCGTGGTGCGGAAATACTACCAATTTACAAAAAGGGGGATCGCCCAAGTAACTATAGGCCAATAAGTTTAATAGACTCGATGTAAAAGATAATGACCAGGCTAGTGCTGAGCAGAACCCAAACCTGGATCTGTGAAAATGACATTTTATGATCATTACAGGCTGGATTCCGCTCACACGTTAGCACCATAGTTCAGGTTTTTAGGTTTATGTTGATCTACTGGCGCACTGTAATTATTGCGGGGGGAACCATCTATACGGCTTTTATTGATCTTAAATCCGCCTTTGATTTGGTGCCCCGCAACAAGTTATGGGGAGCATTAAAAGATTTGGGGATGCCACTAGAACTCCTTGCCCTGATAGTTAAATTGCATGAGTCAAATTTTGCACAGGTACGGTGGGGCTCACAGGGAAAGGTTACGGAAAGGTTCTTGGTAACCAAAGGGGTTCGCCAAGGGTGTGTTTTGGCCCCCACCCTTTTTCATTGTTTATAAACAGGGTTGTTAATTATTTTTCCACATATCCTACTGACGCTCCTTCACTTGCTGGTATGAAGATACCCTTACTTATGTTCGCGGATGACACCCTCATTTTATCGAAAACACAGAAAGGGTTGCAACGTGCACTGAATAGATTTGAGGTTTTTTGTAGTGATCATGAGTTGGTGGTCAATGTGGAAAAAACGAAATTCATGGTCTTACATAAACACAAAGTGGTCAAAGGGAGAGTCTCCATGAATAATGTACAACTGGAACAAACTGACGTTTTTACGTATTTGGGGGTTACCTTGGGCAAGAAATTAAACTGGAAACCCCAGATTGACATAATGGCCCTAAAGCATGCCCAACTAGCAGGAGCCTTACTTAAATAACAGAGGCTTTCCCAAACAAAGCCGGTAAGCCCTGCATTAACGATTTACAATTCCAAGGTTAGGGCTTCAATTTTATATGGTGTCGAACTCTGGGGTTTCGAAAATGTGACTACGTTAAACATAGCCCAGAATAAGTTCCTGAGAGCCCTAATTGGCCTTCCGCAATCTACCCCACTTAAACCCCTTTACTTAGATCTGGGTTGTTGTACATTTGAGGAGATAGCCCGGTATAGGCCCATAGCATATTGGAGAAGGCTCTGGACTACTCCGGAGCTGTTAATCTATGCAAATGCGCTAAAAGATGTGAGAGAAGCCGATCTATCAAGCAAGCTCCCCTGGCTACAAAAAATCAAGTGCACATTGGTGGATATGAGGTTTAGTCACTTGTGGGAGGACCCAGTAGGTAGTTCGTTCCCATCCAAAAAAGATTTTAAGGAAGCCTACTGGAACATGGTTAAAACAAATTGTTTGTCATCATTTTCGAACACATCTTTGTCAGGTATCTTCCTGGAGCATAAGTACGACACCAAGTTTGAGGCCTATTGGGATTTTATATCCAAACCATGTGACAGAAAGTTGTATCACCAATTCAGGGTAGGCACACTCCCGTTAAAGTCCTTCACGCAAAAATGGCAAACCTGAACGGACACTAAATGTGTATCCTGTCAGATGCAGGATGAGTCCATTCCCCACATATTGTTCGTGTGTCCAGCATATAAGTGTCCTAGAGATAAATGGCTTAAGCCGATTTGTTCTAATACGGGCACTCGATCAAGTCATAGTGCCCTTCGTATATTGAAGACTAACACGCAAGAGCATATAGTAATAGCAATGGCCAAATTTTTAAGCTGGACATGGGGTATCAGAGCAAATAATCTGAAGAGGCAAGGAATATTGAGTGGCAACCCTGTTTATCAAGACCGGTTCTAGTATTTATTAGGCACTGATTACTGGGGACATGTTCACAAGCATCAGGATTGTGATTTAGCTTGTAGTATTGGTTAGATAATAAGGTCATCAAACTGATGTTTTTGAGAAACCCGATCGTTGTACATTATTGACCTTAATTCTTGGAATTTTAACATTTTCATACTTTTATGAACTTTTTAAAACTTTTTAATACTTTGCTCTTAAGATATTGTATGTACTTGCAGGGAAAAAAGTTTTTACATGTTTATATGTGTATATGTTTATATAATGTTTGTCTTTTATTGTGCCTTTAATGATCAGAAGGAGCGAAATAAAGACCAATTTGACTTTGACTATTCCCACACCCATTCAATTTAGCCAGGCACTATCCATATAATGGTACATGCACTCAGGCACTTCTGCTGCACTCATGCCATCACCCAAGCAGTACCCATGCAGTCTTTCAATCATCCCGGCACTACCCGTACACTCTTCCAATAATCCATGCACTACCTCTGCACTCATGCAATCACCAAGGCACTACCCGTACACTCATGCGATCAGCTAGACATTACCCCTACACTCATGCAATCACCCAGGCATTACATATGCACTCCTCCAATTACCCAGGCACTACCCCTGCACTCATGCAATCACCCATGACATTAGCTCATGCACTCCTCCAATCACCCAGACACTAACCCTGCACTCCTCCAATCACCTAGGCAGTAACCCATGCACTCCTTCAATCACTCAGGCAGTACCCATGCACTTATAAAATCACCCAGGCACTACCTATGCACTCCTCTAATCACCCAGGCACTACCCATGCACTTATACAATCAACCAGACACTACCTATGCAGTCCTGCTAATCACCCAGGCACTACCCCTGCACTCATGCAATCAATCACCCTGGCACTTCCTATGCACTCCTACAATAACCCAAGCCACTACCCATGTACTTCTACAATCACCCAGACATTACCCCTGCACTCATCCAATCACCCATGCACTAGCTATGCACTCCTTCAATCACCCAGACACTATCCTTGCACTCACTTCAATCACCCAGGCAGTATCCATGCAGTCCTCCAATCACCCAGGCAGTACTCTATGCACTCTATAAATTCGCCCAGGCACTATCCTATGCACTCATGCAATCACCCAGGCACTACCCATGCACTCCTTCCATTCACCCAGCCATTACCCATGCACTCCTCCAATCACCCAGGCACTACCCTTGTACTCATGCAATCACCCAGGTACTACCTATGCAGTCATGGAATCACCCAGGCACTATCCATGCATTTCTCCAATCACCCAGCCAGTACCCATGCACTTATGCAATCACCCAGGCACTACGCATACACTCCTCCAATCACTCAGGCACTACCCATGCACTCCTCCAATCACCCAGCGCACTATCCATGCACTCCTCTATTCACCCAAGCAGTATCCACTGCACCCCTCCAATCCCCCAGACATTACCCCTGCATACATTCAATCACCCAGGCATTACTCTTTCACTCCTTCAAACACTCAGGCAGTACCCATGCACTCCTCAAATCACCCACACATTATCCCTGCACTCATGCAATCACCCAGGCATTACCCATGCACTTATATAATCAACCTGGCACTACCCTTGCACTCCTCCAATCACCCAGGCACTACCCTTGTACTCATGCAATCACCCAGGCACTACCCCTGCACTCATGCAATCACCCAGGCGTTACCCCTGCACTCATGCAATAACCAAGACATTACTCATGCACTCCTCCAATCACCCACACATTCTCCCTGCACTCATGGAATCATCCAGGCATTACCCAAGCACTCCTTCAATAACCCAGCCACAACCCATACACTTATATATAATCACCTAGACACTATCCTTGCACTCCTCCAATCACCCAGGCACCACGCCTGTACTGATGCAATTACCCAGCCAGTACCCATACACTTATCCAATCACCCAGGCACTACAACTGCACTCCTCCAATCACCCAGCCAGTACCCATGCACTTATACAATCACCCAGGCACTACGTATGCACTCCTCCAATCACCCAGGCACTACCACTACACTCATGCAACGACCCAGACATTACCCCTGCACTCATGCAATCACACTGGGCCCGATTCACAAAAGTAATCTGAGAAAAAATCTTAACTTTACGACTTTCGGTATTCACAAAAGGCATTTAGGAGTAGTAAAGTTAGGATTCCTAACTTTACTACTCCTAATCTGAGACAAAATCCTAACTTTACGACTTTCGGTATTCACAAAAGGCATTTAGGAGTAGTAAAGTTAGGAATCCTAAATTTACTACTCCTAAATGCCTTTTGTGAATACCGAAAGTAGTAAAGTTAGGATTTTGTCTCGTGTTACTTTTGTGAATCAGGCCCCCAGACATTACTCATGCACTCCTTCAATCACCCAGACATTACCCCTGCACTCATGCAATCACCTAGGCATTACCCATGCACTCCTTCAATCACCCAAGCACTATCATTGCACTCCTCCAATCACCCATGCACTACCACTACACTCATGCAACCACCCAGACATTATCCCTGCACTCATGCAATCACCCAGACATTACTCATGCACTTCTTCACTCACCGAGACATTACCCCTGCTCTCATGCAATCACCCAGGCACTACCTATGCACTCCTCTAATCACCCAGGCACTACCCCTGCACTCATGCAATCACCCAGCCATTACCTATGCATTCCTCCAATCACCCAGGAACTACCCCTACACTCATGGAATCAGCTAGACATTACCTCTACACTCATGCAATCACCCAGGCATTACCTATGCGCTCCTCTAATCCCCCAGACATTACCCCTGGGTGTATTGTATGAGTGCATAGCTAGTGCCTGGGTGATTGCATAAGTACAGGGGTAGTGCCTGGGTTATTGGAGGAGTGCAAGGGTTGTGCCTGGGTGACTATATAAGCATATAGGTAGTGGCTGGGTGATCAAAGAAGTGCTTGGGTAATGCCGGGGTGATTGCATGAGTGCAAGGATAATGTGTGGGTGATTAAAGGAGTGCATGAGTAATGTCTGGATGATTGCATGAGTACAGGGGTAATGCCTGGGTGATTGCATGGGTGCTGGGTTAGTGCCTGGGTGATTGCATGAGTACAAGGGTAGTGCCTGGGTGATTGGAGGAGTGCAAAGGTAGTGCCTGGTTGATTATATAAGTGCATGGGTAGTGGCTGGGCGATTGAAGGAGTGCATGGGTAATGCCTGGGTGATTGCATGAGTGCAGGGATAATGTGTGGGTGATTTGAGGAGTGCATGGGTACTGCCTGAGTGTTTGAAGGAGTGCATGAGTAATGCCTGGGTGATTGAATGTATACAGGGGTAATGTCTGGGGGATTGGAGGAGTGCATGGATACTGCTTGGGTGATTGGAGGAGTGCATGGATAGATCGTGGGTGATTGGAGGAGTGCAAGGGTAGTGCCTGGGTTATTGCATGACTGCATAGGTAGTGCCTGGGTGATTGCATGAGTACAAGGGTAGTGCCTGGGTAATTGGAGGAGTGCACGGGTAGTGTCTAGTTGATTATATAAGTGCAGGGGTAGTGTCTGGGTGATTAGAGGAGTGCATAGGTAGTGCCTGGGTGATTATACAAGTGTATGGGTAGTGGCTGGGTGATTGAAGAAGTGCTTTGGTAATGCCTGGGTGATTGCATGAGTGCAGGGATAATGTGTGGGTGATTGGAAGAGTGCATGAATAATGTCTGGGTGATTGCATGAGTGCAGGGATAATGTGTGGGTGATTGGAAGAGGGCATGAATAATGTCTGGGTGATTGCATGAGTGCAGGGGTAATGCCTGGGTGATTGCATGAGTGCAGTGGTAGTGCCTGGGTGATTGCATGAGTACAAGAGTAGTGCCTGGGTGATTGGAGGAGTGCAAGGGTAATGCCTGGTTGATTATATAACTGCATGGATAGTGGCTGGGTCATTGAAGGAGTGCAAGGGTAATACCTGGGTGATTGGAGGAGTGCATCGCTAATGCATGGGTGGTTGCATTAGTGCAGGGGTAATGTCTGGGTGATTGGAGGAGTGCATGGATAGTGTTTGGGTGATTGGAGGAGTGCAAGGCTAGTGCCTGGGTGATTGGAGCAGTGCATAGCTAATGCATTGGTGATTGCATGAGGCACTACTCTTGCACTCCTCCAATCACCCAGGCACTATCCATGCACTCCTCCAATCACCCAGCCAGTACCCATGCACTTATAAAATCACCCAGGCACTGCTTATGCACTCAGGCAATAACCCAGGCACTACCCTTGCACTCATGCAATTACCCAGGCACTAGCTATGCACTCATACAATAACCAAGGCACTACTCTTGCACTCCTCCAATCACCCAAGCACTATCCATGCACTCCTCCAATCACCCAGACATTACCCCTGCACTCATGCAATCACCCATGCTTTAGCTATGCAGTTCTCCAATCACCCAGACACTATCCTTGCACTTCTCCAATCACCCAGGCAGTATCCATGCAGTACTCCAATCACCCAGGCAGTACCCATGCACTTATAAAATCACCCAGGCACTACCTATGCACTCATGCAATCACCCAGGCACTATTCAGGCACTCCTCCATACACCCAGGCATTACCCATGCACTCCTCCAATCACCCAGGCACTATCCATGCACTCCTCCAATCACCCAGGCCCTACCCTTGCACTCCTACAATCACTCAAGCACTATCCATGCACTCCTCCAATCACCCAGGTGCTACCCATGCACTCCTCCAATCACCCAGGCAGTATCCATGCACTCCTCCAATCACCCAGACATTACCCCTGCACACATGCAATCACCCAGGCATTACTCATGCACTCCTTCAAACACTCAGGCAGTATCCATGCACTCCTCCAATCACCCACACATTATCCTTCACTCATGCAATCACCCAGCCACTACCCTTGTCCTCATACAATCAACCAGGCACTACCTATGCAGTCATGCAATAACCCAGGCACTACCCTTGCAATCCTCCAATCACCCAAGCACTATCCATGCACTCCTCCAATCACCCAGACATTACCCCTGCACTCATGCAATCACCCATGCATTAGCTATGCACTCCTCCAATCACCCAGACATTACCCCTACACTAATGCAATCACCCATGCACTAGCTATGCACTCCTCTAATCAACCAGATATTACCCCATGCACTAATGCATTCACCCAGGCACCCGGTCCAGGGAAGAGATGGCTTGGCAGTTCGGGCTGGACTGTTCCCATGAGGCACAGGGTCAGACTGATTTGCATATGGCCATGTCTGAACTGGGGTGGTGGAGTGAGCTAAAGAATGATGATGGATTAAACCCAGATCATTTGACTGGGGGTGAGTGTTTGATTTGCTCTAACGCTCCGTCCATCATCCCCTTTGGTATCGCTTTGTTCGCCCTAAGTTGGCAGGGTATGCCCAGACGTGGGTCTCTTGCTCACTTTGCCACTGGATTCAAGATAGCCTGGCTTATGAGGGTTTTGAACCCGAAACCGGTCCCAGGATGCTTGTTTCTGGTCCAGGGAAGACATGGCTTGGCAGTTGGGGCTGGACTGTTCCCATGAGGCACAGGGTCAGACTGAATTGGGGTGGTGGAGTGAGCTAAAGAATGATGATGGATTAAACCCAGATCATTTGACTGGGGGTGAGTGTTTGATTTGCTCTAACGCTCCGTCCGTCATCCCCTTTGGTATCGCTTTGTTCACCCAGGCATTACTCATGCACTCCTTCAAACACTAAGGCAGTACCCATGCCTAGCGCTCAACAACCTAGCGCGGTGCTTCAATCCCCACTAAACCGGCTGAAAGGGCCAACTCCCGACATCGGAAGATTGGGAGCGTCTGCCGCTGTGGCCGCCGTTCCACCTGGCTGCGGCATTGCCGTGATATCGGCTTTACTCTCGCCAGGCGATCGCGCCTCAAGATGGCGCCTGGGATTGAGCGGACTCGCGCTTGATCGTAATAGAGCGGGGGCCGCGACATAGGGAGCGGGTCCCCGGGAAACTACTCCTGACCGTGTGGCAATTGACCTGCTGCCGTGACGAAAATCCAACAACCGGACCCCTGACCCGGACCCTTACAGCGCTGCTCCCGCTCCTACCGCACTCTGAACACCCAAAACCCTGACGCCGAGTCCCTGCTTGGGCTCTCAGAGCGGGCGATCCCGTTTAAATTGGGTTCTTTGTGGTAAAGTAAATTCTATCTAAAATCTACCTCTTATAAGGGAAAAGCACCTTTGCGGCAGTTTGAATGATGCTGGAAGTTGCGAAGGAAATTATCAATGCAGCCTGACCCCAAGATGGTGGCCTTTCGATGGGATACGGCGAACGCCTCAACCTTCGCCCCGGTGAGCGACGGGGGCTTGGGCGCGCCGCGGGGAGCAGCATCACAGTCCCTGACGAGAAGTGGCAAGGAGAGGGTGATTTCAGCCAAGAAAACGGGGCACCTCTACCCCAGCATGTCCCACAGAAAGAAACCTCACTGGAGCGGGTAGCCTGATTCCAACATGGCGCCCGCTTTGGACAAAAATAACTGTACGGTCAGCATCCGGGGTTAAGGAGGCATTTTGAGCAGACGTGTAGGAGTTGACCGCTGTGATGACCTAGGCATTGTAGAAGGGGAGGGCCCATGCCTGACCCTGAAAAGGTACTGGCATGACTCGAGGGAGGGCATCTACAGCTATTCTACCTCCAAAGAGACCCAAGTAAGCCCTTTTCTGGCTTTACTTTGCCTAATGATATCAAACCCTTTCACCTCACCAACCTCCGTCCTGGCTCAGATGCCTGACCTTAATATGGCGGACCTACCTGCAATCGACCACCACCAACTTGGCCTCCACCCACCTCCTTCTCGCTCCACAGATCTGCAGCAAAGAGAGAAGCCCCTCCAACCTCCCCATAGTGCTGGATGCCCACGTATATCTAGGGCTTCCTTCTAAGCCCCAATCTAAGTCCTTGGGGACACTAATTACTCGAAACTCAGGTTGATGGGTGCCTGACCCTTACATGCCCGCCAGTGACGACTTTTCCCCGAGCTGAACTTTTCCTTACATAACCCTACCAGGACTGTGCCTGACCTCAAGATGGCGTCTGGATTTAATTCGGACCATGACTTCTCACTCACCCCCCCCGCGCTAATCTGACAACCTCTGAGTACACCTGATCACTATCCTGACAGTGGAGTCCGAGCATTATGTCCGACGCCCGGTGGAGCTGCTCTGTTCAGCTATTGAGGAGATTGGCCTTGGTTCATCCCCTTGACCGTCACCTACCCAGCCGGACTTTGGGCACAGTTTCTCCCCGTCTCCCTGTCTCGCCCATTCCCCCCTCATCGTTTCTCTGTAACTCTGCTTTCTCCTTATCTCCTATCTATCTATCTATCTATCTATCTATCTATCTGACCGATGCCTATCCTAACAGCGGAGTCTGAGCATTATGTCCGACGCCCGGTGGAGCTGCTCTGTTCAGCTATTGAGGCGATCGGCCTTGGTTTCATCCCCTTGACCGTCACCTGCCCAGCCGGACTTTGGGCACAGTTTTCTCCCCATCTCCCTGTCTCGCCCATTCCCCCCTCATCGTTTTCTGTAACTCTGCTTTTTCCTTGTCTCCTATCTATCTATCTATCTATCTATCTATCTATCTATCTATCTATCTGACCGATGCCCGATGGAGCTACCTTGAGAGCTATAGGGGTGATTGGCTGTGGATTCCCTCCTCGGCCGTCACCTACTCAGTCGGCCATTGAGCAGACTTTCCCTTCGTCTCTCATACCACTACCCCCTCTTCCTCTTCCTCTCCCTTCTCACTCCCCCTCTCCGCTCTATTTTGTCTCTCCCTCTCCTTCTTAAAGGTGTCGCATATATTTGATGTAATGTGTAATTGTTATCATTGTTGTATCATTGTTGATCCTTATGTAAAGCGCTCTGATACCTACGGGTCTAGCCAGAGCTATATAAAACTCTTAAAATAAAAATAAATAAATAAATGCACTCCTCCAATCACCCACACATTATCCCTGCACTCATGCAATCACCCAGGCATTACCCTTGCACTCCTTTAATCACCCAGCCACTACCCAGGCACTTATATAATCAACCAGGCACTACCCTTGCACTCCTCAAATTACCCAGGCACTATCCTTGTAATCATGCAATCACCCAGGCACTAGCCCTGCAGTCATGCAATCACCCAGGCATTACCCAAGCACTTCTTGAATCACCCAGCCACTACCTATACACTTATATAATCACCCAGGCACTACCCTTGCACTCCTCCAATCACTCAGTCACTACCACTGTACTCCTCCAATCACCCAGCCAGTACCCATGCACTTATAAAATCACTCAGGCACTACCCTTGCTTGCACTCCTCCAATCACTCAGTCACTACCCCTGTACTCCTCCAATCACCCAGCCAGTACCCATGCACTTATAAAATCACACAGGCACTACCTATGCACTCCTATAATCACCCAGGCACTACCTATGCACTCCTCTAATCGCCCAGCCACTACCCATGCACTTATATAATCACCCAAGCACTATTCATGCACTCCTCCAATCACCCAGGCAATACCCATGCACTCCTCCAATCACCCAGATATTACTCATGCACTCCTCCAATCACCCAGACATTACCCCTGCACTCATGCAATCACCTAGGCATTACCCATGCACTCCTTCAATCACTCAGGCAGTGCCCATGTACTTATAAAATCACCCAGGCATTACCTATGCACTCCTCTAATCGCCCAGCCACTAACCATGCACTTATATAATCACCCAAGCACTATCCATGCACTCCTCCAATCACGCAGGCAATACCCATGCACTCCTCTATTCACCCAGGCAGTATCCATGCACTCCTCCAATCACCCAGACATTACCCCTGCACACATGCAATCACCCAGGCATTACTCATGCACTCCTTCAAACACTCAGGCAGTACCCATGACCTCCTCCAATCACCCACAGATTATCCTTGCACTCATGCAATCACCCAGCCACTACCCTTGTACTCATACAATGAACCAGGCACTACCTATGTAGTCATGAAATAACACAGGAAGTACCCTTGCACTCCTCCAATCACCTAAGCACTATCAATACACTCCTCCAATCACCCAGACATTACCCCTGCACTCATGCAATCACCCATGCATTAGCTATGCACTTCTCCAATCACCCAGACATTACCCCTACACTAATGCAATCACCCATGCACTAGCTATGCACTCCTCCAATCACCCATACATTACCCCTGCAGTAATGCAACCACCCAGGCATTACTCATGCACTCCTTCAAACACTCAGGCAGCACCCATGCACTCCTCCAATCACCCACACATTATCCCTGCACTCACGCAATCTTCTAGGCATTACCCATGCACTCCTTCAATCACCCAGCCACTACCCAGACACTTATATAATCAACCAGGCACTACCCTTGCACTCCTCCAATCACCCAGGCACTACCCTTGTACTCATGCAATCACTCAGACATTACTCATGCACTCCTCCAATCACCCAGACATTACCCCTGCACTCATGCAATCACCTAGGCATAACCCATGCACTCCTTCAATCACTCAGGCAGTACCCATGCACTTATAAAATCACCCAGGCACTACCTATGCACTCCTCTAATCACCAGCCACTACCCATGCACTTATATAATCAACCAGGCACTACCTATGCAGTCCTCTAATCACCCAGGCACTACCCCTGCACTCATGCAATCACCCAGGCACTTCCTATGCACTCATACAATAACCCAAGCACTACCCTTGTACTCCTCCAATCACCCAGACATTACCCCTGCACTCATACAATCACCCATACATTAGCTATGCACTCCTTCAATCACCCAGACACTATCCTTGCACTTCTTCAATCACCCAGGCAGTATCCATGCAGTCCTCCAATCACCCAGGCAGTACCTATGCACTTATAAAATCACCCAGGAACTACCTATGCACTCATGCAATCACCCAGGCACTACTCATGCACTCCTCCATTCACCCAGGCATTACCCATGTACTCCTCCAATCACCCAGGCACTACCCTTGTACTCATGCAATCACCCAGGTACTACCTATGCAGTCATGGAATCACCCAGGCACTATCCATGCATTTCTCCAATCACCCAGCCAGTACCCATGCACTTATGCAATAACCCAGGCACTACGCATACACTCCTCCAATCACTCAGGCACTACCCATGCACTCCTCCAATCACCCACGCACTATCCATGCACTCCTCTATTCACCCAAGCAGTATTCATGCACCCCTCCAATCCCCCAGACATTACCCCTGTATACATTCAATCACCCAGGCATTACTCATGCACTCCTTCAAACACTCAGGCAGTACCCATGCACTCCTCAAATCACCCACACATTATCCCTGCACTCATGCAATCACCCAGGCATTACCCATGCACTCCTGCAATCGCCCAGCCACTACCCATGCACTTATATAATCAACCAGGCACTACCCTTGCACTCCTCCAATCACCCAGGCACTACCCTTGTACTCATACAATCACCCAGGTACTTCCCCTGCACCCATGCAATCACCCAGGCATTACCCCTGTACTCATGCAATCTTCCAGATATTACTCATGCACTCCTTTGATCATCCACACATTATCCTTGCACTCATGCAATCACCCAGGCATTACCCAAGCACTTCTTCAATCACCCAGCCACTACCTATACCTTATATAATCACCCAGGCACTACCCTTGCACTCCTCCAATCACCCAGGCACTACCCCTGTACTCATTCAATCACCCAGGCACTAGCTATGCACTCATGCAATAACCCAGGCACTACCCTTGCACTCATGCAATTACACAAGCACTACTCTTGCACTCCTCCAATCACCCAGGCACTATCCATGCACTCCTCCAATTACCCAGCCAGTACCCATGCACTTATAAAATCACCCAGGCACTGCTTATGCACTCATGCAATAACCCAGGCACTACCCTTGCACTCATGCAATTACCCAGGCACTAGCTATGGACTCATACAATAACCAAGGCACTACTCTTGCACTGCTCCAATCACCCAAGCACTATCCATGCACTCCTCCAATCACCCAGACATTACCTCTGTACTCATGCAATCACCCATGCATTAGCTATGCACTTCTCCAATCACCCAGACACCATCCTTGCACTTCTCCAATCACCCAGGCAGTATCCATGCAGTCCTCCAATCACCCAGGCAGTACCCATGTACTTATAAAATCACCCAGGCACTACCTATGCACTCATGCAATCACCCAGGCACTACTCATGCACTCCTCCATGCAGCCAGGTATTACCCATGTACTCTTCCAATCACCCAGGCGCTATCCATGCACTCCTCCAATCACCCAGGCACTACCCTTGCACTCCTACAATCATCTAAGGACTATCCATGCACTCCTCCAGTCACCCAGGTGCTACCCATGCATTCCTCCTATCACCCAGGCAGTATCCATGCACTCCTCCAATCACCCAGACATTACCCCTGCACACATGCAATCACCCAGGCATTACTCATGCACTCCTTCAAACACTCAGGCAGTACCCATGCACTCCTCCAATCACCCACAGATTATCCTTGCACTCATGCAATCACCCAGCCACTGCCCTTGTACTCATACAATCAACCAGGCACTACCTATGCAGTCATGCAATAACCCAGGCACTACCCTTGCAATCCTCCAATCACCCAAGCACTATCCATGCACTCCTCCAATCACCCAGACATTACCCCTACACTAATGCAATCACCCACGCACTAGCTATGCACTCCTCTAATCAACCAGACATTACCCCATGCACTAGTAAAATCACCCAGGCATTACTCATGCACTCCTTCAAACACTAAGGCAGTACCCATGCACTCCTCCAATCACCCACACATTATCCCTGCACTCATGCAATCACCCAGGATTTCCCATGCACTCCTTCAATCACCCAGCCACTACCCGGGCACTTATATAATCAACCAGGCACTACCTTTGCACTCCTCCAATCACCCAGGCACTACCCTTGTAATCATGCAATCACCCAGGCATTACTCATGCACTCCTCCAATCACCCACACATTATCCCTGCACTCATGCAATCACCCAGGCATTACCCAAGCACTTCTTCAATCACCCAGCCACTACCTATACACTTATATATTCACCCAGGCACTACCCTTGCACTCCTCCAATCACCCAGGCACTACCCCTGTACTCATGCAATCACCCAGCCAGTACCCATGCACTTATAAAATCACTCAGACACTACCCTTGCACTCCTCCAATCACTCAGTCACTACCCATGTACTCCTCCAATCATCCAGCCAGTACCCATGCACTTATAAAATCACCCAGGCACTACCTATGCACTCCTCCAATCACCCAGGAACTACCACTACACTCATGCAACCACCCAGACACTACCCCTAAACTCATGCAATCACCCAGACATTACTCATGCACTCCTCCAATCACCCAGACATTACCCCTGCACTCATGCAATCACCTAGGCATTACCCATGCACTCCTTAAATCACTCAGGCAGTGCCCATGTACCTATAAAATTACCCAGGCATTACCTATGCACTCCTCTAATCACCCAGCCACTACCCATGCACTTATATAATCACCCAAGCACTATCCATGCACTCCTCCAATCACCCAGGCAATACCCATGCACTCCTCCAATCACCCAGGCAGTATCCATGCACTCCTCCAATCACCCAGACATTACCCCTGCACACATGCAATCGCCCAGGCATTACTCATGCACTCCTTCAAACACTCAGGCAGTACCCATGACCTCCTCCAATCACCCACACATTATCCTTGTACTCATACAATCAACCAGGCACTACCTATGCAGTCATGCAATAACATAGGCACTACCCGTGCAGTTCTCCAATCACCCAAGCGCTATCCATGCACTCCTCCAATCACCCAGACATTACCCCTGCACTCATGCAATCACCCATGCATTAGCTATGCACTCCTCCAATCACCCAGACATTACACCTACACTAATGCAATCACCCATTCACTAGCTATGCACTCCTCCAATCACCCATATATTACCCCTGCACTAATGCAACCACCCAGGCATTACTCATGCACTCCTTCAAACACTCAGGCAGTACCCATGCACTCCTCCAATCACCCACACATTATCCCTGCACTCATGCAATCAACCAGGCATTACCCATGCACTCCTTCAATCACCCAGACACTACCCAGACACTTATATAATCAACCAGCCACTACCCTTGCACTCCTCCAATCACCCAGGCACTACCCTTGTAATCATGCAATCACCCAGGCATTACTCATGCACTCCTCCAATCACCCACACATTATCCCTGCACTCATGCAATCACCCAGGCATTACCCAAGCACTTCTTCAATCACCCAGCCACTACCTATACACTTATATATTCACCCAGGCACTACCCTTGCACTCCTCCAATCACCCAGGCACTACCCCTGTACTCATGCAATCACCCAGCCAGTACCCATGCACTTATAAAATCACTCAGACACTACCCTTGCACTCCTCCAATCACTCAGACATTACTCATGCACTCCTCCAATCACCCAGACATTACCCCTGCACTCATGCAATCACCTAGGCATAACCCATGCACTCCTTCAATCACTCAGGCAATACCCATGCACTGATAAAATCACCCAGGCACTACCTATGCACTCCTCTAATCACCAGCCACTACCCATGTACTTATATAATCAACCAGGCACTACCCTTGCACTCATGCAATCACCCAAGCACTACCCCTGCACTCATGCAATCACCCAGGCATTACCCTTGCACTCCTACAATCACCCAAGGACTATCCATGCAATCCTCTAATCACCCAGGCGCTACCCATGCACTCCTCCAATCACCCATGCAGTTTCCATGCACTCCTCCAATCACCCAGACATTACCCCTGCACACATGCAATCACCCAGGCATTACTCATGCACTCCTTCAAACACTCAGGCAGTACCCATGCACTCCTCCAATCACCCACACATTATCCTTGCACTCATGCAATCACCCAGCCGCTACCCTTGTACTCATACAATCAACCAGGCACTACCTATGCAGTCATGCAATAACCCAGGCACTACCCTTGCAATCCTCCAATCAGCTAAGCACTATCCATGCACTCCTCCAATCACCCGGACATTACCCCTGCACTCATGCAATCACCCATTCATTAGCTATGCACGCCTCCAATCACCCAGCCATTACCCCTACACTAATGCAATCACCCATGCACTAGCTATGCACTCCTCCAATCAACCAGACATTACCCCATGGACTAATGCAATCACCCAGGCATTACTCATGCACTCCTTCAAACACTAAGGCAGTACCCCTGCTCTCATGCAATCACCTAGGCACAACCCATGCACTCCTTTAATCACTCAGGCAGTACCCATGCACTTATAAAATCACCCAGGCACTACCTATGCACTCCTCTAATCACCAGCCACTACCCATGCACTTATATAATCAACCGGGCACTACCCTTGCACTCATGCAATCACCCAGGCACTACCCCTGCACTCATGCAATCACCCAGGCATTACCCCTGCACTCATGCAATCACCCAGACATTACTCATACACTCCTCCAATCACCCACACATTATCTCTGCACTCATGCAATCACCTAGGCATTACCCATGCACTCCTTCAATCACTCAGGCAGTACCCATACACTTATAAAATCACCCAGGCACTACCTATGCACTCCTCTAATCACCCAGGCACTACCCCTGCACTCATGCAATCACCCAGGCACTACCTATGCACTCCTCTAATCACCCAGACACTACCCGTGCACTCATGCAATCACCCAGGCACTACCTATGCACTCATAAAATAACCCAAGCACTACCCTTGCACTCCTCCAATCATCCAGACATTACCCCTGCACTCATACAATCACCCATGCATTAGCTATGCACTCCTTCAATCACCCAGACACTATCCTTGCACTTCTCCAATCTCCCAGGCAGTATCCATGCAGTCCTCCAATCACCCAGGCAGTACCCATGCACTTACAAAATCACCCAGGCACTACCTATGCACTCATGCAATCATCCAGTCACTACTCATGCACTCCACCATGCACCCAGGCATTACCCATGTACTCATGCAATCACCCAGGCACTACCTATGCAGTCATGCAATAACCCAGGCACTACCCTTGCACTCCTCCAATCACCCAACCACTATCCATGCACTCCTCCAATCACCCAGGCACTATCCATGCATTTCTCCAATCACCCAGCCAGTACCCATGCACTTATGCAATAACCCAGGCACTATGCATACACTCCTCCAATCACTCAGGCACTACCCATGCACTCATGCAATCACCCAGCCAGTACCCATGCACTCTTGCAATCACCCAGGCATTACCCATGTACTCATGCAATCACTCAGGTAGTACACATGCACTTCTCCAATCACCCAGGCACTACACATGCACTCATGCAATCACACATGCACTACCCATGCACTTCTCCATATATTACACTTGCTGCAATTCATACAACACATACAAATTTGTCTATTTTTAACCAAATAGGCGGTTCTAATAAGAACAATTTTTTTCTTTTATAATTTTTTTGTATTTTTTCAACTCTTTCTTGTATTTGTTTGGTGTTTTTTTTTTTTTAAATGAAAAAATTAAACAGAATGAACAGTAAAAACTTTGGAAACATTATGCAATTAGGAAGTCATTGCAAAAATAAAAAAATAAAAAATTAACAATGGTGGTTTTTAACAGCAACCACAATAGCATCCACCGATTGCTCTCCATAGCAAAGAACTTTTTACACTTCATACAACGCTGCTCCACTCCAGCAAATTCAGGTATGATATGGGGTCTGGCAGTAGTGGAAGAACCAGATTAGGTGCTTGGCCCTGCAACTTCGTCTTGGGTTGCCTGTCTTTGTAGGTCTCGACGCTGTTCTCTTGCGAGACACCGTGGATGTATAGTTTGGAGGTGTTTGAGCATCGAAGAGATCCCACATGAATATTTCTTGTCCGATCCACGTGAGAGGACCTTCTCGCAAATTGTGCACGTGACCTTACGTGCATTTACTTTCTTCTCCCCAGCAGGAATGGAGAAAAAGGCCCATACAATACTCTCATACCTTTGTTTGACAGGTTCTTCCAACTCTTCTTCTTCTGGAGAAGCTGTTGCACAGGATTAGAAGAAGCCATTATATCTTGATGTGAAAAAAACACCCAAAAAATCTAGAAAAGAAGAGAGAAAACACAAGAGCTGTGTCTCTGTAGATGCTGTTTAAAGAATGAAAAAATTGGGTGGGGTCCTGCAAGTTCTAGAATCAAAAGCTTCTTAACCAATGAAATGCTTTCTTTTGAAGTCATATGGGATTCGCGCACCGGGCACGCAAGCGGTGCGCACCCTACGTGCAACCAACGCGCACCTGACGCGATTCCCGAAAACTATATTTAACAATAATATATCTTTATTCCAGTTACAAATATATGATATTTACAATTATGCAAAATAATCTCTTGGTATAATATATATATTAAAGTTATATACATATAATTTTTAATCAAAATAATTTACGGTGGATTCGCGCAACTGGCGTGACCCCGGAAATACGTAAGTGACGTTGCGTGGGACAGAGAACCGTGCACCCTTCGCATACCGTACGCATATCGTACACGACTTAACCAATATGGCGGCAAAATTCTTGGATTCGCGCACGCATCGTGACTGGTACACGATCGGTACGCAAATACACTTTTTAAAAATAAAAAAATGTAAATGCATATTTTAGAAAGGAGAAAACATCACATTATTTTTACAAAAGTTAAAAAATTTAGAAAAAGCATTTTTTGGACATTATAGTTAGAAATTAGCATTTAAAAAACCTTTGAAATTCACTGAAAAAAACATAGGTTTTAGGGGCGATATAGTTAGAAATTAGCATTTAAAAAACATTTGAAATTCTCTGAAAAAACCATAGGTTTCAGGGACGTTATAGTTAGAAATTAGCATTTAAAAAACTTTTGAAATTCATAGAAAAAACCATAGGTTTCAGGGATGTTATAGTTAGTTGGACATTTCACTCGTACAAAACCAGAGAAATTCGGCCGTTATAGTTAGTTGAGCTAACTATAACTTGCGCCCCCGCAATGCACTGCTGATGACATCACATATTACATCACTCATGACATGGTCAGTGACATCACTCATGACATCACTGATGACATCTCAAATGACATCACTCATGACATCACTGATGACATCATCCATGTGATAATATGATGCACCTCCTCACACCCTAATATAACCTTTGATACACCCACTCTAAAATACAGACTGCCATTCTCGAAACCATAGACACACCAATACCAATTACTACATACCCACTCACTGATTCCTAGGTCTACAGACACATCCACTCACTCTCCCATACAGTCACTCATACATGCACTCACTCATCAATACAGCCACTATCATATGCACTCATACACCCATACAGACACTCACACACCGCCACTCAACCATGGAGTTACTCACACAGCTAGTCAGTCATGCAAAGAATCAATCACACTCCCATTTACTCACCTATACAGTTATACACACACCACCTCACTTATTCATACAGATACTAACACATAGTTACTATCTTATACAATCACTAACACAAGGACACACTCACACAGCCACCCTCACAATCACTCACTCTCACATATAGTAATTTATATACTCCAACACTCACATATACTACCTTTCACATATGTAGTTACTCACACATGTACCACTGAGACATCCATTTACTCACCAACACAGCCATACACACACTCATCCACCCATACAGCCCCTCACAGACGCACTCTTGAACCCATACACCCAGTGAATCACCCACTCACACATCCATGCAGGGAGTCAGACACACCCCACCCACCCACACAGACACTCAGGCACCCATACAGATACTCAGACAACCAATCAATAACCCATTTTACACTCATGTAGCTACTCACCAACCCATGCAGCCACTTACACACCAACAGACTGATACAGACATTCACACAGTTTAGTCACTAACCCATTGATTCAGTAAGACACGTTTAATCACTCACTTATACAGTCAGTTACGCACCTACTAAATCATCCAGTCAGACAGTCATAAACCCACTCATTCTTCAATACACCTTGCCTATATATATATTAAATATATTTAAACTTTACAGAAACACACAGTCACTGGATGATGTCATCAGTGATGTCATGAATTACCGTCCCATATCACAACTTCCATTCTTGGCCAAGGCGGTGGAATCGCATGTAAATGCTATCCTCGTAGAGTTTATTGAACATAATGTAATTCTGGACCCTTCTCAAAATGGCTTCAGATCCCGCCACAGTACCGAATCTGCCTTACTGGCAGTCACGGAGGAAATTCGCAGCAGTCTTGATGAGGGAAACTCTGCGGCCTTAATCCTTCTTGATTTAAGTGCCGCTTTCGACACTGTTTCCCACGAAATACTAATGAGCCGTTTGCAGGAGATATGGATCAAGGGGTCGGCCTTGGCATGGTTCAGATCCTGTTTGGCGGGCAGAACCTTTCAGGTCATTGTGCCACCCTTCCACTCCAGAGAGTATACCTTGCAACATGGGGTGCCACAGGGTTCTATATTGAGCCATATGCTTTTTAATATTTATGTACAACCATTAGCCATCGCAGCAGTTCAGGCTGGACTGTTCCCATGAGGCACAGGGTCAAGACTGATTTGCATATGGCCAGGTCTAAACTGGGGTGGCAGGGTGAGCGAAAGAATGATGGATTTAACCCAGATCTCTTGACTGGGGTGAATGTTTTGATTTGTTCTGAATTCCGTCCATCAATTGTGTGTCTTTTGCTTCCTCGCCCTAAGGGCGCCGGGTATGCCCAGACGTGGGTCCCGGGCTCACTGTGCCACTGGATTCAAGCTATCCTGGCTGAAGAGGGGTGAAACCCCGAAACTGGTCCTCGGATGCTTGTTTCCGAGTCCATGGAGGACCTGGTTTAGCAGTTCGGGCTGGACTGTTCCCATGAGGAACAGGGTCAAGACTGATTTGCATATGGCCAGGTCTAAACTGGGGTGGCATGGTGAGCAAAAGAATGATGGATTTAACCCAGATCTCTTGACTGGGGTGAATGTTTTGATTTGTTCTGCATTCCGTCCATCAATTGTGTGTCTTTGCTTCCTCGCCCTAAGTGTGCCGGGTATGCCCAGACGTGGGTCCCGGGCTCACTGTGCCACTGGATTCAAGCTATCCTGGCTGAAGAGGGGTGAAACCCCGAAACCGGTCCTAGGATGCTTGTTTCCGGTCCAGGGAGGACCTGGTTTAGCAGTTCGGGCTGGACTGTTCCCATGAGGCACAGGGTCAAGACTGATTTGCGTATGGCCAGATCTAAACTGGGGTGGCATGGTGAGCAAAAGAATGATGGATTTAACCCAGATCTCTTGACTGGGGTGAATGTTTTGATTTGTTCTGAATTCCGTCCATCAATTGTGTGTCTTTTGCTTCCTCGCCCTAAGGGCGCCGGGTATGCCCAGACGTGGGTCCCGTGCTCACTGTGCCACTGGATTCAAGCTATCCTGGCTGAAGAGGGGTGAAACCCCAAAACTGGTCCTCGGATGCTTGTTTCCGGTCCAGTGAGGACCTGGTTTAGCAGTTCGGGCTGGACTGTTCCCATGAGGCACAGGGTCAAGACTGATTTGCATATGGCCAGGTCTAAACTGGGGTGGCATGGTGAGCAAAAGAATGATGGATTTAACCCAGATCTCTTGACTGGGGTGAATGTTTTGATTTGTTCTGCATTCCGTCCATCAATTGTGTGTCTTTTGCTTCCTTGCCCTAAGTGCGCCATGTATGCCCAGACGTGGGTCCCGGGCTCACTGTGCCACTGGATTCAAGCTATCCTGGCTGAAGAGGGGTGAAACCCCGAAACCGGTCCTAGGATGCTTGTTTCCGGTCCAGGGAGGACCTGGTTTAGCAGTTCGGGCTGGACTGTTCCCATGAGGCACAGGGTCAAGACTGATTTGCATATGGCCAGGTCTAAACTGGGGTGGCATGGTGAGCAAAAGATTGATGGATTTAACCCAGATCTCTTGACTGGGGTGAATGTTTTGATTTGTTCTGCATTCCGTCCATCAATTGTGTGTCTTTTGTAACCCTGGGCGTAGTTTGCGTAGTAGCACTACACATAGCTACGCGAAGTACACTTTGAACTACGCTAATTGCGTATTGCGTAGCTGTGTACAATAATTGCAAACGGCATCTTGCACAGTGCAAGTTATGATAAAATAAATATCTCTGTATTTATATTCTAAAATGCATATAGTCATTTCACAAAAGTGAAAATGACAAATTAACAAGCAGTGAGAGAGGTGATGATTTTGGGATCCTCCCTAACCTAGGAGAGAACCAAGCAGATGCCTTGAAAACAAAAAGCACATCTTGTTGAACGATTCGGTGGTGGTCCCATCCTCTTAGGACCACCCCAAGCACAGTTATTGGCAAAAATACAATCCCAACCAAAGGCCCTGCAAAGCATTATGGGACGAGATTAGCAGTGTGCAGTGAATATTATAGTAACCAATATCAAAATAATTCTACAAAGAGCTGCAGTTCAACTAGTCGTTACTAGATGTCCCTCACGAGTCAAATGCAAAAGCATTGAAATTATTATTACATCAAGCTGCAGTTCCACTAGTCGTTACTAGATGTCCCTCACGAGTCAAATGCAAAAGCTTATTGAAAGGGTTTCAATGCTTTTGCATTTGACTCGTGAGGGACATCTAGTAACGACTAGTGGAACTGCAGCTTGATGTTATAATAATTTCAATGCTTTTGCATTTGACTCGTGAAGGGCATCTAGTAACGACTAGTTGAACTGCAGCTCTTTGTAGAATTATTTTGATATTGGACACTATAATATTCACTGCCCACTGCTAATCTGGTCCCATAATGCTTTGCAGGGCCTTTGGTTGGATTGTATTTTTGCCCATAACTGTGCTTGGGGTGGTCCTAGGAGGAAGGGACCACCACTGAATCGTTCAGCATGATATGCTCTTTGTGTTCAAGGCATCTGCTTGGTCCTCCCCCTAGGTTAGGGGGACCCCAAAATCATCACCTCTCTCATTGCCTAATATTTTCATTGTCAAAGTTCACTTTTGTGAATTGGTTATATGCTTTTTAGCATGTAAAATTGCTTTATCAAAGCATTTGTAGGTGTTGATTATTTTGCTGCTAGGCTACGTATTTTAGCACAGTTTTTGCACTGTGCTACGTGCAATTTGCGTAGTGCGTAGTAGCACAAACTACACATGCGCCGTGAGCAGAGTGTAGTACTACGCCCAGGGTTAGTCTTTTACTTCCTCGCCCTAAGTGCGCTGGGTATGCTCTGACGTGGGTCTCTGGCTCACTGTGCCACTGGATTCAAGCTATCCTGGCTGAAGAGGGGTGAAACCCCGAAACCGGTCCTAGGATGCTTGTTTCCGGTCCAGGGAGGACCTGGTTTAGCAGTTTGGGCTGGAGTGTTCCTATGAGGCACAGGGTCAAGACTGATTTGCATATGGCCAGGTCTAAACTGGGGTGGCATGGTGAGCAAAAGAATGATGGATTTAACCCAGATCTCTTGACTGGGGTGACTGTTTTGATTTGTTCTGCATTCCGTCCATCAATTGTGTGTCTTTTGCTTCCTTGCCCTAAGTGCGCCGGGTATGCCCAGACGTGGGTCCCGGGCTCACTGTGCCACTGGATTTAAACTATCCTGGCTGAAGAGGGGTGAAACCCCGAAACCGGTCCTAGGATGCTTGTTGCCGGTCCAGGGAGGACCTGGTTTAGCAGTTCGGGCTGGACTGTTCCCATGAGGCACAGGGTCAAGACTGATTTGCATATGGCCAGGTCTAAACTGGGGTGGCATGGTGAGCAAAAGAATGATGGATTTAACCCAGATCTCTTGACTGGGGTGAATGTTTTGATTTGTTCTGAATTCCGTCCATCAATTGTGTGTCTTTTGCTTCCTCGCCCTACGTGCGCCGGGTATGTTCAGACGTGGGTCCCGGCCTCACTGTGCCACTGGATTCAAGCTATCCTGGCTGAAGAGGGGTGAAACCCTGAAACCAGTCCTAGGATGCTTGTTTCCGGTCAGGGAGGACCTGGTTTAGCAGTTCGGGCTGAACTGTTCCCATGAGGCACAGGGTCAAGACTGATTTGCATATGGCCAGGTCTAAACTGGGGTGGCATGGTGAGCAAAAGAATGATGGATTTAACCCAGATCTCTTGACTGGGGTGAATGTTTTGATATGTTCTGCATTCCGTCCATCAATTGTGTGTCTTTTGCTTCCTCGCCCTAAGTGCGCCGGGTATGCCCAGACGTGTGTCCCGGGCTCACTGTGCCACTGGATTCAAGCTATCCTGGCTGAAGAGGGGTGAAACCCCGAAACCGGTCCTAGGATGCTTGTTTCCGGTCCAGGGAGGACCTGGTTTAGCAGTTCGGGCTGGACTGTTCCCATGAGGCACAGGGTCAAGACTGATTTGCATATTGTCAGGTCTAAACTGGGGTGGCATGGTGAGCAAAAGAATGATGGATTTAACCCAGATCTCTTGACTGGGGTGAATGTTTTGATTTGTTCTGCATTCCGTCCATCAATTGTGTGTCTTTTGCTTGCAACATGGGGTGCCACAGGGTTCTATATTGAGCTCTATGCTTTTTAATATTTATGTACAACCCTTAGCCATCGTAGCTAAAAGCAGAGGGTTGTCCTTGGTGTCGTATGCCGACGACACCCAATTAGTCATTCCTTTTTCTAAGAAATGTAAAAACAACCTCGTTAAATTTAAGGAGGATTTGTTAGCAATCGCTGATTGGATGGCCGCAAACTGCTTGCAGCTGAACGCAAGTAAGTCAGAGATATTACTGTTTGGGAGAGACTGTGATCTGTGCTCAGAGCAGTGGTGGCCAGATAAGCTAAAACCGGCACCCTTACCTAAAGAGGCAGTTAAAAACCTAGGATTTTGGATTGATAGTCGTTTGGCTTTTGACACTCAATCCAAATCAGTTGCAGGGACCTGCTTTGGACTCTTGCGAGGACTAAAACCTCTACTCAGCTTTTTTGAGTTCAAAACTCGCCAGACTATCATTCAGGCCACGATTTTGTCTAGGCTGGATTACGGAAACTCGCTGTACTTAGGCGCCAATAATACCAGTATTAAGCACCTTCAAAGAATTCAAAATGCGGCAGCTCGCACTCTTCTAGCGCTCCCGAAATCCTGCTCAGTGTCCAAGCTCTTACCTAAGCTACACTGGCTGCCAATTGAAAAAAGAATTCAGTTTAAGACGCTGTGCATCGCCCATAAAATCTTGACTCACCAAGCACCTCTGGTTCTGGCTGATCTGCTAACGCTTTATGTTCCAAGGCGCTCTCTACGCTCAGCTGACCAAGTGCTTGCATGTACTCCTCGAGTCCTAAGAGCCAGAGCTGGAGGCTGTTCGTTTAAAGTTTTAGCAGCTAGACTTTGGAATTCTCTCCCAGTGTCCATCAGAGGGATCCAGAACCACCTGGCGTTTCGCAAAGCCATAAAGACCTTGCTCTTCCCGGCATAATTCCTCTCCTTAGTTGTTCTCTGGTCATCTGTACTTGGGTAGCGCTGGGACGCCTCGGTGCTGGGGCAGCCATGCACGTTATAAATCTTCTTCAAATCAAATCAATGAGTGATGTCATTTGAGATGTCATGAGTGATGTCATCAGTGATGTCACTGACCATGTCATGAGTGATGTAATATGTGATGTCATCAGCAGTGCATTGTGGGGGCGCGAGTTATAGTTAGCTCAACTAACTATAACGGACGAATTTCTCTGGTTTTGTACGACTGAAATGTCCAACTAACTATAACATTCCTGAAACCTATGGTTTTTTTCAGTGAAAAAATAAATATATATATATATATATATATATATATATTATTCAACAAAGTTCCCAAAGCAATGAGAGGGCACTCGACGATGCTCAGCCATCCGGCAGTGTAATGCAGCTTGCTTTTCTGCTCCCACTTAATTGATACTGCCAACGCATTTCACGGCCTCAAGCCGCTTCTTCCTGGGCTGCTCCAAACACACACTGAAGCACGCATTTTGATTGCATTTCCAGCTAGCTTTATTGACATGCTCGCCCCCAATGGGCGTGTGCTGAAGAGCATTCTTTTTGATGCATGATGGACTAAAGAGTTCCCAAAAGCGAGCAACAATCCCCTTTAAGTAAGTTCAATGTGTGTTTGATTAAAAGCAAAAATTATTTCAAACTTTTAGTAAGGGTTGGAGCATTGCTGCAAGCTAATTCGCATATTGAGCACTGTGCTTCACACGATCTCGAACAGTTCGAAATCAAAGCCTCAATCAGCTGGATACCTTCTTTTCCTGCTGACGATGGTGCCCCCTCCACGGCAGGGCTGCCGTGCGATATGTTATTCAACAAAGTTCGCAAAGCAATGAGAGGGCACTCGACGATGCTCAGCCATCTGGCAGTGTAATGCAGCTTGCTTTTCTGTTCCCACTTAATTGATACTGCCAACGCGTTTCACGGCCTCAAGCCGCTTCTTCCTGGGCTGCTCAAAACACACACTGAAGCACGCATTTTGATTGCATTTCCAGCTAGCTTTATTGACATGCTCGCCCCCAATGGGCGTGTGCTGAAAGAGCATTCTTTTTGATGCATGATGGACTAAAGAGTTCCCAAATGCGAGCAACAATCCCCTTTAAGTAAGTTCAATGTGTGTTTGATTAAAAGCAAAAATTATTTCAAACCTTTAGTAAGGGTTGGAGCACAGTGCTCAATATGCGAATTAGCTTGCAGCAGATGTAGGATCTCTGACCAATAGTTTTTTTGATTTTAAATCTACTCCATTATTGGAAGATTATATGGATTTTATACCTTTTGCTTTCCCTAAAAGCCTTTTTATACGGTTTCGCTTGGGGACCTTGCCTATAAGATCATTCACACATAAATGGAATCCTGCACAGTCAGAATTGACTTGCCCAATGTGTAAACAATGTGATGAAAATGAATCGCATTTGCTATTTTTTTGTCCAGAGTATATGTCCCCTCGTAGGAGGTGGATTATTCCGATTTGCCGGGAAATGGGACTTGTACATTACCAAATTGCATTACGGATTCTAAAAACTAATCTCTCCCCTAGAATAGTTGTAGCTGTTAGCAAATTTTTAGAGGCTATCTGGTATAAGCGCAATGCAATTTTAAAGATTAGATCAGTGTAAGGATTAAGGATGTATTTTATTGCTTTTATTGATTGATGAATTGTTTTATTCTGTATTGTTCTGTTAGGTGTAACTTTTAGGTATTGTCTGTTGTTGGATCATATGTATAGTGCTAATGAAATTATTGTCTTTTAACAATTATGATATTATTGCTGCTGTTATTCTACCCAACTATGAAGCACTATGCATTTTATTTATGGACCTATTGCTGCTATTATATTTTTACAATTGAAACGTAATTTGAGGCACTATGCACTTTAAATATGGACATACTGATGTTATTATTGCTGTTATTGTACATATAATTGTTGTGTCATTGGTCATTTGATGTATAGGATGCTGGTTGATATTATTGCTGCTGTTATTGTACCAAACTATGAAGCACTATGCACTTTAACTATGGACCTATTGCTGCTATTATTTTATTTACAATTGTAACGTAATTTGAGGCACTATGCACTTTAAATATGGACATACTGCTGCTATTATTGTTGTTATTGTACATATATTTGTTGTGTCATTTGGTCATTTGATGTATAGGATGTTGGTTGATACTTTGATGGTTGCAATAACCGAATAAAGTTATATACTACTACTACTACAATTCATTATTTATCTGTTTTGCAAACAAGTGTTTAGATCTATACATAAATAAATAAATGAATGGATACATTGAAATAATATATATATATTATTTACATTGTTTGATCCGTTAATCTGAATCCACCGGGTGACTGTACCTATGTTATATAGATGCCGGGGAGATGTTGTATCGATTTTCTTGCTGCATGAATGCATTTATTTAAAATCATATCCCCTATTTGTACACCGCAGTATTAATATCTTCAACATTGTATAAAAATATAAATAACATCTTCAAGAAGTCTAGAATGATAGCATTAATGCCAACAAATGTGCAAAATTAGCCTATTCATATTAAAGTGCTTATGTGCATACCAGCTACCTTATTAGTGCAAAGTGCTTAAAGTGCTTGGTGCGTCATAGTGCCAATATAAACTAAGTGCAACTTATTAATTCATCTTTATGATGTATCACATCTATAAAAATCTTTTTGGGTTTTGTTATTTTAAATGATAATAAAGTAAAATATACTTGTAGGCGGCAGGCTTTCCAATTTTATGTTTATACATATCTAGTATCTCATTCACGTGTGTATTAGTCCTGTCACAGTTTTATCTTGGATAGAGTGGATCTCAGGCACAATTAAATATTTAGTTTGCGTTGGACCAAGTCATAGGTATAAAGCCATATGAGCCTTTAATAACTATCAAATAGTTTCAATAATGCTGTGGTTATTCACAGGAAGTTATGAAGGTCCTCATTGTTATTGAGACCTGTCGGTGTTTTGCAGTCGAATTCTAAAATCATCCGTGACTCGGGCTGGCGTAGCAGCCTTTCTCTGTTGCCACCTCGCCGAAGAGTCGGAACAACATCTACAACATAGTATTTGAGGCTGTTGAGGTCATTGTTGTGTTCAGATTTAAAGTGACGAGCCAAAGGATATGTGGCATTGTTATTTACAATGGCCCGTAAGTGCTGTAGAATTCTCACATGCACCTGTAGCTTGGTACTCCCAAAGTACCTCAAGCCACAGGTACATGTCAGCACATACTCCGCATACTCAGTCCGGCAATTGAAGTTACCTTTAATGGCTATCTTATTGGGACTGAAGGGTGTCACATAGTGTGTTGTATTCTCATCAAACTTACAGGCCCTGCACAAGGAGCATTTAAAGAATCCTTGCTTAGGTTTAAGCCACATAGTACTCGGGCTAATCTCTGGGCTACTTTTCGCTAACTGGGATCTCATAGATAATGCTTGTCTAAAGGTAAATGTTGGTAAAGCCGGTAGTCTGGGTGCCAGTACTCCATCTGTGAGTATTATTGGCCAGTTCTTGTTGACAATCGACCTCAACTGCCTTTCTTGATGACTGTATGTGGTAATTAGTCAAGGTGTGTTTTCATCTCTTGTAATATGTGTAGTAGGTGTTATGGATGCATGTTCCAATTCCATATGTTGTTTCTTCTGCTGTAATAGGGACTCCCTAGTTCTGGCATTAGTTTTGTTTGTAGCTTCATTCAGAATTTTCTCACCATAGCCCCCATCCTGAATCTTGCCTTGGCTTCATGTATGCACTTTTCTAGTTCTGCCTTTGTACTACAGATTCTTTTGAGCCTAAGGAGTTCACCATAGGGGATGCTTTTAACCAGGTGCTTTGGATGCGAGCTTTTAGCATGTAACGTAGAGTTGCCCGCCGTTGTTTTGCGGTGCAGTGTCGTTTCCAGTTTGCTATCAGACACATACACATTTACATCCAGAAAATCTATGCTTTGATCACTAATATGTGATGTAAATTTCAAATTTACAGTATTGTTATTGATTTTTGGGATGAATTTTACTGCACTTTCACGATCACCCTTCCAAATAATAAAAACGTCATCAATAAATCGCAGCCAGTACATGACGTGTGGAGTACATTGCTAGGTGAGTTGTCCTAAGAACCTGTTCCTCCCACCAGCCAACATGAAGACAGGCATAGCTGGGGGAGAAACAGGCTCCCATAGCAACTCCACGCTTTTGTCTAAATAGATCTTTGCTGAATAAAAAGAAATTATTGAACAGACACCACCTGATGAGTTCTAATAACATTGTGTTGTGATTGTAACAAGTTAAAGGTCTGGTGTCAAGGTAGTGCTTTACTGCTGTCAGACCTACATGATGATATATACTCGTATATAATGATTCTATGTCTAACGTAATTAGCAGTAGTCCGTCCGTCCATTTGATTTGGTTCAATTTGCTAAGAAAGTCTTCAGTGTCTCTAATGTATGTGGTAAGTTTTTGGACATGATCTTGAAGAAAGAAGTCCACATACTGTGCTATGTTCTCGCATATGCCACTTTTAGCAGAGATGTTTGGTCTGCCGGGAATAGGTGGAGTCTTCTTGTGAATTTTTGGTATGAAATAAATCGTGGGAGTACAGGAAATTCCTTGTGCATAAATTTGTATTCCTCATTGGAGATTAATCCTTGTCTTTTCCACTGTTGTAAATCCTTTTTCAAGCCATCTTTTGCTTTTTTGTATTCACTCATACTAGTTTTTTCATAACATTCCTTGTTCTCTAATTGGCGATATGCCTCCTGGAGATATTCCTTCATATATATATATATATATATATATATATATATATATATATATATATATATATATATATATATATATATATAATATACACACACAGAGGAAGATTTCTCTCTCACCTTCTGCTTTTGGTTGTATGGTGAATCCTCCATCTCCTATTGAGCGCATGTGTTAGATTTGAGGGTCTCTAGTTGGCAGAGGTAGGTACCTTTGACCAAATAGGGACCCTTGCGTCTAGTCAGGGTAAGGGGGTACACTCCTGAAATAACCCCTGCTCACCCCCTTGGTAGCTTGGCACGAGCAGACAGGCTTAGTTCAAAGGCAGTGTGTAAAGCATTTGTGAACACATACAGTAATCCAGTGATAACACTACAAATGGACACCACAAAGGTTGTATTATAAAAATAAGTATCTGTTATATAGATTTACCACAAGACCATAAACGACAAAAATAATCCACAATACTGTACTTTAAAGATGGTAGAATTAGCTTGAGTCTCTTAAAATGGAAATGCGATACT